>BSBN01000066.1:8408935-9610212 GCA_027924645.1 Cunninghamia lanceolata
CAGACACATAGACTAGTGAGATTGACTACACCAGGTGTAGCAGGGGCAGTGGGGGAGGTATTGGTCCTAGGTGCAGAGGCCAGGATCAGACACCAGGCCAGAGCAGCCAGACAATAGGCAGTGGGAGAGGCCAGGGGCCAGCAGTAGATGTAGAGATGGCAGAGGAGGAGGAGCCAGCTTTAGAGACAGATTTGGAGAGAGCTGAGCATTTACTACAGGAGGAGATAGCCCAGAGGACTCGATTAGAGCTCTGGATGGTACGATTGAGGAGGGACAGGGATGCAGCATGGGCTGAGGTGAGACAAGCTGAGGCCCTGGCACAGGTGCAGACACAAGTAGCATCAGCATCACAGATAGCCCTGGCACATGCACAGGCATAGCTACAGGTCCAGGCACATGCACATGCACA
This sequence comes from Cunninghamia lanceolata, assembly GCA_027924645.1. NCBI lineage: Eukaryota > Viridiplantae > Streptophyta > Pinopsida > Cupressales > Cupressaceae > Cunninghamia > Cunninghamia lanceolata. The sequence goes on from BSBN01000066.1 coordinate 8,409,345, forward strand.
GGTAAAGATGCAGCCACCAGCTGCACCAGCAGCAGATGACGGGTAGCTAGCCCAGGTGATGAGGGAGAGAGACATAGAGGTACATCTGCGGTTGATAGCAGAGGCCACACTGTTTAGAGTGAGGCGGGAGAGAGATGAGGCACGCCGTGCACTGGGTACAGATCAGAGGACCCTATACAGTGAGCTCATCCGGGTGTAGGGAGAGCTAGTATCAGCTGGTAGGGAGGCAGAGTATTACAGGGGTCTGTATGTGGGTGCAGTGCCAGTAGCTCAGCAGGCACCAAGTTACAGAGATAGGAGCAGATCTGGGGCATCTGGCTTCCACAGGACAGGGCAGTCAGTGTCCTTAGTGAGAGGACCACTTTTGCCACTAGGGGGAGGAGGAGGACCAGTAGGGGGACCCCCACCGAGCACAAGGGGAGGACAGGGACCATAGCAGGAGGGCAGCTCTACTCGCTAGGGCATGCACATGTATATTGTATCATATTTGTACCATACTTGTATCACGATGGACACTTGTACATTGTACCATTTGTATCATTTTAGACAGATGCCTGCGTGCATCCGGATGTATATTTTGCAGGCTCTTGATAGCCTTGATGTATTATTTTGATGTATTTTTGGATGTATACATATGGACTATTGATGTAGACACAGACATTTTGTATTATGATGACCATTACATGATATATATGATGATCTATTCGGCTCACTGTTGTTCATGCTTTTGTGTATGCATTCCTTGATCTCATGGATGTGATGATATGTATGTATGATTATGGATTCATGTGATGACATATGTTTGCTTATAGATGTATGATGATAGAGATGTATGATGATATAGATGTGATGACTAGTGATATCTGACATGTGGGTTTTGCAGGTATGCACCAGAGAGAAGAACAGGAGGAGATGGGAGACATAGACTGTTGATCGAGCACTGCAATGAAAAGGATATAAAGGTTGTGGGAATGGATGAATGAGCTTGTTGCAATGGTTTCACAATTGTATATAAAGAGTAATCCTTATGTTGATATAGCACATGGATAGTTCGCCACCAAGGTATAAAAGACCAAGGTGCAGTAATATCTGAGTGCGTGGATGTTGACTCTACAAGCAAGTAGTTTGAACTTAGATCCCTTAGACATTATATAACCTTGTTGGTACATGTGAATGAGCCATAGTCTTAAACATACAATAAACTTCAATACATGGAAAATGCAAGAAGAGTATTAAATATGTAAGATGCTAGGTCGTAACACACACAAGATAAATATGATGCTAAGAAAGATACTAAAGATCATTCCTCAAACACGGCACACAAAAGCAAATGACTATGCCCCCAATCCGTACTGTATCGCAACATACCAAGATTATAGATAAACCAAGGTAGCATTGAGACCATAAAACAAATTGACTGACGTACAAAGTAAACCTACAGCCAACATATTCTCTTGCCAAAGAGGTTGCTCAGGATAGATTGGATAGGAAAGATAACAGCCTTATCGTAGGAACTCTGTGTCCATTAAAGGGGGCTATCTACCTAAAAAGACAATATCTTGCTGCAGGAAATGCCACATGTCGCAGGAGACGCGTGTGTTGGTCTTGACAATGGAACACTGCGCAGAAGACAAGCTTGTTGATCTAGGGCTTTGGTTAAGCAGTACTTAGCTGATGTTGGCAATCGGTATGCAGGACAGTAGATGACTCTGGAAGGAGGCCTCTTTGCTTCAGGTTTGTTAAGGACTTTTGCTTTGAAAGGATACACTAGCTTTTTGCTTGAGTTAGTCAAGTCGAGGTGAAATGGATTTTGATAAATGGAAGACTAGAAAGGTGACATGTCGATGGATTGGGGTGGGTGAAGAATGATGGATCGTGTGTCCCTAAGTACTGGATACATCCTTCGTATTCCAGACTGCCTACATACCCTGTGTCCACGGGATTAAGGCACATTATGAGGAAAAAATGAATATGTAGTTCTGGATAGAGTGATGAGATGGGTCAAGGTGAAAGGAGGAGATCTTACGTACTTGAGTACTAGAAACTTCCTTCGTATTCCAGACTGCCTACATACCCATATCCATGGGATCAATTTACTTTAAGATTGAGAAGAGATGATATGTAGTTCTGGTTGGTGTGATGATGTGGGAAAAATGTTGAGAAGATAATAGCCTTATCGTAGGAGCGATGTGTCCGTTAAAGGGTGTTACCTGTGAACAATGAGAAAGAGATCAAAGTATGCATTGCGAACCACAAATAAGGAACCAATCCTAGACCTAAGTTAAGGAAAGAGTTGCCCCCATTCTGGTAGAGGAAACTGTATGGGTGACTTCCGAAGAAGACACTGAAAGCTTTGACCTAGGACAAGACAATGTTAACTGTAGACACAGATCAAGATGTGGGATGACGATGAGGGACATTGACAAATTTCCAAGCTATACTAGATAGGGAGATGGAAATGCAAACAAGGTCAATGGTTTTATTAAGAATGGATGGAAAGTGCGCTGCGAACTGGACATGGAGTGGACAGGACTCGATAGACAATGGATGCTAACTCTACACATAGCACCTGTTTGCCAGGTTTTCACTATGGTACTTATCCAAGGTGCCTGTTTGCCAGGGTTTCACCAGAGGACAAATTTTTTTTGGATTTTTTTGTTTTTTTTTAGTTTTTGTTTATTTTTTTTTTTTTTTTGGAATACTCTGAGGATCAGGCATAGAACTTCTTGAGATGGACACTGTTAATTGGCTCATCCAGAGGAATGCCGTCAGATGTAGCTAAAGTATAAGCTCCTGATCCATATGCTGCTGTCACAATAAAGGGACCTAACTAGTTAGGCTCAAACTTGCCCTTCTTTTCTCGATCTGCTTGATTTCTCTGATTCTCCTTAAGTACAAGATCACCAACTTGAAACCGTCTTTCTTTGATCTTTTTGTTGTAATTACGCCGGAGGTAGTTTTGACAGACATGGAGATGATTAAGTGCGGCAAGGTGCCTCTCATCTAGTAGTTGAAGCTCAGCTAATCTGGAAGTGTGATACTCATCTTTGCCAATCAGGTCCTGCATGGATACTGTAAGGGATGGATCTCGACCTCTATAGGTAGGATGGCTTCAGAGCCATAGACCAAGGCATAAGGTGTGGCACCAGTTGGTGTTCTGATACTAGTGTGGTAGGCCCATAGGGCAGGATTGAGTTGCAAGTGCCAATCACGACCAGCTTCATTGACTGTTTTCTTGAGGATTTTGAGAATGGTTTTATTGGAAGCCTTAGCTTGGCCGTTACTCTGCAGATAGTAGGGAGTTGAAAAGCGATGTTGGATATTGTATTGTGTGCACAAGGCACGAACATCTTGATTCTTGAATGGTCTCCCATTATCAGTGACAATGGCTTGGGGAATACCATACTGACATATGAGGTAGCTTAGGGTAAACTTGGCTATTTGCTTACCGGTGATATAGGTCATAGGAATGGCTTCCACCCACTTCGTGAAATACTCAGTGGCGGTAATGATAAACTTGTGGCCATTGGAGGAGGAAGGGTGGATTTGTGCTACGAGGTCGAGACCCCATTGAGAAAAAAGCCATGGAGTTGTCACAGGTTGTAATTCATGAGCTGGTGCATGAATCAAATCTCCATGTTGCTGGCATTGTAGACACTTCTTAGCAAATTGTGCAGCATTTTGCTTTGTTGTAGGCCAGTAATAACCTGTTCTGAGTATCTTCTTAGCAAGATTAGGACCGGTAGAATGTGCACCACAGACACCCTCGTGTATGTCTCGCAAGGTAGCCTCAGCTTCTTCCGCGTTAAGACATTGTAAGAGGATACCATCGAGACTCCGACGATATAGTGTATCACCCAGAACGATGTAACAGGAGGATCGATAGATAAAGGTTTTGCGTTGGGTGGATGATAGGTCAGGGGGAAAGGTTTTGTTCTTGAGGTATTCATAGATATCTTCATACCATGGGGTATTGGGACCAACAAGTTCGCAGATGATTTCAGTAATAGGAACATCGATGGTTGGTATCAACAATTGCTCGATCAAGAATTCACACTTCTGTGTATTTGCAGGCATGTCAATCAGTGACCCTACAGAAACCATAGAATCCACAGCTTTATTATGCTCTCTTGGAATTTGCTCAAATGTGATGCTAGAAAAGTGTGGTTTGTAGGCATCCACTAGTTGCTTGTAGGGGACCAACTTTTCATCCTTTGTTTGGTACTCATCCGTGACTTGGCGAATGACTAGCTGTGAGTCTCCATATACTTGTAATTCTATGATGTCCCATTGAACTGCTGTATTGAGACCTATGAGGAGTGCTTCATACTCGGCTATGTTGTTGGTGCAAGGGAATGCAAGTCGATATGACTTTGGAATGTAGTCATTTTGAGGTGTGATGAACAAGATGCCGGGCCCTGATCCGTGCTGTGTAGGAACCATCAAAGTATAACTTCCACATTATGGAGTTGGAAAGAGTGAATAGATTCTCATCCGGAAAGCCTGCTACCATAGGGTGTGTATCTTGCATGGGTGCTTCTGCTAGTTGATCTGCTAGAGCTTGTCCTTTGATTGCTTTACGATCCACATATTCAATGTCAAACTCACTAAGGATCATGACCCATTTAGCTAGTCTACTTGTAAGAGCTGCTTTTGCTAGTAGATACTTCAATGGATCAATTTTAGCTATAAGAATTGTGTGTTGGTTCAACATGTAATGCTGTAACTTTTGGGAGGTGAACACTACTGCTAAACAAGCTCTTTCCATTGGTGAATAATTGAGTTCATATCCCACCAAGGTTCTACTGATATAGTAAATTGCATGCTCTTTTCCTTTTTCATCATGTTGTGCTAGCAAGGCCCCTAGGGCCAAAGTTGTGGTTGAGATGTATAATATCAAAGGTTTATCAGCAACTGGTGGAACCAATACAGGAGGTGTAGCTAGATACTCTTTGAGCTGATCAAATGCTGCTTGACACTTATAAGTCCATTGAAATGAGACATCCTTTTGGAGTAAGTGTTGAAATGGTTGACATTTATCCACTAGCTGTGAGATGAAACGCCTGATGGATTGCAACCTTCCTTGGAGGCTCCTTAATGCTTTTAGGTTCTTGGGTGGAGGCATCTCTATTATAGCCTTTACTTTTGCTGGATCTACCTCAATACCTCGACGAGAAACAATGTAACCCAATAGTTTCCTTGATGTTACACTGAAGACACAGTTCTTTGGATTGAGGCACACTTGATATTTCTCGAGCCTGTCAAAGATTTGTCCTAGCACTTGTATGTGATCTGCCCTAGAAGATTTAGCCAGTATGTCATCCACATAGTCCTCCATGATGTGATGAAAGAGGTCATGGAATATCACTGTCATTGCTCTCTGATAGGTTGCTCCTGCGTTCTTTAGACCAAATGGCATGACACACCAACAATAGTTACCCCACGGAAAAGTAAAGGTTGTTTTATGCTGATCTTCCTCTGCTATCCTTATCTGATTGTAGCCAGATAATCCATCCATGAGAGAAAGCATCTCGTGACTTGCTGTCAAGTCAACTATAATGTCAATGTTTGGTAATGGAAAGTCATCTTTGGGACATGCCTTATTAAGGTCTCTGAAATCATTACACATGCGGATGCGCCCATTGGGTTTAGATACAGGTACATTGTTAGAGACCCAATCTGAATAGTTAATAGGTCGTATGAACTTTGCATCTAATAGCTTCTGTATTTCCACTTTCACTAAGAGAGCTATTTGTGGGTGCATCTTCCTCAACTTTTGCTTGACTGGTTTAACTTTTGGATCAACAGTGAGATAGTGAACAACTAGCTTGGGGTCTAACCCTGGCATATCAGCATAGGTCCACGCAAAGTTGATGGTTCTCTGTAAGAAGAATGTGTTAAGATTCCTGTGCTCTGTTTCTGATAATGATGCTACTAGGAATGTGGTCTTTGGATTTTGCTCTGTGCCAAGGTTGATCTCTGTAGAATCTTCTACTAGGAGAGTTGACTTCTCTTGATACTTAGATGCTAGGGGAAGGTCAAATCCTCCATCCTCAGGTGCCACAGTTAGGTTTTCACCTTTGGATACATCCTTTGTTTTTACTATTTTGTGATCAGGAGGTGCCACAGTATGGTTTTCACCTAGAGATCCTTCTTTATTTTTACTTTTGCGACTGGAGGATTTGGCATTCTCACCAAAATAAGCTATTGGCTCTAGTTCCATTACAAAACCTGCTTTGTGATTGCCAAGGGGGATACCTTCCTGAAGTCCCATGAACTCAGCTAAAGCTTCATCATTCTGAAATACATCTATAACGGGGGACCCTTGTTGGTCCCAATCGATAAGTTCAGGGTAGACAAGTGTTACATTCTGGGTACTGGTGGTGGAGGTTAAGGATACGGAGGATAGTGCAAAGATGGAGGATTCTGTGAATAGGTTGGTCATATGGAGGGAAGAGTCATCGATGATATCCTCTGTAGACGTCGAATCGATGAGAAAAGTGTCAGCTACCTTGTCGAGGATATACTCGATGTCCAAGGCGTGTGGTACCTTCTTACCAAATCCTAATCCCTTCTTGTCTAGCTTCTTTGTCACAACAATGGGTTCCATAGTTCCTTGATTCTATTTCCCAAGGCCACCCTTGCTTTTATAGCCCATGTTTTTTACTATCCTTAAGCCATTGCCATATTGCTTGACTGGTATTGTGACTGGTTCTTTCTCCTTATAGAGCCAAGAAGAAATATCCTCAATAGTTTCCTCTTCCAATAACCGTCCCTGTTGGAATTGGGTTAGTAATGTTGGGGGAGGAATAGCCGCTTTTTTGGTTACTTTGGCAATGGGTGGTTGGCCGTAAGATTTTGGAGATAAAGGCATCCACCCTACACAACAAGATTTTGAGATATCAGAAGTTCCAAAGCCTATATCACAGATGTGTGCTTTGATTTCAGGAAGAGGATTAGGTTCACTTGTAGAGGCTTGTGTCAGAGTTTCAGGATCAACATATAGTGGGGATTCAAGGACTTTTTCATTGTTAGGCACTTGGTTGCAATTCTTATAACTGCCTTGCAAGACACGACAGAATTCAACAGGATTGGGGTCTCCTGGGATAGTGACCTTCATACCATTGTATGGGAACTTTAGAGACTGATGGTACGTGGAAGGAACAACTTTCATTGCATGGATCCATGGGCGGCCTAGGATAATGTTTTAAGGCAGCTCAATATCAAGGACTTGACATCTAGTTTCAAGCATGACAGGGCCCAGTTGTATAGGCAAGTGGATAATACCTTTTGAACGGCGTTCAACATCATCATATCCCTTGATTGTAATACTTTGATCAGTGTTGACATTATCCTCAGAGTATCCCAATTGCTTAAGTAACTTTAAAGAATAGATGTTGAGACCAGCACCACCATCTATGAGTATACGTTTGATTTTGTGCTTATGGATGAGCACTTCAATATGAAGGGCATCATTGTGACAAGGATCATGGGATGGGAGATCTTTCTCTGAGAAGACCACATTGTAGGGAGAAGACCACATTGTAGGGTGAAGCAATGTTACCTACTATAGCTTGGAAATCCACGACTGCTATGTTGTTGGGAACTGAAGACTCTTGGAGGGCTTTTTCTAGCACTACTCTATGTGCAGGTGAGGACCGTAGAAGGTCCAAAATAGAGATCTGTGCTAGTGTTTTCCCTAAATGTTCGACAAGATTATAATCAGGTTGAGCCGGAAGAGTGGGTGTAGGGCCACGAATGGTGACACAACCACGGCGAGTTGTAACAGTGCAATCCGTAGATTTGCCTTTGATTGCGAGGGTAGACACTCGACTCTCTTCAAAATGACCTACAATGGAATCAAAGGAAGTGGAAGCATGATTGATACCTTTAACTCTATCCTACGGAGGAGGTGGACCATGATGAGGGAATGGTTCCTTGTACATATCAAGATCCTTGTTCGTGTGTTGAGCTGGTGATTCATTCTCAAAAGTGATTTGATTACCTTCGATGAGGTTTTGGATTAGGTGCTTGAGCTTCATGCAAGATGCAGTTCGATGTCCTTTGCTCCTATGGAATTCACAGTATTCATTTTCTCTATACCGCACAGTTTTGTAAACAAGTTCACCATATGGGGGAGCATCTGGTAAGGTGATGAGTCCTTTCTGTAAGATCTGTTGTAGGACTGACTCTATAGGCACTTCCAAGGGAGTGAATTGGCGTCACGGCAAGTAATCTTGTTGAGGTCACTCCTGTTGTCGTTGTTGTTGATTTTGATATGGTTGCCGCTGTTGTTGCTATTGTTGAGGTGGAGCTTGACTTGGTTTGGAGAGCTGCAACAGTGTTTGCAGCGTTTGGACATGTTTAGAATTAACCACCCCATCATTGACCATGTTTTTGTTCTTGTTCCAAAACTTGGGTTTATCGTTTGATTGTTGATGATGAGCGTTGTCTTTCGTTTCTTTAAAGATTTTGACCACACTCTTAGCAATGAGGGCCTTTTCAATGTTGATTCCCTTGTATGTGATTTCATCAAAGGTTGTAGCACTAAGAATTTACAAATGGAAACCTAACTCTTGGTTGAGGTTTTGCACAAATATGCTAACAAGCTATTTCTCCAGAATCTTGAAAGGGAATTTGCTAGCCATTTGTCTCCATCGTTGGAGGAAAGAAATGAAAGTTTCACCATTTTTCTATTTATTATTGCATAGATCGGTCATGGAAATCTCATGCTCTGCGTTGTAAGAAAAATAGGTGGCAAATTTCTCTGCTAGCTCGTTGAAGGACTTGCTACCCGTAGGTAAGTGTCAGAACCATTCTATAGCTTGACCTCCAAGACTGTGAGGAAAGAGATGCATAAGATATGTGTCGTTATGTGAGACCTCGAAGCAAGCAAGATAGAATTCCCTGAGATGCTCTTTTGGGTCACCTTTTCCTTTGTATTTATCGAACTTGGGAATAGTGAAATTTTGACAAAAAGGGATCATTGGTAATGACCGATCAAAAGGATAAGGACACACTTCCTCTAAAGAGAAGGTCTTCTTGGTGTGGCCAAATGTAAGATCAGATAGTTGTTGTTGCACTTCCGCAATTTTTAGCTCCATCTCTGTGGGAGGAGTTGGAAGCATCTCCTGCTATCCAAGAAGTGGTTGTTGATGCCCATATGCAAGATTGTAGTGTAAGCCATGAACATTGGTGTTATAAGGGTCGTAAGATTGGTTGGGGTCGTATGCGTTATACGTTGGGTTGAGATTGGGTTGGAATTGGATGCTTTGATGAGGAGGAGGTGGGGGTGGCGCTAGGTAAGAATGTTGGCTTTGTGATGGTTGGAGAAAAGAATTGGGTGGAGGAAAGCTAAAGTGTGTTTGATTAGGCTGCGATGGCCGCACATAGCTTTGGGAAACTTGATGTTGGGAATGTTGAGGGTGGCTAGGCAATGTGTGAAAGAAATTTAGTGAGGATGAATGTAACGGAGGAGGGACATAGGTAGAAGTGATTTGCGATGGTTGAGGTTGATTGAGGATGATAGTAGAAGAATTTTGTGGGGGGGCTGCATGACTCTAATTGGTTGAGAGACATGGAGGTTTGATGATATGGGAGGTGGTATGTGTTGAGACCCTTGTTGCATGGCTACATAGTTGTTCCTTGGATTGTAATTTGGTGGGAAACCTATTCATGATGGGGTAACCAAGATTCCACTTGCGATTGGTGTGGACACTTTAGGAGGTGGTTGCATGTTCGATCGAGCTAAGGTGGCTTGCTTAGCTAACTCTGCTTGTCGTTGGATAGTTTCTTATTGATTTTTGTGGATCTCCATTGGTGTCAAAAGTGGTGATATGGGTCTCTCCCCTGTTTGGTTTTGATAAAGGGGATTCCTATATTGCAAACTCTATTCAAGTAAGGGCATGGTCACCGTTGACATGGTTTGCACCACTGGTATGGTGTCTTGGGTGTTGCTAGGCTCGCTAAGATTGGATAGATCAAAATCTTTAGGTAATTTAGCTCCTTGCTCTGCTAGCAAGCGAAAGAAATGATCTTGGTTTTTGCTAAGGATTTTGTCAATTACAGCTATGGCCTGAAGATCTTGCATGAATTCATCAAGATCTTGCTCATCTTCTTGAGAGGATTGACCTATTTCAAAGTGTCGCTCTTCTTGAGATGGGGCAAGATCTGCAGTATAACCTTGTGGGACAAAATCGGGAGGCATACTGGTGGTGTATTGGGGTGTACTTACCAAAGGGACCCTACCTTCTTGGGAATTGCTTGGTTGGTCGACGTGCGGCATGCTGGGAGAATTGGTAGATCTTTCTGCGAGTGATCTAGGAGTGACCTTGGGAATAATATTGAGATGACCCGATTGTGGTGTGTGAGGAGGTGACTTGTGCTTCCTAGGGACAACTTGCTTGGACTTCATAGTTTGCTAGAGCCTAGTGGTTACCATGGAATACACTAGGACAAGAAAGATAATGCTGGGTTTTTGCTTGTGCTTTGAAAAAGACAAACTTTGATGCATAATGTACTGGACCAAAGGCGCTATACTATTTGACCAGAGGTGCAGGACTGTGTAATCAAAAGCATGCTACTGTGATGCCAAAGGCGATGTACTGAGCTACCAGAGGCAAGTTACTGCTATGCCAAAGGCAAGCTAAGGTTACCAAAAGTGAGCTACTGATATACCAAAGGCACTGAAGTAGAGTTTTGCCAGAGGCGAGGTACTGCTATACCAAAGGCGATCTACTGTACTACCAAAGGCAAGTTGCTGTAATACCAGGGGCACTGAAGTAGTGTCTGATGCTTCTAAAAGGCAAAATTTTGATAGATTGGTTCTGTTTCTAATTGGATTTGTTTGGCAAGAGAAAACACAACAAACAAGTGGTCCAAAAAAAAGGACTGACACCACAGATAGTGTATGTTCGAGGCTCAAAATAAGCCTAATGTTTCCATAGGTATAAGACAATTGCAAACAATAACAAGCACTTTTTATCCCTAGAGACAAGGTTTCATTGCAGTAGATCAGCTCACAGCTTAATACTCCATCGATAAAAGTATCATTCCATAAAGGTGTCAGATATTTTGTATCTTTGTGAGAGACGATAGGTAGGGATATCTCACCCTCCCCTTGGAAAGCTCAAGTAGGTCACAAGAGCTTTATGGCCAAGGGAATACTATCTCTTCTCAAGGGAGCCAATGGTGAGTGTCTTAAGGGCTTAAATCGATTCCCCTTGCATTGATGATTACCGCAATGTTCGGAGGTAGATCAGGTAGTCTCTCTAGAATGGTTCTTAGTAACTTTGAGGGACCAACGCCTTACGAGCAATGCGACAAGCTACTAAAGCTTTAACCAATCCTACTAAGAGTATCAAACACTTCGCTCAATGTGAAAATTGTTTGCACAAAGAGCTAGTACACCTCTTTTCAGTTTGGCACCACAAGGTAAGGCTGACGTCGGTTAGGACTTGGCTTTCACCTTATCCTTCTTATATAGCGGTTCAAAGGAAAACTCAGCTTAGGGTCGTCCCTTTTGGATGAAGCGCAATCCAAAAGCAGGCCCTTCTAAAGGATGTACAAAAATGTAAGAGCAAGCACATCAAACAAAGGTTCAATTGTCCCGTTATAAGAAAAATAAGGTGCAACTAAATTAGGCACACACACGTTTGTAGTTGTCAATTGTCCCTTATGAAATTGAAGTGTTTGGCATTCATGTCCATTGTCCCTTAGAAAATTGAAGTGTTTTTGCATACATGTCCATTGTCCCTTAAGAAAAGTAGTATGTTTCTAAGACTTGGATAAAAAAAAAAAAAGATTTGTTCAATTATCCCTTAAGAAGGCAATGTGTTTCTAAGACTTAGTGGGATAAATCAAGATGTCTTCAACGCTCGTCCTGCATGAACATGTTAAAAACACCTATTTGCTTTGTGTGAGTAGTAAGAAATAGCAACAAGTCAGTTAGTTCAAAAAAAATTCACAAGTTAGCAAAAATAAATCAATCTGACCAAAAGCGAGCTACTGTTATACCGAAAGCGCCATATGGTGATACCAATAGCGATGTGTTGAAAACCAGAAGCGTCGTAAAATACTGCTAGAAGCACCGAACCTTATCCATAAGTGCTGTACTGTGTATCTGAAAGCGTGATACTGTGATACCAATAGCGATGTGTTGAAAATAGAAGCGTCGTAAAATACTACCAGAAGCGTTGAAACAGATTTAGAAGCGCTGTACTATGCCTCCGAAAGCGTGATACTGTATAGAAAAAAAATGCTGCGCTGTCTCAGATCACAAAAAGGTTAGCTTTTGTCAAAATAACCAGATCCAAATGAGATTTCATGATTGATCTACTGTTCTGAGAAGTAATATCTGATAGATCCATATCGTGAAATCTTGAAAACTCAGAAGGTGTAGTAACATAATAGATTAACTCAAATATTGAAGATACTCCTCAATAAGTCAGCTTAGGAAGTATCAAAAGAGGATTGAAAGACAAATACAACAATTTGTCAGACAAATCAAAAGATATATAGCGAATAAAACCCTGCAAAAATGGTTAGAAAAACCCAATTAGCCAAAAGCACTGAACGATACTACCAGGAGCGCCGTGTTGTTATACCAAAAGCATCGCTCTGTTCTACCAGAAGCACCGCAGTGTAGCCGAGGGCAACTTGATTTCTTCTTTTCTTCCAGAATGTGTATGAGGAAAAATTGATTAAATCAAACTAATTAAACCAAAAACCAATAACATAAAGAGAACTGATCTAAGTAAAAAGCCATTGCAAATAAGTCAATGAACATAAAAACTTTTACCGAGATTTGTATTGTTCCCTTTGGATTGAATGTGGATTGCTCAATGAAGTTGCGAAACCATAGTTGCAACAAGCAAGTGTAGTGCTCAAGAGATCAATGTCAAAAAATCGTAAGTTTGCTCAATCGATGCGATGTATGCTCAAAGCGCTGTTAAGTATGCCTGAGAATAAGATCGAAGAGAGAGGTAATGAAGGAGATGAGGGGGGTTTATATAGGTTTCAACAAAGATCGATCAACGGTCCAAAAATTCAGAAGAATCAATGGAGGAGATAAATCAAATAACTATGATGGATGTGCACACGACATGTGTCAGTCCACAAGGATATTTTTAGTAAAATATGATGAAAACAAGATTGATTGAATAGATAATTCAACTTGTAATTTTCGTCTTTTTTAGAGTTCTAAAAATAAGACTGATTGTGCACATGAGTTAACAAAATATTTTAAAAGGAATTGGAAGATAAATGATTGTGCATGATTGAGGAATAGAAGATTATAAATAAAATATTTGATTTTATTTATTTTTAGAGGATAAAGCAAATTAAATAAATAAATTTATTTAATTGTTTGTGCAAGATTAGAGGAATATGAAGACTATAAATAAAATATTTGATTTTATTTATTTTGAGAGGATTGAGATAATTTAAATAAATTTGCATGATTTATTTAAATTTAGAAGAATAATTGATTTAATTAAATAATGTGGAATTATTTAATTACAGATAAGAGGGAACTTGTGATGAATTAATTAAATAATTAATTTAATTAATGTGGAATTGAATTTTGGGAAGAGGATAATGATTTGATTAAATAATTAAAATTATTTAATTGTGGAAGAATCATAGAGGAATTTAGTTTAATTAATTAAATAGAGAGAATTTATTTAATTAATGTCGAAAGTATGTGATTTAGAAGAATTAGATGAAATTAATTAAACAATTAGATTATTTAATTAACGTTGAGATACCAGTGATTAGACAGATGACAAAATGTGAGTAGTGCGACGACTTGGTCATTCTAGGGTGTCTACATTTTGCCCCTCTTTGATGCAATGCCATTTGTAGCGTTGCATCAAAGAAAATAATTGTTGAAGATGTGATACAATTTATTGTTGCCCCAGTGTAAGTAGTTGCCCCAACGTATGCCCCCTTGAGCGGGAAGATAGGGAAGTGACAGAGGAACGGTGTTGACGCTTGACTAGATGAGTGCACGATAAGGTAGGAGAAAAAGCAGAATGGGGTGGGAAGAAAAGAAAATGAGGGAGGGATGCTATAAATAGGACCCATGGGGACCACAATCCTCATTTTGCACACTAGGAGCTTCTAAATTTAGAGAGTAGAGCTAGCAAGCTTAGGTTTGCTTATAGATGCAGAGGATTTTGCCACCGCTGATGTTGCGAGAGCGACACCACACGATTGCACATGAGGTAGTACAGTTGACATGGGAGGAGGACACATTCCTGGAGCACGCGGGACTATGGCATGTTGCGCATTTGACACACATTAGGGCGAATCCCGCCCTGGTAACAGCAGTGGTAGAGAGATATCATAGCGAGACCTCGTCATTTCACTTTCTGACGGGGGAGGTGACAGTCACACTGGAGGATGTATACCGCATCCTGAGGATTCAGATTGATGGAGAGATAGTGGATTTTGACCTGGCGTGGGGCGAGGTAGGCTTGGTGTTGGTCTTCTGCACAGATGACCTTTGGATAGATGACGGGGAGATTCGATGGGTAGACATCCTGAGACTGCGATAGGATCAGATGGATAGTGGCGTCACTGATTGGCGGCTTCTTATGTCCGGATAGGAGATCCAGAGGATTAGCAGTTGGCTAGGGTACTGTACTATCGAGGATGTTCACACATGGCCAATAGTATGCGTGGGGCCCATGTGTGTTGGGATAGTTGTATCATAACATGCATCACTGCGTGTATAGGAGAGGCAGGAGCCTCTCAGCAGGGGTGACCCTGTTACAGGTATGGGCATGGGAGCATATCCCTATGATCAGACCCATGACACAGCGCCATTGGGATAGAGGCAAGCCCTATGCATTCCTATATAAGGGAGTGATCACACACCGGAGGATGGGGTCTGTTAGCCACTGGAGGCAGCAGATCGACGAGATGGACCTATTTGTGTGGAGACCATGTTTACTTTGTGAGGAGTGGGAGGATGAGCACGAGCAGCTGTACTATAGACAGGCTCGGTATCTGTTCGGGAGACAGACAGACGCGATAGAGAGGTACCTGCTAGAGCAGGTACTCAGGTAGTTTGGGTTACCACAGGGATTACCAGTGGGGGAGGCAACGCATGCCAGGACGCAGAGGGAGGTTGGAGACTGGGACATAGAGATTCCCGTGGCTACAACATTAGCAGAGGTACAGGGACTTGTCCCCGTGAGATGGGATTGGGACACTGGACTAGCAGATCCAGGTACACTGCCAGAGTATGACTGGTACTAGCAGACACATAGACCAGTGAGATTGACTACACCAGGTGTAGCAGGGGCATTGGGGGAGGTATTGGTCCCAGGTGCAGAGGCCAGGATTAGATGCCAGGCTAGAGCGGCCAGACAGTAGGTAGTGGGAGAGGCCACGGGCCAGCAGACAGATGTAGAGATGGCAGAGGAGGAGGAGCCGACTATAGAGACAGATTTGGAGAGAGCTCAACATTTACTACAGGAGGAGATAGCCTGGAGGACTCGATTAGAGCTCCAGATGGTAAGATTGAGGAGGGACAGGGATGCAGCACGGGCTGAGGTGAGATAGGCTGAGGCCCTAGCACAGGTGCAGACACAGGCAACATCAGCAGCACAGACAGTCTTGGCACATGCACAGGCACAGCTATAGGTCCAGGTATAGGCATAGGCACAGGTACAGATGCAGCCACCAGCTGCACCAGCAGCAGATGACGGGCAGCTAGCCCAGGTGACGAGGGAGAGAGACGCAGAGGTACAGCTGTGGTTGACAGCAGAGGCCACATTGTTTAGAGTGAGGCAGGAGAGAGATGAGGCACGCCGTGCACTAGGTGCGGATTAGAGGACCCTATACAGTGAGCTTGTCCAGGTGCAGGGAGAGCTAGTATTAGCTGGCAGGGAGGTAGAGTATTACAGGGGTCTGTATGTGGGTGCGGTGCCAGTAGCTCAACAGGCACCGAGTTACAGAGATAGGAGTAGATCTAGGACATCTGGCTCCCACAGGACAGGGCAGTTAGTGTCCTCAGTGAGAGGACCACTTTTGCCACCAGGGGGAGGAGGAGGACTAGCAGGGGGACCCCCACCGAGCACAGGGGGAGGACAGGGACCGCAACAGGAGGGAAGCTCTACTCGCTAGGGCATGCACATGTATATTGTATCATATTTGTACCATACTTGTATCACGATGGACACTTGTACATTGTACCATTTGTATCATTTTGGACAGATGCCTGCATGCATCTGGATGTATATTTTGCAGGCTCTTGATATATTATTTTGATGTATTTTTGGATGTATACATATGGACTATTGATGTAGACACAGACATTTTGTATTATGATGACCATTACATGATATATATGATCTATTCGGCTCACTATTGTTCGTGCTTTTGTGTATGTATTCCTTGATGTCATGGATGTGATGATATGTATGTATGATTATGGATTCATGTGATGACATATGTTGCTTATATGATGCTTATAGATGTATGATGATAGAGATGTATGATGATATAGATGTGATGACTAGTGATATCTGACATGTGGGTTTTGCAGGTATGCACCAGAGAGAAGAACAGGAGGAGATGGGAGATATAGACTGTTGATCAAGCACTGCAATGAAAATGATATAAAGGTTGTGGGAATGGATGAATGAGCTTGTTGTAATGGTTTCACATTTGTATATAAAGAGCAATCCTTATTTTGATATAGCACATGGATAGTTCTCCACCAAGGTATAAAAGACCAAGGTGCAGTAATATCCGAGTGCATGGACGTTGACTTTGCAAGCAAGTGGTTTGAACTTAGATCCCTTAGACATTATATAACCTTGCTGGTACATGTGAATGAGCCATAGTCTTGAACATACAATAAACTTCAATACATGCAAAATGCAAGAAGAGTATTAAATATGTAAGATGTTAGGTCGTAACACACACAAGATAAATATGATGCTAAGAAAGATACTAAAGATCATTCCTCAAACACGGCACACAAAAGCAAATGACTATGCCCCCAATCCATACTGTATCGCAACATACCAAGATTATAGATAAACCAAGTTAGCCTTGAGTAGGTAATGGATAAAGGAACAAAAGATAAACCATAAAACAAATTGACTGACGTACAAAGTAAACCTACAGCCAACATATTCTCTTGCCAAAGTGGTTTCTCAAGATAGATTGGATAGGAAAGATAATAGCCTTATCGTAGGAAATGCCACATGTCGTAGGAGATGCGTGTGTTGGTCTCGACAATGGAACACTGCGTAGAAGACAAGCTTGTTGATCTAGGGCTTTGGTTAAGCGGTACTTAGCTGATGTTGGCAATCAGTATGCAGGACAGTAGATGACTCTAGAAGGAGGCCTCTTTACTTTTAGTTTGTTAAGGACTTTTGCTTTGAAAGGATACACTAGATTTCTACTTGAGTTAGTCAAGTCGAGGTGAAATGGATTTTGATAAACGGAAGACTAGAAAGGTGACATGTCGATGGATTGGGGTGGGTGAAGAATGATGGATCATGTGTGCCTGAGTACTAGATACATCCTTCATATTCCAGACTACCTACATACCTTGTGTCCACGGGATCAAGGCACATTACGAGGAAAAAATGAATATGTAGTTCTAGATAGAGTGATGAGATGGGTCAAGGTGAAAGGAGGAGATCTTACGTACCTG
Organism: Cunninghamia lanceolata; assembly: GCA_027924645.1. Lineage (NCBI taxonomy): Eukaryota > Viridiplantae > Streptophyta > Pinopsida > Cupressales > Cupressaceae > Cunninghamia > Cunninghamia lanceolata. The sequence goes on from BSBN01000066.1 coordinate 8,427,022, forward strand.
AGTACTGGAAACTTCCTTCGTATTCTAGATTGCCTACATACCCATATACATGGGATCAAGGTACTTTAAGATTGAGAAGAGATGATATGTAGTTCTGGTTGGTGTGATGATGTGGGAAAAGTGTTGAGAAGATAACAACCTTATCGTAGGAGCGATGTGTCCGTTAAAGGGTGTTACCTGTGAACAATGAGAAAGAGATTGAAGTATGCGTTGCGAACCACGAACAAGGAACCAATCCTAGACCTAAGTTAAGGAAAGAGTTGCACCCATTCTGGTAGAGGAAACTGTATGGGTGACTGCCGAAGAAGACACTGAAAGCTTTGACCTGGGACAAGACAGTGTTAACTGTAGACACAGATCAAGATGTGGGATGACGATGAGGGACATTGACAAATTTCCAAGCTATACTAGATAGGGAGATGGAAATGCAAACAAGGTCAATGGTTTTATTATGGATGGATGGAAAGTGTGCTGCGAACTGGACATGGAGTGGACAGGACTCGATAGACGATGGATGCTGACTCTACACATAGCGCCTGTTTGCCAGGTTTTCACTATGGTACTTATCCAAGGCGCCAGTTTGCCAGGTTTTCACTAGAGGACGGATTTTTTTGGATTTTTTTTTATTTTTTATTTTTAATTTTAATTTTTATTTTTTGGAATACTCTGAGGATTAGGCGTAGAACTTCTTGAGATGGACACTGTTAAGTGGCTCATCCAGAGGAATGTCGTCAGGTGTAGCTAAATATAAGCTCGTGATCCATATGTTGCTATCACAATAAAGGGACCTAACGAGTTAGGCTCAAACTTGCCCTTCTTTTCTCGATCTGCTTGATTTCTCTGATTCTCTTTAAGTACAAGATCACCAACTTGAAACCGTCTTTCTTTGATCTTTTTGTTGTAATTATGCCGGAGGTAGTTTTGATAGACATGGAGATGATTAAGTGCGGCAAGGTGCCTCTCATCAAGTAGTTGAAGCTCAGCTAATCTGGAAGTGCGATACTCATATCCGCCGATCAGGTCCTGCATGGATACTTTAAGGGATGGGATCTCGACCTCTATAGGTAGGATGGCTTCAGAGCCATAGACCAAGGCATAAGGTGTGGCACCAATTGGTGTTCTGATACTAGTGTGGTAGGCCCATAGGGCGGGATTGAGTTGAAAGTGCCAATCACGACCAGCTTCATTGACTATTTTCTTGAGGATTTTGAGAATGGTTTTATTGGAAGCCTCAGCATGGCCATTACTCTACGGATAGTAGGGAGTTGAAAAGCGATGTTGGATATTGTATTGTGTGCACAAGGCACGAACATCTTGATTCTTGAATGGTCTCCCATTATCAGTGACAATGGCTTGGGGAATACCATACCGACATATGAGGTAGTTTAGGATAAACTTGGCTATTTGCTTACCGATGATATAGGTCATAGGAATGGCTTCCACCCACTTCGTGAAATACTCAGTGGCGGTAATGATAAACTTGTGGTCATTGGAGGAGGAAGGGTGGATTTGTCCTACGAGGTCGAAAACCCCATTGAGAAAAAGGCCATGGAGTTGTCACAGGTTGTAATTCATGAGCTGGTGCATGAATCAAATCTCCATGCTGCTGGCATTGTAGACACTTCTTAGCAAATTGTGCAACATTTTGCTCTATTGTAGGCCAGTAATAACCTATTCTGAGTATCTTCTTAGCAAGATTAGGACCGGTAGAATGTGCGCCACAGACACCTTCGTGTATGTCTCGCAAGGTAGCCTCAGCTTCTTCCGCGTTAAGACATTGTAAGAGGATACCATCGAGACTCCGACGATATAGTGTATCACCCAGAATGATGTAACAGGAGGATCGATAGATAAAGGTTTTGCGTTGGGTGGATGATAGGTCAGGGGGAAAGGTTTTGTTCTTGAGGTATTCATAGATATCTTCATACCATGGGGTATTGGGACCAACAAGTTCGCAGATGATTTTAGTAACAGGAACATCGATGGTTGGTATCAACAATTGCTCGATCAAGAATTCACACTTTTGTGTATTTGCAGGCATGTCAATCAGTGACCCTACAGAAACCATAGAATCCACAGCTTTATTATGCTCTCTTGGAATTTGCTCAAATGTGATGCTAGAAAAGTGTGGTTTGTAGGCGTCCACTAGTTGCTTGTAGGGAACCAACTTTTCATCCTTTGTTTGGTACTCATCCGTGACTTGGCGAATGACTAGCTGTGAGTCTCCATATACTTGTAATTCTATGATGTCCCATTGAACTGCTGTATTGAGACCTATGAGGAGTGCTTCATACTCGGCTATGTTGTTGGTGCAAGGGAATGCAAGTCGATATGACTTTGGAATGTAGTCATTTTGAGGTGTGATGAACAAGATGCCGGGCCCTGATCCGTGCTGTGTAGGAACCATCAAAGTATAACTTTCACATTATGGAGTTGGAAAGAGTGAATAGATTCTCATCCGGAAAGCCTGCTACCATAGGGTGTGTATCTTGCATGGGTGCTTCTACTAGTTGATCTGCTAGAGCTTGTCCTTTGATTGCTTTACGATCCACATATTCAATGTCGAACTCACTAAGGATCATGACCCATTTAGCTAGTCTGCCTATAAGAGTTGCTTTTGCTAGTAGATACTTCAATGGATCAATTTTAGCTATAAGAATTGTGTGTTGGTTCAACATCTAATGCTGTAACTTTTGGGAGGCGAACAGTACTACTAAACAAGCTCTTTCCATCGACGAGATACAATGTAACCCAATAGCTTTCCTGATGTGACACCGAAGACACACTTCTTTGGATTGAGTCTTACTTGATATTTCTCGAGCCTGTCAAATATCTGTCCTAAAACCTGTATGTGATCTGCCCTAGAAGATTTAGCTAGTATGTCATCCACATAGTCCTCCATGATGTGATGAAAGAGGTCATGGAATATCACTGTCATTGCTCTCTGATAGGTTGCCCCTGCATTCTTTAGACCAAATGGCATGACACACCAACAATAGTTACCCCACAGATAAATAAAGTTTGTTTTATGCTGATCTTCCTCTACTATCCTTATCTGATTGTAGCCAGAGAATCCATCCATGAGGGAAAGCATCTCGTGACCTGCTGTCAAGTCTACTATAATGTCAATGTTTGGTAATGGAAAGTCATCTTTGGGACATGCCTTATTAAGGTCTCTGAAATCATTACACATGCGGATGCACCCATTGGGTTTAGATACAGGTACAATGTTGGAGACCCAATCTGAATAGTCAATAGGTCGTATGAACTTTGCATCTAACAGCTTCTGTATTTCGACTTTCACTAAAAGAGCTATTTGTGGGTGCATCTTCCTCAACTTTTGCTTGACTGGTTTAACTTTTGGATCAACAGTGAGATAGTGAACAACTAGCTTGGGGTCTAACCCTGGCATATCAGCATAGGTCCATGCAAAGTTGATGGTTCTCTGTAAGAAGAATGTGTTAGGATTCCTGTGCTCTGTTTCTTATAATGATGCTGCTAGGAATGTGGTCTTTGGATTTTTCTCTGTGCCAAGGTTTATCTCTATAGAATCTTCCACTAGGAGATGGTAGGGGAAGGTCAAATCCTCCATCCTCAGGTTGGGTTTTCACCTTTGGATACGTCCTTTGTTTTTACTATTTTGTGATCAGGAGGTGCCACAGTGTGGTTTTCACCTAGAGATCTTTCTTTATTTTTACTTTTGCGACTGGAGGATTTGGCATTCTCACCAAAATAAGCCATTGGCTCTAGTTCCATTACAAAACCTACTTTATGATCGCCAAGAGGAATACCTTCCTGAAGTCCCATGAACTCAGCTAGAGTTTCGTCATTCTGAAATACATCTATTATGGGGGACCCTTGTTGGTCCCAATCGATAAGTTCAAGGTAGACAAGTGTTACATTCTGGGTGCTAGTAGTGGAGGTTAAGGATATGGAGAATAGCATAAAAATGGAGGATTCTGCGAATAGGTTGGTCATATGGAGGGAAGAGTCATCGATGATATCCTCTGTAGACGTCGAATCGGTGGGAAAAGCGTCAGCTACCTCGTCGAGGATATACTCGATGTCCAAGGCGTGTGGTACCTTCTTTCCAAATCCTAATCCCTTCTTATCTAGTTTCTTTGTCACAACAATGGGCTCCATAGTTCCTTGATTGTGTTTCCCAAGGCCACCTTTGCCTTTATAGCCCATGTTTTTTACTATTCTTAAGCCATTGCCGTATTGCCTGACTGGTATTGTGACTGGTTCTTTCTCCTTATAGAGCCAAGAAGAAATATCCTCAATAGTTTCCTCTTCCAATAACCGTCCATGTTGGAATTGGGTTAGGAATGTTGGGGGAGGAATAGCTACTTTTTTGGTTACTTTGGCAATGGGTGGTTGGCCTTAAGATTTTGGATATAAAGGCATCCGCCCTACACATCAAGATTTTGAGATATCATAAGATCCAAAGCCTATATCACGGATGTGGGCCTTGATCTCAGGTAGAGGATTTGGGTTACTTGTAGAGGCTGGCGTCAGAGTTTCATGATCAACATATAGTGGGGATTCAAGGGCTTTTTCATTGTTAGGCACCTGGTTGCAATTCTTATAACTGCCTTGCAAGACACGACAGAATTCAAAAGGATTGGGGTCCCCTGGGATAGTGATCTTCGTACCATTGTATGGGAACTTTAGAGATTGATGATACATGGAGGGAACAGCTTTCATTGCATGGATCCATGGGCGGCCTAGGATAATGTTGTAAGGTAGTTCAATATCAAGGACTTGACTCCTGGTTTCAAGCATGACAGGGCCCAGTTGTATAGGCAAGTGGATAACACCTTCTGAATGACGTTCTGCATCATCATATCCCTTGATTGTAATACTTTGATCATTGTTGACATGATCCTTAGAGTATCCCAATTGCTTAAGTAACTTTAAAGAACAAATGTTGAGACCAGCACCACCATCTATGAGTATATGTTTGATTTTGCGCTTATGGATGAGAACTTCAATATGAAGGGCATCATTGTGACAAGGATCATGGGATGGGAGATCTTTCTCCGAGAAGACAACATTGTAGGGTGAAGCAATGTTATCTACTATAGCTTGGAAATCCGTGATTGCTATGTTGTTGGGAACCAAAGACTCTTGGAGGACTTTTTCTAGCACTACTCTATGTGCAGTGATGACCATAGAAGGTCCAAAATAGAGATCTGTGCTGGTGTTTTCCCTAAGTGTTCAATAAGATTATAATCAGATTGAGTCGGAAGACTAGGTGTAGGGCCACGAACGGTGACACGACCACGGCGAGTTGTAACAGTGCAATTCATAGATTTGCCTTTGATTGCGAGGGTAGACACTCGACTCTCTTCAAAATGACCTACAATGGAATGAAAGGAAGTGGAAGCATGATTGATACCTTTACCTCTATCTTGTGGAGGAGGTGGACCATGATGAGGGAATGGTTCCTTGTACATGTTGAGATCCTTGTTAGTGTGTTGAACTGGTGATTCATTCTCAAAAGTGATTTGATTACCGTCAATGAGGTTTTGGATTAGGTGCTTGAGCTTCATGCAAGATGCGGTTCGATGCCCTTTGCTCCTATGGAATTCACAGTATTCGTTTTCTCTATACCGCACCATTTTGTAAACAGGTTCACCATATGGGGGAGCATCTGGTAAGGTGATGAGTCCTTTCTGTAAGATCTGTTGTAGGACTGACTCTATAGGCACTCCCAAGGGAGTGAATTGACGTCGTGGCAGGTAATCTTATTGAGGTCACTCCTGTTGTCGTTGTTGTTGATTTTGATATGGTTGCCATTGTTGTTGTTGTTGTTGAGGTGGAGCTTGACTTGGTTTGGAGAGCTACAATGGTGTTTGCAATGTTTGGACATGTTTAGAATCAACCACCCCATCGTTGACCACATTTTTGTTCTTGTTCCAAAACTTGGGTTTATCGTTCAATTTTTGATGAGGAGCGTTGTCTTTCGTTTCTTTGAAGATTTTGACCACACCCTTAGCAATGAGGGCCTTTTCAATGTTGATACCCTTGTACGTGATTTTGTCAAATGTTGTAGCACTAAGAATTTGCAAATGGAAACCTAACTCTTGGTTGAGGTTTTGCACAAATATGCTAACAAGCTGTTTCTCCAGAATCTTGAAAGGGAATTTGCTAGCCATTTGTCTCCATCGTTGGAGGAAAGAAATCAAAGTTTCACCATTTTTCTGTTTATTGTTGCATAGATCGGTCATGGAAATCTCATGCTCTACATTGTAAGAAAAATGGGTGGCAAATTTCTCTGCTAGCTCGTTGAAAGACTTGATACCCGTAGGTAAGTGTGAGAATCATTCTATAGCTTGACCTCCAAGACTGAGAGGAAAGAGACACATAAGATACGTGTTGTTATGTGAGACCTCGAAGCAAGCAAGATAGAATTCCCTAAGATGGTTTTTGGGTCACCTTTTCCTTTGTATTTATTGAATTTGGGAATAGTAAAATTTTAAGGAAAAGGGATCATTGGTAATGACCGATCAAAAGGATAAGGACACACTTCTTCTAAAGAGAAGGTCTTCTTGGTGTGGCCAAACGTAAGATCAGATAGTTGTTGTTGCACTTCCACAATTTTTAGCTCCATCGTTGTGGGAGGAGTTGGAAGCATCTTCTGCTGTCCAAGAAGTGGTTGTTGATGCCCATATGGAAGATTGTAGTGTAAGCCATGAACATTGGTGTTATAAGGGTCGTAAGATTGGTTGGGGTCATATGCGTTGTACGTTGGGTTGAGATTGGGTTGGATTTGGATGCTTTGATGAGGAGGAGGTGGGGGTGGCACTAGGTAAGAATGTTGGCTTTGTGATGGTTGGAGAAAAGAATTGGGTGGAGGAAAGCTAAAGTGTGTTTGATTAGGCTGCGATGGCGGCACATAGCTTTGGGAAACTTGATGTTGGGAATGTTGAGGGTGGCTAGGCAATGTGTGAAAGAAATTTAGTGAGGATGAACGTAAGGGAGGAGGGACATAGGTAGAAGTGATTTGCGATGGTTGAGGTTGATTGAGGATGATAGTAGAAGAATTTTGTAGGGGGGGCTGCATGACTCTAATTGGTTGAAAGACATGGAGGTTTGATGATATGGGAGGTGGTATGTGTTGAGACCCTTGTTGCATGGCTACATAGTTGTTCCCTGGATTGTAATTTGGTGGGAAACCTATTCATGATGGGGTAACCAAGATTCCACTTGCGATGGGTTTTGAAAAAGTGGATTCCTATACTGTGAGCTCTTCTTAGGTAAGGGTGTGGTCACAGTCGACATAGTTTGGACTGCCTGTATGGTGTCTTGGGTGTTGCTAGGCTCGCTAAGATTGGATAAATTAAAATCTTTAGGTAATTTAGCTCCTTGCTCTGCTAGCAAATGAAAGAAATGATCTTGGTTCTCGCTAAGGATTTTGTCAATGGCGGCTATGGCCCTAGGATCTTGCATGAATTCATCAAGATCTTGCTCATCTTCTTGAGAGGATTGACCTATTTCAAAGTGTCACTCTTCTTGAGATGGGGCAAGATCTGTAGTATAACCTTGTGGGACAAAATCGGGAGGCATACCAGTGGTGTATTGGGGTGTACTTACCAAAGGGACCCTACCTTCTTGGGAATTGCTTGGTTGGTCGACGCGCGGCATGCTGGGAGAATTGGTAGATCTTTCCGTAGGTGTTCTAGGAGTGACCTTGGGAATAATGTTGAGATGACCCGATTGCGGTGTGTGAGGAGGCGACTTGCACTTCCTAGGGACAACTTGCTTGGACTTCATAGTTTGCTGGAGCCTAGTGGTTACCATGGAACACACTAGGACAAGAAAGGTAATGCTGGGTTTCTGCTTGTGCTTTGAAAAAGACAAACTTTGATGCACAATGTACTGGACGAAAGGTGCTATACTGTTTGACCAAAGGCGCAGGACTATACAACCAAAAGCTTGCTATTGTGATGCCAAAGGCGATGGACTAAGCTACCAGAGGCGAGTTACTGCTATGCCAAAGGCGGGCTAAGGTTACCAAAAGTGAGCTGCTGATATACCAAAGGCGCTGAAGTAGAGTTTTTCCAGAGGTGAGGTACTGCTATACCAAAGGTGATCTACTGTACTACCAAAGGTGAGCTACTGTAATACCAGGGGTGCTGAAGTAGTGTTTGATGCTTCTAAAAGGCAAAATTTTGATAGATTGGTTCTGTTTCTGATTGAATTTGTTTGGCAAAAGAAAACACAGCAAACAAGTGGTAAAAAAAAATAAGGACTGACACCACAGATAGTGTATGTTCGAGGCTCAAAACAAGCCCAATGTTTCCATAGGTATAAGACAATTACAAACAATAACAAGCACTTTTTATCCCTAGAGACAAGGTTTCATTGCAGTAGATCAGCTCACAGCTTAATACTCCATTAATAAAAATATCATTCCATAAAGGTGTCAGATATTTTGTATCTTTGCGAGAGACGATAGGTAGGGATATCTCACCCTCCCCTTGGAAAGCTCAAGTAGGTCACAAGAGCTTTATGGCTAAGGGAATACTATCTTTTCTCAAGGGAGCCAATGGTGAGTGTCTTAAGGGCTTAAATCGATTCCCCTTGCACTGATGATTACCGCAATGTTCAGAGGTAGATCGGGTAGTCTATCTAGAATGGTTCTTAGTAACTTTGAGGGACCAATGCCTTACGAGCAATGCGACAAGCTACTAAAAGCTTTAACCAATCCCACTAAGAGTATCAAACACTTCGCTCAATGTGAAAATCATTTCCACAAAGAGCTAGTACACCTCTTTTCAGTTTGGCACCACAAGGTAAGGCTGACGTCGGTTAGGAGTTGGCTTTCGCCTTATCCCTCTTATATAGCGGTTCAAAGGAAAACTCCGCTTAGGGTCATCCCTTTTGAATGAAGCGCAATACAAAAGCAGGCCCTTCTAAAGCATGTACAGAAATGTAAGAGCAAGCACGTCAAACAAAGGTTCAATTGTCCCGTTATAAGAAAAATAAGGTGCAACTAAATTAGGCACACACACGTTTGTAGTTGTCAATTGTCCCTTATGAAATTGAAGTGTTTGGCATTCATGTCCATTGTCCCTTAGAAAATTGAAGTGTTTTTGCATACATGTCCATTGTCCCTTAAGAAAAGCAGTATGTTCCTAAGACTTAAAAAAAAAGAAGATTTGTTCAATTATCCCTTAAGAAGGCAATGTGTTTCTAAGACTTAGTGGGATAAATCAAGATGTCTTCAACGCTCGTCCTGCATGAACATGTTAAAAACACCTATTTGCTCTATGTGAGTAGTAAGAAACTGCAACAAGTCAGTTAGTTCCAAAAAAAATCACAAGTTAGCAAAAATAAATCAATCTGACCAAAAGCAAGCTACTGTTATACCGAAAGCGCCGTATGGTGATACCAATAGCGATGTGTTGAAAACCAGAAGCGTCGCAAAATATTGCCAAAAGCCCCGAACCTTATCCAGAAGCGCTGTACTGTGTATCCAAAACCGTGATACTATGATACCAATAGCGATGTGTTGAAAATAGAAGCGTCGTAAAATACTACTAGAAGCGCTAAAACAGATTCAGAAGCACTGTACTATGCCTCCGAAAGCATGATACTATATAGCAAAAAAATGCTGCGCTGTCTCAGATCACAAAAAGGTTAGCCTTTGTCAAAATAACCAGATCCAAATGAGATTTCATGATTGATCTACTATTCTGAGAAGTAATATCTGATAGATGTGTATCGTGAAATCTAGAAAACTTAGAAGGTGTACTAACACAATAGATTAACTCAAATATCGAAGATACTCCTAAATAAGTCAGCTTAGGAAGTATCAAAAGAGGATTGAAAGATAAATACAACAGCTTGTCAGACAAATAAAAAAATAGTAGGGATAGTAGAGCGCTATTGGTAACACAGGGTAGCGCTTTGTTGGAAATCAAGGTGCCTTTGGTTTGAATAGAAGAAAGCGATAGGTACAGTTGACGGAAGGGTTGACTACCCTAGCTTAGGAAAGGGGAGAGTTGGTCTAGGGTTTTATAGAGAAGAATAGAAGTAGATAGGAATTTGGGTGATATGGTATAGAAGAATTGACAAGTGGTTTGCTTATGGATGCAGAGGATTTTGCCACCACTGATGTTGCGAGAGTGACAGCACGCGATTGCACACGAGGTAGTACAGTTGACATGGGAGGAGGACGCATTCCTGGAGCACACGGGACTATGGCATGTTGCACATTTGAAACACATTAGGGTGAATCTCACCCTGGTGACAGCAGTGGTAGAGAGATATCACAGCAAGACCTCGTCATTTCACTTTCTGGCGGGGGAGGCGACAGTGACATTGGAGGATGTATACCACATCCTGAGGATTCGGATTGATGGAGAGATAGTGGATTTTGACCCGGCGCGGGGTGAGGCAGGCTTGGTGGAGGTCTTCTACACAGATGACCTTTGGATAGATGACGGGGAGATTCGATGGGCAGACGTCCCGAGACTCTGCGATAGGATCAGATGGATAGTGGCGTCACTGATTGGCAGCTTCTTGTGTCCGGACAGGAGATCCAGAGGATTAGCGGTTGGCTGCGATACTGTACTATCGGGGATGTTCACACATTACCGACAGTATGCGTGGGGCCCATGTGTGTTTGGACAGTTGTATCACGACATGCATCACTGCATGTATAGGAGAGGCAGGAGCATCTCAACAGGGGTGACCCTGTTATAGGTATGGGCATGGGAGCATATCCCTGTGATTAGACCCATGACACAGCGCCATTGGGATAGAGGCGAGCCCTATGCATTCCTATATGAGGGAGTGATCACACACCGGAGGATGGGGTCTGTTAGCCACTGGCGGCGGCAGATTGACGAGATGGACCTATTTGTGTGGAGACCATGGTTACTTTGTGAGGAGTGGGAGGATGAGCACGAGCAGCTGATGTACTGTAGACAGGCTTGGTATCTGTTCAGGAGACAGACAGACGTGATAGAGAGGTACCTGCCAGAGCAAGTACTCAGGCAGTTTGGGTTACCATAGGGATTACCAGTGGGGGAGGTGACGCATGCCAGGATGCGGAGGGAGGTTGGAGACTGGGACGCAGAGATTCTCGTGGCTACAGCATTAGCAGAGGTATGGGGACTTGTCCCCGTGAGATGGGATTGGGACACCAGACTGGCAGATCCAGGTACACTACCAGAGTACGACCGGTACTGGCAGACACATAGACTAGTGAGATTGACTACATCAGGTGTAGTAGGGGCAGTGGGGGAGGTATTGGTCCTAGGTGCAGAGGCCAGGATCAGATGCCAGGCCAGAGCGGCCAGATAGCAGGCAGTGGGAGAGGCCAGGGGCCAGCAGGCAGATGTAGAGATGGCGGAGGAGGAGGAGACAGCTGTAGAGAAAGATTTGGAGAGAGCTCAGCATTTACTATAGGAGGAGATAGCCTGAAGGACTCGATTAGAGCTCCAGATGGTACGATTGAGGAGGGACAGGGATGCAGCATGGGTTGAGGCGAGACAGGCTGAGGCCCTAGCACAGGTGCAGACACAGGCAGCATCAGCAGCACAGACAGCCCTGGCACACGCACAGGCAAAACTACAGGTGCAGGCACAAGCACAGGCACAGGTACAGATGCAGCCACCAGCTACACCAGCAGCAGATGACGGGCAGCTAGCCTAGGTGACGAGGGAGAGTGACGCGGAGGTACAGCTGCGGTTGACAACAGAGGCCACACTGTTTAGAGTGAGGCGGGAGAGAGATGAGGCATGCCACGCACTGGGTGCAGATCAGAGGACCCTATACAGTGAGCTCGTCTAGGTGCAGGGAGAGCTAGTATCAGCCGGTAGGGAGGTAGAGTATTACAGGGGTCTGTATGTGGGTGCGGTGCCAGTAGCTCAGTAGGCACCGAGTTACAGAGATAGGAGCAGATTTGGGGCATCTGGCTCCTGCAGGACAGGGCAATCAGTGTCCTCAGTTAGAGGACCACTTTTGCCACCAGGGGGAGGAGGAGGACCAGCAGGGGGACCCCCACCAAGCACAGGGGGAGGACAAGGACCACAGCAAGAGGGCAGCTCTACTCGCTAGGGCATGCAAATGTATATTGTATCATATTTGTACCATACTTGTATCACGATGGACACTTGTACATTGTACCATTTGTATCATTTTGGATAGATGCCTGCGTGCATCCGGATGTATATTTTGCGGGCTCTTGATAGCCTTGATGTATTATTTTGATGTATTTTTGGATGTATACATATGGACTATTGATGTAGACACAGACATTTTGTATTATGATGACCATTACATGATATATATGATGATCTATTCGGCTCACTGTTGTTCATGCTTTTGTGTATGCATTCCTTGATGTCATGGATGTGATGATATGTATGTATGATTATGGATTCATGTGATGACATATGTTGCCTATATGATTCTTATAGATGTATGATGATATAGATGTGATGACTTGTGATATCTGACATGTGGGTTTTGCAAGTATGCACCAGAGAGAAGAACAGGAGGAGATGGGAGACATAGACTGTTGATCGAGCACTGTAATGAAAAGGATATAAAGGTTGTGGGAATGGATGAATGAGCTTGTTGCAATGGTTTCACATTTGTATATAAAGAGCAATCCTTATTTTGATATAGCACATGGATAGTTCGCCAGCAAGGTATAAAAGACCAAGGTGCAGTAATATTCGAGTGCATGGACATTGACTCTGCAAGCAAGCGGTTTGAACTTAGATCCCTTAGACATTATATAACCTTGCTGGTACATGTGAATGAGCCATAGTATTGAACATACAATAAACTTCAATACATGCAAAATGTAAGAAGAGTATTAAATATGTAAGATGCTAGGTCATAACACACACAAGATAAATATGATGCTAAGAAAGATACTAAAGATCATTCTTCAAACACGGCACACAAAAGCAAATGACTATGCCCCCAATCCGTACTGTATCGCAACATACCAAGATTATAGATAAACTAAGGTAGCCTTGAGTAGGTAATGGATAAAGGAACAAAAGATAAACCATAAAACAAATTGACTTACGTACAAAGTAAACCTACATCCAACATATTCTCTTGCCAAAGAGGTTGCTCAGGATAGATTGGATAGGAAAGATAACAGCCTTATCGTAGGAACTCTGTGTCCATTAAAGGGGGTTATCTACCTAAAAAGACAATATCTTGCTGCAGGAAATGCCACATGTCGCAGGAGATGTGTGTGTTGGTCTCAACAATAGAACACTGCGCAGAAGACAAGCTTGTTGATCTAGGGCTTTGGTTAAGCGGTACTTAGCTGATGTTGGCAATCGGTATAGCTGGACAGTAGAAGACTCTGGAAGGAAGCTGCTTTGCTTCAGGTTTGTTAAGGACTTTTGCTTTGAAAGGATGTGCTAGCTTGCTGCTTGAGTTAGTCAAGTTGAGGTGAATGGATTTTGATAAACGGAAGACTAGAAAGTTGACATGTCGATGGATTGGGGTGGGTGAAGAATGATGGATTGTGTGTGCCTAAGTACTAGATACATCCTTCGTATTCCAGACTACCTACATACCCTGTATCCATGGGATCAAGGCACATTACAATGAAAGATAAAAATGATAAATATGTTGTTCTGGATAGAGTGATGAGATGGGTCAAGGTGGAAGGGGGACATCTTATGTACCTGAGTACTGGATACTTCCTTCGTATTCCAGACTGCCTACATACCCATATCCATGGGATCAAGGCACCTTAAGATTGAGAAGAGATAATATGTAGTTCTGGTTGGTGTGATGATGTGGGAAAAGTGTTGAGAAGATAACAACCTTATCGTAGGAGCGATGTGTCCGTTAAAGGGTGTTACCTGTGAACAATGAGAAAGAGATTGAAGTATGCGTTGCGAACCACGAACAAGGAACCAATCCTAGACCTAAGTTAAGGAAAGAGTTGCCCCCATTCTAGTAGACGAAACTGTATGGGTGACCGCCGAAGAAGACACAGAAAGCTTTGACCTAGGACAAGACAGTGTTAACTGTAGACACATATCAAGACATGGGATGACGATGAGGGACATTGACAAATTTCCAAGCTATACTAGATAGGGAGATGGAAATGCAAACAAGGTCAATGGTTTTATTATGGATATATGGATGAAAGGCGTTCCTTGTGCACTGGACATGGAGTGGACATGACTTGATAGACGATGGGTGCTGACTTTACACATAGCGCCTGTTTGCCAGGTTTTCACTATGGTACTTATCCAAGGCGCCAGTTTGCCAGGTTTTCACTAGAGGATGGATTTTTTTTGGATTTTTTTGTGTGTTTTTTTTTTTGGAATACTTTGAGGATCAGGCATAGAGCTTCTTGAGATGGACACTGTTAAGTGGCTCATCTAGAGGAATGCCGTCAGGTGTAGCTAAACTATAAGCTCCTTATCCATTTGCTGTTGTCACAATAAAGGGACCTAACCAATTAGGCTCAAACTTACCCTTCTTTTCTCGATCTGCTTGATTTCTCTGATTCTCTTTGAGTACAAGATCACCAACTTGAAACCATCTTTCTATGATCTTTTTGTTGTAATTACGCCTGAGGTAGTTTTGATAGACATGGAGATGGTTAAGTGCGGCACAGCGCCTTTCATCGAGTAGTTGAAGCTCAGCTAATCTGGAAGTGCGATACTCCTCTCCGTCGATCAGGTCCTACATGGATACTCTGAGGGATGGGATCTCAACCTCTATAGGTAGGATGGCTTCAGAGTCATAGACCAAGGCATAGGGTGTGGCACCAGTTGGTGTTTTGAAACTAGTGCGGTAGGCCCATAGGGCAGGATTGAGTTGCAAGTGCCAATCACGACCAGCTTCATTGACTGTTTTCTTGAGGATTTTGAGAATAGTTTTATTGGAAGCCTCAGCTTGGTTGTTACTCTGCGGATAGTAGGGAGTTGAAAAGCGATGTTGGATATTGTATTGTGTGCACAAGGCACAAACATCTTGATTCTTGAATGGTCTCCCATTATCAGTGACAATGGCTTGGGGAATACCATACCGGCATATGAGGTAGTTTAGGATAAACTTGGCTATTTGCTTACCGGTGATATAGGTCATAGGAATGGCTTCCACCCACTTCGTGAAATACTCAGTGGCGGTAATGATAAACTTGTGGCCATTGGAGGAGGAAGGGTGGATTTGTCCTACGAGGTCAAGACCCCATTGAGAAAAAGGCCATGGAGTTGTCACAGGTTGTAATTCATGAGCTGGTGCGTGAATCAAATCTCCATGCTGCTGGCATTGTAGACACTTATTAGCAAATTGTGCAACATTTTGCTCTATTGTAGGCCAGTAATAACCTATTCTGAGTATCTTCGTAGCAAGATTAGGACCGGTAGAATGTGCCTCATAGAGACTTTCGTGTATATCTCATAAGGTAGCCTCAGCTTCTTCCACGTTAAGACATCGTAAGAGGATACCATCGAGACTCCGGTGATATAGTGTATCACCCAGAATGATGTAATGGGAGGATCGACGGATAAAGGTTTTGCGTTGGGTGGATGATAGGTCAGGGGGAAAGGTTTTGTTCTTGAGGTATTCATAGATATCTTCATACCATGGGGAATTGGGACCAACAAGTTTGCAGATGATTTCAGTAACAGGAACATCGACGGCTGGTATCAACAATTGCTCGATCAAGAATTCACACTTCTGTGTATTTGCAGGCATGTTAATCAGTGACCCTACAGAAGCCATAGAATCCACAGCTTTATTATACTCTCTTGGAATTTGGTCACATGTGATGCTAGAAAAGTGTGGTTGGTAGGCATCCACTAGTTGCTTGTAGGGGACCAACTTTTCATCCTTTGTTTGGTACTCATCCGTGACTTGGCAAATGACTAGATGTGAGTCTCCATATACTTGTAATTCTGTGATGTCCCATTGAACTGCTGTATTGAGACCTATGAGGAGTGCTTCATACTCGGCTATGTTGTTGGTGCAAGGGAATGCAAACCGATATGACTTTGGAATGTAGTCATTTTGATGTGTGATGAACAAGATGCCGACCCCTGATCCATGCTATGTGTAGGAACCATCAAAGTACAACTTCCACATTATTGAGTTGGAAAGAGTGAAGAGATTTTCATCCAGAAAGTCTGCTACCATCGGGTGTGTATCTTGCATGGGTGATTTTGCTAGTTGATCTGCTAGAGCTTGTCCTTTGATTGCTTTACGATCCACATATTCTATGTCGAACTCACTAAGGATCATGACCCATTTAGCTAGTCTACCTGTAAGAGCTGCTTTTGCTAGTAGATACTTCAAGGGATCAATTTTAGCTATAAGAATTGTGTGTTGGTTCAACATGTAATGCCGCAACTTTTGGGAGGCGAACACTACTGCTAAACAAGCTCTTTCCATCAGTGAATAATTGAGTTCATATCCCACCAAGGTTCTATTGATATAGTAAATTGCATGCTCTTTTCCTGTTTCATCATGTTTTGCTAGCAAGGCCCCTAGGGTCGAAGTTGTAGTTGAGATGTATAATATCAAAGGTTTATCAACAACTGGTGGAACCAATACAGGGGGTGTAGCTAGATACTCTTTGAGCTGATCAAATGCTGCTTGACACTTATAATTCCATTGAAATGAGACATCCTTTTGGAGCAAGTGTTGAAATGGTTGACATTTATCCGCTAGTTGTGAGATGAAATGCCTGATGGATTGCAATCTTCCTTGAAGGCTCCTTAATGCTTTAAGGTTCTTTGGGGGAGGCATCTCTACTATAGCCTTTACTTTTGCGGGATCTACTTCGATACCTTGATGAGATACAATGTAACCCAATAGCTTCCCTGATGTGACACCGAAGACACACTTCTTTGGATTGAGTCTTACTTGATATTTCTTGAGCCTATCAAATATCTGTCCTAAAACCTGTATGTGATCTACCCTAGAAGATTTAGCTAGTATGCCATCCACATAGTCCTCCATGATGTGATGAAAGAGGTCATGGAATATCACTGTCATTGCTCTCTGATAGGTTTCCCCTGCATTCTTTAGACCAAATGGCATGACACACCAACAATAGTTACCCCACAGACAAGTAAAGGTTGTTTTATGCTGATCTTCCTCTGCTATCCTTATCTGATTGAAGCCAGAGAATCCATCCATGAGGGAAAGCATCTCGTGATTTGTTGTCAAGTCTACTATAATGTCAATGTTTGGTAATGGAAAGTCATCTTTGGGACATGCCTTATTAAGGTCTCTGAAATCATTACACATGCGGATGCACCCATTGGGTTTAGATATAGGTACAATGTTGGAGACCCAATCTGAATAGTCAATAGGTCGTATGAACTTTGCATCTAATAGCTTCTGTATTTCCACTTTCACTAAGAGAGCTATTTGTGGGTGCATCTTCCTCAACTTTTGCTTGACTGGTTTAACTTTTGGATCAACAGTGAGATAGTGAACAACTAGCTTGGGGTCTAACCCTGGCATATCAGCATAGGTCCATGCAAAGTTGATGGTTCTCTCTAAGAAGAATGTGTTAAGATTCCTGTGCTCTGTTTCTGATAATGATGCTGCTAGGAATGTGGTCTTTGGATTTTGCTCTGTGCCAAGGTTTATCTCTATAGAATCTTCCACTAGGAGAGCTGACTTCTCTTGATACTTAGATTGTAGGGGAAGGTCAAATCCTCCATCCTTAGGTGCCACAGTTGGGTTTTCACCTTTGGATACGTCCTTTGTTTTTACTATTTTGTGATCAGGAGGTGCCACAGTGTGGTTTTCACCTAGAGATCTTTCTTTATTTTTACTTTTGCGACTGGAGGATTTGGCATTCTCACCAAAATAAGCTGTTGGCTCTAGTTCCATTACAAAATCTGCTTTATGATCGCCAAGAGGGATACCTTCCTAAAGTCCCATGAACTTAGCTAGAGCTTCGTCATTTTGAAATACATCTATTTCGGGGGACCCTTGTTGGTCCCAATCGATAAGTTCAGGGTAGACAAGTGTTACATTCTGGGTGCTGGAAGTGGAGGTTAAGGATACGGAGGATAGCGTAAAAATGGAGGATTCTACGAATAGGTTGGTCATATGGAGGGAAGAGTCATCGATGATATCCTCTGTAGATGTCGAATCGACGGGAAAAGCGTCAGCTACCTCGTCGAGGATATACTCGATGTCCAAGGCGTGTGGTACCTTCTTTCCAAATCCTAATCCCTTCTTATCTAGTTTCTTTGTCACAACAATGGGTTCCATAGTTCCTTAATTCTGTTTCCCAAGGCCACCTTTGCCTTTATAGCCCATGTTTTTTACTATTCTTAAGCCATTGTCGTATTGCTTGACTGGTATTATGACTGGTTCTTTCTCCTTATAGAGCCAAGAAGAAATATCCTCAATAGTTTCCTCTTCTAATAACCGTCCATGTTGGAATTGGGTTAGGAATAGCTGCTTTTTTGGTTACTTTGGCAATGGGTGGTTGGCCGTAAGATTTTGGATATAAAGGCATCCGCCCTACACAACAAGATTTTGAGATATCATAAGATCCAAAGCCTATATCACGGATGTGGAGCTTGATCTCAGGTAGAGGATTTGGGTTACTTGTAGAGGCTAGCGTCAGAGTTTCAGGATCAACATATAGTGGGGATTCAAAGGCCTTTTCATTGTTAGGCACCTAGTTGCAATTCTTATAACTGCCTTGCAAGACACGATAGAATTCAAAAGGATTGGGTCTCCTGGGATAGTGATCTCCGTACCATTGTATGGGAACTTTAGAGATTGATGATACGTGGAGGGAACAACTTTCATTGCATGGATCCATGGGCAGCCTAGGATAATGTTTTAAGGTAGTTCAATATCAAGGACTTGACATCTGGTTTCAAGCATGACAGGGCCCAGTTGTATAGGCAAGTGGATAACACCTTTTGAACGGCATTTTGCATCATCATATCCCTTGATCATAATACTTTGATCATTGTTGACATGATCCTCAGAGTATCCCAATTGCTTAAGTAACTTTAAAGAACAGATGTTGAAACCAGCACCATCATCTATGAGTATACGTTTGATTTTGCGCTTATGGATGAGCACTTCAATATGAAGGGCATCATTGTGACAAGGATCATGGGATGGGAGATCTTTCTCTGAGAAGACCACATTGTAGGGTGAAGCAATGTTACCTACTATAGCTTGGAAATCTGTGACTGTTATGTTGTTGGGAACCGAATACTCTTGGAGGGCTTTTTCTAGCATTACTCTATGTGCAGGTGATGACTGTAGAAGGTCCAAAATAGAGATCTGTGCTGGCGTTTTCCCTAAATGTTTGACAAGATTATAATCAGATTGAGCTGGAAGACTGGGTGTAGTGCCACGAATGGTGACACGACCATGGCGAGTTGTAACAATGCAATCCGTAGATTTGCCTTTGATTGTGAGGGTAGACACTCGACTCTCTTCAAAATGACCTACAATGGAATAAAAGGAAGTGGAAGCATGATTGATACCTTTACCTCTATCCTGTGGAGGAGGTGGACCATGATGAGGGAATGGTTCCTTGTACATATCGAGATCCTTGTTCTTGTGTTGAACTGGTGATTCATTCTCAAAAGTGATTTGATTACCTTCGATGAGGTTTTGGATTAGGTGCTTGAGCTTCATGCAAGATGCGGTTCGATGTCCTTTGCTCCTACAGAATTCACAGTAATCATTTCTCTATACCGCGTAGTTTTGTAAACAGGTTCACTATATGTGGGAGCATCTGGTAAGGTGATGAGTCCTTTCTGTAAGATCTGTTGTAGGACTGACTCTATAGGCACTCCCAAGGGAGTGCATTGGCGTCGCGGTGGGTAATCTTGTTGAGGTCGCTCTTGTTGTTGTTGTTGTTGATTTTGATATGGTTGCCTCTGTTGTTGCTGTTGTTGAGGTGGAGCTTGACTTGGTTTGGAGGGCTCCAGCAGTATTTGCAACGTTTGGACATGTTTAGAATCGACCACCCCATCGTTGACTGCATTTTTGTTCTTGTTCCAAAACTTGGGTTTATCGTTCGATTGTTGATGAGGAGCGTTGTCTTTCATTTCTTTGAAGATTTTGACCACACCCTTAGCAATGAGGGCCTTTTCAATGTTGATACCCTTGTATGTGATTTCATCAAAGGTTGTAGCACTAAGAATTTGTAAATGGAAACCTAACTCTTGGTTGAGGTTTTGCACAAATATGCTAACAAGTTGTTTCTCTAGAATCTTGAAAAGGGAATTTGCTAGCCATTTGTCTCCATCGTTGGAGGAAAGAAATGAAAGTTTCACCATTTTTCTGTTTATTGTTGCATAGATCGGTCATGGAAATCTCATGTTCTGCGTTGTAAGAAAAATGGGTGGCAAATTTCCCTGCTAGCTCGTTGAAAGACTTGATACCCGTAGGTAAGTGTGAGAACCATTCTATAGCTTGACCTCCAAGATTGCGAGGAAAGAGACGCATAAGATATGTGTCGTTATGTGAGACCTCGAAGCAAGAAAGATAGAATTCCCTGAGATGGTCTTTTGGGTCACCTTTTCCTTTGTATTTATCAAAATTTGGAATAGTGAAATTTTGACGAAAAGGGATCATTGGTAATGACCGATCAAAAGGATAAGGACACACTTCCTCTAAAGAGAAGGTCTTCTTGGTGTGGCCAAACGTAAGATCAGATAGTTGTTGTTGCACTTCCACAATTTTTAGCTCCATCGCTGTGGGAGGAGTTGGAAGCATCTCCTATTTTCCAAGAAGTGGTTGTTGATGCCCATATGGAAGATTGTAGTGTAAGCTATGAACATTGGTGTTATAAGGGTCGAAAGATTAGTTGGGGTCATATGCGTTGTATGTTGGGTTGAGATTGGGTTGGATTTGGATGCTTTGATGAGGAGGAGGTGGGGGTGGCGCTAGGTAAGAATGTTGGCTTTGTGATGGTTGGAGAAAAGAATTAGGTGGAGGAAAGCTAAAGTGTGTTTGATTAGGTTGCGATGGCGGCACATAGCTTTGGGAAACTTGATGTTGGGAATGTTGAGGGTGGCTAGGCAATGTGTGAAAGAAATTTAGCGAGGATGAACGTAACGGAGGAGGGACATAGGTAGAAGTGATTTGTGATGGTTGAAGTTGATTGAGGATGAGAGTAGAAGAATTTTGTGGGGGGGCTGCATGACTCTAATTGGTTGAGAGACATGGAGGTTTGATGATATGGGAGGTGGTATGTGTTGAGACCCTTGTTGCATGGCTACATAGTTGTTCTTTGGATTGTAATTTGGTGGGAAACCTATTCGTGATGGGGTAACCAAGATTCCACTTGCGATTGGTGTGGACGCTTTAGGAGGTGGTTGCATATTCGATCGAGCTAAGGTGGCTTGCTTAGCTAACTCTACTTGACATTGGAGAGTTTCTTGTTGGTTTTTGAAGATCTCCATAGGAGTCAGAAGCGGTGATACGACCCTCTCTCCTGTTGGGTTTTGAAAAAGGGGATTCCTATACTGCGAGCTCTACTCAGGTAAGGGCGTGGTCACAGTCGACATGGTTTGGATCACTTGCATGGTGTCTTGGGTGTTGCTAGGCTCGCTAAGATTGGATAGATCAAAATCTTTGGGTAATTTAGCTCATTGCTCTGCTAGCAAGCGAAAGAAATGATCTTGGTTCTCGCTAAGGATTTTGTCAATGGTGGCTATGGCCCTAGGATCTTGCATGAATTCATCAAGATCTTGCTCATCTTCTTGAGAGGATTGACCTATTTCAAAGTGTCACTCTTCTTGAGATGGGGCAAGATCTACAATATAACCTTGTGGGACAAAATCAGGAGGCATACCGGTGGTGTATTGGGGTGTACTTACCAAAGGGACCCTACCTTCTTGGGAATTTCCTGGTTGGTTGACGTGCAGCACGCTGGGAGAATTGGTAGATCTTTTCGCAGGTGTTCTAGGAGTGACATTGGTAGTAATGTTGAGACGACCCGATTGCGGTGTGTGAGGAGGTGACTTGCGCTTCCTAGGGACAACTTGCTTGGACTTCATAGTTTGTTGGAGCCTAAGTGGTTGCCATGGAATACACTAGGACAAGAAAGGTAATGCTGGGTTTCTGCTTGTGCTTTGAAAAAGACAAACTTTGATGCACAATGTACTGGACCAAAGGCGCTATACTGTTTGACCAGAGGCGCAGGATTGTGCAACCAAAAGCGTGCTACTATGATGCCAAAGGCAATGGACCGAGCTACTAGAGGCGAGGTACTTCTATGCCAAAGGTGAGCTAAGGTTACCAAAAGTGAGCTACTGATATACCAAAGGCGCTAAAGT
Organism: Cunninghamia lanceolata; assembly: GCA_027924645.1. Lineage (NCBI taxonomy): Eukaryota > Viridiplantae > Streptophyta > Pinopsida > Cupressales > Cupressaceae > Cunninghamia > Cunninghamia lanceolata. The sequence goes on from BSBN01000066.1 coordinate 8,449,314, forward strand.
AGAGTTTTGCCAGAGGCAAGGTACTGCTATACCAAAGGCAATCTACTGTACTAGCAAAGGCAAGCTGCTGTAATACTAGGGGCACTGAAGTAGTGTCTGATGCTTCTAAAAGGCAAAATTTTGATAGATTGGTTCTGTTTCTGATTGGATTTGGTTGTTTTGGCAAGAGAAAACATAGCAAACACAGTTGGCAACCAAAAACAGGACTGACACAACAGATAGTGTATGTTTGAGGCTCACAAAAAGCCCAATGTTTCCACAGGTATGAGATAGTTGCAAAAAATAATCAAGCACTTTTTATCCCTAGAGACAAGGTTTCATTGCAGTAGATCAGCTCACAGCTTAATACTCCGTTGATAAAAATATCATTCCATAAAGGTGTCAAATATTTTGTATCTTTGCGAGAGACGATAGGTAGGGATATCTCACCCTCCCCTTGGAAAGCTCAAGTAGGTCACAAGAGCTTTATGGCCAAGGGAATACTATCTCTTTTCAAGGGAGCCAATGGTGAGTATCTTAAGGGCTTAAATCAATTCCCCTTGCACTGATGATTACCGCAATGTTCAGAGGTAGGTCAGGTAGTCTCTATCTAGAATGGTTCTTAGTAACTTTGAGGGACCAATGCCTTATGAGCAATGTGACAAGCTACTAAAAGCTTTAACCAATACTACTAAGAGTATCAAACACTTCGCTCAATGTGAAAATTGTTTCCACAAAGAGATAGTACACTTCTTTTTAGTTTGGCACCACAAGGTAAGGCTGACGTCGGTTAGGACTTGGCTTTCACCTTATCCCTCTTATATAGTGGTTCAAAGGAAAACTCCACTTAGGGTTGTCCCTTTTGGATGAAGCGCAATCCAAAAGCAGGCCCTTCTAAAGGATGTATAGAAATGTAAGAGCAAGCACGTCAAACAAAGGTTCAATTGTCCCGTTATAAGAAAAAATAAGGTGCAACTAAATTAGGCACACACATGTTTGTAGTTGTCAATTGCCCCTTATGAAATTGAAGTGTTTGGCATTCATGTCCATTGTCCCTTAGAAAATTGAAGTGTTTTTACATACATGTCCATTGTCCCTTAAGAAAAGCAGTATGTTCCTAAGACTTAGATAAAAAAAGATTTTTTCAATTATCCCTTAAGAAGGCAATGTGTTTCTAAGACTTAGTGGGATAAATCAAGATGTCTTCAACGCTCGTCTTGCATGCACATGTTAAAAACACCTATTTGCTCTATGTGAGTAGTAAGAAACTGCAACAAGTCAGTTAGTTCCAAAAAAAATCACAAGTTTAGCAAAAAATAAACAATTTGACCAAAAGCGAGTTATTGTCTTATCGAAAGCACTTTACTGTGATACCAATAGCGATGTGTTGAAATGTAGAAGCGTCGTAAAATATTACCAGAAGTGTTGAACCTTATCCAGAAGTGTTATACTATGTTTACAAAAGTGTGATACCATGATACCAATAGCGATGTGTTAAAAACCATAAGCATCATAAAATACTACCAAAAGCACTGAAATAGATCCAGAAGCGATGTATTGTGCTTCCGAAAGCGTGATACTGTATAGCCTAAAGCGCTGCACTGTCTCAGATCACAAAAAGTTTTGCTTTTGTCAAAATAACTAGATCCAAATGAGATTTCATGATTGATCTACTGTTCTGATAAGTAATATCTGATAGATATGTATCGTGAAATCTAGAAAACTCAGAAGGTGTACTAACACAATAGATTAACTCCAATATCGAAGATACACCTAAATAAGTTAGCTTAGGAAGTATCAAAAATAGGTTTGAAAGACAAATACAATAGCTTGTCAAACAAATAAAAAGATATGTAACGAATAAACCCTGCAAAAACACCAACCGAAGGCAGAAAACCTAATTAGCCAAAAGTGCCTAACGATACTACCAGGAGCGTCATGTTGCTTTACCAAAAGTGTCGCTCTGTGCTACCAGAAGCGCCGCAGTGCCCCCGAGGGCACTGTACTGTGCCTCCAAGAGTGCTTAAGGATATTGCCAGAAGCACTTTTCTGCGTTAAATACATTGTACCGTACTATAACTTAAAAAAGAATCAATTTCTCAAAGAAAAAGTAGGATTAGTGGGTCCCACCGGGCGTGCCAGAATGTGTATGAGGAAAAATTGATTTAAATTAAACTAAACAAATCAAAAACCCAATAACATAAAGAGAACCGATCTAAATAAAAGCCATTAATAATAATCAAAGAAATATGAAAGCTTTTACCGAGATTTGTATTGTTCCCTTTGGATTGAATGTGGATTGCTCAATATTGCTGCGAAACCATAGTTGCAACAAGCAAGTGTAGTGCTCAAAAGATCAATGTCAAAAGATCGTGAAGTTGCTCAATCAATGTGATGTATGCTCAAAGCACTGTTAAGTATGCCTGAATGTGGATTGCTCAATGAAGTTGCGAAACCATAGTTGCAACAAGCAAGTTGCGTGCTCAAGAGATCAATGTCAAAAAATCGTAAGGTTGCTCAATCGATGCGACGTATGCTCAAAGCGCTGTTAAGTATGCCTGAGAATAAAATCGAAGAGAGAGGTAATGAAGGAGATGAGGGGGGTTTATATGGGTTTCAACAGAGATCGGTCAACGGTCCAGATAATTCAAAAGAATCAACGGAGGAGATAAATCAAATAACCATGATGGATGTGCACACGACATGTGTCATTCCACAAGGATATTTTTAGTAAAATATGATGAAAACAAGATTGATTGAATAGATAACTCAACTTGTAATTTTCATCTTTTTTAGAGTTCTAAAAATAAGACTGATTGTGCACATGAGTTAACAAGATATTTTAAAAGGAATTGGAAGATAAATGAAATTAAATAAATAAATTTATTTAATTTGATTGTGCGTGATTGAGGAATAGAAGATTATAAATAAAATATTTGATTTTATTTATTTTTAGAGGATAAAGCAAATTAAATAAATAAATTTATTTAATTGTTTGTGCAAGATTAGAGGAATATGAAGATTATAAATAAAATATTTGATTTTATTTATTTTTAGAGGATTGAGATAATTTAAATAAATTTGCATGATTTATTTAAATTTAGAAGAATAATTGATTTAATTAAATAATGTGGAATTATTTAATTACAGATAAGAGGGAACTTGTGATGAATTAATTTAATTAATGTGGAATTGAATTTTGGGAAGAGGATAATGATTTGATTAAATAATTAAAATTATTTAATTATGGAAGAATAATAAAGGAATTTGATTTAATTAATTAAATAACAAAGATTTATTTAATTAATGTCGCAATTTTGTGATTTAGAAGAATTTGGTGAAATTAATTAAATAATTAGATTATTTAATTAATGTGGGAAATGCAGGTGATTAGGAAGAAATGACGAAATGTAAGTGATGTGACAACTTAGTCATTTTAGGGTGTCTACAACATGCGCATCAGGAAGATTGAAGGCCAACTTCCACACCCTCTGCCATCGCCAGAGGTCACTTAAGAACAGTGAAAGGCATCCATCGATGCATTAAAAGAATAAGGCAACTATCCTAGATATTATATTTGGAAATGCTCAGAACATAATGTAGAGGCATTGGCAGAGCGCATAACTGTTGGATAGAACGCAGCAATGCAGACAACGACGACGATGGCAAAATGCAAAGCAGGATTGCAATGATTGTTAGAGACAATACTCGCATAATGATGAAAATGGCTCATGGATAAGACCCCAGAGAACTTGTGCAGTGCAAGGCATTTACTGACGGAACAAAACCAGCTTTAATCATAACGATTCGCGACAGCATGCCAGAGGATAATCAGCAATACGTTGATGTTGGTTGATAGGTTGTCACCAAATAATGGTGAAGACTGCAGAAAGCACACAATGGGTGCCTAGATAGGCATTAGACCTATAATGAATTGTCACATTTTTTTGTTTGTTAAAGTGAATGCAAGGATTACAAGACTGAATTCGCAATAAGGAGGACTAGAAACTTCTAAGCAAACTGTGACAGGTAAGAACTCACGACATGGTATGGAATTCTGCCAAAAACTCAAGGGCATTAATCTTGCCAAAAAGAGAACTGCCAAGGCGGATAGCTAACAGCTAGTGAGTAAGGAAACACATCCAAGGTTTTCGAAGTGTCTGACAACTGACCACCCTAAAGTTGCCCCCAATATTTCCAATTTATAGACTTAACAATGACATTTCGTTGAGGCCAAGATTAGAATGTCCACAAATATATCAATAGGTTAGGAGATAAATCACGACCATAGCCAAGAGCCAAACTGGAAACTTAAAAATGGCGTGATCGCTCAGCGAGATTTAAAGCAAATACTAACTGGGAAGAATCGATAGGTTGCAGCTAGCATAACGCTTCACAAAGGTGATGAAAGACCCACGGATGTGGATAGCTGTAGGATTTTGAAAGGCAAGAGGTTCTTCCTCCATTACATCGGTTCCACAGGTACACATAGGATCACAATATGGATGCAGAATTTCGCAGAGAGGATATATTGTTAGGCTCAAGGATCTAAAAACAATTTCATTGACAGAAGTTTATGCATATGTATCTTTGCCTACCTTTTTTTATATATTTATATGAATATACAGGGCTGACATGAGCAATACACCAGGGTTCTGAGATAGAAATCAACCAAGACAAAGTAGAGTTCTGTTTAAGCACTAGTCTATGTGTCCTATCAGATGCACATGACAAATCTAAAGGGTGCAATTTGTTTGTTCGGCAAATTGTTAGGTAAGGAATCACAAAACACAACAAGAGGTTTCCCACAGAAGGGGTGCAAACTCGATTCCACAGAAGGATTTAACTCAGCATTCCAGAGTACAAACAGGGGTATGTGGTCAAGTCAGATTTGAGACATTCAATTGTATCTGAAGCACATGGAGGATTGTGACAAGTCTCAAAACTAGAGATAGAATGAATTTAAATACCAATTCCTGAATAACTCCCATCAATGGAGGAAAACACAGTTAACCTAGTTCTATTACAATTTCATATGAAATAAGCATATTTACAGTGCATACCTGGAGTTTTTAAGCTTTTACAAGAGTCTTCTTTTCTCTCTGAGTCCAATCCCCTTCTCTTCTCTTCCAGAATTCTGTTTCCCTCTCCCCAACCAAGACTCTATCTCTTGGATAAATGCAGAAGGCTTGCCTCTCTTCCCGACAACCCACTGTCTCAAAACATGGGTCCATTCCTCAAGTAATTGCAAGAGACATGCCTCTCTCCTTCCAACATCCCACATTCTTGTGAGATTCTTCAATTTCACTTACCAAGGGATTCCACACCTCAAACTTGCAATTGATGGCATAAGACATTAATTTTGCTCATCTCCAAATATTGAACACATAAAACCAGGCGACAACCCTAATATTTAATCTTTAGAATATTATCTTTATTACCGTCAATTCATTTTATCAAAATGGTAACTGTTTAAGCATCTTACTTATGAATCTTATTTTCTTTTTAATTTAGTCCACTTACAACTTAGGACTTATTATTTCATTTAATCATTTATCTAGTTTATTTATTTATTTACTATTTTTCATATTAGTTTTACCAATTGTCAATAATTAAATCATTAATAATTAATAAACCACACATAATTCCCTAGCAATGTTTATTTAATTTAAGCTTTAATTTAACCTTATTTTAATGAAATACTAACCATGCATAAATTGACACTTAAATTGGATATACCCTAACTTACAGGATGATACTCGACCCCATGTGAAGCCACCAGACATGACGACAAAATGACGACAACAGTCCCACTGACAGTGACGACAGGATACAACACTGGAAACTCATCCTCCTTGAGGATGTTGAATAGATAGGGAACCATATGCTAACTCCAATCAACAACTCCATTGGCTAGGGCATGCTCAGACCTGGTAAATCAGGTGGAGTCGATGCCCGGTACCTGCATCCTGCAACAAACAACAAGGTTTTGCATATATCCATATATAATCATGTAATCACAAACATAATGAACGAAAGTCACAGCGTAGCAGGGTACTCAGATACGAGTAATGCGGCACTGTTCTGTTCAAGTAAACACATCACTAAATAACTACATCCATTACCAGTAATGCATCATAATCATGATAAACTAACACATTAAACTTAAAATAACATTAATCTATAATCATGTCCATCGAACCGTGAAAGCACAAGTATAAGTAATCAAGCATCACCCTAACATAAATCCATAATCAGCTAGCATAATACCAAGGTGTCCATCAAGATCAAGGAGAACATAAACCATAACATAGAAGTCCAAATATCTCAAAACTATAAACATGCGTGCTATAAGACTATCATCTATACCAGAACTGTCATAGGAAACATGAAAATAACACCTATTACAAGCAAAAAGCGAGGGGCATTACAGTACAGTGAACAAAGTAGGTACAGGTTCTTTTCATGATGAGATGGTGGACACCTTTAGATGACAAATTTGTCATCTACATACTTAAGGATAGCAAATGCAAAGTCTGGTGGGTGCATTGTGATGGGCCTATGTCAATGATTTGTGGTAACAGTGCTAATATCAAGACAAGACATGGTTTGATATGTAAATGACATTTCTTCCTTTAAGTCTATGATACATATGCTCTTTAATCTCTAGATCACATTATTTGATGGTGTTTGTTGACCCCACACATACTTGCTTGCACACAATGTTTAGTATAACTGAGATCATCCTCAGGGGGAGCTTGGCTTTTAGTGACAATGTCATTTCTATTAGCATCCTCAGTTGTTTATCTTTGCTACATATGGTGCTGCTATGATGACAGTGATGTTTTTGGGTAAATAATTTTACGATGAATGTTTGGAGATGATGCTGTGTAATACTTACTGTATTGCAGTAGAACAGTGTTATATCTTGATCAGCTTGATAGGGCATTAAACAGTATGACAATAGTGGGTTTTTCTCTACTTGTTCAGTTATGACAGTAACATGTTAGTCTTGACAGTGATGTCATGCATTTTCATGGTGACCGTAGTGTATCACAGTGAATAAATAGTGACATTTTTGGACTCAGGGGGAGATGCTTGGATATTTCTGTGTCCTCTTGATCATTCTTCTTCATGAGACAGTCATTTTTGTTTCTACTGATATATATTTTGTTTTAGTTGTTACTCCTGGACTATTTGACAGTGGTGTTGCCTGTCCTGTTCTTTCTTGTGATTTGCATTTGGGATTCTAGTTACTTGTACAGGGCTTTTTCCTCTTTCTACCTTTGGCCTTGTTGTCAAAAGGGGGAGAGCACATTATCTACTCATTGGTCTGAGGTGAATTGGGTCTGAGGTATATCTACTCAATACTAGTAATATCTGAGGTATTTCTATTGGTGACATTGGTGAGTATTGGTGAAACTGGTATTTGTTGTCTTTCGGTATCTCTATTGGTAACATTGGTAAGTATTGGTGAAACCGAGGAATTGTCTATTTGCTTTCTAGCATGACTTTGTGGTATCTGCATGACTTTGGGAACTGGAAAGTTACTACTATACTCTGGCACTATTATTGGTATCTGACATTGGTAGACTCTTGATGGTATTTGGCATTAAGTAAACTCTTGCATCTGCGGAATTAATACTTGTATCTGAGTTTGAAATATGTTATTATTTTTGGTATTTCTATTGGCACTGTTACTATTGGAACTGTTACTTTTGATATGTTTTTCTAATTTCATATTGAGATGCATCTGCACTTTGTATCTCACAATGTGAATCTTGGTGAGGTTTGACATCAATGCCAAAGGGGGAGTTTTGTTAACCCCAGTTGGCAGTTTTTGGTTGGCAGTGGTGTCAATAGCGGTAACATGATTGATGACTTGGCATAAGGTAAAATGGAATACAAAGGCTACTTGGTGTTCGAATGACTTCTCCTAACAAGTTGACTTTGGTTTGAAATGACCACATGTTGATCGTCATATTATGCTGGGAATATACTGCTTACTGTCTTGAGCGGTTGACATGTTATTTCACTGGTTTAAGAGGTCACTTCTCATTTGTTTTGTTGAAGCCCTCCTTAGGGCAAACTACAACGGCCAGTCTCCAGTCTCAAGCATTTGTATCTTTGTTGTTTTGGCATTTCTTTTCATAATTACCTGCACTTCATAGGGTTTGCAAAAATAATCATGAAAAAAGTTCTGTGGAATCTGAATGTTGACTTCGTGAGTTGCAAGTGAATCATGAAAGATTATAAAGGGAGTCTGATAGATCTTCAGAAAGGTTGGAGAATTGACTTCATAGCTCGCAGCTGTGCCGTTATCATTGAAAAGCAAGGTAAAAGCGGCAATGATCAGTCAAAGATTCTGAGTTTTTTTTTGGCCATCAATATATCTGTAAGTATGTTCTTAAAAGCTCATTTCTCTTTATCTGCAGAGTTGCTTTTAAAAATCAGTAAATATATCTGTCAAGGATTTGTTTTTGGCAAATTTATCTGTCCAAAGTTTTTTTAAAGAATGCAATTTCTGTAAAAGTTTGTATTCTTTAAAATAGCATTTTATAGATCTCTGTATCAAATGGCATTTCTTTGCACCACCAAATGTGTTTTGCCCATCGGTGATATGGGATCTTTTATAAATATTGTTGGCCGTTATATATTTTGAAACCCTAGTGTTTCGCCTGGGTTATTGGCAGTTGGGCATTGTAACTGACAGTTATATCTTGTAACCCTATTGAGGGATAACAGTTTTTAATCTTCCCTTCTTCGAACTGTCTCTGCTTTTCTGATCAAGGAGATTAATGGTGCTTATTTTATTTACAGATACAGTTACAAAACTGTCGATTGGTTCCTATTTCAATTTTGGAAATGCCTATAGAAAAATGTTTTTGAAAAGGAATATAGACAGTTGTATATAAAAAAGATATAATGTAAATGATGTATGTGCAAGAATTGTATTTTGTGTTATGCACATACATTGTTGGCAGTATATGTTTTTAGAGAAATAGAGTATTCCTCTGTATGAAAATATCTTCAAAACATTTGTAATCTTTTATATGCCAGTGAGGCAATGTTGTAAGCTAGTGAGGCCTGTAATCAGTGAGATTCTTTTATAAGCCAGTGAGGCATTTTCAAGTGGTTTTATGCCAGGCACTTTCCACTTAGGAAAATATCTGTGTTATGATTTATCATTGATGAGTTTGATTCTCATGTCTATTTACTGATCATGTGTCATTTGTCTTAAAGTCAGTTAATTTACTATGATCTATTTGAACTCATACTATACTCCTATCACTATCTGAAACAATAATACTATGCACAAATGAGTCATTATTTTTCAGTCTCAATATTGAGTTGATGCATTCTTGATTTTGATCAATCTGTTTAATTGTCCAAATCTTTCATGATGTCATCTACAGTCAATGGGAATTGTTTTTTCTGCATCAAAGTTTTGAAGTACAAATTTGAAGGTCACTAAGTCTTGCATACCATTGATTCACCCCCCCTCTCAGTGGTGTTGTGCTCCAATAGGGAAAACCTGTATGCAAATTGTGGGAGCTTAGACAAGGCATGTGAGTTGTTTGACAAAATGCCTGAAGTAATGTGGCTTCAAGAAATGCCTTGGTAGCATGGTAAGTTCAAAATGGGTTTGTTAAAAAGGCTTTAGAAACTTTTAATGAAAAATAAAACATCTTACTTGTGTACACTCAAATGGAGGTTGGAAAGAGGGTAAGGATGCCCATCAAAGTTGATTACAATGGATTTATGTTAGCTATTGTGGTTATAAGGCCACTACATTGCACCAGGGTCTTTACAACTGTAATTCCTCAGATTCCCAGAACATAGCAGATCGTTTTCTATTAGCAGATCATTTTCTATTTATTAAATTAGGTAATTATATCCATATTGACTATTCATTAATATTAACATTTAATTATGCCGTAAATGAAATAAAAGGTTTAAAACTAAACAATCAGCAAGTATTTATCAAAATTAGGACTATTAGAATGCACAGTGGAATATAATCTAAATTATAAAGAAATATTTTAATGACATTATAATTTATTAATTCAACTTCAATAATGCAATTGAATATATTAAATAATTCAGTTAAATATATGAATTCAATCTCAATAATTGGTATAACTGAGTAATAATACTTATTTGTATGTAATTGGCGAGAATCCAAAGATTGCTAGAATGGACCTTGGTTCAGCCTCTTCTGTCTGTGAGCAATCTAGGAGAAATAAGTGTACTTGTCTGCTCTACGAGTGCTGGTTCCTCTGGAACAATGCTCAACACCCGTGCAATACCCAAGCCCTAGCTAGGACAGTCCCGAGTGCACTTTTGTACTCCAAGTTGGACACACACATAAGATGTGCCCCCTTCTCCGTCTTGCTCACAACCTGCAAACCTAGAATCCTATTCCCGCAATGTATAGTGCTTCCTTATTATTATTATTATTATCCTCATTTTCCTGTCTGACATAAATGATTATATAAGCATTAAGGGGTGGTTTTCCAAACCACCACACCCTTTCACAAGAGTTTCATTTTAATAATTATGTAATAAATAATTATTCTCTCTTTCAGAAAAGAGTTCTCTTAAATATTCTTCATTACTCTTTATTTAAACTAAAGAAGCATATTATCCTTTATTTTTTTCCATCCCCCTTTTTTAATTCTAAAGGGTTATTTCATCAATTTATCTCTCTTGGGGCCCCTTGTAAATTAACTACTATCCTCAGTAGCGCAAGATGCATCTGCATCACAACTCAAAGAAACACATGATCAATAATTGAAGAAATTGATATTGAATATATTATTCTTCATAACGTTTCTATTTATTTTTGTTTTTATTTACATCATTTTCTTATTTTTTAAATTCATAGTCTTTTTTTTTTTTCAATTTTAGTTTAAATTAACAAATATGGAGAGAATCATTTTTTCGAATCAAAATCTATGACTAGAACTATAGATACATATCAAGAATTTACAATAAAAAGCTAATGATATTTTATATGTTTAATCACATATTTTTCAACTTTATCAATTTTCTCTCATGCAACCCATTATCTTTGATATAAATATTTTAATCACTTACATGAATCTTCAATACTAAATTTACAAAATTATCATCATGTGTTGTCAAAATTATCATCATGTGTTGTCATAAAATTTACCTAGTGAATGATATGTATATCCCCTACTATATAGTCACTTTGAACTACATATAATCTACATAATCACATACATTCCAAGATGATATCCATGCATTTCGAACTACATGAATATCCTCTTTTCATAATATACAACTAGAATCTTAGTCCTATACAATAAGGAAAATGTACAAGGTTATTGGGTTGATCAAGTCCAATAACAAAGTACAATATAACAAAAGATGGTATAAAGAACGTCAAAAATGCATCTTAAACAATAATAGAATAATAGTAAATTATCATCACCTAGAGAGTACTTCATACAAAAATACAAGGTTTAATCTTCCTTTAAGAAACTGGGTTAAGTAAATTTCAAATTACTTCTAGGATGAAGATTTGTTCAATAAAGTTGATGGATAATTATTTGGCTATAATAAGGATACAGTCATATTTACAACCATGTTGTAAATGTAATAGTAAAGTGGAATACAAATTTTTATTGGAGTTCACATGGTAAAATTAAATATTGAGGGTACATAAGGAGAAGAAATATTATGTCATTCCATAAATACATCCTTAGGCTTGAACATCTATTGATATATGATATGATTAGAATGTGTATGATTAAAATAATTAGTATAAATTTATAATTTTAATTTCGTTAGAGGTTGTCTCTCCCCATGTAAGATTCAACATGTCCCCCATGTCTTATCATAATTTTTTTTTAATTCTGCAATTGATAAAATACTATTTCATTCCCACCAATGCATTTAAACAACACAATATTTTCAAGCTTTAAGATGTAGAAACAACATGCCTCTGCGGGTTTATATCTTATAGATATGTTACTCTTTTACTCTTTTAGATAATAGTTTGTTGACTTGTAATAATTTTAACCTTTCCCTTAAGCCATATTTTAAAAGTGAATACCTCTGTTACTTGTTAGATGTAAAGGAGATCCAAATCTTATTTATTATGAGTTTATATGAACCTTTTGATGCTTTTAACTATATTAAATGGTGATGATTTAGCTTCCATCCACTTATTCAAATGTTCTGTTGTTATTAGTTACTAGTAGTTATAAACATTTTGTGATGGGTGTTTAAGTGGTCCTACAAAATCTAGTCCCACCTAAATAATTTATGACACCTTGTAGGTTGTAGTGGTTGGAAAGTGGCTTTAACCTGTCTTCTTCTTTGGAAGATCATAGGATTGCACCCATTAATATCAACCTTTAAATATGGTAGTCTACCATAATCGTGTCAGCAAAATTTTCATTGCTATTGACTTATGACTTCCATGGCTACCACTTGGTACTCCTTGATGCACCTATTGAAGAATGTCTCCCACTTCCCTTCCAAAACACATCTAAAAATTTGATCTTTACTTATATAGTATAATAACCCACAAAATAACTGAAATGGTCTGGATTTCAGAATTATCCCTTTTTTGTGGAAATGACCCACTATTTAAATATTCTCCTAGTTATACCATTTTAGTAAAATAGCTGCTCGAAATATCCACATATGGGCAGTCATCATTTACTCGTGTTTTCAACATCACTCTACTTAAATATCATCTATTTCAATGGTCAAATAGTCAATAGTAATTTTACACCTCATCCACAACAAAAAGTGGCAAATATTTGTCCTACTTTTATTAGCTAAAATTGTCCTTTAACTGTTGAAGTAGATGATGTTTAAGAATAGCCGTTCAACATTCAATAATCTAGATAGATATCTGTCACAACGTGACTCTTTCCTTTCTTTACTATGACAGAAAATTGAAACTCCTGTAGTAATAACTTAACCATTGTGAAATTTGTCCATATATCACAATTTTGTTAATTGAATAGACTAATCTCTGATGATTTACAGATAATACAATGGGTTGGACAAGAAATAGTGTTAGAATTTTCAAACTGAATACACTACATCCAATGCTTAGCGGATTCAATAAATGTCGCTCTAGATATGTTCCCTCGGCCAACGCCTTTCTATGACGTTATAATTTTTTAACTTGGACTGCAATGATTGCAAGATACACACAAAATGGATTGAAAAAGGCTTTAAAAACTTTCAAGAAAATGCAATTGGTGTAAGAATAATGAACAATTAACAAGTAGTTACTTGATACTATGCAGTTGAATCTTGAAATAAAAATATCATAGTTACTTGTTAGTAGGCATTTATAGAAAATAGTTTTTTTCAATTCGGTTTTAAATGTATATTTCCTTTCTCAATTGAATCAATGAAGAATTTTGTGAGCCTTTCACCATTTGTGCTTTACATAGTTACTGTTGGATGATCTCCAGATCATTATAATTTAAATTTCTTACTTTTATAAAACCTGTAGACACCCTAAAATGACCACGTCATTGCACTACTTGCATTTCGTCATTTCTTCCTAATCACCTGTATTTCACACATTAATTAAATAATCTAATTATTTAATTAATTTCACTAAATTCTTCTAATTCTCCTAAATTCGACATTAATTAAATAAATTCTCTTTATTTAATTAATTAAATTAAATTTCTCTGTTATTCTTCCAACATTAAATAATTTTAATTATTTAATTAGATCATTGTCTCTTTCCAAAAATCAAATCTACATTAATTAGATAAATCCCATTATTTAATTAATTCAACATTATCCCCTTTCCAAAATTCAAATCCACATTAATTAGATAAATCCAATTATTTAATTAATTCAACAAATTCTATCTTATCTACAATTAAATAATTCTTACATTATTTAATTAAATCAAGCTGTTCTTTCAAAAATCATGCAACAATTAAATAAATTTATTTGTTTAATTTTCTTTCAAATCTTCTAAATTAAATAATTCCAATTATTTAATTATTTCTTCCAAAATATCTTCTCTAAATTTAAATAAATCAATTATTTATTTAAATTGTTTTTTCTTCTAAATTTGAGTTATCTCCAAAATAACTCAAGCTTTCTTGCTCATGCAATTAAATATTTCTAATAAAGAATAAAGCAAAATATCTTCTTTTCTCATGCAAATCTCTTCTTCTTGTTTTAAATCACTTAACTGATTATTACATTCTGTTAATGGCTTTAACTCATTCTTCTATTCTTGATAACTCCTCTCATGCAAAAGAAAGCAAGACACATGTCTTTTTCTCGTTCATTGCACATTCCTCAACTGTTCTCCTCCGTTGATTCTTCTGAATTATCTGGACCGTTGATCGATCTTCCTTGAAACCTATATAAACCCCCCTCATCTCCTTCATTACCTCTCTCTTCGATCATATTCTCAGGCATACTTAACAGAGCTTTGAGCATACAAAAATGCGTCGATTAAGCAACCTTACGATCTCTTAACATTGATCTTTGAGCACATTGAGCACACTACTTGCTTGTTGCAGCTATGGTTTTGCAACTTGATTGAGCAATCCACACTTCTCCAAAAGGGAACAATACAGGTTTTGGTAAGAGCTTTCATTTTGTCTTTGATTTTATGATAGTGGCTTTTATTTAGATTGGTTCGCTTTATGTGATTGGTTTTTGGTTTTATTAGTTTAGATTTAATCAATTTTTTCTCATACACATTCTCGCACGCCCGGTGGGACCCATTGGTCCTGATTTAATATCAAATTTGTGAAATTTTTAGTTTGACTTCACAGGGTTTTAACACTTCTTTTAAGAGAGATCCAAAAAATAATTTTTAAAAGAAGTTTGTTGGGCAAAAATGGAGGTCATGATTGCGTTCGGAAGGGTCGAGAGACGAAGAAAATTATAAAATTTGGCCTATTTCGGTGAAGGTAAAGTTTTATTTACTTCGGGCACGCAACTCGAGGTCGTACAATCATTGTGAGGTACAGTAAAAAAAAAAAAAATTTATTTTAAAAAAAAAGTTTTTTTTTTTTTTTTTTTTGAAAAAATAAAAAAACAAAGAAAATCCAAAAATAAAAAAGCAAAATCAAAAAATAAAAAAAACAAAAAGACAACACAAAATTCCAAAAAAAAAAACACAAAAGTCAAAAAAAAAAAAAAGAAAGAGTACTGCTACGCAGTACCCTGCGCAGGCAGTATGTACCTGCTAAGAGTTACGTCCTCTTCAAAGAGGACAGGCCTCTTTTATTTTAGTTGTCTCATGGAAAGATTTTTTTGTGTTAAGTTTAAAGTTTTTTTAAAAAAATGAAATCTTAAAAAAACTTTTAAAACAAAGAAACTTTTAGGAAATTAATTTTAGTTTTCTAAAAATTAAAAAAAAAAAACAAAAAAAAAGTTTTTTTTTAGCCCTCCAGCCTAGCAGCAGGTCACATCAGTGACCAGGACCCAGTCACCAGGGGCTAAATCAGACCTCTCTCCGTTGAGCATTTTGATCTAATAGGCAATTTTCAAAACTCATTATCTTGGTCATACGGACACGTATTTCAGTGCTTTTTTTTTTAAATAGGCTAGAATTTTGTGATCTACATCGTGGTGAAATTATTTTTTTCTTAAAATTCTCTTTTTTTTTTCTGAAAATTGATTTTCTTATTGCTGTCTCTGTCTCGTCACAGTTTTTAGACCTTCCAAGTTGCATAACTTTCACAAACAGACTCGGATTCAGGTGATGTTTTTTTTGAAAGTTGATATTTTTCTGTCCTCTACACAGTGGTAATATTTTTTCAAAGATTTTTAGAGATTTATTTTTTAAGACCACTCATTGGCCTATCTTCAATCTATGACTTTAAACACTTGCTAACTTTTGAGTTTGTGTGGACCTAATATCACTTGTTGCAGCTTCTTATCACTCAAATAGAGAAAATAGGTGTTTTTAACATGTTCATGCAGGACGAGCATTGAAGACCTCTTGATTTATCTCACTAAGTCTTAGAAACACATTGCATGCTTAAAGGGATAATTGAACAAATCATTTTTCTTGCAATCTAAGTCTTAGGAACATACTGCTTTTCTTAAGGGACAAGGGACATGTATGCACAAACACCTCAATTTTCTAAGGGATAATGGACATGAATGCCAAACACTTCAATTTTATAAGGGACAATTGACAACTACAAACGTGTGTGTGCCTAGTGTAGTTGCACCTTATTTTTCTTATAATAGAACAATTGAACCTTTGTTTGACGTGCTTGCTCTTACATTTCTGTACTTCCTTTAGAAGGGCCTGCTTTTGGATTGCACTTCATCCAAAAGGGATGACCCTAAGCGGAGTTTTCCTTTGAACCGCTATATAAGAGGGATAAGGCGAAAGCCAAGTCCTAACCGATGTCAACCTTACCTTGTGGTGCCAAACTGAAAAGAGGTGTACTAGCTCTTTGTGGAAATGATTTTCACATTGAGCGAAGTGTTTGATACTCTTAGTAGGATTGGTTAAAGCTTTTAGTAGCTTGTCGCATTGCTTGTAAGGCGTTGGTCCCTCAAAGTTACTAAGAACCATTTTAGATAGTGACTACCCGACCTACCTCCAAACATTGCGGTAATCATCAGTGCAAGGGGAATCAATTTAAGCCCTTAAGATACTCACCATTGGCTCCCTTGAGAAGAGATAGTATTCCCTTGGCAATAAAGCTCTTGTGACCTACTTGAGCTTTCCAAGGGGAGGGTGAGATATCCCTACCTATCGTGTCTCGCAAAGATACAAAATATTCGACACCTTTATGGAATGATATTTTTATCAACGGAGTATTAAGCTGTGAGCTGATCTACTGCAATGAAACTTTGTCTCTAGGGATAAAAAGTGCTTCTTATTGTTTGCAATCGTCTTATACCTGTGGAAACATTGGGCTTATTTTTTCAGCCTCGAACATACACTATCTGTTATGTCAGTCCTTGTGTTTTGACCACTTGTTTGCTGTGTTTTCTCTTGCCAAAGACAAAATTCAATTTGAACCATAACCAAATCTATCAAAATTGCCTTTACAAAACATCAGACACTACTTCAGCGCCCTTGGTATTACAGCAGCTCGCCTTTGGTAGTACAGTAGATCGCCTTTGGCATAGCAGTAACTCGCCTTTGGCAAAACTCTACTTCAGCGCCCTTGGTATAACAGTAGCTCGCTTTTGGTCATTGTAGTTCGCCTTTGGCATAGCAGTAACTCGCTTCTGGTAGCTCAGTCCATTGCCTTTAGTGTCACAGTAGCACGCTTTTGGTTGCACAGTCTTGCGGCTCTGGTCAAACAGTATAGCGCCTTTGGTCCAGTTACTTGTGCATCAGATTTTGTCTTTTCTTTCAGAAACACCAAGCAGAATCTCAGCATTACCTTTTGTTCTAGTGTATTCCATGGTAACCACTAGGCTCCAGCAAACTATGAAGTCCAAGCAAGTTGTCCCTAAAAAGTGCAAATTGCCTCCTCACACACCACAATCAGGCCGTCTCAACATTATGCCCAAGGTCACTCCTAGAACACTTGCGAAAAGATCTACCAACTCTCCCAGCATGCCACACCTTGACCACCCTAGCACTCCTCATGAGGGTAGGGTCCCTTTGGTAAGTACACCCCAATACACCATCGGTATGCCTCAGGATTTTGTTCCAGAAGGTTATACTATTGATCAAGTACCATCTCAGGAAGAAGGGGTCCCTTTGGTAAGCATTCCTCACTATACTACCAGCATCCCTCAGGATTTTGTGCCACAAGGCTATACTGCAGATCTAGCCCCATCTCAAGAAAAGTGACACTTTGAAATAGGCCAATCCTCTCAAGAAGATGAGCAAGATCTTGATGAATTTATACAAGATCCTCGAGCCTTGGCCGCCTTTGACAAAATCCTTAGTGAAAACCAAGATCATTTCTTTCGCTTGCTAGCAGAGCAAGAAGCCAAATTACCTAAAGGTTTTGATCTATCCATGCTTAGCGAGCCTAACAACAACCAAGACACCATACAAGCAGTGCAAACCATGTCAACAGTGACCACGCCTTTGCCGGAACCAAGCTCGCAGTATAAGAATCCCCTCTTTCAAAACCCAACAGGAAAGAGGACCACTTCACCGCTTTTGACTCCTATGGAGATCCACAAAAATCAACAAGAAACTCTCTAACATCAAGCAGAGTTAGCTAAGCAAGCCACCTTAGCTCGATCGAATATGCAACCACCTCCTAAAGTGTCCACACCAATTGCAAGTGGAATCTTGGTTACCCCATCACGTGAAGGTTTCCCACCAAATTACAATCTGGGGAACAATTATGTAGCCATGCAACAAGGGTCTTAACAAATGCCACCTCCTATATCATCACACCTTCATGTCTCTCAACCAATTAGAGTCATGCAACCCCAACCACAACATTCTTCTACTCTCGTCCTTAATCAACCCCAACCACAACATTCTTCTACGCTCATCCTCAATCAACCCCAACCATCGTAAATCACGTCTACCTATGTCCCTCCTCTGCAACGTTCATCCACGCTAAATTTCTTCAACACCTTGCCTATCCACTCTCAACATTCCCAACATCAAGTTTCCCAAAGCCATGTGCCGCCCTCATAGCCTAATCAAACACACTTTAGCTTTCCTCCACCCAACTCTTTTCTTCAACCATCACAAAACCAACATTCTTACCTAGCGCCACCTCCACCTCTGCCAAATCAAAACCTCCAATTCCAACCCAATCTGAACCCAACATACAACGCGTATGATCCCAATCAATCTTACGACCCTTATAACACCAGTGTGCATGGCTTACATTATAATCTTCCGTATGGGCAACACCAACCACTTTTTGGACAACAGGAGATGTTACCAACCCCTCCCATGACTATGGAGCTAAAGATTACAGAAGTTCAACAGCAGCTATCTGATCTTACGTTTGGCCACACCAATAAGACCTTCTCTTTAGAGGAAGTGTGTCCTTATCCTTTTGATCGGTCATTACCAATGATCCCTTTTCCTCAAAATTTCACTATTCCCAAGTTTGATAAATACAAAGGAAAAGGTGACCCAAAAGACCATCTTAGGGAATTCTATCTTGCTTGCTTCGAGGTCTCACATAACGACACATATCTTATGTGTCTCTTTCCTCGTAGTCTTGGAGGTCAAGCTATAGAATGGTTCTCACACTTACCCACAAGTATCAAGTCTTTTAATGAGCTAGCAGAGAAGTTTGCCACCCACTTTTCTTTACAATGCGGAGCATGAGATTTCCATGACCGATCTATGCAACAATAAACAGAAAAATGGTGAAACTTTCATTTCTTTCCTTCAACAATGGAGACAAATGGCTAGCAAATTCCCTTTCAAGATTCTGGAGAAACAACTTGTTAGCATATTTGTGCAGAACCTCAACCAAGAGTTAGGTTTCCATTTGCAAATTCTTAGTGCTACAACCTTCGACGAAATCACATACAAGGGAATCAATATTGAGAAGGCCCTCATTGCTAAGGGTGTGGTAAAAATCTTCAAAGAAATGAAAGACAACACTCCTCATCAACAATCGAACGATAAACCCAGATATTGGAACAAAAATAAAAATGTGGTCAACGATGGGGTGGTCGATACTAAACATGTCCAAACGTTGCAAACACCGCTGTAGCTCTCCAAACCAAGTCAAGCTCCACCTCAACAATAGCAGCAACAAAGGGGCAGCCTTATCAAAACCAACAGCAACGACAACAAGAGCGGCCTCAACAAGATTACCCTCCGCGACGTCAATTCACTCCCTTGGGAGTGCCCATCAAATCAGTCTTACAGCAAGCTTTGCAGAAAGGGCTCATCACCTTACCTGATGCTCCCCCATATGGCGAGCCTGTTTACAAAACTGCACATTACAGAGACAATGAATATTGTGAGTTCCATAGGAGCAAAGGGCATCGAACTACATCTTGCATGAAACTTAAGCACCTCATCCAAAACCTCATCGACGGTAATCAAATCACTTTTGAGAATGAATCACCAGTTCAACACACGAACAAAGATCTCGACATGTACAAGGAACCATTCCCTCATCATGGTCCTTCTCCTCCTCAGGATAGAGGTAAAGGTATCAATCATGCTTCCACATCCTTTGATTCCATTGTCGGTCGTTTTGAAGAGAGTCGAGTGTCTACCCTCACAATCAAAGGCAAATCTACGGATTGTGCTGTTACTACTCGTCATGGTCATGTCACCATTCGTAGTCCTACACCTAAGCTTCTGGTTCAATCTAATTATAATCTTGTCAAACATCTAGGGAGAACACCAGCACAGATCTCTATTTTGGACCTTCTACGGTCATCACCTACACATAGAGTGGTGCTAGAAAAAGCCCTCCAAGAGTCTTCCGTTCCTAACAACATAGCGGTCGCGGATTTCCAAGCTATAGCAGGTAACATTGCTTCACCCTACAATGTGGTCTTCTCTGAGAAAGACCTCACCTCCCATGATCCATGTCACAATGATGCCCTGCATATTGAAGTTCTCATCCATAAACGCAAAATCAAACGTATACTCATAGACAGTGGTGCTGGTCTCAACATCTGTTCTTTAAAGTTACTAAAGCAATTGGGATATTCTGAGGATCACGTCAACACTAATCATAGTATTACAATCAAGGGGTATGATGATGCTGAACGCCGCTCAGAAGGTGTTATTCACTTGCCTATACAACTGGGCCTTGTCATGCTTGAAACTAGGTGTCAAGTCCTTGATATTGAGCTGCCTTACAACATTATCCTAGGCCGCCCATGGATCCATGCAATGAAGTCTGTTCCCTCCACATACCATCAGTCCCTAAAGTTCCCATACAAT
Organism: Cunninghamia lanceolata; assembly: GCA_027924645.1. Taxonomy (NCBI): domain Eukaryota; kingdom Viridiplantae; phylum Streptophyta; class Pinopsida; order Cupressales; family Cupressaceae; genus Cunninghamia; species Cunninghamia lanceolata. Next base: position 8,470,147 of record BSBN01000066.1, read on the forward strand.
GGTACGGAGATCACTATCCCAGGAGACCCCAATCCTTTTGAATTTTGCTGTGTCTTGCAAGGAAGCTATAAAAATTGCAACCAAGTGCCTAAAAATGACAAAGCCATTGAATCCCCACTATATGTTGATCTTGAAACTCTGATGCAAGCCTCTACAAGTGAATCTACACCCCTCCCCAAAATCACAGCTCGCATTCAAGATATAGGGTTTGGCACTTATGATATCTCAGAATCTTGTTGTGTAGGGCGGATGCCTTTATCTCCAAAATCTTACAGCCAACCACCCATTGCCAAAGTAACCAAAAAAGCAGCTATTCCTGCCCCAACATTCCTAACCCAATTCCAACATGGACGGTTATTGGAAGAGGAAACTATTGAGGATATTTCTTCTTGGCTTTATAAGGAGAAAGAACCAGTCACAATACTAGTCAAGCAATACGGCAATGGCTTAAGAATAGTAAAAAACATGGGCTATAAAGGCAAAGGTGGCCTTGGGAAACAGAATCAAGGAACTATGGAACCCATTGTGGTGACAAAGAAGCTAGACAAGAAGGGATTAGGATTTGGTAAGAAGGTACCACGCGCCTTGGACATCAAGTATATCCTCGACGAGGTGGCCGAAACTTTTCCCACCGATTCGATGTCTACAGAGGATATCATTGATGACTCTTCCCTCCATATGACCAACCTATTCGCAGAATCCTCCATTTTTATGCTATCCTCCGTATCCTTAACTTCCACCACTAGCACCCAGAATGTCACACTTGTCTACCCTGAACTTATCGATTGGGACCAACAAGGGTCCCCCGTTATAGATGTATTTCAGAATGACGAAGCTTTAGCTGAGTTCATGGGGCTTTGGGAAGGTATCCCTCTTGGCGATCATAAAACAGGTTTTGTAATGGAACTTGAGCCAACAACTTATTTTGGTGAGAATGCCAAATCCTCCAGTCGCAAAAGTACAAATAAAGAAAGATCTCTAGGTGAAAACCATACTGTGGCACCTCCTGATCATAAAATAGTAAAAACAAAGGACGTATCCAAAGGTGAAAACCCAACTGTGGCACCTAAGGATGGAGGATTTGACCTTCCCCTACCATCTAAGTATCAAGAGAAATCAGCTCTCCTAGTGGAAGATTCTACAGAGATAAACCTGGGCACAGAGCAAAATCCAAAGACCACATTCCTAGCAGCATCATTATCTAAAATAGAGCACAAGAATCTTAACACCTTCTTTTTACAAAGAACCATCAACTTTGCATGGACCTATGCCGATATGCTAGGGTTAGACCCTAAGCTAGTAGTTCATTATCTCACAGTTGATCCCAAAGTGAAACCAGTCAAGCAAAAGTTGAGAAAGATGCACCCACAGATCGCTCTCTTGGTAAAGGTGGAAATACAGAAATTATTAGATGCAAAGTTCATACGACCCATTGACTCTTCAGATTGGGTCTCAAAAATTGTACCTGTGTCTAAACCCAATGGGGCGCATCTGCATGTGTAATGATTTCAGAGATCTCAACAAGGCATGTCCCAAAGATGACTTTCCACTACCAAACATTGACATTATAGTGGACTTGATAGCAAGTCACGAGATGCTTTCTCTCATGGATGGATTCTCTGGCTACAATCAGATAAGGATAGCAGAGGAAGATCAACATAAAACAACCTTTACTTGTCCTTGGGGCAACTATTGTTGGTGTGTCATGCCGTTTGGTCTGAAGAATGCAGGAGCAACCTATCAGAGAGCAATGATGGTGATCTTCCACGATCACTTTCATCACATCATGGAAGACTATGTTGATGATATACTGGCTAAATCTTCTAGAGCGGATCACATACACGTTCTAGGACAGATCTTCGATAGGCTCAAAAAATACCAAGTAAGACTCAATCCAAAGAAGTGTGTATTCGGTGTAACATCAGGGAAGCTATTGGGATACATTGTATCTCATAGAGGCATTGAAGTCGATCTAGCAAAAGTAAAGGCTATATTGGAGATGCCTCCACCAAAGAACCTTAAAGCACTAAGAAGCCTTCAAGGAAGGTTATAGTCCATTCGGCGGTTCATATCACAGCTAGCAGATAAATGTAAACCCTTTCAACACTTGCTCCGAAAGGATGTCTCATTTTGATGGGACAACAAGTGTCAGGCAGCGTTTGATCAACTTAAAGAGTATCTAGCTACACATCCTATATTGGTTCCACCAGTCACAGACAAACCTTTGATATTATATATCTCCACTACAAATTCGGCCCTGGGGGCCCTTCTAGCACAAAATGATGAATCAGGAAAGGAGCATGCAATTTATTACATTAGTAGAACCTTGGTGGGATATGAGCTCAATTATTCACCAATGGAAAGGGCTTGTTTAGTAGTAGTGTTCACCTCCCAAAAGTTGCGGCATTACATGCTGAACCAACACACAAAACTGACAGCCAAAATTGATTCCTTGAAGTATCTACTAGCAAAAGCAGCTCTCACAGGCAGACTAGCTAAATGGGTCATGATCCTTAGTGAGTTTGACATTGAATATGTGGATCGTAAAGCAATCAAAGGACAAGCCCTCGCGGATCAACTAGCAGAAGCACCTATGAAAGATACACATCCTATGGTAGCAGACTTCCCTGATGAAAATATCTTCACTCTTGCTACCTCCATAATGTGGAAGTTGTATTTTGATGGTTCTTACACACAACATGGATCAGGAGCCGGCATCTTATTTGTTACACCTCAGAATGACTATATTCCAAAATCATATCGGCTTGCATTCCCTTGCACCAACAACATTGCCGAGTATGAAGCACTCCTTATAGGTCTCAATACAACATTTCAATGGGACATCACATAATTACAAGTATATGGAGACTCATAGTTAGTCATCCGCCAAGTCACAGATGAGTACCAAACAAAGGACGAAACGTTGGTCCCATACAAGCAACTAGTGGATGCCTACAAACCACACTTTTCTAGTTCTAGCATCACATTTGAGCGAATTCCAAGAGAGCATAACAAAGCTGCAGATTCTATGGCCTCTGTAGGGTCACTAATTGACATGCCTGCAAATACACAAAAGTGTGAATTCTTGATCGAGCAATTGTTGATACTAGCCATCGATGTTGCCATTACTAAAATCATCTGCGAACTTGTTGGTCCCAATTCCCCATGGTACGAAGATATCTATGAATAACTCAAGAACAAAACATTTCCCCCTGACCTATCATCCACCCAACGCAAAACCTTTATCTGTCGATCCTCTCGTTACATCATTCTGGGTGATACGCTATATCGTCGGAGTCTTGATGGTATCCTCTTACGATGTCTTAACGTGGAAGAAGCCGAGGCTACCTTATGAGACATACACGAAGGTGTCTATGGCATACATTCTACCGGTCCTAATCTTGCTAAGAAGATACTCAGAACAGGTTATTACTGGCCTACAATAGAGCAAGATGTTGCACAGTTTGCTAAGAAGTGTCTAATATGCCAGCAGCATGGAGATTTGATTCACGCACCAGCTCATGAATTACAACCTGTGACAACTCCATGGCCTTTTTCTCAATGGGGTCTCGACCTCGTAGGACAAATCCACCCTTCCTCCTCAAATGGCCACAAGTTTATCATTACCGCCACTGAGTATTTCATGAAGTGGGTGGAAGCCATTCCTATGACCTATATCACCAGTAAGCAAATAGCCAAGTTTATCCTAAACTACCTCATATGCCGGTATGGTATTCCCCAAGCCATTGTCACTGATAATGGGAGACCATTCAAAAACCAAGATGTCCGTGCCTTGTGCACACAATACAATATCCAACATCACTTTTCAACTCCCTACTATCCGCAGAGTAATGGCCAAGCTGAGGCTTCCAATAAAACCATTCTCAAAATCCTCAAGAAAATAGTCAATGAAGCTGGTCGTGATTGGCACTTGCAACTCAATCCCGCCCTATGGGCCTACCGCACTAGTATTAGAACACCAACGGGTGCCACACCCTATGCCTTGGTCTTTGGCTCTGAAGCCATCCTACCTATAGAGGTCGAGATCCCATCCCTTAGAGTTTCCATGCAGGACTTGATCGGCGGAGACGAGTATTGCACTTCCAGATTAGCTGAGCTTGAACTACTAGATGAGAGGTGCCGTGCCGCAATTAATCATCTCCATGTCTATCAAAACCGCCTCTGGCGTAATTACAACAAAAAGATCAAAGAAAGACGGTTTCAAGTTGGTGATCTTGTACTTAAGGAGAATCAGAGAAATCAAGCAGATCGAGAAAAGAAGGGCAAGTTTGAGCCTAACTGGTTAGGTCCCTTTATTGTGACAGCAGCATATAGATCAGGAGCTTATACTTTAGCTACACATGACGGCATTCCTCTAGATGAGCCACTTAACAGTGTCCATCTCAAGAAGTTCTATGCCTGATCCTCAGAGTATTCCAAAAAAAAAAATCCAAAAAAAATCCATCCTCTAGTGAAAACTTGGCAAACAGGCGCCTTGGATAAGTACCATAGTGAAAACCTAGCAAACAGGCACTATGTGTAGAGTCAACATCCATCATCTATTGAGTCTTGTCCACTCCATGTCTAGTTTGCAGTGCTCTTTCCATCTATCCATAATAAAACCATTGACCTTGTTTGCATTTCCATCTCCCTATCTAGTATAGCTTGGAAATTTGTCAATGTTCACCATCGTCATCCCACGTCTTGATCTGTGTCAGTAGTTTTCACTGTCTTGTCCTAGGTCATGCTTTCTATGTCTGTCATCCATGTGAATTCCTCTACCGGAATGGGGGCAATTCCTTCCTTAACCTCGGTCTAGGAGTGGTTCCTTGTTCGTGGTTCACAACACGCTCTTCAACCGTTTCTCCTTTCTGCAGATAACACTCTTTAACGGACACATCGCTCCTACGATAAGGCTGTTATCTCCCCAATGCTTTTCCTACATCATCACAACCAACCAGAACTACATATTATCATCATTTCAATCTTAAGGTACCTTGATCCCATGGATATGGGTATGTAGGCAGTCTTGAATACGAAGGAAGTTTCTAGTACTTAGGTACATAAGATCTCCTCCTCTCCACCTTGATCCACTTCATCACTCTATCCAGAACTACATATTTATCATTTTCATTTTTCCTCATAATGTGCCTTGATCCCGTGGATACAGGGTATGTAGGCAGTTTGGAATACGGAGGATGTATCCAGTACTCAAACACACATGACCCATCATTCTCCACCCATTCCAATCCATTAGCACTATCACTTTTCTAGTCTTCCGTTTATCAAAATCCATTCGCCTTGACTTGACTAACTCAAGCAGCAAGCTAGCACATCCTTTCAAAGCAAAAGTCCTTAACAAACCTGAAGTAAAGAGGCCTACTTCCAGAGTCATCTACTGTCATGCATTCCGATTGCCAACATCAGCTAAGTCCCGCTTAATCAAAGCCCTAGATCCACAGGCTTGTCTTTTGCGAAGTGTTCCATTGTCGAGACCAACACACGCGTCTCCTGTGACATGTGGCATCTCCCGCAGCAAGACATTGTCTTTTTAGGTAGATAGCAACCTTTAACGGACATAGAGTTCCTACGATAAGGCTATTATCTTTCCTATCCAATCTATCCTGAGCAACCTCTTTAGTAAGAGAATATGTTGGCTATATGTTTACTTTGTAAGTTAGTCAGTTTGCTTTTTTGGTTTATCTTTTGTTCCTGTATCCATTACCTATTCAAAGCTACCTTGGTTTATCTATAATCTTGGTATGTTGTGATGCAGTATGGATTGGGGGCATAGTCATTGTTTTTTTGTGTGCCATGTTGGAGGAATGATCTTTAGTATCCTTCTTAACATCATATTTATCTTGTGTGTGTTACGACCTAACATCTTACATATTAATAATTCTTCTTGCATTTACATGTATTGAAGTTTATTTTATGTTCAAGACTATGGCTCATTCACATATACCTACAAGGTTATATTATGTCTAAGGGATCTAATTTCAAACCGCTTGCTTGCAGAGTCAACGTCCACGCACTTGGATATCACATCACCTTGGTCTTTTATACCTTGGTGGCAAACTATCCACGTGCTATATCAAAAATAAGGATTGCTCTTTATAAACATTTGTGAAACCATTGCAACAAGCTCATCCATTTACACCATCCATTTACCCATGGCCTTATATAGTTTTCCAACAATGATCGATCAATAGTCTTTTCTATCATGTTCTCTTCTATGTCCACTTTATTCTATCTATCATCAACCCAACCTTATCTGTCTCCAACAAAATCTTCTAGTCGAGCATCAACACAGTTCTTCTATCACTTCCCTATCTTTCCTCTCGAGGGGGCACCCTACACTAACTACGCTGGGGCAACTACCTACACTGGGGCATAAAAAAAAATTGTATCACATCTTCGACAATCGATTTCTTTGACGCAACGCTATTAACTGCATCACATCAAAGAGGGGCAAAATGTAGACACCCTAAAATGACCACGTCATTGCACTACTTGCATTTCGTCATTTCTTCCTAATCACCTATATTTCACACACTAATTAAATAATCTAATTATTTAATTAATTTCACTAAATTCTTCTAAATCTCCTAAATCAAAGAGGGGCAAAATGTAGACACCCTAAAATGACCACGTCATTGCACTACTTGTATTTCGTCATTTCTTCCTAATCACCTGTATTTCACACACTAATTAAATAATCTAATTATTTAATTAATTTCACTAAATTCTTCTAAATCTCCTAAATTCGACATTAATTAAATAAATTCTCTTTATTTAATTAATTAAATTAAATTTCTCTGTTATTCTTCCAACATTAAATAATTTTAATTATTTAATTAGATCATTGTCTTTCCAAAAATCAAATCTACATTAATTAGATAAATCCCATTATTTAATTAATTCAACATTATCCCCTTTCCAAAGTTCAAATCCACATTAATTAGATAAATCCAATTATTTAATTAATTCAACAAATTCTATCTTATCTACAATTAAATAATTCTTACATTATTTAATTAAATCAAACTGTTCTTTCAAAAATCATGCAACAATTAAATAAATTTATTTGTTTAATTTTCTTTCAAATCTTCTAAATTAAATAATTCCAATTATTTAATTATTTCTTCCAAAATATCTTCTCTAAATTTAAATAAATCAATTATTTATTTAAATTGCTTTTTCTTCTAAATTTGAGTTATCTCCAAAATAACTCAAGCTTTCTTACTCATGCAATTAAATATTTCTAATATTTAATAAAGAATAAAGCAAAATATCTTCTTTTCTCTTGCAAATCTCTTCTTCTTGTTTTAAATCACTTAACTGATCATTACATTCTGTTAATGGCTTTAACTCATTCTTCTATTCTTGATAACTCCTCTCATGCAAAAGAAAGCAAGACACATGTCTTTTTCTCATTCATTGCACGTTCCTCAACTGTTCTCCTCCGTTGATTCTTCTGAATTATCTGGACCGTTGATCAATCTTCCTTGAAACCTATATAAACCCCCCTCATCTCTTTCATTACCTCTCTCTTCGATCGTATTCTCAGGCATACTTAACAGAGCTTTGAGCATACAAAAATGCATCGATTGAGCAACCTTACGATCTCTTAACATTGATCTTTGAGCACATTGAGCACACTACTTGCTTGTTGCAGCTATGGTTTCGCAACTTGATTGAGCAATCCACACTTCTCCAAAAGGGAACAATACAGGTTTTGGTAAGAGCTTTCATTTTGTCTTTGATTTTATGATAATGGCTTTTATTTAGATTGGTTCGCTTTATGTGATTGGTTTTTGGTTTTATTAGTTTAGATTTAATCAATTTTTCCTCATACGCAAAACCATTAATAGGCAGGCGTAAGGCCAAATTCCACAACCTTTGTCAGCATCCTCCATACAGTACTCTACAGAGAACAGGTAAGGTGTAGAATCATCCTACAGTTTGGAGTGTATGTACAATTTCCTATAGGATTTATTTGAGAGACAAGTTACCACATCCTTGCCATGAGTCACCACTTCTAGGCAAAAACAATAGAGAAGATTGTGTTGAAGTTGCAATGCCAGTCTTGCAAACACATCTCACAACATCAATCACCTGTAAGTTATTTTTAGATACTTTTTAAAGTCTAAGTTGGTGTGTAATGGCAAGAGTATAAACCACCTTATCTTTACATATTAGTGTTTTATAGTGATGCAAGCACTTTGAGATTGGTGGAGACAAAAAGGGAAAGGGAACATCCCTCTTCTAGATAGGAGGTTTCGTTTTTCATCTGCTTGAACAATTTGCACTGTGTGTATTTACAGATACCTATCCGAGACAAGATTTGTTTTGTTGTTTTGAGTGTTGAAGTGAGTTACATGGAAGCAAACGATTGAAGATAACACTATTTAGTTTTGACATTTGAGATGATCTTTTGGTTCTAATCTCATGGTAATGCCATAACATGGGTGGCCTTTCTCAACTTCTTAGGCACAAGCTCTGGTATATTTGCCACATAGATAGCTGACTTGGTTTTTTCCTTCATAATTCACTCTTTATATCATTTGCATTATTTTTACACAATCATCTTTTTTTTATATGACAACTCTATGCTTGCCCTATTTATTTCTATGCATATTATGTATCTCCTATATAATAAAGGTATTTAATTAATCTTTCTACCCTCATGGAAAGTAATTTTGTTTCACGTTGGTTTTAGGTTGTACTAAATAGTGTTTTGCACAACTGATTTAGGGTTTTCTGGAAGATCACATTACTCCATGGTAAAACCAACAACCAATATCGTTTACTTCACTATAAAAACAAAGTTACATGAATTTCATACGGGACATTTTACCTCCTTTGGACTATATTTAAAATATTGCGGAACAATATAGCAAACACCACCACTACTAAGAAGAAAATAAACCTCAGATTGAATAAAACTAACTTACAAAAATTCTCTCTATTACAAAATGTAATAATGTTTGTGACTGCATAATGATGGGCTTTATACCATTAAATTTATTCTTTCTCCTATATTTCACATGCTGGCATTGAAGAACACCATGTTACGTTCGAAAGTTGGGGCATGATATGATTATTAGGTTGACCTTTGACATATGGGAATCTCAAGTCAACTCTTACAATAGATTTTATCCTCTGACTTTGTTCTCTTTATAGAATTGTTATTTTGAAATTAGATTTTGTAGAGGCTATGAAATCAAAAGAATGTAAATTTTTTTTTTTTGCCTATAATTTTAGTTGGGATGACTTCCACGGCCGTTTGTAAAGGATTCAATGATCAAATCTGAATTGTCATTTTTAGTAAATGGTTATCAACAAAATTCTAGTGTATGCATGTTGACTGCTCATGCTGCCTTCTAAGTTCTCATTAACTAAATTTGTCACTTTCCAATATATTGTTGCATGGTAGGGGAGCTCAATTCCTTCAGTCAAGCTGCAACATCCAATGTTTGATAAGCAGATTGTATCTCTGGTGAAGAAACTTCAACAGAGGAGAGGAAAATAAGGAGGGAAATTAAAAGTGCAACAGAGAGTCAACATGGTTCCATTAGGGTGGTGTCAATGATATCAGTAGCTAGAAGGGCTCAGGGGGCAGTTTCACTTGTAGTTAAATCTAACCCAAACAAATGATCTGATTTCGAGAAGGCTAGACAGGAGGAACACAAATATATTTGGGTGCTCTATAAACTAACAACAAAGTGGATTCATTTGACAAACAAACATCTTGGCTTCTTAGTTACCACCCCCGTGCCACAAATGAGCAACATCAACCTTAATTTATACCTTGTACATCATTCTCCTCTCAACTTTTAAAATCATTGTAAGAGCACAATTGATTTAATAACTATCTGTTGGCTCACAATTACTTAGCGTGCCTGTGTCAATTCTATGGTGATGACAATGCATGTAGGATGTACCACTGAATAACATCAGAAGCCAAAGGTTTCAGGATTTGCCGCTACAATTCCACACTCTCGACCTTCCAGTTAATGGTTTGCTGCTTTTTCAATTCCTATTTTTTTAATAGAATTAGTATTTCTATCTGTGGGAAGTGTTGTTTAAATAAGATAACAGGCTTATATTGCGTATGCTAATGGAGGTAGGGATCCGAACTTCCTACTTTGGATACGAGCACGTGTTTATACTGCAAATACTCTCCAGATTTGTTAGTGGTGTCTTCTTTAAGACTAGTTACTTTATTGAGTATTGAAATGAAGCTTGTAGATGACTCTAAACCCACTGTAACTTATTATTTTTGGTTCACGCGAGTATTACACATTGCTGAGTTCAGTGTGTTTGTTAATTGGCTTGAAGGGATTTGTGAGAAACTATTCACCTCCATAATGAATTTTACCGGATTAAAAGGTGAGCAATTTTAATCACAGATCAAAAGTAAAAGTAACATATACTAGTTAAGGTAAATTCCCTCAAAAGTAAAAGTAATGTATACTAGTTAAGGTAAATTCCCTCGGTTCTTCAAGTAATAAAGTATTTGTATTAATTTAGGTGAACTTAATTTCATTTCAAATTTTATTTTTCTTTATGGAGTGAATTTGTTGGTAAGAAAATTAGAAGGGGTAAAGGTTGGGTAAAAAGTGTTTATAGTGATCTATAATAAGAGGACGAAATAATTAAATTATTAAAAATTTTTTTGGCCACCTTCGACATAATTTTCAATAATACCAATGGTGTTATTAATTAAGGTTAAAGTATTATCTAAAACATTAATATCACAAATAATATCAATAATATCAACAATAAACTAATAACTATACTAATATGTTATGCAAATTTACGATGGTATTATATAATGCAACATAAACCCTAAATTATAAATAACTATTAATATATATTTATTTTATTTTTGTGCACTAAGGATCAAAGGCTCCGATACCAAATGTAATTCCTTAGATTCCGAGAACATAGCAGATCATTTTCTATTTATTAAATTAGGTAATTATATCCATATTGACTATTCATTAATATTAACATTTAATTATGCCGTAAATGAAATAAAGGGTTTAAAACTAAACAATCAACAAGTATTTATCAAATTAGGACTATTAGAATGCACAGCTGAATATAATCTAAATTATAAAGAAATAATTTAATGACATTATAATTTATTAATTCAACTTCAATAATGCAATTGAATATATTAAACAATTCAGTTAATTATATGAATTCAATCTCAACAATTGGTATAACCGAGCAATAATACTTATCTGTATGTAATTGGCAAGAATCCAAAGATTGCTGGAATGGACCTTGGTTCAACCTCTTTCATCTGTGAGTAATCTGGGAGAAATAAGCGTACTTTGCCACTCTACGAGTGCAGTGTACTTTGCCGCTCTACACGAGTGCTAGTTCCTCTGGAACAATGCTCAACACCCATGCAATATCAAGCCCTGGCTAGGACAGTCCTGAGTGCACTTTTGTACCCTAGGTTGGACACACATAAGATATGCCCCCTTCTCCGTCTCCGTCTTGCTCACAGCCTGCTAACTTAGAATCCTATTCCCATAATGTACAGTGCTTCCTTATTATTATTATTATTATTATCCTCATTTTCTTGTCTCACATAAATGATTATATAAGCATTAAGGGGTGGTTTTCCAAACCATAACACCCTTTCACAAGAGTTTCATTTTAATAATTATGTAATAAATAATTATTCTTTCTTTCATAAAAGAGTTCTCTTAAATATTCTTCATTACTCTTTATTTAAACTAAAGAAGCATATTATCCTTTATTTTTTTCCATCCCCCTTTTTTTAATTCTAAAGGATTATTTCATCAATTTATCTCTCTTGGGGAAAAAGTCACATAACAACAACTTAATCACAAAATTTAACAAAGAAGAATTTATGCAAAATTATTTTTTTAAGGATTTCAAATTGTGATTAATTGTCTTGGTACCTGTATAAGTTCTTTATTTGGTTTGATCTACCTACTATTATTATTGGGAATGATTGTTTTATTTATTAAGAACTTGGTTGGGATGAGATATTCTTGCTAGTAAGGTAAATTTTGTAAACTGTTTGAGGGATTATGCTTAGCTGAAATAGAAATCACATATCATTGTATATTTTATTTAAATCAAGTCCATAAAATAGAGGCTAAGTGGAAGTACATTTAGAATTTGGAGTACCCAATCATTAGCTCTTGACCTAAACCATCAACAATAGTAATTGAATGGTGAGGCAAAAATCTTGTTTAAACTTGTAATGATAAGTGCAAGAATGATGTGAATCTTGTAAGTTTATTCTTATTCTATCTTGGTCACGGGTATGATATTAGTAGGATGTGTGGATAATCATCCTTTGAGATCTTTATATGTTTACTGTATATTACTTGATGGTTACTAACATAACCTGTTTAACCATAAATATAATTACTTGGTTTTAATGTTGGCAAAGTATTATAATTATGGATTGAAGTATTTTGAACCATAAGCCTCGATTTTTGTTTGACAGTAATATAATAATCTTATTACATCATATCTTGACAATTGTTATTATCACACCTTGTATTATGGTATTAATGAATTTCTTGTGGATAGTGTAAATCTGCTTTAAGGTCTCCTGTAGAGGGCATGTGTCAAATATATCAGATGAAAAGTACTTGAAGAATAATTCAATAATGACAATGACGAGCAGTAATGGGGTTTTGAAATAGGGGTAGAGCAGGAGTGACGATGGTCCAGATGGAGGGTTTTGAAATAGGGGCAAAGCAGGAGCGATGATGGTCTAGATGAAGGGGATGAGGATGATGGAGACTTTGATGAATGGTCAGGACCTTTTGAGGAAGATGAGGAAGATGAGGTTGATGGCAAGGAAACCCTATTGGAGTTATAGATAGATGCACAAAGATCGGTATTGTAGGTGAAATCATATTCAAGGAGGCTGGCTTTGTCTGTTTCTGAGGCGGGAGACCTTGGGAGAGCGCTCACAAAGGGATTTTTGCTCCCCTCTCCCAATATTTCTTTTGAATCAGGCTTGGAAGATAAGCCCCTATCCCATGTTGTTGTTCCAACAGAGGCTCCTTGCGAGTCTGTTAGCTCTTTGGTGGCTAGGGCATCCTTGGCTACGGATGTGGCTGGTGCAGCTTTGGGCCAACACGTTATGTTGGATGGCCCTATGGTTTATTCTGCTAGATGTGGATCTGATGTTTCGACTATGGAGGAGGCTTCCCCTAAGTCAGTTGAGGTTGTTCCTCCTCTGGATTTATCTGATGTGGTTGTTGTTTCTTCCCAGACTGAGGGGGATGGTTCAAATCCTCATCTTTTGATTCCAAACAACCTTGTTGATAGCTCTAGTGCTTGGCTCAACAACTTGCTCATTAGCAGATTCTGTGGTTACTGTCCCAACATTAATGTCCTTAGAAGATGGGTTATACGAAAATGGAATCTCATGGGGAGGGTTGAGGTAATTTTGAATAACTTTTTCTTGTTTTACTTTTCAAACCCTGTTGATTATTCTAGGATCCTTTTGGAAGGTCCTTGGTTTCTAGAGTAGAATGGTCTTTGTCTTAAGAACTAGTTAGGTTTTAACCCGATGAAGGACAACATTAACAAGTTTCTGATTTGGGTAAGATTACCAGGTTTGTCATTGGAATACTGGCATGAAAAAATATTAAGAGCCATTGCCAACACTTTTGAGTAGTACATCACAGTTGATGCAGGCACTAAATTCAAGAAATGAATTTTGTTTACAAGATTTTGTACACTTTGGAGGATGAGAGGGTACTCCCGTCTTAGATTACCTTATCTTCCAAATGGGGGAAGTGGGTGCAACAATTTGAATTTGAAAAATCTTCAGTTGTTTGTGTTTTGTATGGAAAAGAAGTTGTTGGGTTGTTTGTATGGGCGTTTTAGTTTGAATCCTCTTTTCCAAAAAACATTCCAAGGGATTTTCAACCGAGTGCTTCTCCTATCAAGAGGAGAGTCATCTAACAGATTGGGTTGTCATTTGATTTTGCTGGGAAATTTAGAAGTTATCACACTATCTCTAATTAATGCTCTTATGCTCTTGAAACCCTAATTTAAGCAAACAAGTAAGTAAATCTACAAATTACGACAAATGCTACTAGAATTGGACAAAGGGCAGAAAACCTTAACTCACTATTTTTTGTAGTCCAGAAAATAGAAATGTCAGGGACAATGGTGATGGTGCCCTAGTCCAAGGTACCAATTTTTTTGTGGAATCCTGATCTCCTTTCGACACTAATTTCTGTTGTATCTTCAGTTTCCAATGATCTGGTACAAGAGGACAATGTTGAGAGAGCCCTAGTCCACTGAGGAATCTTCTACCAGATGTTGGAAGCTCTACAAACCCTGATTGTCACTGTCTGGTTTGTTTCTGTAGCTTCAGATGTAGAGGACAATGGTGCTAGCACCCTTGTCCCAAAATCTCGCACATTGTCTGCTTCTTTTCAGATCTTGGATCCACACTGTCCTCCTATCTTCCCTGCAACTCCACTTTCTCCAGATCTAATACATGTAACCTACAATCGCAAGGAGTGTGGGAGGGGGTTGTGGTGTTTAGAGGCTTGCCTCAGTCAAGCCCCGGAGAGATATTCAAGTCTTCCAAACACCGTTGTTAGAGAGAGTGCATATCCTTGTGGGATAGAGACAAAAATCTAAATGATAATGATAATAAAACACAATAGATGTCACCTTGATGGTGAAGCTCTCATGGAAGGAAGATGCTCTTCAAATCCATGAGGAGAAGATGTAATCCATCCTACAAAAATAAACATGATAACAATTCTCTGCTCTATAACACAATGAATGCCTTGATCACTTTAACATAAGCTCATGAATCACAATGTCCATCTAGTTTGCAAATGATAACCCAAACATGCTTATATATGCAACTACTAAGATTCCTACCAAGAATTTCATAATTAAAACTTATGATGTCGGTCTGAGACCCAAATAACGGTCACAAAACCAACATTTGAATTTAGGGCAGACCCAAAATAGGGCTAGACTAGGGCACTAGCGCCCTAGTCCACCCCCTTGTCTTTACTTAGGGATCATCAACATAGTCCCCCTTAGGTCTTAATTGCCATAAGACCCATGGGTTTTCTCATCGGGAGTCTAAATTATCATGCAAAATCCTCTAAATGCAACCTAAAGATCAGGAGCTAAACCTTAATAGGAAAAATTCCCCAAGGGTGCATTTTTTTGACATAACATTTAGCCCCCACTTCAATGTATGTATAAATGCAAGGCCAATACATGCATTAAAGTAAGGTCAATAAACACAGAAAACCCATCAAGCACGAAGAAGACACACCACAGGGATGCAAAACATGGAGAAGAGAACATTAAATATGTGCAAGACATAGAGAATACAGTGAATGCAGTGATTAGTTCTTTTCTTTTTCATTTTCATATATGTATGAATGAATGCAAATATATGAAAAAGTAACAATGCAACATACAACCACAAAGGGAAAACACGACATACAAAACCTCAAGTGTAAGTGGAGCACGTGACTACACATACACGATAGGGGAAAGCACACCATACAATGCCCAAGTGGGGGTTAGCCACACAAGGGGGAAAACACATGGAAGACACATGGAAAACATGGAGAAAACATGACAAACAAGGCGATGGGAGGAACTTATTGCTAAGCCTCCACCATCTCAGGCACATTACAGGCACACACCGACGATTGGGCTTTGCCACAATAATCACCGAAGACATGCTTAAGGGTTGAGTTAGCCACGGAACCACTCCCCACCTCTGTAGAGGACTTTTGAAAATGACAGGATAATGCAATCTCTCTGAGAAATACACCATCCCCGCCCGTGATGAGGGCTTGAGATAGAAAAGGGATGCGATATCCCCACCTTGTGATGAGGGCTTAAATGATTGTGATTGATTTTTAGATTGTTCAAACACGCTTTACTATCATCTAAAGTAGACAACTTACCTTATATATGCCCCCACCTTAAGGTGGTTGATATCACGTATCGATATCAAGCATGTTAAGGTAGGAAGAAAACACACAAGGGAACATGAGCTCTCATAAAGCCCATGCCCCCCAGAGGTGACATGTACTTTACGATCGCCAAATGTTCCCACAAACACAATTTCCTATAAACAACAATGCATATGATCAACTTCATGAAAGAGCCAAGCAAGGCAATATCCATGATAAACAAAGTGCACAGAGCAACAGTATTGTTAAAGTGTTGTTAGCAAGATAAGATAACATCGACATCAACATCAAGATAGAGAAATCACACGGAGTGATTCCACTAGCCAAGCGTTGGATAATATGTAACAACCCCGTTGTCATGTATGGACTAGGTCCATTTTTTGATTACTCGTGAAAGGGACACTAGGTCCACATTAGTATAATATGTTTTTCGTCATCCGCCAACTAGATGGAAACACTAGAGGAAGGTAAACAATAAATCAGAGAGGAGAATTAGTGCCTTAGGGATAGTCACATAGGAGGGTGCCCCCAAATAACCAACCGCAACACTATGTCCATGAGACACAACACACAACAATGAAATAAGAGGAGAGGAAATATAGAAGAATGATGATACAAATATAAGGTCACAATAGAGGCGGTCTCCTAGTATCCTTGACCTTACAAGAGAATCAAGGGTCATCCTAGGAGGTCTAACAACACATAACACATCATGGGGGAAACACATCATGAGGGAAACACATCATGGAGGTAAAGGGCTAGAGATACTTACCTGTAGAACCTAATGTTAAGAACATACGTATCTAGGAAGAAGCCACCCTTGAGAGCTACTATAATATTCGCTAGAACAATTGTGGCCTATCAGCTCAGGATATTTCACATATTGATTTGATCTTGTTGATATTGTATTAACATTAATTTTAGGATGATGAGAGGCTTTGGTGGGTTTCAAAGAGTGGTATCCTATACCAGCCATATAGTTAATTCTAACAATTTGTAAAGGTACTCTAATTCCTTGTTGATTTACACCACATCCATTCCCTGCATAGTCATGATTTTTGTACAATATTTAAAATCCACAACCATAGAGAGTCCATTTCTTTAGAGGATGGTGAAGCCTCATAGATCTCATAATTTCTAGTATAAGTGATAGTACCGTCCTTATTTTCAACCAAGGAGACTTTGTTTTGTTAGGTACTTCAAAAGATTGAATGGACAAGATCGATGCGACTTTTGATGTGTTAGGGTTATTAAGTTTATATTCCCCTATAGCGCAAGGATTAAAATCTAATGAACCCCAATCATCACCAAAAAGCACATTCAATGGTTGTGAGTATTGCACAACATTATCTGTAGAAAGAGGTCTTGTTGAATGAACTTGTAAGTTGTTTAGGTTTTGTTGATTTCTAACTCATGTTTGTCTTTCGATATGTGAACAAGTGTTTGGATCAGGATCAGCTTTCCAAGTGTAGAGTTTGTCTTGATACATAAACTTAATTGATTGATGAAGGGTAGATGGTACTGCCCCCATGGCATGAATCTAGGGTCTACCTAGAATCATATTATATGAGAGAGAACCACGTGACATAACATGAAAAATAGTATCTAATGTCACAGGTCCAACCATTACAGGTAGGATTATAATGCCTATAGATGGGCTACTTTTATTATCAAAACCATGGATGCTAGTCTTATCCGGCTTGATTAAAGATTTGTCAATATTGATTTTATGTAGTAGGTCAATGCCACAAACATTAAGAGTCGATCCACTGTCAATCAGAACTTGCTTTACCAACTTTTTGTTGACAATGACATAGATTATAAGAGGATCATATTAATCTATTATCGCAAGTATTTCATGTTGTTGAAAGAGAATATCCATTTTTGTCGCATTTATACTATCAAACATAGCTGCTACATTAGTTGGTTTAGTAGTAGGTGGTGCAATCACCTTTTGTAAAGCTTCTTGGAGCATTCCATTGTATGTAGGCGATGTTTGTATTAAATCCCAAAGAGAGATCTTAGCTAGAGTAGCACAGAGCTGCTCGACAAGATCATATTCTTGACCACTTTTATGAGTAAGATGAGGTGGTGAGGGGAGCATAGGTTGAGAACATGGAAGAGAGACAGGCACATACAGTGCTTGATTACTTTGCTCGTTATTACGGGTGTTGTATGTGTGAGCATTCACATTGTGGTGTGGTTGTTGTGATGCATTTTGAACACTTTGAGAGATTTATTTTGCATAGTTGTAGATGTAATTCGGGAGTCAAGGTGGTTGTTGAGCACCTTGAATTGTAATCACTGATTTGAAGTAATAAGGTGCACTAGGTGCCCCCTGCACAACCCTCTTAGGGATATTGCTACAAAGTCTATTAATGAATATTGAATTAACATTGTTTTCTTTTTTATCACACCCAACATTAATAAGACTATCCATAGTCTTCTCATCTAAGGTTCTTAACTTTCTAATCAAAGGTGGAAGATCTAATGGATTATCTGTAGAGGCCTCATGTACCATATGATCAATAGGTAAATTGTCTTTTTCTACCCATGAAGAATTCTTCTTGAGAGGAAGTCCTCTATCCATTGATGTTTCATTTTCCAAAGAGGGTAGGGTAATGTTTAGGAATGTGTCAATGATTTCATCCTCTTGTGCGAGTATATCTTCATAGGAGGAATTATTTTTTATGTCATCATCACATGTTTGAGCTATTAATTCCAAGGCACTAAGAGGAGTTTCACACTCATCATTATCCATGTGTTTTGTCAAATATTCTACAGCCGAAGGGTATGTATTCATGAGATATATGAAGTTGTCATAATTAGATACATAGTCAAGGATTTCAAATGAAGAGCATTTAAATATATCCTTGTGATACATAGTTTGTATATAAGTGAACATGAGGATTCATATTAAGAAATTTGTAAAAACTCTTGAAGTTTTTGATATATGCATGTAAAGATAACAAATAACAATGAGATGAAGATTCCATAATGAAATGTATTTTAACATCAATGTCCAATAATATCTAATAAGACAAGACATACAAAAAGTAAATGCAAAACTATGTGAGAATGCTCTAAAATGCTTGATCTTTCAACTTTTCTCAATGCAAACGAATGAAAAAAGAGGTGTTGTAAATATTTTAAAGAGGGGCAGAAAATGATATGCCTAATAACAACCAAATGATGCAAAAATATCTTTTACAACATGCTTTTGATGCAACTCTAGATAGTTGATAATACAATAACAATTCTTAATGCAAAAAGAGTAGGGCAACGGGTGTTGTAAGAAAAATGATGATGGACAGAAACTTATAACAGTACTAACAGCCACCTAATTCCAAAAATCTGTTACAACATGCCTATAATGCCACTCTAGATCAAACCCTAGTGCAAAGATATCAAAAGTATGTAAATTTTCACCAAATTTCAATGCGGAAGCCCAAAAGAAAGGGTGTTGTAAGGAAAATGAGAAGGGGAAATAGATAATAACACTAATAACATCCAATTAGTGCAATAAAATCCCTTACAACACACTTGGAGTGAAAACCTAACAAGACTATAAGGCCAAATCTAGTGAAAAAATGCATGTTTTCAAACCCTAGACATGAAATTTCACAAGGAGGCCACTATGATGCAATGATACAATTATAAATCAAACCCAATGAGTGTATTAAAAAGGTAGTAAAATTTGAAACAAGATTTTTAATACAACCCTAGCTCATGCAAAACTAGGTTTTCATGAAAAATGCAAAATTTCAAGCAATTTCTAATAAATCAAGCATGCAAATGCAATGCAAATGAATTGTAAATGATGAATTTATATATTTTGGATCAGATCTAATGAATAACAAAAAATAATTTAAATTAGATGTCAATTAATTCAAATTTTACAAAAATGCAAGTCTAATATGCCAATTTTTTTAAATTTTTAAATTTTTTTCAAATTTTTGTACTTTTCAAATGCAATAGAATGAATGAATGTAAATCTATGAAACAACACTCAGCAAGGTGCCAAAAAGTTAAAAAAACATGGGTTCACCAAAATATTTTTTTTATGGAAAAGAGGTTGTGTGGTTGTTTGTATGGGGGTTTTAGTTTGAATCCTCCTTTCCACAAAACATTCCAAGGGATTTTCAACCAAGTGCTTCTCCTATCAAGAGGAGAGTCATCTAACAGATTGGGTTGCCACTTGGTTTTGCTGAGAAATTTAGAAGTTATCACACAATGTCTCTAATTAATGCTCTTATGCTCTTGAAACCCTAATTTAAGCAAAACAGTAAGTAAATCTACAAATTACGACAAATGCTACTGGAATTGGACAAAGGGCAGAGAACCTTAACTCATTATTTTTTGCAGTCCAGAAAATAGAAATGTCAGGGACAATGGTGATGGAACCCTAGTCCAAGGTACAGATTTTTCTGTGGAATCCTGATCTCCTTCTGACACTGATTTCTACTGTATCTTCAATTTTCAATGATCTGGTATGAGAGGACAATGTTGAGAGCACCCTAGTCCACTGAGGAATCTTTTTTTGGATGTCAGAAGATCTACAAAGCTTTGGATGCGGAGGACAATGGTGATAGCGCCCTTGTCCTAAAATCTCGCATAATGTTCGCTTCTTTTCAGATCTTGGATCCACACTATCCTCCAATCTTCCCTGCAACTCCACTTTCTCTAGATCCAATAACTGTAACCTACAATCACAAGGAGTGTGGGAAGGGGTTGTGGTGTTTAGAGGCTTGCCTCAGTCAAGCTCCGAAGAGACATTTAAGTCTTCCAACATCGTTGTTATAGAGAGTACGCATCCTTGTGGGATAGAGGCAAAAATCCAAATGATAATGATGATAAAACACAATAGATGTCACCTTGATGATGAAGCTCTCATGGAAGGAAAATGGTCTTCAAATTCATGAGAGAAGATGTAATCCAACTTGCAAAAACAAACACAATAACAATGCTCTGCTCTATAATACAATGAATGCCTTGATCACTTTAACATAAGCTCATGAATCATAATGCCCATCTAGTTTTCAAATGATAACCTAAACATGCTTATATATGCAACTACTAAGATTCCAGCCAAGAATTTCATAATTAAAACTTATGATGTCAGCCTGAGACCCAAATAACGGTCACAAAAACCAACATTTGAATTTAGGGCAGACCCAAAATAGGGCTAGACTAGGGTGCTAGCGCCCTAGTCCACCCCCTTGTCTTTGCTCAGGGATCATCAACATACTCCCCCTTAGGTCCTAATTGTCACAAGACCCATGGGTTTTCTCATTGGGAGTCTAAATTATCATGCAAAATGTTCTAAATGCAACCTAAAGACTGGGAGCTAAACCTTAATAGGAAAATGCCCCCAAGGGTGCATTTTTCTGACATAACAGTTTGTCATTGTTGCTCCAAAGTGGGACATGCAATGGTGGATTGCCTTATCAAGAAGAAACATGATCCTGTATGGAAGAAAAAAGATCAAATGTCTTTTGCTAATAAAAACTGTAATAGCAACACTGAGATTGTGGAGGAGGGTTATAAGGCGAGTGCTCCTACTGTGATGGAGACCCCTTCGATGGAGGGTCATGGAGAGGCTTATGATCTGGGAGCCTAAAAGGATGGTCTCCCATTGGTTCTTCCTAAAAATATAAGGAGACTTGTGTGGAAGGACCTTAGCTTTAATGAAAATATGATTGTGGATTCTTAAAAATCTTTGGAAAAATTTGGCTTCAAACCACCCTGATTGTGGGGCATTATATCTTTTGTTTGATTTGTTAAACTTCATTATCTTATCTTCCTTATTGTAAAAGGGTCGGGGGCCTTTCAAAATCCCTGCTTACCTTAATCAAAAACAATATCACATTATATGGAGATTGTCACCTTCTTGTATAGTGTAACCCTATGTCCAGAATAATTTTGAAATGGTTGAAACAAGTTGTTATCATAGGCATTGTGCCAAATGACCATATATCCCCATATGATAATATAATGGATATAGTGTTTTTTATTAGATTAGCTGGAAAAGAGGGTCCATATCCCTTTACAAAGTAGCCCCCAGGGCTTAAACGAGCGAGAAAGGGCACAAAGACAACACAAAGACAAAACAACTACATTAAGGCAACGAGGAATAGCTAAACAAAAGCTAAACCTGACCTAGTAGGTTGAACACCCTTGTCCCAAGTATGGGTCAGAGAAACATGCTTAGGAATACCTCTCTTCCTTCTTTGGACAATAGTCCAAAAGACATAGTGTTGCCACCTATCTCAGGTATGATTCTTGCTTATAGCTCTTTGAAAGTTTTAGATAGATTTTATGTGGCCTTGATGATGCATATTATGCTTCCAATTAAGAATGAGGTCGTAATATGATAGGATATGGGATATCATTGAATTATTATTACAATAGGACATCACATGGAGCCATATTGAGGCATTGCATAGTTGTTGCATGGTGACAAGATTTGGCACATGCTACCCTATGCTGTGATATTAGTGAATTTATTTTATATTGAATATGTTATGCAAAATTTATGTGTATGGAATTGATTGATAATTTGTCCTTATAAGACATTAGTATCTAAGGTACATCAATTAAGATGGATATTCTAATGTTTGACCACATATAAATATGGTTGGTAAATGGGACCATTGTATGTAGATGTAGTTTAATAAACTTGTTCTTAGTAATGTGCCATATTAGCATACTAGTTTGATTCATTAGGTCCAAATTATATATTTGGGTTTTTCTTCGTACATGATCTTTGTTGGTTAATAAAGTCTTTGGCTTCTTTAGGGAAATTATCTATCAAGATTGGGAATCCTTGAGGGCTATAACTTGGATCTATATTGGTTGTGGTCATATTTGTATAAGTTATCTTAACCTAGGAAAGTGCAAGTTCTTATACTGATAGTTGAAATCTTAGGAGGACTACATGGGACTTCAATCACATTTGGAAGTGGGTATGTAGGCAGTCCTTGGGTGAAGGATGCCCCTGGACCCAAGTCCATAGGGAAAGAGTTGAGGGAATAGCTCCATGGTAGGGGTGTTCCTAAACTTGATCAACCTTCCCTCTTCAATATATTTTAGCTTGAGACTAAAATTCACATTAGATGTTGGTGAACTCACCTTTCTAATTAATATGTCCTCACTATATAGGCCTAAGTTGATAAAAAGGCATTCCAACATCATCATCAAGCTTATCTACTCTAGGGATTTTGGTGTTTGGCTTCCACAATTTACTCCAATCTTGGATGAACTTTTAGAGTCATTGTCATCATGGTCTATCTCTAATGTGAATGTATAAGAGTGCCTCTGGACTTGTCTAACTAGAAATATTAGAGTTTTATGTGTTGAACACTATGACATTATGTCAAGGTTCAATGATAAGTATAGGAAGGTATGAGTTAGCCTCAAGACCCTAGAGAGGTCTATTCTTCCAGGTATAAGGGCATAATAAACTTGGCCATGATATGGTTACGAATGAGTTATGGTAACTTGCTAACTTTACATTTAATGATGATGCTAACTTAATCCGTTATGATATGGTGTGAACCACTATTAATATGTGTGTGATTTTCCTATTATAAATATGTCCTTGGATCTGTGTTGAGTTATGATGAAATTCCTTATGATTGCTTTTGCCAAATGTGAGCCACTAATAGTAAGTATTAACAAATATGGTAAGGCATTTTACCTTAATATTTAATTGGTAGATAATTGCATGCTATGCTATATGATTAGCAATATGCAAAATGTTATGTACTTAGAAGTAGAATATTATCTAATATTACTACTATGCATTAAATTATTATCTAACAATGTGTTTTCAAGAAACAATTTGAATGTATTGAATTGCCCTTGAGATTATCAAATGAGGTTGTATCGGTTTATGCATATGTGATTGGATAGAGGCCAACTCGTGGGTTCGATGTGTTACTTGTGCGTTGACTTATAATTTAGACCCCAGTACCTATAAGACCATGTGTATAAGTTTATGGATTACTTTGCATGGTATGTATCCAAGTCAACCTCTCCAATATTTGTAAATTCTTGTGATATCTTGATTATGTGTACCCAGCTATAAGATGACCTCACATGTCATAATTGATTCTGATATAGGTGTTCATAAATAACTATCACTAATACTGTGTAGGTGACATATGCTAGGTGTTATCCACCGTATCTTAGGATTAGCTAGCTGTCAGTAGTAGCATGGAGGTGATAGATGCCAAGAGCTATCTATGTTATGATACATGAGCAGTTTAACTAGCTGTCACCAGTATTGTGTAGGTGACGAATGTCAGGTGCTATCCATCATATCTTAGGGTTTAACTGACTATTTCTAGTAGCACATAGGTGACGTATGCTAGGAGATACCTAGTAGTAGGATAGGTCTTAGCCGACTTTCACTAGTACCATGTAGGTGATAGATGCCAAGAGCTACCCCATACTAGGTTGGATTGACTTTTTCCAGTCGCATGGACGTAATAGATGTCAGGATCCATTGACTCGGAAGGTTCAACGGGCTATGGAAATCTTATCAACAGCCTTATGTGTTGTATGTTATTCCTTAGCTAGTGATGACTACAAATAGTATGGGATGCTTGCTTGTCATAACAACTGGTAGTGAACTAAGAAAAAGGACCCATCTTGTGATATCTTGTTGTATTGTGCTTGAGAGGGCCTACCTATTCTCTTCCTCATGTATATGGCATTCTTCAAAGTGTTTTGTTATTATAATAATTGCTAGGGTAGATATGTTTTGGTTATTTGAGTCATTTGGATCATCTACCCAGAGTTTGTTTTCACCTTATAGCGATGGTTGAGATGGTGGGTATATAAACAATTCCTTCTATAGACACCTAAAAATGTCTTGACCTTCTAACCATTCTCCGACATCACCCATATCATTAATTCGTCCTCTAATTAATTATTTAAATTTGTATTTAATTAATTATTTTATCCATTCACCATTTTCTTCATCATTTAATCCCTAAAATTGAACTAATTTAATTAATTCAATGGTTACACTTACTAACATTAACCCAATTAATCAAATAAATATGTAAATATTTTTTTGGTTAATTTCACCATTTTCCTAAATCTAATTAATTAGATAAATCTTATCTGATTAATCAGCCTTACTAATTAGCCTACCCCTATCCTAGTTGATTAAATATCTATTATTTAATTAGCTATCCTAGCCTATATGACCCCTAGACCCTAAATTAATTAAATGAACCCTTGTTTAATTAATTTTAACTCCTAATTAATCCATTCCCTAATTTACTACAACTATATTAACTAAACTAATCCCCTTGATTAGTTTGGTCAAACCCCACTTAACACTCATCGCCACACTTCACAAATAAAAAAATTAACCTTTATTCCATACAAGGTAATTTTTTATTCTAATTTGTCCTACAAACCCATTAATGAGTTCTTACACACCCAACTTGTCATATTTCACATTTAATAGAACTCTTCCCCCAAAGAATTAAAAATTCATTTATAATCCCTCTCATCTAACTTCATTAATGCACACCCCTTCCCAAGGTGAATTAAAAATTAACTTTTATTCTCATCCCTCCATTGTTGTTGATCAAATCTAAGCCCTCAATTTCACATTCATCCTCATCCATTGATCTTAATATTAAATCTCAACCATTGGATCAAATCTCCCTTGAAAATGCCTATAAATACAACATTTCCCAAGCCATTTTATCATGCAATCTTTTAGTAGTGTTATTATGCCAAAATCTTTCTCTTCTCTTCTTCATTGAGCTAGGCTTTTAGTGATTTGTAGTTTAGTTTGAGAGAATTTCACATTTAGCAAGCCATGGGTAAAGCTAGAGAGTAAGGGTGCACTCTCTCAACCTTATCAAGGAGGAGGACCACATTGAAGGTATAAACTTGTGTTTTAGTGTATTTTGTTTATGTTTTTAACTTCATTTCTTTTCCTTGACTTCATTTGGTACACCCAGTGGGACCCCTAGGTCCCTATCTAACTTTTTGTTGCTTGGGTTTTACAAGGAAAGTGTGTTTTGCAGGTTCTAGCGCTAAAACCTCTCGGTTTGGCACCATCAGTCTATGGTTTGGCGCCATTTCGAAGATTTCTGGTGCTATTCTTTACTGTTTTGGCACTATCCCGAGACAACATTAATATAGACCTTAAGCTTATAGCTGGATTTAAATACTTTTTTGAGGTATTATCAAGATTTTAGGTTTCTTTGCTCTCTGTTTTAATAGTAAACACACTGAAATAGGTGGTTATAATGTTGAAATTTGTCTAGGGGTATATAGAATGATTTTCTATCTAAACCTAGCTTATTTTGTTTGTTTTTGCCCTATTTATCACCTATTTTCTAGTCTTTTGAATGTTCCTTGGCAGGGGGAGAAGTACTAACCTTATTTAAGTTAAGATTTTTAAGACTAATGTGTTTTTTGAAAGCTTTTTAGGGACATTGCGTCATTTTGGCACCCCTTCTGCACACAGTTTGGCGCTATCGGGCTCAAAGAACAGGGTAAGTTCAGGTAAAAACACGCTTTAGCACCCTGACATTTTGACGCTATTTCTATAGATTTTAGCACTATTCGTAGGTTTGGCGCCATTCGGTCTACCTGTGGCGCCATCTTGATTTTATTCTTTGCTCAGTTAGAATATTTGCATGTTAGTACTTTGACGCCATTTCTCTCAATTTTAGCATTACCTATCTGATTTTTGGCACCATTACTGTAATGTCCCCTTTTAGGATACTCTTGATTTCTTTACTTACCAGAATATCATTAGAAAGGGACATTAGAACTATTAAAGGTCACTCAATCAAGATAATATTAAACTCATCTATAATAGTATAACATAAACAATAGCATAATCCACATCCAGTTCAATTCATAACACAATTCAATATTAACTATGTTCAAGTCTTAATCCTTAATTCCCTTCTATTCCTCAACCTTGGATGGGGATTTACTTGTCTAGGGTGTGATGACACCACCTCATGGATTGGATTTACTCTGCCTCTCCCTAGCAACACCTCGCCTCTCCTAAGGTTGTAGGCAATAGAAATAAATAAGTATTAACTTGGACATATTCGATATACTTCAACATACCAATTGATCACATTTATCCATAACACATTATGCATTGGCTATGCTCAAGTCTCAATCCTCATTTCTCTTCTAATTCTCAACCATGGATGGGGATTTACTTGTCTAGGGCACAATGACACCAACTCGATGGCTGGATTTACTCCACCTCTCCCTAACAACACCACGCCACTCACTCATAGGTTGAAGGCAATAGAAATAGATATGCCTTGAGTTTGAACATGCCAAAGTGTTGTAAATGCAATCTATATTTCATAGCAAATTTCATAATGCTTACATATGTGTAATGATACAATAATCTTTTAATTGTAAATATATATATATATATATATATATATATATATATATATATATTGCTATATATGTATATAAATATAATGAATCAAATTTATATTCCCTTGAGACTGTGACTGCCCTGTTGTACCTTTCTTTATCTCTAATTATTTATCTTTTTTTCTGACTACTGCCAAGTCTATTCTCCTATTTTCATCCCCTGGAAAGGAGGGGATTTACTCCCTTAAATACCCTGAATGTTAAAATGGAACAGATGCACCTTTTCATATATTACACCTTTTTGTTTTGTAATAATGTCTATTAATAATGTTTATCATTAATTATGTTTGTCTTGTATGGTGATGACAGCCATTGAAGTAAATATCATAGACGCTTTCTTAGCAAGTATCTGTTGCCTGTTTGAAGACTTCATTAATATATCCCAAATTCCAATATACTATGTTCTCTTTATAATCACTATTATATTTTGGTGGCCCTTGCTTTTATAAGACCTTTGCACTTTTTGTTTTTTCTTAATCTCCTTACTTTATGACCTTCTAAATAAGACATATTTGTCTTATGTAGAGGAATCGGTCCCTTATTTAATATAATCATTTCATAATACATAACACACACACACATATATATTATTTAATTTATAATAATTTAATTTATGATATTTAGTTTATAATATTTATAATATTTAACTTATAATATTAATTTATAATATTTGAGTATATAATATTTAATTTATAATAAATATTAAGAATATATTCGATTATATAATATTTAATATTTAAATTGAATATATATATATATATATATATAATATTAATTTTTAATTTTAGATTTATGGAATGAATAAATCATAATTAATTCAACTATAAATCATTAGTATAGGGACATGATATCCCTCCCCACTCACAATTGCTTGTCCTCAAGCAATTCTAAAATTTGGATGATAAAAAAATTGTGCTCGGTTCTAGAGTCAATTTTCCTTCAATCGTTTACTTTAGTTTTCATCGGTGGTTGCTTTTAGCATTTGGGCTTGCCCTCTTTTACCACATCTATGTCCTGGTTCCCATTTTTCCTTACAACGGTAGCACCATTTTTCCTTTTCAAGTTCCCCATTACAAACGTGTCCATGAGCCCAAGGTTCCTTGCACTTGAAACATAAGTTTTTCTTTTTGAGCTCGTCCAATTCCTCTTTGGAAGAGGAGGTCTTGTAGAATCTTTCCTCTTTGTGGATAGGTTTGTTGTGTTTGTTTGAGGATATGTTACTTGTTGATGTCTCAAGTCTCAAGGCTGTTTCGATTGCATCTTCAAGGGTTATTGGCTTAAGGGCACTCACTAGTCCTCTAAGTGAATCTTTTAATCCTTCAATAAATAGGTAAGTGAGTCTATCCTCATCAACTCCTGAAACTCTTATTGAAATTTTCTCAAATTCACTTATATAATCTTCCATGGTTCCGTGTTGTTTTAATTGTGTTAACTCCTTGAAATCTTGTTGAGGATGCCTTCGATCAAATCTCTTGATGAATTGTTGGGAGAAATCCTCATAAGAAGTTATGTCTTGATGACCTTGAGTGTGTTTCCCGTGGTGCCACCATTCATATGCTAATCCTTCTAAGTGTAGGATGACAAATTGTAAAGCATCCTTCTCGGTCATTGGGTTTAGATGGAAGTAGTCATTTAGTTTTTGCAACCAAGCATGGTCAGAGATTTTGTTGGATCCATCAAAGCTTGGTAGGTTTACCTTGTTTGCTTTATGTCTCAAATCTTTATTCATAGGCCTTCTTTCTCTTTTAGATGTTTCTTTCTTCTTTGAATTTCTAAAATCATTGAATGATACCACCCTCCTCACCTCGGTTTCTAGATTAGCACATGCTCTTGCAATATCCACTAGTACAAAAAGAGCAATATATTACTAAAAAACTACTAAAAACTGCTTATAAATGACCATAGATGGTCACATGACCATTAGTAGTTTATTGCTAGTCATTTATAACACGACCAAATTGATGATTAAACCATCTTTAGTCATTTATTGGTTGTTTTGATTGATCGATTTGGTAGTATATTTAGTAGTTGATTTAGTCATTGATTGCTATAATCTGGTCACTTATTTAGTCATTTTTTTCACTGATATATTTAGTCATTGATTCTATATGTGGATGTTTCTAGATTTGACTGTGTTACTTCTTTTTACTCAATGTTTCAGATCGCACTCAGTTCAATCCATCATCAGGAGAATGAGAGCAAGAGAGGAGAACAACAAATGATAAAATGTAGACCAAAGCACCATAAAAAGAGGGTGGTAGAGGGGACATAGATGCCAAGGGATGTCTCGAGGAAGGGGAACAACTACTCATCCAAAGAAATGGAGAAAAGAGAGGAAAACAAAGACATAAAATACAAATAGGCCACAAGAGCTCTAAGAACACAATAACATAAAAGAATAAAACCAAATGAAAAATAAGCAAATAAAAGAATGAAAACAAGATAATTCACTGATTTAACATCATTTTGATCAATTTGGTAGTATATTTAGTCATTTTTATTCATTGATTTAACATTGGTCATATATTTAGTTATATTTATTCACTATTCACTGATTTTTGTCAATTGGTAGTATATTTAGTCAATTTAATTATTAATTGATGCCAATTAGTAGTATATTTAGTCATTTTGAAGCTTGCATTTAGTCATTAGTATATTTAGTAGTATATTTTGAAGCTTGCACAATGAAACAACTTTGAGAAGGTAAAAACAACTTGTTTCATTGATAAAAAAATGCTTACAAACAACATATAGATCTGAAAATAAGTTACAATGCTTTCTCTTTGCTAAAAAAACCTTCATGGTTACAATACATAGCTCAAAGAATGAGCAAGAAATTGATTTTTTGAGTATCACCAAGCATAGAAGCACAAAGACATTCATAGATGTCTTCTTCACAAATCCATGACTGTCCCATGAAGCTCACTGTCGGCCTAGTTCAAGATCACACTGTCATCTCTGTAGAGATCCTATCTCATGCACCCAACTTGCTCTAGTTCATAAGCTACCACTGTGATTTGTTACCTGTAGCAATAAACTGTCCTTATCTCTGATGAGTATGCCTCTAATGACTGTCATCTTTGGTAGGATGCCTCAATTGTCATGGACTGTTATTCAACAATATTGCCTTATAACTAGGCTATGCATTGTCCTAATCAAACTTGTAGCTTCTTGAAATGCATTGTCCAATCACTTTTCAACCTATTGTCATGTATTTTCCCTTTATAAAATAAAATGCCTCATGACTACCACTACCTAGCTCATTATTCTGGCATGCTTTCACTTGTACTTTGCCTCCCATCAATGTAGAACATTGCCCCTCTACTGAATGCCTTGACTATCTCTGACATCACTATATCTTTTCTAAATTCCTTGAAAATAGTTCATCACTACTACTGTTACCTAGGTATGCACACTATGTCATCTACCAAATTGTTACAAGTTCACACAGTCCATCATTGGTCCTGTCACTTATCACATCACTATCATGAAAAACTATCATATCATATCATCACCTCTAATATAGAAATCAACATCCCATTATGATACTGTTGTTGTAAAATATCTATGTCTTGGCAGATAGCTCATGATAACCCTCAACCTTGTTGCTTCTCACTTGTACCAACTCAATGGTACTGTCCTAGGTGTTCATGCATCTAACATGAAGACTCTTGACTATCATGAGATTTGGCACTATCAAATGCATACTAGAAGGTTGTCTCCTTACCCCTTTAAATGCCTCTTGAGACACTGACAAGATTGTAACCTTTGCATAGTTTTTTCTCATTGACTCTAAGATTATCTTTTAATGTTTTTGTAGAGGAAAACTAATGTGTTGTAGACTTTAACAAAATTTAGGGGTAAACCTATCTGAACAGTCCACTCTATCATTGCATTCCTACATTAAATTATCAACCAAGGAGTGTAAGCTTATGATGATGCCCACACTATATATGCCTTCAAGACTCATTTCTATCCTAAACTAACTCATACAGACCTATTCAGAGTATTCTACTGGGCTAGAATTCTTAGAAATACAAAAATAGTAAAAACAACTATAGAACCCAGTGGCTACGAGTACCTACAACATAAGCTAAAGATAACTATATTCAACAGGGAATTACAGAATTAACTCAAAATATTTAGAATGATAAAAGAACTAACACTAACCTCCAGAGGACTTAAAATATGTATTTGTTCATGAATCACAACTACTGGAAATAACAATCAAGATATTTTACTTGTCTCACAATGCAATTTATGAAATAGCAAAAAAATAGTTTTAACTAGGAATGCATAAATAAATAAGGAAATATATGAAGTGAGGATTAGTACCTTGAGTGGCCAGCTCAGGGAACTATCTCACTTAATCTGGAAACCAAATCTACTTCAGATTCTCATGCATTCTCATAACACATAGTTGTATTCAATTCATATCATAAACATGGTCTTTTCAGATTGAATTCAATAAAACATGTCTGGATCTTCCAACATAGAAAAATAGAGTAACTGTTGAACAACTATCTAATAAAGTAACTTAAAAAACTAACTTGACATCGAACTCATCCCTCCTAACTTGTACAAAAATGAGAGAGTATTATGTAACTACCAACTAACTTTGATCATCAATTCATTCCTAAACATCAGGGTATAGGTTTGAGATCAATTTATTAATCTAGCTAAAAAAAGGAAGCAGAGTCCTATTCAAACACAAATTCCTATACAATGGCTCATAGATGAAACACATAAGGTGCGATTAGAATCCTAGAACAAGTCTTCTTCTTCTTCTATATTTATTCTTTCATGATGATCATGTTCAAATTTAGTTGGCGCTTAACTATGACTTCCTTTAATGCCCTATTTTGCAATGTGCTGCAAATTCTCCTTTCCTCAATGCTACATACTCACTGCTGCACAGGGTTAATCCATAGAACATATGCATGCAAAATAGCCTTCATAATTAAACTATAAAATCTCATTTATATGCATACATACTTATGTCTAACTCATTCAATTGACAAATATTATCACCAAGTTTCATATTGGTAGAATAGGTTCAAGGTTTGTAGAATATATAAAAGACAACATATTATAGCGGGCAGGCTAGCTGGAAGCGAGCAAGGGATGGAAGCTAGCAGTTACTCAGAGCTATAGTGCCCCATCTACCTTAGTGGGCTAGCTAAAGAGGATGGAGACGCCCATTGCATAGTAGGTATAAAGTCTGAAAGCATAAGAAATAACATAAAAGAAGCCAATATTTGAACCCATCAGTTTGCATGATCACTGTCTTTTGCATGAATCTCTGCCCCTTGATAGTCACTTGTAGGTTTTCTTCATGCATAGCTAGAAGTTCTTTCACACACTATCCTTTCAAACAATAAAGAGAGGACCTGCAAAGCAAAAATACAGTTTTCAGTACTCGATCAATGATTTTTTTTTTTAAGTTTTCCCAATTGGACAATAATGAAAAATCTATAGAACATTATCAATAAAAAACTAACAACCTTTGCCAGCATGTGTAAAGCCAGACTCAACCTTTGCCAACATCCTCCCCGCCTGTGCCAAAATGGGAACATTGGAACATAGTATGGACCTCTATCAAAGCATAATGAAATAGGGATTTTTGTCCAATACTATAGTTGGAAATACTCTGGTAGACATGTATGCAAAATGTGGAAGCATAGAAAAACTCATGAACTATTTGACATAATGTCTCAAAGATATGTAATCTCATGGAATGCAATAATTTTAGGATATTCACAAAATGGATTTGTTGAAAGGGCTTTCAAAACTTTCAAGCAAATGCAATTGGTAGTTCTAAAGCCAAATTCTACAACCTTTGCCAATATCCTCCCAGCCTGTGACAAAATGGGAGCTTTGTAACAGGGTATAGAAATCCATCAAAGTATAAAGGATAGAGAGATTTTGTCAGATGTTGTAGTGGCAACTACCCTAGTAGACATGTATGGAAAATGTGGAAACATAGACAAAGCACGCAAACTATTGGACAAAATGCCTCAAAGAAATGTGGTCTCATGGACTATAATGATTGCAGGATATGCACAAATTAAACTTTTTGAGAATACTTTAGAAACTTTCAATCAAATACAATTGGTAGGTGTAAAGCCAGACTCCACATCCTTTGCCAGCATCCTCCCTGCCTGTCCCAAAGTGGGAGCTTTGGAATAGGGTATGGATATCCATCAAGCATGAAAGATAGAGGAATTTTGTCAGATGTTGTAGTTACAATTGCCCTGGTAGACATGTATGCAAAATGTGGAACCATGGACAAGGCACATGAATTGCTTGATAGAATGCCTAAAAAAATTTGGTCTCATGGACTGCATAGAGAGAGCCTCCTGATCAACTGCAATATAAAGGATGAAAGAATAATGAAGAGAGGTATAAGTAATGCAGCCGTGAAGGATGAACCTACCTAGAAATTTAGGGAAGACATCTGTTGGGTATCTCATTTGGCATGATTGCTTCCTCACCTACTTATCTCTATGTAGTCTAGGCTCCCCCGCAGCCCCACATGGACTAGGGCATGAGGGCACAAGATGGCGGGCTCTCCCCGCATCCCCACAAAGGAACTTTTGTGTGTGCATGGGGATGTGGGAAGAGCAAAAATGTGGTCTAATGGACTACATAGAGAGATCTTAGAGAGAGCTCATATGATTGAGAAGGTGGCATGAAACTTTCATGGTATGTACAATGATTTGAATGGTAGCGTGTTCATATTGTTAGCCTCCTGATCGACTGCAATATAAAGGAGGAAAGAAGAATGAAGAGAGGTGTAAGTAATGTAGTTGTGTAGGATGAACCTACTTAGAAATTCAGGGAAGACATCTATTGGGTATTTCATTTAGCATGATTACTGCCTCACCTACTTATCTCTATGCAGTCTAGGCTCCCCCACAACCCTGCAAGGACTAGGGCATGAGGGCACGGGATGGCGGGCTCTCCCCGCATCCCCGCGAAGGAACTTTTGTGTGTGTGTGGGGATGCATGAAGAGCAAAAATGTGGTCTCATGGACTGCATAGAGAGATCTTAGAGAGAGCTCATATGATTAAGAAGGTGACATGAAACTTTCATGGTATGTACAATGATTTGAATGGTAGTGTGTTCATATTGTTAGCCTCTTGATCGACTGTAATATAAAGGAGGAAACAAGAATGAAGAGAGGTGTAAGTAATGCAGACGTGCAAGATGAACCTGCTTAGAAATTTAGGGAAGACATCTATTGGGTATCTCATTTGGCATGATTGTTGCCTCACCTACTTATCTCTATGCAGTCTAGGCTCCCGTACAGCCTTGCAAGGACCAGGGCATGAGGGCACGGGATGGCGGGCTCTCCTCGCATCCCCGTGAAGGAACTTTTGTGTGTGCATGGGGATACGGGAAGAGAAAAAATGTGGTCTCATGGACTACATAGAGAGAGCTTAGAGAGATCTCATATGATTGAGAAGGCGGCAAGAAACTTTCATGGTATGCATAATGATTTGAATGGTAGTGTGTTCATATTGTTAGCCTCCTGATCGATTGCAATATAAAGGAGGAAAGAAGAATGAAGAGAGGTGTAAGTAATGCAGCTGTGCAGGAAGAACCTTCTTAGAAATTTAGGGAAGACATCTGTTGGGTATTTCATTTGGCGTGATTGCTACCTCACCTACTTATCTCTATGTAGTGCAAGCTCCCCCATAGTCCCATAAGGAGCTAGGGCATGAGGGTGTGGGATGGTGGGCTCTCCCCATATCCCCGCAAAGGAAATTTTGTGTGTGCATGGGGATGCGACGAGAGCAATTATTGCTGGATATGCACAAAATGGATTTGTTGGAAAGACTTTACAAACTTTCAAGCAAATGTAATTGGTAGGTGTAAAGCCAAATTCCGCAACCTTTGCTAGCATCCTTCCTGCCTATGCCAAAATGGGAGCATTGGAACAAGGTATGGACATCCATAAAAAAGTAATGGATAGAGGAATTTTGTCAAATGTTGTAGTTTCAACTGCCT
The DNA here is from genome assembly GCA_027924645.1 of Cunninghamia lanceolata. Lineage (NCBI taxonomy): Eukaryota > Viridiplantae > Streptophyta > Pinopsida > Cupressales > Cupressaceae > Cunninghamia > Cunninghamia lanceolata. The sequence continues at coordinate 8,505,595 of BSBN01000066.1, forward strand.
TGGTAGACATGTATGCAAAATGTGGAAGCAATTACAAGGCATGTGAATTGTTTGGCATAATGCCTCAAAGAGATGTCATCTCATGGAATGCAATGATTGCGGGATATGCACAAAATGGATTTTTTGAAAAGGCTTTAGAAACTTTCAAGCAAATGCAATTAGCAGGTGTAAAGCCAAATTTGACAACCTTTGCCAGCATCCTCCCTACCTATGCCAAAATGGGAGCTTTGGAATAGCGTATGGACATCCATCATAACATAATGGAAGGGGGATTTTTGTCAGATATTATAGTTAGAAATGCTCTGGTAGACATGTATTTAAAATGTGGAAGTATAGATAAGGCACATGAACTGTTTGATGGAATGGCTCAAAGAGATGTCATCTCTTGGAATGCAATGATTGCAAGATATGCAAAAAATGGATGTCTAGCAGGGCACTTGTAACTACAACATATGACAAAAAACAAGGATCACTGAGTCTAATACACTTACTTGGGATTGTGCATTCTCAGTGTATCTCATTCTTGTGGCTGTGAGGTGGAAGTTTTGACTGTCCAAGTGATGGGTTCAGAATTTTCACAATCACAATATGGTGGTCATTGTGAGAGGACTGTCATAGTACAGTAAAATGCCAAACAAAGATGATGAAAGGACAGTGACCAATTTGATTAAGGCGATGACTTCACAAATGTTGAAGCGATAGTCCTAGTATCTTTGTTTTGAAGGTCAGTGATTTCAATGTTGGAAGGCAGTGCTGTAGATTCTTCCATGGCATCAACTTCAAGAAACGACACAATTGGCTAAAAGAGCTTCTCATTTTACATAATGCAATTTGCCAAGCTCATGAGAAGTTGCACATAAATATAACAAATTGAAATATGAACCTGATAATGAATACATATGAGATTATTCTTTACCTCCAAGTGGGACCCTTAGTCCTCAAGACATTATCAATATAGTGGTATGTTTTTAAGGGCAATACTTTCAACCTACAGGGACCTTGCATTATGACATGAATGGAGGAATTTGTCTAGCAGTCTAGGGCGGTGATCTTTAGGAGTTTTGTGTCAACAGTGATTTCAATAAGCTATGTTTCATATACCCTATATGGTTGTTAAATGCTAAGGCATGAATGGAAATTTCTTCAAGTGCTATGCAAGGCCATTGAAATCAAAGATCTGTCCTCTAAGTCATTTGCACATGATGATTGAGAACACAGTGAGTAAGAAGTAAAAGGGCACTGGATCATAGAACTGCAAAATGGTCATGAGTTATGCAATGAACTTCACTGTTCTTTTGATCACAAAGGAGATCAAGATAATAACCAACATACTAATGTGGATAGAGAATGTTCATGGAGGAGTGCAAACTTCCTTACAAAGCAATTACCACAACAGAGTTTGAGGTGAATTGCACCTGCTATTTTATGCTAATATGGATATGTTCTAACCTGTAGTTAATTATTGTAGCATAACAGATAGGCTAAATAGTTGCTCATATACCATTGTTTCTAATTCAAAATTGCTATATCTTATTCTAGGAGCAAACCACAGGGGGAGTCTATATATAAGACACCGTTGTTTCAAATTCAAAATTGTTGGTTCTTTCACAATTGTTTACTTCATTTATTTGATCTAAGACAACCTATTGTATAGAAGATGCTCTCAAAATCACAGTAAAATCCTTTATTCCGAGAAAACTGTTCAGAATCTTCCCATCATAATAATGAACAAAAGCATTAGTCATTAACCTGAACTTTGCAAGAGTTTCATCAAATTCTACTTTTCCACTCTCTTTTCCATTTTGAATTTTATTCCCAATTTAATCTATGAAGAACTTCCTCAACCTATAGATCCTGTTGTTAGCCATAACTTTACTAGGTGTTGAGGATAGCTTCGAGTTTTTACCCAAGCAATAATTGACAAAATTCGGCCTTACCAAATACAATGTGTTGAAAAGCTCTTTGAAGTTATTCTGGAAAAGAGTACCTGAGAGTATAATGCACAGTTTTGAATTAACAGTTTTGGACAAAAGAGTGGAAAAGTAGAATTTGATGAAACTCTTGCAAAGTTTAGGTTAATGATTGATGCTTTTGTTCATTGTTATGATGGGAAGATTCTGAATAGTCTTCCCAGAATAAAGGATTTTACTGTGATTTTGAGAGCATCTTCTATACAACAGGCTGTCTTAGATCAAATAAATGAAGCAAACAATTGTGAAAGAGCCAACAATTTTGAATTTGAAACAATGGTGTCTTATGTATAGACTCCCCCTATGATTTGCTCCTAGAATAAGATATAGCAATTTTGAATTAGAAACAATGGTAAATGAACAACTATTTAGCCTATATGTTATGCTACAACAATTAACTACATGTTAGAACATATCCATATCAGCATAAAATAGCAGGTGCAATTCACCCCAAACTCTATTGTGGTAATTACTTTGTAAGGAAGTTTGCACTCCTCCATGAACATTCTCTGTGCACATAGCCAAATATTCAAAGTTCTTAACCAAAGCTCCAAAAATGAGTATCTTGTCATTGCATGACTCATACTTTTGCTCTGAGTATGATAGTACTTGAGATTTTGGTGTTTCTAGATGAAACCTATAGAGAAAAATTGTAGTCTCCATTTGAAGGAACCATCTTCGAAGGTCTTCCCTGAAATGAGGGTTGAAAACATTAGAAGAAAAGCAATACCATAATTCTAAAGTAACAATTTGTATCAAGACAAATGTTAGAAAGTATAATTAAAAAGACAAATCCTTACAATTAGACCTCAAATTGGACCAAATAGATTTATGATTTTATCTTTAGAAAGTAGGAACTTTCTCTATCATAGCTTCATGACCTCAAATCGGATCTCAAATTGGACCAATAGATTTATTATTTTATCTTTAGAATGTAGGAACTTTCTTTGTTCGATATTCATGACCTCAAATCAGATCCAAAATTGGACCAGCGGATTTATGATTTTCTCTGTCCACTGACGTTTGTATTCCTATACTTAGGTTCTGCTTCCAAATGAAAGCACTTGGAAGTGTTTCAAATCGGCTCAAGGTACTCTCCAACCTGGTTATGTCACTGATAGCAATCCAAGTTTGCCTGAACCATCCACACCTGAATGTTGCATCACAATATATTCTTCTTGCACATAAAAATGCCACATATTAACCCCTTCTAAATAAAACATTTTATCATCATAAAACCATAATTAATAAATCATTTCAATTTCAGAAAGAATCCGATGTGATTTACTATAAAAAAAGCTATATAAATCACAAAAATCCATGAAGCCTCCTAAATGTATCTTAAAGCAAGTTTACAGGATGGGTTTCAACATAAGAAGCTTTCTACTACAACTCTCAATGAATGTATTATAAGCAGAAAACAAAATTCTTCACACCTGAAGTAATTCAGTCAAACATTTATTCCAAAAGTATGTTAGCTGGAGTTAACTTAAAACAAAATGATTTTTTTCTTGGTTTCTTTTATCAACATGCCACGTGGAAATTGAATAATCACTAAGAAACCCTAACAATAAAAAATGAAGTAAAGGTTCAAGAAAGGAAATTCCAATGTACTATTGTGTAATGGTGACAAAGGCACTTATATGAGCATGACCTGCATACAAATCCTTGTCATTGAATTGCCATCCATCTAAAGTGAAAATAAGCAATGTAAGGATTTGAGTAATATAAGTCCAAAGAGTTATACTGTAACGGTAATGGAATCACCATAAGAGCACAACCGAGGAACAAATTCTTGTGACTGTAATTATGTGATCCATAACTCTATTGGTCATGTGGCACAATTGTGCTATAACAAATACATGATGCATTCATGTGTGACCCAAGTTTAATGTGGCTATGTTGTGATAGAAATGGAGGCACTCATATGAGCATAGTTCATGTACAAATTAATCATTGTCATCACAATTAGGTCTCAATCATCATTGGGTGCATTCAGGTTGGCTCAAGTTTAATAGGTTATAATGTAATGCTAGCATGATCCAAGAGTGATTACCTCTTGTTGCAATAAAGATCCTATAACTCTGGTTGATATACAAAGTGGTTGTGTTATATCAATTATGTAGTGCATTCAAGCACAACCCATGTTTAATGGGCTATTTTAGAGAGTGATTAAGTTTTTCTAAACCTTATGAATGTTACTTAAAAGTGTACAGCTTATACTACAGACCAAGTTTCTTACATACTTGAATGCAATATTGGGTTACCACAAACTACAATAATGTGATCTGCTAATAACCATTATGGGAAGTATTAGAGCAAGACCCATGCTATATAGGATACATTTCCCTGATTAGGTTTACATACCTTAATGATCAAACACAAGCTTCCCACGCACTCTAGGATACAATCCAAGATCATACCACACCCTGTCAAGACAACTAATTTTCTGACCCAAGATTTAAGGTTATTTTTTATTACCAACAAAAGCATTGGTAAGAGCATGACTAGGGTACAAACCCTAGGCCTCCGTAGAAACATAAACCATAAATCTAGAGGATTAGTGAGGTTGCAATACTAGAAAGATTGAGACATTGTAGCCAATAAAAACATCTTGCAATCTAAAGATTGTAGCCAATAAAAAGCACATTATGTAGCTCAATGACATTTGTAAATGCAATCTATGGTAAGAAGAATGACAGTCACTTGAGGTGTGATAGTCAAAAAGATGTTGAGCAGTGACAAGATAATAAAGCTCAAACCTTGCATAGTAAAGTGGAGATTTTAACAATGAGTTTCCTTACCCCCTTGTTGACCTTAAGGGTTTTTTAAATGCTATTGATAGTGTTAGACAAGGCAAATGCAATCAGGGAATGATTGTCCAAATGAAGTAACAATGGTAATCATAGGTTCAATGTTTCTTCTTAGCCTATGTATAATGGAGGTAGTGGATTTCATGTTTGAGCAATGTTTTGAGACTCATCAAAGATGGGAGAATAGTGAATAATACCTTGTGGACTGTGAAGTAGTGACAATAAGGTTGAAGGATCTTAAGACCCACAATACCATGAACAATGAGTCCCCTATAGTAAGTAAGTAGGCAGTCCATAGGGCATGGTTTGATTCTATAGAAGGATGTTCATGAAAGGAATATTCAAGTGACAGTGAATGAGTTGTTTGAGATTGCAGTTGAGGGTGCAATATCCAGTCTTAAAGGTAGTTAGCAAAGTAGTAAGTATGCAAGAAAATCAAACCCTACACAACAAATAATTCACAATGTTATTTGCATAATGCCTTGAGTTTGAAGACAAAAATCTCATTGTATCTTGATGAAAGTAGTGACCTTAATGGTCAATCACTGGTAACCATGACTTTAAAACATGCTATTGTTCTTATGGAGGCAACATTTTAAGCAAGGCAGTGAATGGTGGTTTGGAACAATGGTAGGTATGAAGGACTTGATTTATATGCATACCATGTAGTCTAGCTTAAGACAACGTTCTTAGAAGAGATTGAAGGTGGATTATGGAACTCAAGGGTTACCATGATAAAGATTAAAGCAAAGACAGATCTATTTAAAAGCCACTGTCATGAAGATATTAAAGATGTCACATGCAAAACCCTAGCAGATGGAGTAATGAATACAGTGCCAAAGAGGACAGTGAGCTGGGGCAGATTTAGGAGATCTCCACATTATCTAATCATAGGCAAATACATCATTTATTTATTTTTTTTAAATTAAAATAAATCATTCTAAACCCTATATAGGATACATTCTAAACTCTATATAGCATACATTGATACTTCAAAAGCATCTGAATTAGGAATTTGAGATTATGCAAATATATGTCAATTAAATACCAGGATTACAAATAGTAGCACAAACAATGTAACCCTTGTTGAGCAGAGTAGGACTGAGATAAGAAGCAATGAATCCTATGCCTCCTGTCACACACATCTCCTTACCATTCTCTGTCATTCTTTACTGAAACACTTCTCCATTTTGGCGGGCTACACCTAAAAATAAGGTTTGGATGAAGGTTTTAGAGTATGTTTATTAAAATGAAAACTCCATTTTGGTGGGTTATGCTTGAAAATAAGATTTTGACAAAAGTTTTAGAGTATATTAAAGTTTTAAAGTATTTTGGTATTGATTTTTTATTCCTTAAATGATTTATTCAAATGGATTGTGATAAATAAATGACTAACTATTTAGTCATTTTTATTTGTGCTTCTAAATAATTTTTTAGTCAATGACCAAATTAGTCATTTATTTACTCATTTATAGTTGAGTCGCAAAAAATTAGTAGAATTTAGTCATTTTTAATTGTTGTGAGTAAAAGTTTTAGTCACTTAGTCATTTATTTGCCAAAATTCTACTAGTGATCCTTTGTGCTTATTGAATGTGGAGTGGTTCCTTCCATTCTTGATGTCTCTTCTTCGGGTAGGAAGGGAGGCTTTGGAACCCTCGGATGTGAAGTTGCATGCTATTTTTGGATTGGTTGGATCCTATTTCTCTTCCATTGGTTGAATGAGTTTTGAGATTGTTGATGACATTTTCCATGCTTTATAATGTTTGATGAAGTGCTTGGGTAGCCTTGGTTTGTTCCATCACAGCCTTTGTGGTCATTTCCATAAAAGCCTTCAATTCATTGTTCATTTGTCCCTCCATGTTATTGTTGTTGTTACGTGCAGAACGTCTTGTGTAATGTTGCATACAGGATGATAGGATGACTTCTCTGATACCACTTGTAATGTCCCCTTTTAGGATATTCCTAATTTCTTTACTTACACACCATAATATCACTAGAAAGGGACATTAGAACTATTAAAGGTCACTCAATCAAGATAATATTGAACTCATCTATAATAGTATGACATAAACAATAGCATAATCCACATTCAATTCAATTCATAACACAATTCAATATTGACTATGTTCAAGTCTTAATCCTTAATTCCCTTCTATTCCTCAACCTTGGATGGGGATTTACTTGTCTAGGGTGCGATGACACCACCTCATGGATTGGATTTACTCCACCTCTCCCTAACAACTTAAGTTGTCTAGGGTGCGATGACACCACCTCATGGATTGGATTTACTCTGCCTCTCCCTAACAACACCTCGCCTCTCCTAAGGTTGTAGGCAATAGAAATAACTAAGTATTAACTTGGACATATTCGATATACTTCAACATACCAATTGATCACATTTATCCATAACATATTATGCATTGGCTATGCTCAAGTCTCAATTCTCATTTATCTTCTAATCGTCAACCATGGATGGGGATTTACTTGTCTAGGGCGCAATGACACCAACTCGATGGCTGGATTTACTCTGCCTCTCCCTAACAACACCATGCACTCACTCACAGGTTGAAGGCAATAAAAATAGATAGGTCTTGAGTTTGAACATGCCAAAGTGTTGTAAATGCAATCTATATTTCATAGTAAATTTCATAATGCTTATATATATGTAATGATATGAGCACAATAATCTTTTAATTATATATATATATATATATATACATATATGACATTATATTTATTATGACGAATGCCATAAGTATATATATATATAATTAATACCAAGATAATACTTACCTTTTGTACCCTTTTGCTCTTTTATTCCTTCTTACCTGCAACTCAATAAACGTATATATATATATATATATATATATATATATATATATATATATATATATATATATATAATGAATTAGATTCATATTCCCTTGAGACTGTGATTGCCCTGCTGTACCTTTCTTTATCTCCAATTATTTATCTTTTTTTCTTACTGCTTCTAAGTCTATTCTCCTATTTTTTGTCCCCTAGAAAGGAGGGGATTTACTCCCTTAAATACCCAAATGCTATAATGGAACAAATGTGCCTTTTCATATACTGCACCTTTTTGTTTTGTAATAATGTCTATTAATAATGTTTATCATTAATAATGTTTGTCTTGTATGGTGATCGTAGCCATTGAAGTAAATATCATATATGCTTTCTTAGCAAGTATCCACTGATTGTTTGAAGACTTCATTAATATATTCCAAATTCCAATATACTATGTTCTCTCTTTATAATTGCTATTATATTTTGGTGGCCCATGCTTTTATAAGACCTTCACACTTTTTGCTTTTTCTTAATCTCCTTACTTTATGACCTTCTAAATAAGACATATTTGTCTTATGTGGAGGAAACGATCCCTTATTTAATATAATCATTTTATAATACATAATATATTATTTAATTTATGATATTTAGTTTATAATATTTATAATATTTAACTTATAATATCAATTTAAAATATTTGAGTATATAATATTTAATTTATAATAAATATTAAGATTATATTCGATTATATAATATTTAATATATAAATTGAATATATTTAAATATATATAAAATATTAATATTTAATTTTAGATTTATAGAATGAATAATTCATAATTAATTCAACTATAAATCATTAGTATAGGGACATGACAATTACTATCGCTAACTTTGGGGTCCGTATAGGTGTTTGATAGGGTTTTGTAGGGAAAAAGAATGTTTGTCCAAGACTAAGCATCCAACTACTAACATTTCCTTGCAGGGTTTTTTGTTGGCTTAGAAACATTTACTTTGGTGCACTAAAATAAACTTTGGGTGTTTATCTTAGAAAACATTTCAATTTGGTGTACTTAAAATAAACCTTGTTTGCACAAACGTAGGAACTTCAATTTGGGTGCTTAAAAAGAACTTAGACTTGTGTGGCGTGTTTGGTGCACTTGCACATTATTGTCTAGTAGATCCTAAGGGATAGAATCAAAGTATCCTCTCCCCTCGCCTTCATAAGGATCTTGCCTGAAGAGAAATGGTTCTATTCTCTTCTTTTTCATTTTCTTAGAAAACGGCCTACCTTGGTGGGAAAAGAGGTACTCACCCCAAGGGATGACCCTAAGTGGTACTTTCATTTGATTTTCTATATAAAAAAGGATAAGGTGAAAGCCAAGTCTCATCGGTATTAGCACTTACCATATAGTGCTAGTTTGAAAGGAGGCATACCTTGTGTATATGAGACTCCTAGTATGACTAGTTAAAGCCTTAAGTCGATTGTTGGATGCTCGTAACATGTCGGTCCCCTAAATATCCCCCATTAAACACCTTTGGTTAGAAGCCTACCCTTTTTTACCTTGTGGTGGTTTGGTCAAGGCAAGAGGACACATAATCCTCTCTAGATTCTCACCATATGGCTCCCTAAAGATGAGATGGGAATCCTCAGCTTAGCATAAGCTACATGTAGCTTTCTAGGGAAAGGGTGATTAGGTCATCCTTCCATTCTAGGAGGCCCCTATCCATCCTCGCAAAGACAATATAGTGTGCACACTCATTCTAGGTGTGTTGACATTTGAGTCAGAGATTCAAAGTTGTGGGCTTGACAAGTTGCCATTTACCTTGACCTTAGGTAGAATAAGCATTGTCTTCTAGTGTTTTGCGATTGTGTTTATACCTGTGGAAATTTAGGCCTTGAGGGACTTTTTGAACATACACATCACAGTTGTACCTCCCAACAAACCTTTAGCCATTGTATTCTCTTGTTTGGAGTGTTTTGTATGTTTTCCAAGGAAACTATCATTGACATTATCTAAAGCCACCTCAATCATTGAACCTTTGAAACATTTGACATCATCAAATCAATCATTTGACCTCCAAAATCCAAAAAAAATGAGATTAAAATCCAAAAAATTACTAAAATTTTCCAAAAACCTAGACCAAATCCAAAACACTGTCACATTTTGATGCCAAACTTCTTTGTTTGGCACCTAAAAATTCATCTGTGTCACCATTTTCCTTGACGCCTTAATTCACTATTTTGGTGCCATCTATTCGATCCCTAGCACCATTACCCTCTGTTTTGATGCCTTATCCCTAGAGTTTGGCGCCATCTAGAGATCAAATTGTACACGTGTCTAAAAATTGTTTTGGAATCCTTATGTCTTGCTTAATCATAATCCATGGTCATCTTGTCAAAATCCATCAAAACCCTAATTCAACTTTGACCATATCCCACAACCATTTTGCCCAACAATTCATCCATACACCACCCTTGTGACCTTAGAGAAAAAATCATTTTGGCTATTGGACCTTTTATCTCATTAATCACTAAGCTTAACCATAATCTCTTTTTTACATCTGCATATAATCTAACCTAACCTTGCATTTTGATTTTCACTTTTTGGACCTTCACCTCATCCATTCCAAAATTCATTCCAAATCCAACATTTCCTAATTCTATCCAAATCCTATCCATCAAATCCAAAATCAAATCACCCAACATCCAAAATATCAACCATATCCAAATCAACCTTTGAGCAAAGAATTAAATCTAGATCTTATTATCCTTTTAACATCCCATTTTTCTTGTTAGTCATTAGTCTACCTACAAGTAAAATAATCATCCTCCTTTTGCCTAAGGTCATAAGTCTAACTTAAGTAAAAGAAGCATCCATTTTGTACTCAAAGATCTAGATTTATTTAAGCTTACCATTGATTTGAACATCCTCCCAAACATCATCAAATAATCCAAAAACTTCCAAATGACCTTCGGCTTTCCTTAGTATATTATCATCCAAAATCCATTAAATCATATAAGGTTTCCCTTGGTTGATTGTTATCCGAACTATCTTAGAACAATCTTAATCACATCACCCCCACTTTTCTTATCACCTTTATCCTAAAATCATTCATATTGCCTCATCTACTCCCACCATCTCCTTTGGTCCAAAATTTTCAAAAATCAAATTACCCATTTATCTTTGAGGTCCTAACCTCCAAGGTTAATCATCCCTACATACCATCCTTAGGTTTAACTTTTGAGATTTTATTCTCAAGCTAAGAACCTACATCTTACCATATCTGACCATATCGTTATTTGACCTTAGGTTTATAATTTTGGGATTTCGTTCTCTTAAGGCTATACCTCTATTCATCTCTCATCACATCTTCATTGCCACCTCTCTTTGGGTCCAATAATTTACATCTATTCTCTAAGGTCTCGATCTTCATCCACCCAATCAAATCCACACCCAAAACCATTGCATGCCTGTGACAAGATCCCAAGCTAAGAAGAACAAAGAAATGGAACCTTTTAGAACCAACTTTGGCATGGGGATGCCACCAACCGAACAAAACAATGTCCCCATAGTCCAACAACTACCATCGTTTGATGCCAATGTTATGCTAAATCCCTTTCCCATGCAACCACAAGCACCCCCATCTAACACCAATAATGTAGATCAAGATGTCATAGATTTCATGCAAGATGTTGATTCCATGGATATACTTGATAGAATCCTAAAATTAGATTCTAATAGATATCTTGAGTTCCTCCTTCAAAATGGTGCCACCATACCTAGCGTCACCACGTCATCCCAACTATCTACATCCCATACCATCCCTAACACATCCCAAGCTTTAAACATCACTACATCTACAATTCCTACAAACTTCAATATTACCACATCCACAATCCCCACAAATGCATCTACTACACCAAATGTCTTGGCCATAACAACATCCACCATTATCACATCCACACCGCAAATCACCCTAAACATCCCCAACAACACCACACACCCAAGCATTTCCACAAGAGCCCTAAACTTGATGCTAACACCATAGCTTTCATAAACTGCTTATTCTCACAACCACCCCACAACACATCCAACACTAACCCATGTAACAACCCGTCATCTAATTCCATGTATGTACAAAATCCGATCTCACAAGCACCCATCACATCCTCTATCCAAACCATATAACAAAACCCCAACCAAAATAAACAACTCCCACCACACATCCTACAACAACTCCTCACATACCAATAACACCTCACTCTCCAAAATCAAATTGCCCAAAACCAAACCTTACGAACTACACCCCAAAATCAAATTCCACCTTTCCTTCAACAACTAATACAAAATCAACAAACCTACATTCCACAACCACCACCACAAGATTTATCTAGCATTGTCCAAACATTAATCCAAAAGGTTGATGACATGCAACATGGAATCAAAAGAAAGCAATATTCTTTCGAGGATATTTGCCCATATCCGTTTGATAGGACATTACATATGCCTCTCTTTCCCAAAAATTTTGAAACACCTAAATTTGATAAATACAAAGGAAAGGGAGACCCTAGGGAACACCTTAGGGAGTTCTACATAGCTTTCTTAGAGGTCTCATATGACGATACCTATTTGATGAGACTTCCTAGAAGCCTCAGTGGCCAAGCCACTGAATGGTTTGCTTATCTTCCTCCTGGCATTAAGACATTCCATGTTCTTGCAAAGAAGTTTGTGAACCATTTCTCCTACAACTTTGGGCATGAAATATCGATGAATGACCTATGTAACAAAAAATAAAAGAGTGGAGAGTCCTTTGCCACCTTTTTGCAAAGACGGAGAGGCTTAGCAAGCAAACTCCCATGGCCTATTCCTGAGAAACAACTCATCACCATGTTTGTGGCCAACCTTAATCAAGAAATGGGGTTCCATCTAGAAATACAATGCGCATCAACCTTTGAGGAGGTTATTGATAAAGGCACCACCATTGAAAGAGCTCTTATTGCTAAGGGATCCATAAAACTCTACAATAACGACAATAAAACCAACAACAACAACAAAAAGGTTAATGACAACAACATGAACAACAATGCACCAACAAACGACAAACCCCGCTTTTGGGGAAAGAACAAGAACACTCTCAATGACGACGTCACCGATGTGAAATCTGTTCAAAATGTACAAAATCCAACCACACCAAGCACTTCCACAACTAATAATGTCAATATTCCTGAAGGACCACCAAAACAAAATAATAACCCTAAGAGAAAATTCACACCCTTAGGAGAGGCCATTGAAAATGTTTTGAACAATGTTGTGAAGGTGGATTTAATCACCTTACCCCCTATTAGACCATATGATGAGAATCAATTTAAACCCTTTTGGTTCGATGAGAATGCCTTTTGTGAATACCATTGCATGAAAGGGCACAAAATATCTAATTGCATGAGGCTAAAACATTGCATATAAGACCTTATTGATAGGGGTGACATCACCATTGACAAACCGCCAAAACAATCACCAAATGCTAACTTAGGAACATATAAGGATCCTCTTCCCGACCATAATAAAGGAAAAGCATCCTCTTCCAATCAAGCATACAACATTGTACCACCTCCCTCTTCTTTTAACTTTGGCATGGGACGAATAGAAAATTCTTCCAACCACATCAACACTATTACTATTAGAGCCAAGACCCCAAATTGCGTCATCACCACTTGTAGCAGCTGCATTTCTATTCATGGGGCTCCTACTAACGATCAACCCTCCACATCCACACCTACTAATCCACCATCCACTCACAAGTATAACCTCTTGGACCACCTTGAAAAAAGCCCTACACAAATCTCCATTCTTGAGTTGCTCCACACATCTCCCCTCCATAAGGAAGTCCTCAACAAAGCCTTAATGGAGACACGAATCCCTACCAATTTGAATATCGACCAATTCCAAGCCATGTTAGGCCATATTTCTTCACCTTATCACCTTACATTTTCTGAAAAGGATCTACCTACATCAAATGCCACCCATAATGAAGCCTTGCACATTGAGGTCCTAATCCACAAGCACACCATTAAAAGAGTCTTAATAGATGGTGGCTTCAGCCTAAATCTTTGCACTCTCAAATTGTTAGAACATTTGGGATACTCTGATGTGGTCGTGGATACTAGGGAATGTGTAACCATTAAAGGATACGATGACACCGAGAGATTGTCCAAAGGAACCATCAAGCTTCGTATCCAAGTAGGATAGAAAATCTTGGAAACCAAATGTCAGGTGCTTGATCTTGATCTCCCCTATAATATTCTTCTTGGCTGACCATGGATTCATGTCATGCAAGCCATCCTGTCCACCTTCCATCAATGCTTGAAGTTCCCCCATAACGGCATGGAAGTTACCATCTATGCCGACCCCCAACCTTTCCAATATTATAGTTTCTTGGAAGGACACAACCACACTTTTTGCCCTTACAACAATGCCACAAAGAAATCCACCTCACACACAGACCAATCCTGCATCATCCACCTCATATATTGATCCCTCCAACATCGCGACTACATCACAAACATCCCCTCCACCCAAAGTCAAAATCAAGTTAAGTGACATGGGATGTGGTGAATATGACCTACACAGCACCTTTTGTGTGGGACTATTGCCATCTCCTAAGACATTTGGTGCTCCTAGGGAAGAGGAAGTCTCTATAGTGATCATCAAGTGCAAGCCATCACCTACCTTCGAGAAGAAGCACCTCCTTGACCAAGATGTTCTTGAAGACATATCTTCGTGGTTATATAAAGAAGAAGAAGCAGAAAAAGACACTCCTACTATCCCAACCGAGATCTATGGGAAGGGTCTCGAAATTGTCAAGTATATAGACTACAAAGGACAAGGAGTAATAGGCCTTCATGAAAAACAAATTGTAGATCCCATCTAAGCAACAAGAAATCCGCATCTTCATGGGTTAGGGTATGGGAAACAAGAGTCCACCCCCGCTAATGATGAATGTATCTTAAGTGAGGTTGCTAAGGCCTTACCTGTGGTCGACAACATCAACCAAGAAAACCATCAAGATTTCTTTAGTGACTTCACCAATTTTTTTGAATCATCCATATGTACCATTTGTACCTTAACCACCATGCCATCCACCTCTAATGACCTACCTCTTGTTTACCCTCAACTCATAGATTAGGACCAACAATGACCTCCCGTCCTTGATGTTGCACAAAATAAAGAAGCAATAGCTGAGATAATGGGGGTTAGAGATCACTTTCCCCTTGGAGACCATAAGGCTAGCTACATCATGGAACTCAACACATCTACATACTTTGGGGAGACAACCCAAGCTCTTAGTCACAAAAACATAAAAATAAAAAATAACATCCCCTAGTGAAAACCACTTTGTGGCACTTTCAGATGAGGAAAAAATCAAAATAAAGGATGTATCACCTAGTGAAAACCTCCACAAGGTACTAGGAGATGAGAGCATGGGCCTTCCTAAAGTATCTAAGTTGTATAAAGAGAGATTGCCAATCCTAGTCGAAGCATCACAAGAAATGAATCTTGGAACATAAGAGACACTAAAAATCACATTCAGAGCAGAGTCCCTCACAACAAAGGAACAAAAGAACTTATTATCCTTTTTCAAATAGAGGATCCATAACTTCGAATGGACCTATGTCAACATGTCGGGACTAGATCCTGCCCTAGTTGTTCATCACCTTGCGGTACGTCCTAATGCAAAACTAGTGAAGCAAAAGATAAGAAAGATGAATCCCCAAATAGCGCTCCCTATCAAGGTTTAACTCAAGAAACTCCTAGATGTGGGGTTCATTCACTCGATAGATTACCCTGAGTGGGTATCCAATATTGTACCAATAGCCAAAGTCATTGGGGGCATCCATTGCTGCATCAATTTCAGAGACCTCAATAAGGCTTGCCCTAAGGATGACTTTCCACCTCCAAACATAGACATCATTGTAGATCTCACTGCCGGACATGAGATGTTATCCTTGATGGATGGATTTTCTGGATATAATCAAATTAGGATAGCAGAAGAAGATTAGCATAAAACATCCTTTATATGTCTGTGGGGAATATACTACTGGGTAGTGATGCCTTTTGGCTTGAAGAATGCAGGTACTACATATCAGAGGGCGATGCCAGTCATCTTCCATGATCTCTTCCACAACATAATGGAAGACTATGTTGATGATCTATTGGGAAAATCCAAAAGTAGAGAATAGCACTTAAATGTGTTGGCTAAGATTTTTGATAGGCTAGAGCAGTATAGCATGCGGCTGAATCCAAAGAAATGTGTCTTCGGGGTCACTTCTAGAAAACTTCTAGGATACATTGTGTTGAGAAAAGGAATCAAAGTAGATCCCGCCAAGGTTAAGGCTATAGTGGAGATGTCTCCACCCAAGACACTTAAGCAACTTCAAAGCCTACAAGGGAAACTCCAATCCATCCACCGCTTTATAGCATAGCTCACTGACAAGTGCCAACCGTTTCAACATCTTCTCTGCAATAATACAACTTTTGTATGGGATAGTTAGTGCCAGAATGCTTTTGAACAACTGAAAGAATATCTTGCTAACCCACATGTCCTCATTCCACCAAAGCAAGGGGAACCCCTCCTTTTGTACATTTCAACAACATAAACAACTATAGGGACCTTGTTAGCACATCATGATGAGTAGGGAAAAGAAAGAGCTATATACTATATCAACTGCACCTTGGTGACCTATGAGTTGAATTATACTCCAATTGAACGAGCATGTCTTGCCATTGTCTTCACTTCATAGAAATTGAGACACTACATGCTTCATCATAAGACTAAACTCATTGCCAATATTGATCCATTGAAACATCTACTGACTAGAGCAGCTCTTACAGGATGAATGGCTAAGTGGGTTATGATCCTAAGTGAGTTTGACATTGAATACATAGAAAGGAAAGCCATCAAAGGACTGGTAATCACTAATCAATTAGCTGATGCACCAATCCCAACAAAACAAATGCTACTTGCAGAATTCCCAGATAAGTCCATATTGACAATAGTGCTGACAACAGAAACATGGAAAATGTATTTTGATGGGTCCTACACACATTGTGGCTTAGGGGCAGACATCTTGTTTGTTACCCCTCAAGGAGATACCATCTGAAAATCTTACAAGATTACATTTCCATGCACAAATAATGTAGCAGAATATGAGGCCCTCATCACGGGACTCTACATGGCAATATAGTGGAAAATTGAGAAGCTGATAGTTATGGAGACTCCTAATTAGTCATCTGATAGGTGAATAACGAGTACAAGACCAAGAATGACAAACTCCTACCCTATAAAAGAATGGTCGATTACTTCAAAGATTATTTTCACGACATCCATTTTGAACAAATTCCAAGATTGAACAACAAAGCAACAGATGCTATGGCCACAATAGGATCCTGGTTGATATGAAGAAGGATAGCAAGAAGTGTGAGTTCCTGATCGAAGAGCTCCCCATACTGGCTTATGATGTTCTGCAATCAGAACTAGTGTGCAACATTGTTGGTCCTTTATCTCCCTGGTATCAAGAGACTTACATGTACCTTCACAGCAACATTATCCCACAAAACCTATCATTGGCACAACACAAAAGTTTCATCCGCAGAGCCTCCCGCTTTACTCTCATAGGAGACACCCTTTATCAAAGAAGTCTTGATGGTACCCTTTTATGATGTATCGACTCTAGGGAGGCTGAAGTGGCCTTGCAAGAGGTTCACAATGGCATTTGTGGGGCACACTCTAGTGGACCTACCTTAGCGAAGAAGATTCTAAGAATAGGGTACTACTGGTCGACCATGGAATGGGATGCTTACAGGTTTGTGAAGAAATGTTTGCCATGTCAGCAACATGGGGATCTCATCCACACACCTTCACAAGAGTTGCAAATGATAGCAACTCCTTGGCCTTTTTCACAATGGGGACTTGACCTCATAGGTAAGATTCACACTCCATCATCTAATGGCCACAAATTCATTATCATTGCCACCGAATACTTCACTAAGTAGGTCAAATCCATTCTACTCACTTTCATCACAGGTATCCAAATAGCCAAATTCATCCTCCATTACAAAGTTCCTCATTCCATCATTACAGATAACGGGAAAGTGTTTAAAAACTAGGAAGTCCGCAGCTTGTTCAAAAAGTTCCATATCCACCATCACTTTTCCATGCCCTATTATCCCCAAGGTAACAGTCAAGATGAGGCTTCTAACAAAACCATCTTATGCATTCTAAAGAAAATGGTTAATGAAGCTAGTCATGACTGGCATCTCCAAGTCAACCCCACCCTATGTGCCTACCGTATAAGCATTTGTACACCTACAGGAGCCACACAATATTCCCTAGTATTTGGTTCTGAAGCTATCTTACCTATTGAGGTTGAGCTCCCGTTACTCAGGATTTCATTACAAAATATAATCACTGAGGAAGAATATCAAGTTGCATGACTAAATGAGCTAGAATTATTGGATGAGAAATGCTTGGATGCTCTCAACCACCTTTAGGCCTACCAAAATCACCTATGTAGGAGTTATATCAGGAAGATCAAGAACCACAAGTTTGAGGTAGGCAATCTTGTCCTTATGGAGAATTAGAAAAATCTACAAGAGCAAACTAAAAAAGGAAAGTTCAAGCCTAATTGGTTGGGACCATATATCATCACAACCAACTATCGGTCAGGAGCATATCAGCTTGCAACACCTGAGGGGCAGCCTCTAGATGAATCTATGAACATCTTGCATCTGAAAAGGTTATACGCATGACTCATCGAGTATCCCAAACCAAAAAAGACAAAAAAATAATAAAATCAAGAAAAACCTAAGTGCAATAAAGTCATCCAATGGTGAAAATCACTTCAGTGATGCCTTGGATAAGCACCATGGTGAAAACCTATCTTAGGCTCCATGTGTAGTGACCAGTTTTACCATCTAATAAGTCCTCTTCCCATCACAACATTTCATATCGCACACATCCCATGGCTTGGAATTTTGAAACATCAAATCCTATCTACCACCCCACATTATCCCACCCAAAGATAATTCGTGGAACGAGGATCCTTGTATGATTTTTCTTGTACAACTTAAAATCCAAAAAACCCAGAAACATTATAAAATCTAAAAAAATCTAAAAACAATAGAAAATCCAAAAAATCCAAAAAAATATAGAAAATCCAAAAAATCCAAAAACATTAGAAAATCCAAAAAATCCAAAAATAATAGAAAATCCAAAAAATCTAAAAACAATATAAAATCCAAAAAACCCAAAAACATTATAAAACCCAAAAAATCCAAAAACAATAGAAATTCTAAAATCCAAAAAAATCACAAAAATACATCCCACATCATCATCCTATGCATCATCATCTTCCACATCCATTCTGAACCATTCCCACATCATCAAGTCAAACTAGAACTACATATTCATCTCACCCACATCTTAAAGTGCCTTGATCCTGTGGACATAGGGTATGTAGGTAGTCTGGAATATGAAGGAAGTATCTAGTACTTAGGTACATAAGATGCACCAATCCAACCCGTTTGGATGGTCCCTATCTTCTGAGCTTACTAAATTCACCAAGCAATGCACATGCTAAGCATAACATCAAAACATCACACCTCACCAAAAATCATCAATCAACAAATCAAACATAATCACCACACATGGCCTGACTATCCTTTTGCCCACCTTTCAAAGTCTATCCACCAAATATCCAACCGATTCTTCTCCTAGGATATATCATTCCTACAATGGATAGAATCCATCATCCTATCAACACCTATCTTGGCAAGAGATACAATGGCTATTTGTGTTATTTTTTTGGTGTTTTGATTTTTGATTTTTATCTTTTGCCTTGTTCTAGGAATCATTTCCAAATCTACCTTGATCTCATTATATCATGGTATGTGGCGGGAAAAACACTTAGAATAAGCATAGTCATTATTTTTGTATGTTGTGCTTGTGGGTTGATTTTATTACTCCAAGAATAGTATTCATATCTTGAAGATAGGGTTGGTTCTAGCATAGTGTTTCCCACTTGCATAGTAGGTTAAACTTACCTTCTATATGCTAAAAACACTTATGTTATGAGTCCCCTTCCCTCATCTAGGCAAGGTTATACTACATTGGGCATGCATGAAGTCAACCTTTTTTTCGTGAGTCTAGTCCATGCAAAGATGGATATAAATCATCACCTTGGTCCTTTTATACCTTGGTGAACAATATCCTATTTTGCTATAATAAACTTAGAAATTCTTTCACTAATGAAATATAAGTATTTTGCCTAGCTCATTCATCTCCATCATCTGGACTTAGGACTTGAAAATGATCCCCCCTCATCCATTCACCCTAACACAACCCCTCCCCCATCTAACATATCCCCCCTTTCTCCACACATTTCATCTCATCCCAACAAGGCCCCTCTAGTGGCATGGCACCTAATGATCTAGTATTCCCTAAACCTATCCCAACCATCCCTAAATCTATCCCAACCTCGCCCCTAAAAACATCTAGACCACTTAACCCCATCGCCTAGGGTTACACGACTATCACATGTATCATGACATCCACCTATGACATCAACCCATCCCATTTCCCATTTCACCTATCCATTACATTTATCATTATCATTTCATTAATCATTTGTCCATTATCACTTATCATTTTAACATTACACTATAATTATCATTAATCATTGCATTATTCAACCATTTCATTAATCACATCCATTTGCATTCATAATATATGTTTATTAATCTGAGCATATATTTATTCATAATCACATCCATTTACATTCATAATATTTGTTTATTAATCTAAGCATATATTCCATTACATCTCATATATATAATCCACATTATAATTCATAACATAATCCAAATGCATCTCAAAAATGAACATCATAACATCATCCATATAAAATGCATCCATAATCAAATGACATTCATAACATACATTCATCATAATCCATAACATATCCATAATCATCTATTTACATCATCATAAACATCATAACATCATCCATAATGAATAAGTATCATAAGCGAAGCCTAAACCATCACATCATAAGCATTAACATACACGATCCACCATATATCCATAACTATCATATGCATATCATAAACAAACATGGGATACATCATGTCATCATCATAAACATCCATAAAACCATAAACACCATCATATATAAACCATCATATACATTGCTACAAAAATAATACATCGCTCAATGTCATGGTACAAAAATGCCTCAATGGGCCAAAATACATCAGTACATATAAAAACATCAACCCTGGGTTGATGAACCCCTGGCTGAATCAGTAGGAGACCCTAGGTGTGGCTACTGCTGCTACTGTGGTGGCTGCTATGGAGGTACCATTGGCTGCTACACTGACTGAGTGGACCTCTTGGATCTGTGTGACCCAGACATCCTCGACCCACTCCTCTCACTGTAACTAGGTATTTGCTGATTTGTAGGAACTGCAACACAATAGGCACCATGATAATACTCAGCTCGTAAGTGTGCCTCTAGGAGCTGGCTTTGTATCTACTGAATCTAAGCTTGTGACTGTGCATATATCTAACCAACACTGGTACTTGACACCATCCCCTGCAGTCGGCTCACCTCTACCTGTAAAGCTACAACATGAGCATCTGACGCCTAATGCAGGGCTCTCTATGTATCCCTCTCTATGGTAACACTAGCTACCTAAGCCTATAGTTGTGTCACTTGTCCTTGTACCTGTGCTAACTACACCTATAGTGTGCTAATCTGCCATCTAATCCATTACCCCCATCTAGTAAGGCAGTTGCTCCCTGTAGCTACACCAGCTCCTGCCTCTGCCTAGTCACTGTGTCCTCTAGACTCACAACCTGAGCACAAAGGGTCTCTACCTCCTCCTCATTGTTCATGTGAGTGTGCTGACACCTAGTGTACCCTCTCGGAACAGGATCAAGTCCTACCCTTGAACTACCAGCCTGCCCAACCCCAACCCCTATGAATGTCATCTCAGTCTCTAGAATATGTTGTTGCTAGGTCTGTGGCTACACCTGCTACTATTGGGTTGCCTGCGTCTGTGTGGATTGTTGCTGCTATGTAGCCTGAGTCTGTGTGGCCTACCACTACTATGCAGTCTACTATCTGAGTTTCCCCTATGCCTACCCCTAGACCTGTCGTTGTGCCTGCTACTGCTGCTATAATGGTGCCCGTGGTGGTGACATCTGTCCTAGCCTGCTGCATAGGTATCTACTGCACTTGCCCCCGTCCCCTCTAGGCCATAACCTGTTCATAGACTATCATTGCCAATATCCCAATGGGATCATCCTCATCAACCTCTGCCTCCTCAACCACTAGTTTCTCCTCCACTATCTCCTCCCCCTCTCCTGCCTCCACCATCATATCCATCTCTGCAGCTAGATCTGTCAAACGAATCAGCCTCCATATCACCCACCACTGGTTATAGGAAGGAGTAGTCCCTACATCTGCCAACCTATTCCCCCAATCCCACTACTGGGGTTGTAAGCCTGCAAAATCATCTATTGTTACTTGGGGCACTATGGATGGTAGCAACCTAACATATCGGGCTATCCTAGCAAACACTGCCATCGCCTGTGGAATGTCCTGTGCAATCCAAACTGTTGCATCACCCAAGAGGGGAGATACATGTCTATAGTGTGGTTCCCTTGTCCCATCAGATAGCGTGGCTGAAACGTATAAGGCATGTGAATGTGATCCTCAGGCCACACCTCTACCCTGATGTACGGCCACCATATCACACAAACTAACTCATCAAAAATCTACTGCTAGTAGCGCAACTGTCCAACATAGGAGTACTAGAGGGGCTACCTGTATAAGAAAACACAGGTCTTGAACTGTCTCTGGAAATAAACCCCCTGTGGCCTCATAATCCCAATATTCTCAAAGGCCCACACGTGCAGCAGTGTGACCCCAGCAGACAAAGCCCCATCATACTGATATACCACTGTGTGCATCTCATGGTATAGCTGCCCCAACATGCATACACCATCTCATGAAGCACCATGTCCTTAATCATCTCTCCCCATCCCAATGGGAAGCCCTGCCCGTGTCGATTTGGCATCACCAGACCCCCAATCATTAAATACACAAACAATGTGAACCCCTCTTCACCCTCCTCCAAGGTCTAATTATAGCTCATCTGCCATCCATCCCATGTCAAAATTGGATGACCAGGGGCAAAAGCCCTATCAAGGGTCGATCATCCTCTGGCTGTGTCATAAGTCATTCATGCTCCATGAATGGGCAACCGTAGAATGCGATATACATCCTCCAAGGTTATGGTAATCTCACTCATTAGAAGGAGGAAAGACCATGTCTTGGGATGCCATTGCTCCACCAGAGCCGTCATCATCGCCATGTGTGCTCGTATGATGGACATCTCAGCTACTGTCCATAACCCTAGTCTACCTAGCCGAGCTAGTGTGGGCTAGTCAAAACCATATAACAATCTCAAGACAGCGGGAACTCGATGCTCTCACGAAGCCATGATTCCCCCGTTAACTTGCATCTGCAAAATGTGTATCAACAACTTGACATTTTTGCAAATAAGTGCTATAGCGTTGATCTTTCCCCTTTTGGTACGAAAATCCATTTTGGCACCAATTATCCCTAACATGGCGCCAATCCTTAGGATAGTGCCAATCCTACCGAGTATGGTACCATTTCAGATGATGGTGCCATTTCTTCCCTGT
Organism: Cunninghamia lanceolata; assembly: GCA_027924645.1. Taxonomy (NCBI): domain Eukaryota; kingdom Viridiplantae; phylum Streptophyta; class Pinopsida; order Cupressales; family Cupressaceae; genus Cunninghamia; species Cunninghamia lanceolata. The sequence continues at coordinate 8,528,954 of BSBN01000066.1, forward strand.
ATTGTGCCATTCGAGAGAATGGCACTGATTATTCTACTTTTGGTGCCAATCCAGCGCCTTAGCCTCAAAATGCATTTCATCTGCCAGACCCTAGGTGTCATTCTAGAGAATGGTGCCACACATCTTAGGTATGGCGCCATTCCAGAGAATGGTGCCAAAGCACCTTGATTTAGCACCAATTCGCTAAATGGCAGCATTCTAGAGAATGACACCACAAAATTCCAACATAGTGCGAAGGTGGCAAAAAACTCCCCAGCACACATAGCGTCAAACCATATGATGGTGCCAAAAATATTAATTTTGGTGCCAAAATGACCCAAATCCCCCCTTGGCTGATGGCACCATTCCAGAGGATGGCGTCAATCCGGCTGCTGATGGCGCCAAACAGCTCACAAATGGTGCCAAAACCCTAATCTACCTATTTCTCGATGTCATAAATGACTGAAATACAAAAAATGACAATGCTAGGGTTAGTCCACATACCTAGGGTCCTGCTATCAGTGATCTCATGTATGTACGCACTAGCTCAGACAAATGCTCATAGCATGGGAAGGGTGGATTCACCTTCTCCTCTTCTCTCTCCTTTCCTCTAAGTGGCCCAATGAGTGCAAATGTGGCACTTTGGGCCCACTTTTTCTATTTATAGAAGGCCATATCATCTTCCAACACACTTTCTCCTCCCCAGGGTACAAATCTTACCTTTTTCGCCCATTTTTCTTTCTATCAACCTATTTTTCCATCCTCTATCCATTATTCATCACCATTTCCTTCTTTCAAGAGCTCACCCAAAAAATTTTATTTTTTCACCTGACCTCTCGAGGGGGCATCCCTCGTCCATTCCTTTCCTTCTTCGGGTAGCTGGGGCAAATTCTTTGACTTGACGCCATATCTCTGCTAGGTCACAATGCCATGTCAAAGAGGGGCAAATGTAGACACCTAAAAATGTCTTGACCTTCTAACCATTCTCCGACATCACCCATATCATTAATTCCTCCTCTAATTAATTAATTAAATTTTTATTTAATTAATTATTTTATCCATTCACCATTTTCTTCATCATTTAATCCTTAAAATTGAATTAATTTAATTAATTAAATGGTTACACTTACTAACATTAGTCTAATTAATCAAATAAATATGTAAATATTTATTTGGTTAATTTCACCATTTCCCTAAATCTAATTAATTAGATAAATCTTACTTATCTAATTAATCAGCCCTACTAATTAGCCTACCCCTATCCTAGTTGATTAAATATCTATTATTTAAATAGCTACCCTAGCCTATGTGACCCCTAGACCCTAAATTAATTAAATGAACCCTTGTTTAATTAATTTTAATTCCTAATTAATCATTTCCCTAATTTACTACAGCCTTATTAATTGAATTAATCCCCTTGATTAGTTTGTTCAAACCCCACTTAACACTCATCCCCACACTTCACAAATAAAAAAAATTAGCTTTTATTCCATACAAGGTAATTTTTTATTCTAATTTATCCTACAAACCCATTAATGGGTTCTTCCACACCCAACTTGTCATATTTCACATTTAATAGAACTCTTCCCCAAAAGAATTAAAAATTCATTTCTAATCCCTCTCATTTAACTTCATTAATGCACACCCCTTCCCAAGGTGAATTAAAAATTCACTTTTATTCTCATCCCTCCATTGTTGTTGATCAAATCTAAGCCCTCCATTTCACATTCATCCTCATCCATTGATTTCAACATTAAATCTCAACCATTGGATCAAATCTCCCTCCAAAATGCCTATAAATACAACATTTCCCAAGCCATTTTATCATGCAATCTTTTAGTAGTGTTATTATGCCAAATCTCTCTTCTCTTCTTCATTGAGCTAGGCTTTAGTGATTTGTAGTGTAGTTTGATAGCATTTCACATTTAGCAAGCCATGGGTATCACAATTTTAAGTTTGTAAAAGTTAAAAAAATTAAAGGTACCAAGGTACCCAACAAGTAACCTACATAGGGTCTATCGAGCCCCATAACCACAAGGTACTATGGTACCCAAAGCTGTAAGGCTGGGGCCTATAGCCTTGTGCAGAGCTTCATAGTCTACCATAGGGGTAATACCCCCACGAGACCCCAGTTGGAGGCCTAGGTGGCAGGGGTACACCCCCTGTGGCCCCTTTGTATATAGGTCTTCATCCTTTAAAAGCCTTTTTAATTTTATTTAATTAAAAAAACAACTGTACTCAAATCTACCATATTTGGTGGTACATTTGGAGAATTTGATAGGTCTACCACATTTGGCGGCTTATTTGGCAGCTTGACCTTGCTCTATATTTGGAAAATCTCTAGATTTAACTAGCAAACTTCTACATTTAGAAAACCTTTAGATATGGCATAGTTCCACCAAATTTAGTGGTAGGTGGATTTTCAATTTTTTGCCACCTCACTATTGTAGTTCTATTTTTTGCAGTTGACCTTGAAATGATGATGTCTTAGCCATATGAAGGTCTTTTTTAGTGCATTTTTTTTAAAATGGGGTAGAATTTCATACTCGTCATAGTGATGGAGTTAATTTTTAGATTGGACATCTTTTTTTTCATAATTTTAGTTTTCTTAGTGATCTTATCATATATTTCTTGTTTTGGAAACTTTCATGGGCCATAACTTTTGCATATGGACTCCTTTTAGGGTCAATTTTTTTTTAAAGTGCACATTTTCCATGTACTTCATAGTGGTTCCATCAATTTCATCTCATCTTCTAGAAGAATTGTATTTTCAACATGTGTTCATTTTTGGACATTGTAAGCATATATTGAATGTACTTTTTGATTTGTAAATGCATTGAAATAAAGTGCCACATATTGTACTTGTATTTTGGGGATCTTGTGCATCATGTTGTACCATTTTTGTACACACACTACTTTATAAAGTGCCATGGGGGATTTGTTGTGCGGGCCCTATTATTTGCAATCACAACTTTGTCTACCTTCATGTGATGTGCCTTGTATTTGTATACCCTTTATAGTAGCATCCATGAGAGTGACCGTGTTCTAGTTTTAGGTACTTCTTTGTGCAACTTCTCATGTTACTTCTTCACCTTCTTGCACTATATTGTGATAGATAATTTCAGTAGAGTTGCCATACCTCTCCATTGTTAGTATTATGGGGGGTATCATACTATTTGTGCTAATGCTTCCTTGGTTTCTTTTTGAGTGAGCTATGTATCTAGTTTTTGTTCCTATATACTAGGCAGATGGAACAACTGGTTATCCATGCATTTTGGTGAGATGGAACACATACCATATAGACACTCTTGCATTCTTGTTTATGGAAAAAACCTTCTACCTTATTCAGATGATCAAAGTTGTTGAGACTATTGGCACCTATATTTTTGATTGCCAAATTATTACTTTATTGTAGTATATTGGTGTTTCACCATCTATACATTGGTTGAGTAGTGTTGTTAGGGTCACTCGTACAGATTGATGTGCCATCTACATATTTAACTATTAGATTATTGCCTTTGTGTGGCATCTATACATTGTTCAATTAGTGTTGTTGGGGTCACTCATGTAGATTTATGTCCCTTTGATCCCGATCTTCATCCTGATTCAATGGAGGTTCTTCAATTTCAATAGTGTAGTAGTTGTTCTTTGGTAGTTATTTGCAACTTTTTTGTGCTTCAATGGAGTTCATGTTCCTAATCTTTTAGGGACACCTTTTGTGGAGGCTTCTTTTTCCTTCTCTTGTTTATCTCCTATGGGTGGATATCTATTGTATCTTTGTGATGGAAGTATTTTTTGGGGGGTTTCTCCCATTGGGTTTTTCTCCTTTACTTTGTTTGTGAGAAATCTTTTGTTCATGGGTACCTAACATGGCCTTGTAGTTGTGACCCATCTTTACATCTTTGAATTTGTTTGTTCCTCCCTAAGTTGCACTTAAGGGGGGTGTTGGTGTGAACAAGAATTTTCTATCCAGTTTCCCCTTATAGTGTGAACAAGGGACATTATCTAACTAGTTATTAGTTAGGACCTATTCACACATGTTCACATGTTAAGTTGACTTAGGGCTCTAGGAATCTTTCTAGAAGTTTCTATTACACATGTAATCTTATCCTTGAGTTGTCCCATGTCATAGGAATATGACACTTATCCTAATCCTATGTTGTCCTATGTCTCACCTTGGCCTATATGACCAAGGCTTCTCATTGTACATAAACAACAAAACAACATTTTCTATTGCATTTTTATATAGATTGTTATTATATCATGTTAACCATATTTGATGCTTGTGATCAACTCTTAGGCGTCTTGATCTTGGGATGGCTATGCCCATAACTAATCCTAACATGAAAATCAAACAAGAGGGAATCACTAAAAAATGCAATGGTGGAATGAATAGAATGCAATGCATGTTTTTATTTTTTAAACATATGATTTTTATGAATTTTATTTTGCTTCTTGATTTTTGAGCTATTTTATTTTTATGATTTTTAGATATAATATTTTTTTAAATGGAAGGTGTTAACTATCTGAATAAATTCTTCAATCTCTATTGTGCAAAAGAGATAGGTGTTATTGCCAACATCTTCTTCAACCATCTACAGATGTATCCAATTTGGTTTGAGCTTTTGGACTTCATAGACTCTTTTATCAATCATATCTTGACTCTAAGAACAAGGTCTCTAATCTTAAATGATTTGGGGATAACCTTTTAATATATTGTTTTCTTACCCTTGCTAAATATGATTCATGTCTTTGTACTTCTCTTAGCCATCTTTTAAAATTTTGCTTGGAAACTAGTATTGCTCCTAAAAGAATTTTTGATGACTCTACAAGTTCCTGTGTGAGTTCTAGTTCTTTTTCTTCTTTAGTAGTGATCTCAACCATATGGATGCTCATATTTGGCTTGACAGGAATGATGACTAGGATAAAAGGAGTGTAATATTTTGTCGACTGGGGATCAAATGTGAACTCTCCTTTCACGTGAATCCTTGTAGATTTTGAAGTCCTAGCAGTATTATTGACTTATTTGGATGTCTCTCTTTTTTTATAAACTTTGATTCCCTGATCGTTGGTAGTTTTGGATAAATCTTCCTTATTTTTTGGCTTGTTCAATTATGTAAATGCTAAAAAGATTATTGTCGCCTTTGATTATGTGCATTTGATCCATATGGAGGAAATTGACCTCTTGGAATAACATGGAGGGAATGACCCTCATCCTATGAATCCAGGGTCTTCCCAAAATCATATTGTAACTAGTTTCTTCATTTATGAGAAATAATTCTATAGGTAAGGTTTTAGGACCTATGATAATAGGAAGGTTAATTTTTCCAATGGCATGAGTGTTGAGATTGTTGTGAACCCTAAGGGTAAAAATGTTGTGAGCAATGTGACATTTTTTGTAACATGTGCTTTAGAGGAGAGAAAAAATAGATTATGTTAATTGCAACCCCATTACCAATCATGATCCATTTAATGTGATAATCATAAACTTGGACCATTAGGTAAAGAGTAGAATCACCTTGTTTATCTATGTCATCATCTACAGATAACTTTCTAAAGTTGAATTTGGAGGAAGAATGCTTTTTGTTTGGAGTGGTTTGAACTAGGTGGCATAAATCTAAGGTGTTGAGGAGAGCATTCTTATGAATAGGAGAACTTTTGAGGAGGATTAACATGTAAGAAAAAGTTAAATCACTAGGAGTGGGTTCTGGTTGTTCCAATCCTTGGGTAGTACAAACTTCTTGGTATCTATCTAATCCCACAAGGATTGACACATTTGGATCAAAAGTGTGTTGATAATTTTTCTGATGATTAATTGGCCTATGCTCTTTATCATGTGGTTGTAAAGGTGTGCCCATGAATATATGTTGTTTTTCTTTGTGAAAACTTAAGATTGTTTTGTTGTAATTATAACATGGCTTTATATCATGCCCCCTTTTCTTATGATATAAATAGTATTTTTTAGGGTCATAAGGGCAATGATATGATTCATGCTTATTTTTGGTAGACTGATGGTTTCCCATCTGTCAGTTATCATTTTGGTGAAAATTATTATTATTGTGGGAATAATTGATGGTATTGATGTTTTGATTTCTTTGCTTGGGATAATTGTTCCAACCATAGTTATTCTTGTACCCCTTATTGTTGTTGCTATTTTTTGATGGGATTATGTTTGTGACCCCATCCATCATCATGTTTCAATTATTCTAAGATTTTTAGGGTAGAAATGTTGTTTCCATATTGTCATTATTATACATAGCCATGTTTTGAGTGAAAATCCTTCCATTAGTTCCATAGGCCTTTCTCCCACTGTTAATGACAACTTGGTCATTTCTTAGAGTGCTTTCTAGGGCCTCCTCATAAGATTTGTAGGGTAACTTTTGGACCTCCTCTCTTTGTCCTTGTTAACAATGTGTAAAAAAGGGCACTTCATTCCCTATTATACATATTGGGAGCAAGGAGTAGAGGACCTACCTCTAATGGGGGATGAAGTGTGCTATTGACTCATTGGCAACCTATTTCATGCTTAGGAATTCTTGAATTCTTGTCTTGACAAGCTTATTGATGTCATTTTTTTAACAAACTCATTATGAGATACTAAAATGAATGAATTAATGATTTAGGGAGATGGTAGTACCAATCTAAAGTGATCCATTTTAGGGTCTTTGGAAAGATTCTAGCCACAACTCTATCCCAGGGGTAGAGTTTCCTCAACAATTGTATGTGCTTTGATATGCAAATTCAAGTCACCCTTCCCTTTGAATTTTGGAAGATTTGGGAGAGGATGCGTCAATAAGACATTATAGATTTAAGTATTCAAGATACATCCCCTTGAAAGATTTTTTTGTGATAGGCATTTCTCTTGCAAACATAAGCCCCACGGGAGGGACTTACTAATTAGGTTGGGCTTGGAGAAGATTGGTCTAATATCCAAGAATGAATGGATAGTTGTAACATTTAATAGTTGTAATTAATATTGTGTGGTTTTGCATTATGGGTAGCTCACTAGGTTGAGGATTGTAGATTTGTTGTCATTGAGGAGGCATAAATGCCTCATTACTCATATTTCAAGAATAAAAAGTAAGGTAAGGAGAAACTAAGTTACTCCTTGGCTTTGATCATTTCTAGTGGTGGTAAAAGGGTTAGCATATAATCACTACCTTGGTGACCTAGGCCTTTCATCCACTTTGTTTTGGAGATGTTGCTTAATAACTCTAGCCTCAAGCATCTTGATCAATTTGACTAGGGTGGTTATGAGGTCTTCCAACATTGCTCCCTCTACTCTATGTTCTTGCATCTCACCACCTTGAGGTGGGTTGTCTTTGGGGGTTGGATGGTCCCATTAGTTCCTTCTTCCATAAAGTTTTCTAAAAACACTTGGTGTGCTGCATCTTGTTCATTTTGATAGGCTATGTGGAGGTCTTCTCCAATTGCTCAAGGATCTTCTAAATTCCTTTCTAAGTGGCTCACCTTATTGTCCATCTAGGTGGCCATATCCTTGTAGATTTTGATAATACAATATTGTTGATGGATGTCTAATCTAATGAGCATTTGACATGATCTACCTTGATTTGGGTTTTGCTAGAGTACAATATATTGACTCTAGGATGGGTTATTGAAAGTCACAAAGTTGTGCATTTATTATCTTCTAGCATCCACATCCATATCTTTTGTAATTAAAACAATTGAAAATGGGTGCCACTAGGTCTGGTGGAAGATACCTATTGAATGTGGGGGTAACAGGATCACTAAAGGAGACCTACCCATGAGTTATAACTAATTTGACATATTCTAGGGGTATCAAAGATACTATAGAACAATAGAATGAATATGAAAGAAAAGAGATATGGAGATGGAAAGAAATCACAAAAATGTGAACACGATCACCTAGAAGGATTTACTAGTTCACATTAAGTTCACCAAAATATGTGATCTATAAAATCCAACTTGCCACTACCATGCATAGGTGAGAGTTTACATGTCACACATTGTCATGCCCACATTTTCCATGTGGTCACAACACGCGTCACACGTGTCATAGCCACATCTATCATGTGGTTATGACACGAACTGTTAAAAATTTTCTCACACAACCCTAGAAACCCCCTCGCATGCATAAGCATGCTCGGTGGTGAAACGCCCAAGGTGAAAATACTTTAGTTGTCGATGGGGTACAAGTACAATTGCGTGCAACTAGACGCAAGCAGTCCAACAAGGGGGTCTCCTTGATGCCGTTAACGTCGCTACAAGATTTATATCTTCGAGGTCCCTAACCCTAATTCTTGGCAGATTTCGACAGCATAACGCCTTATAGCGTAAGTGGGAATTACTCAACAGTATACTACTTACGGAGTTCCCTGCTAGATTAACAACTTCCCACGACGCCTTGTTCTTACTAAACTGACTCGTGATCTCCCTATTGCATCATTTTTCAACAAAGAACGTTTGTCTGTCTCCTCTTTTGTTTCCTGAGACATACTCCTTCGACTTAGCATTCTCAACAAGGCAGTTCATTTGCCCTCTCTTCCGTTTCTCTGGTTCTTAATTTTGATTGTATTTTTATTGCGCTCACCTTAACTATTTCTCTGATGTTTTTGTTGTTTATATTCTGGTCTCTCTCTTTTGGGTCTCTTCGTATTCTTTATGTTTATCCTGTCCTTTCTTCATATTCTATATCAATCAGAGTTATCACTGTATCTATTTCCTAACATCCAGATTTCCCAAATCCTACAGGGCGATTTACTACTTCGCTGGACTCAGTTTCCTGATTTTCTCCGATCTAGGATTCGCCGTGTAATAATTAAACCTCTTCCTAAGCAAATTAAGCGGAAGGATCCATCAACTTAGTTCTCTTATCCCATGTGGGAAATGCCGCGCATTTTCTCTTCTGTGTTTTCCAATGTTAGTTTTTCTTCTTCTTAATCTCTCGCAGGTTTTCTTCTCTGGACGTTTACTAACTACAGTTGAGATTAAAATGGCCTCACATGGAATGTCTGTGATGGCTTCTTAAGTTTATTTCCAGTGACCTTTTAAGCAAGGTGACGCGTCATTTTCCTCTTCATATTCCTGGTTATTAATTTTTGTTGATAGTTAAACTTCTGAGAAACTCTTTATAGTATATTCCATTATGCTTTCTCTTAAGTTATAATTTTATTCTCTCTTATTATAATTACTGTTGTTATTATTACTCTTATTTATTATAATGCTATAATTACAATCGTAATTCTTTATTTTAAATAATATATATATATATATATATATATATATACATATATATACATTTTATATCCATGTTTTTTTTTTTAAATAAGAGGCTCTCCCCTTTATATATATTATTAAACTTCCTATATAAATAAAGAATTATATATATATATATATATAAACAATTATAATCCATTGTGATATAAAATAAGAGGCTCTCCTCTTTATAAAGTCCCATTCCATAGTCATATTTTATTTATTTATTTATTTTTTTGTTTATTAAACATAAAAAACCTAATTGTTTGTAATTTTTATTGCAGGCAAAGGGCATGAGTAGCGGCGGCGGCCACGGCAGGGGACAGCGGAGTGGAGGGTCCGCGGTGGTGGACAGAGATCGGCGGTGGTGGCTGCAGAGGGCATGGTGATGCGGCCGCGGGTGGAGGTCTGGCGGAGGCGCGGCGGCAACAGCGGCCGCGAGGGGGGGGGAAACCACCGGTCAGGGATTTGAAGGGGGGCGGAGCTGGCGGGGTGAGCGCCACCGAAGGAGGCCGCGGTGAGGGTCTTAGCGGGGGATGTGGCGGCATATTGGCCGCGGGGTGTAGCGGCATACTGGCCGCGGTTTTAAAGACTGGCGAGGGTGTGGGGAGGGGGCGGAGCCCCAACCCACATCCCACGTAATGGGGTGTGGGTGGGGGCTCCGCCCCCTCCCCACACCTCCATTGTTTTCAAAGGACTGCGGTGGGGTTTCAACCCCACCGCCCATGTATTGCATATATTTTTTTTTAAAACACAAAACAAACTTTGTTTATTGTTTGTTTTATAAATTCTTTTTTATTTTATTTTATTTCTTTCTCTCTGTTTATATATAAAAAAAATAGAGAATTCATTATACCATTTTGTTTATTCAAACATTTAATTTAAATGTAATTATATATATATATATATATATATATATATATATATATATATATATATATAAACAATATCATATGTAAGAAAACTATATATATATATATATATATATATATATATATATATATACTCAAAACACATTTTTAATCACAACTCTCCTTATTAGCCCTCTAATTAGAATTAGTAAAATTACAATATTGTTTAATGGAATGGGCAAATAGTTTGTAAGGTAAATAACGATTTAGCTTTATAATGAACAAATAATTTAAAATGAACGAATAAATCTATGATAAATTGTAATTTCAATGCATCACCAACGCGTAACGACAAATCCGAATTTTACATACAAGGATAATTAAAAATTGTTCTCCTTCCTGATCTCATTTATTATTCAAACCACAATTTCTTTTCATAGCAATAAGCAAGATAAACATCATTTTCATAAACGATGTAAGTCACAATACTTTTTATACTACGTGCTATTTCAATATATTAACAATGTTACAATCTTCATAAAATCTACCAATAACCATTAATTTCAACAAATTTTCCAATAACATAAACTTAACTTTACAACTAGATAATAAAATTGAAGGACGATTCTCCACAACAATACTGACGAAAAAAAAAATTTCTTTCCTTCGCTGACAATAATCTGTTACAACGTCAAAGGGAGAGAATCCCTCTGTAATGGATCTAAACAAGAAGTAACTCAATGAACCAAACTCTGCTTATAGCAAGGATGAAATTCTTTCTCTCAAAATACAGTGCTCCTCCAATTCCAACCGCAAACTTTCAAAGGAAACCTGCGTATCAAAGACAAACAAAGAAGAGAACACCACTCATATAGCTCTCCTCCCTTCCGTAGACCCGCAAGAGGGTCACCCCCGAGCTAAGGAGACCATACTCACACCTGGGTAAACTCAAGCAATCCACTTCACAACAGGAACATCAACAAACCCAAAGCACACAAAACACCCATGGATAAATTACACAACATGAAAACTCAACAACAGTGAGTTTCATAAGGGGCAGGAGAGTGGACCACTCGACTCCAGGGTGACACCCTTACAGCTATTATAACCAATACAAATCTCTTGGCCTCAAACCAAGTTTGATCACAAAGTTTCTCAAAGAATCTGTATCTGACTCTCAAGTCAAGAACCGGTCTCAAATACAAGCCCTTGAGGCTTTCAACATCCCAAAAGAGAAAGCAGGTATGCACCCGAGGAGGATCACTCCTCCCCTACCCCAAACTTGAGGAGCATTTCTCCCAAGTGGGAGAAGCTCTGTCAACAACCTGACAACAGATCCCACATAAAACAAATCTAAAACACAACAAATAAACATCTTTCACACAATTTTTCATACAACATTTAGATATACGAAGGAAAGGTAAAACCAAACCAACCTTACAAAGTCCTTCTGGAATGAAACTGTTGCAGAGTTCCACTGAAATCTCTTCCAACCTTAGCCACCAACTCCTTCCTTTCCTCCTCCCAAGCTAACTTTCCTATTCTGGCAATGAAAATAAAACTCTCCAAAAAAATCAACTAATTCCCCTCCCTTCCAAAAATGGAATTCAAATAACCCAAAACTCTCCAGTTTAGAGGAATGGGGAGGTGACACTTGTCACCTCCTCACCCTTCCCAAAAACCACTATTATGTCCCAAGGGATGAGTGTTGGCTTATGTCACTCACCCATCCCTAGAGTACTCCTTATCCCTCTCCTCATGTCATTTCTCTTATGCATGGGAGAAATAAAAGGAGTTAAAGGAGGAAAAGACAGGTGACCCATGCCTCTTCTCCCTTCCTCCAACATGGATGACCCCACAGCACATGGGGAATCTCACTAATGGTGAGGGTGACTTCAAGTCAATCCCTCTATAATGGATGGGTTTGTAGTCATCTCATACCTTGGGAGTTGAAGAGGGATGGGTTGGGTGTTGGTACAACCCATCTTGTCCCCCCCATACATCCAATTTTCGCCACTTAACTTCAGGGGTTAGTTAAAATGACTAGATGGAGGTTACCCAAGGGTTACCCATGCCAAATGGGGCCCTGGACCCATGGGGTATAACCCAGGGTCAACTTTAACCCATTCTGGACAACCATGGTCAAGGTAAAGCACAAGAAAAGGCCTCCAAGATTTAAATAAAAGAAAAGAAATTCAAATTCAATCTTTTTACAACACAAATCATAAGTAAGTGTTACAAGAGGGTAGACCAACCCTTTCGACCTTATGAAAGACCACATTACGACACCATATCAAACACAGAGTGATCTTGGTTCCTTGGGGAACCAGATCAGCTTAACAGGGAATAACAATAACAAGGTGCGGAATGATCTCCGAAATCTATGGTATGATTAGTAAATTCCTGCACACTAAATTGCAAGATCAGTTTCACATATAATCATCATAGCCGAAGCAACTTAAAAACATGCATTATCCTGACATAGTTCTAAATAGCATAAATGAAATCATATTACAATTTTCCATCATCACCTAATTAACTTTTCTGAAATGTAAACTTATCCAAACATCACCCAATTAGTTTTTCCGTAAACAAAATAAAGTTTAATAGTTTAACAAGTCTGGGAACTACTATCCCACACATATAAAAAGTATCAATAACAGTAATGTAAATAGTCACAAGAACAGAAGTAAAAAGGTGGTCCTCACATCCTCTCCTCCTAAGACTGTACTTCCTCCTGGAAGTCATCAAAAAGGTGAGGATAAAGGGTCTTCAGTCTCTTTGCATCTTCCCAAGTCACTGTGACTTTGTCGTAAAGATCCCACTGGACCCTAACCTGGTCCTGCTCTTGACCTCGAAGGGCCAGCGTCCGACGAGCCAATATGCGAATTGGCTCCAGCACCAGCTGTCCATCTGCCTCTACCTGAAGAGCACTCCAATCCAACACGTGAGATAAGTCAGAAATATATTGACGTAAAACTGAAGTATGAAATACATCGTGGATACGTGACAGGCTAGGTGGCAAGGCTAGATGATAGGCTACGGGTCCTATCTGCTCCAAGATCTCAAAAGGTCCTACAAATCGAGGTGCGAGCTTAGAGCCCTTCCTGTAACGGATCGGACTCTTGTGCACTCGCACTCTCAAAAATACTCTATCACCCACAGCGAAGCTTCGGTCTGTCCTCTTAGCATCGGCATACTTCTTCTACCTGTCCTGTGCTTCCTGAAGTCTCTGTCTGATCTATTTGACCTGCTGTTCCATATTCTGAACTATCTCTGGACCGATGACCGTTCTGTCCTCTATCCAATCCCAACTCAGAGGTGTTCTACATGGTCTGCCGTATAACGCCTGGAAAGGAGGCATACCCAACGAGCTGTGATGCCCATTATTGTAGGCGAACTCAACTAGATATAGGTACTCCTCCCATTTAGACTAATGGTCCATAACATACATGCAAAGCATGTCTTCTAACACCTGGTTAACTCTCTCAGTTTGTCCGTCGGTTTCCAGATGATAGGCTGAACTGAAGTTGAGCTGTGTGCCCAAAGCCTGATGTAAGGCTCTCCAGAACGATGAAGTAAATACGGAGTCTCTGTCAGATATAATGTGGCGAGGTACCCCATGAAGTCTAACAATTTGATCAAGAAACACCTTTGCCACCGATGGTGCGTTGTACGTTGTGCAGATTGGAGAAAAATGCGCCACTTTGGTCAGCTTGTCAACTGTCACCATAATAGCATCATGGCGACGTGATGACATAGGTAGACCAATGATGAAATCCATAGAAATGGTGTCCCATTTCCATTTAGGTATTTCGTGAGGGTACAACAGTCCAGCTGGATGCTGATGTTCAGCCTTGACCCTCTGACATTCTAGGCAACGAGCAATGTATTCTGCAATGTCACGCCTCATCCCAGCCCAATGATAAAGTTGTCGTAAATCCACATGCATCTTCTTCACTCTTGGATGTGCTGTGTAGGGTGCTCTATGAGCCTCTGATAGGATTGCTGTACGAAGATTACCCGCATTCGGTACATAGATGCGTTGCTGATGTCTAAGCAAGCCATCAGAGTCAAGGGTATATCCTGCGAATTTGCCCTCAAGGGCCCTTTGATTTAGAATTTCCTGTTGCACCTCAAGAAACCACTCGTCCTCCGGCAGATGCTGTAAGATGCGATCTCTCAAGTCCACCCTCAAGGTTAGGATCAGGATCTCATGGCGCCTTCGACTCAAAGCATCAGCGACCACGTTCTCCTTCCCTTTGATGTAGTGGACATCAAAGTCGTATTCGCATAGGAATTCCATCCAACGCCGTTGGCGGGCGTTCAAGTTTAGCTGTGTAAAAATATATTGCAAGCTATGATGATCCGAATGGAGTTCAAAGCGTCGACCTAAGAGAAAGTGTCTCCAGCGGACCAAAGCATGAACAACTGCTGCGAGCTCTAAGTCGTGGGTAGGGTAGTTTAATTCATGTGTCTTCAGTTTCTGCGATTCGTATGCGATCATTCGACCACCCTGCATAAGCACGGCTCCCAAACCCTCTAATGATGCATCTGTGCAAACAACAAACTCTTCTGTAGAATCTAGAACCGCTAAAATAGGAGCACTGGTAAGACGTTCCTTGAGGACTCCAAAGGCCTTTTCACACTGTTCGGTCCATATGAAACCCTTCCCCTTTCGCTGAAGGGAAGTGATGGGATGTGCTATCCTGGAAAAGCCCTCGACAAACCGACGATAATACCCAGCTAACCCCATAAAGCTTCTGACCTCTGTCACATTGGTGGGTGCCGGCCACTCCTGAATAGCCCTGATTTTAGATGGATCTACGGAGATGCCATGGCCTGATAAAATGTGTCCCAAATACTGCACCTCTGTCCTGAAGAAAGCACACTTCGCCAAGTTGCCATAAAGCTGCTCCTCTCGTAAGCGCTGCAAAACTTGACGCAAGTGCTCCACATGCTCTTCCTCGGTCCGCGAATAGATCAAAATGTCATCCAGAAATATGATCACGAACCGGTCTAGATAAGTACGGAACACCCCGTTCATCAGACTCATGAACACTGCAGGGGCGTTCGTCAACCTGAAGGGTACCACTGTGAATTCGTAATGGCCATATCTGGTTTGAAAAGTAGTCTTATGAATATCTGCCTCTATGATGCACAATTGGTGATACCCAGATTTTAGATCAATTTTCGAGAACACTCTGGCTCCCTGCATTTGATCAAAAAGGTCGTCAATCCTAGGCAGAGGATAACGGTTCTTCACCGTCACCTTGTTCAACTGCCTGTAGTCCATGCATAAACGAAGAGACCCATCCTTCTTCTTCACGAAGATAACCAGTGCACCCCATGGTGAAACGCTAGGTCAGATGTGTCCCTTCTCAAGTAATTCCTCTAACTGCAGCTTAAGTTCAGTGAGTTCATGTGTAGTCATCCTATAGGGTGCTCGGGATATCAGTTCTGCACCTGGCACTAAGTCAATGTGGAAGTCCACCTCTCTGCGTGGTGGCATTCCTGGTAATTCTGGCAGAAATACATCGGCAAACTCTCTAAGGACAGGATGATCATCTAAGGTCGCCTCAGTTTCATCCTCTGTTCTATCACTGACCGTAATTGCAAACAACTGGCATCCTTTCCGCATGCAGCGCTTAAGCTGCTGAGCGGATATCATACAAACAACCGTGGGCTTCTGAATGCCCACTATCTCAACCGGTGATCCATGATTGTCCAAACAACTAATCATCCTCTGACGATAATTTAGCTTGGCTCTATGTGCCGCAAGCCAATCCATACCTAGTACTACACCGTAGGATCCTAAGGGCATAACCCTAAGGTCACATGATGTAGTGAAGGATCCTAATGTGATCTCGTAGTCTTTCACCAAGGTATCTACTGACATCCTGACCCCTGAGGCCAACTCAACTTCCCACCTAATGTCTTGCCTAGAAGCCACCACCCTGCAACGCTCCACTAACGATGAAGACAGAAAGGAGTCAGTAGCTCCTGAGTCAAAAAGGATAGAGATGGGGAAGTCTCCAATCGTACCTACTGCCTCGATGATGAGGCCTAGAAATCAGCCTGGCGGTTATCAACCGTTGCAAACATGTGGTGGGATCTGCCCACGTCACCTACAGTCTTCTTAGATCCTCCTGATCGGGGCTGTCCCCCTGCTGTAAATCCCTGCGGGCACTCTCTAGCCAAATGCCTTGCCCCACCACACACATAACACGGTCCTCTAGCCTGTAACTGCCCTGGATGTGTTCTGCTCGACTGTTGTTGCCCAGTCCGTCTCGTGGACCCCTGTGAGCCTCTGTAAGACTGCTGGGACCTTGCGGGTCCTGCCGATGAACCCTGCTGTCTCTGATCTCTGCGTGAACCCTGTTGCTGCCAACCACGGTTCTGTCCTCCCTGACCCTTCTGTTGGAATTTGGATTTTTGCTAGTGTTGCTACTGCTGTGGAGGCCTAGGAGGTAATGATGAAGAGTTATATCCTCCTCTCTGTGTTGTGTTTTGAGGCCTTCGAAAGTTTGCTGTTGTTGGAGATTACGATCCTGATACTGTGGGCGTGAATTCTGCCCTCGTCCCTAAATTTCCTCTGATATAAGGGCTTTTTCAACAGCCTCGCTCATGGTCTGGGGATTTGCCATGCGAACTGGTCCTACTATTCCGTGATTCAACCCTCTGATGAATTTGTGTATTAAGATTTTCTCGTCATGAAGGTATTCCACGTAACAAGAAAGCTCAATGAATCAGCTCTCATACTGAGTAACAGTGAGTCCCCTTTGGTGTAAATCATGGAACTCGTCGATCCTACGCTGTCTGTAGTGTTCTGACAAATATCACGCATTAAAGCACTAAATAAAGATATCCCAAGTGAGTGTCTCTATGGAAAGTCAGCGCTTGCACTCCTCTGTGCACCACCAAGTAGCTGCGGCATCCCTCAGAAGATGGACTGCCACTCGTGCTTTTGTGTTGCTTCCATATGGTCGCAACACGAAACACCTGTCTAAACTAATCAGCCAAGCCTCGGCCACAGCTCCCTCTGTAGCACCTGCGAAAGTGGGTGGGTGGAGCCTAAGTAGGTCTCTGATGGGGTCCCCTCTGTCTCTAAGTCCCACAACTGGCTCTTCCACCCCATCCTCATACAATACATGATGTACCTGCTCTGCCCTCTGGTTCTCATCTCGTCTCAAAGGTCTCGGAGGACTCCTACTTCGTGCACGGGAGGCTGACCCTACCTCCTCTACTGTTGTGTCGGGGTGCTCAACGAAAGGCTCCACACGTGGCACCTCTAGCGGATCAACGCGGGGCTCCTTAAGTGGCTCAATACGTGACTCAGCACGTGGCTCCCTACGTGGCTCCTCTCGCAGATCAACACGAGGCTCGACACGTGGCTCAGGAATCACTGGCGGTAACCTCTCTAACATAGTCTGCAGTGCCTGTAAGATCTGTGGTCCTATATCCAATACTGGTGGTGCCTGTGGTACTAGTGGTGCTTGTGGTACAGGTTGTGCAGGTGGTGCTGCTGTAACTACGGGTGTCAGTCCTTCAGCTAAGGAATCGCTGTGCACCTCGACAGACGCTGTGTGGCGTGATCGCGCTCGTCGAACACGTCGAGAAGGCATCCTACAAAAATAAGGTAGAGACTAATTAATCAAAGTTGCGGAATAATAACGTGCCCAAATACGCCCAGTGTTTAAACCTGGCTCTGATACCAAATGTCATGCCCACATTTTCCATGTGGTCACGACACGCGTCACATGTGTCATAGCCACATCTGTCATGTGGTTATGACACGAACTGTCAAAAATTTTCTCACACAACCCTAGAAACCCCCTCGCATGCATAAGCATGCTCGGTGGTGAAACGCCCAAGGCGAAAATACTTCAGTTGTCGATGGGGTACAAGTACAATTGCGTGCAACTAGATGCAAGTAGTCCAACAAGGGGGTCTCCCTGATGCCGTTAACGTCGCTACAAGATTTATATCTTCGAGGTCCCTAACCCTAATTCTCGACAGATTTCGACAACATAACGCCTTACGGCGTAAGTGGGAATTACTCAACAGTATACTACTTATGGAGTTCCCTGCTAGATTAACAACTTCCCACAATGCCTTGTTCTTACTAAACTGACTCGTGATCTCCCTATTGCATCATTTTTCAACAAAGCACGTTTGTCTGTCTCCTTTTTTGTTTCCTGAGACATACTCCTTCGACTTAGCATTCTCAACAAGGCAGTTCATTTGCCCTCTCTTCCGTTTCTCTGGTTCTTAATTTTGATTGTATTTTTATCGCGCTCACCTTAACTATTTCTCTGATGTTTTTGTTGTTTATATTCCGGTCTCTCTCTTTTGGGTCTCTTCGTATTCTTTATGTTTATCCTGTCCTTTCTTCATATTCTATATCAATCAGAGTTATCACTGTATCTATTTCCTAACATCCAGATTTCCCAAATCCTACAGGGCGATTTACTACTTCGCTAGACTCGGTTTCTTGATTTTCTCCGATCTAGGATTCGCCGTGTAATAATTAAACCTCTTCCTAAGCAAATCAAGCGGAAGGATCCATCAACTTAGTTCTCTTATCCCATGTGGGAAATGCCACGCATTTTCTCTTCTGTGTTTTCCAATGTTAGTTTTTCTTCTTCTTAATCTCTCGCAGGTTTTCTTCTCTGGATGTTTACTAACTACAGTTGAGATTAAAATGGCCTCACATGGAATGTCTGTGATGGCTTCTTAAGTTTATTTCCAGTGACCTTTTAAGCAAGGTGACACGTCATTTTCCTCTTCATATTCCTGGTTATTAATTTTCGTTGATAGTTAAACTTCCGAGAAACTCTTTATAGTATATTCCATTATGCTTTCTCTTAAGTTATAATTTTATTCTCTCTTATTATAATTACTGTTGTTATTATTACTCTTATTTATTATAATGCTATAATTACAATCGTAATTCTTTATTTTAAATAAAATATATATATATATATACATATATATACATTTTATATCCATGTTTTTTTTTTTTAAATAAGAGGCTCTCCCCTTTATATATATTATTAAACTTCCTATATAAATAAAGAATTATATATATATATATAAACAATTATAATCCATTGTGATATAAAATAAGAGGCTCTCCTCTTTATAAAGTCCCATTCCATAGTCATATTTTATTTGTTTCTTTTTTTTTTGTTTATTAAACATAAAAAACCTAATTGTTTATAATTTTTATTGCAGGCAAAGGGCATGAGTAGCGGCGGCGGCCACGGCAGGGGATGGCGGAGTGGAGGGTCCGCGGTGGCGGACAGAGATCGGCGGTGGTGGCCGCAGAGGGCATGGTGATGCGGCCGCGGGTGGAGGTCTGGCGGAGGTGCGGCAGCAGCAGCGGCCGCGAGGGGGGGAAAACCACCGGTCAGGGATTCGAAGGGGGGCGGAGCTGGCGAGGTGAGCGCCGCCGAAGGAGGCCGCGGTGAGGGTCTTAGCGGGGGATGTGGCGGTATATTGGCCATGGGGTGTAGCAGCATACTGGCCGCGGTTTTAAAGACTGGCAAGGGTGTGGGGAGGGGGCGAAGCCCCCACCCACATCCCACGTAATGGGGTGTGGGTGGGGGCTCCGCCCCCTCCACACACCTCCATTGTTTTGAAAGGACTGCAATGGGGTTTCAACCCCATCGCCCATGTATTGCATATATTTTTTTTTAAAACACAAAACAAACTTTGTTTATTGTTTGTTTTATAAATTCTTTTTATTTTATTTTATTTCTTTCTCTCTGTTTATATATAAAAAAAAATAGAGAATTCATTATACCATTTTGTTTATTCAAACATTTAATTTAAATGTAATTTTTTTTTATATATATAAACAATATCATATGTAAGAAAACTATATATATATATATATACTCAAAACACATTTTTAATCACAACTCTCCTTATTAGCCCTCTAATTAGAATTAGTAAAATTACAATATTGTTTAATGGAACGGGCAAATAGTTTGTAAGTTAAATAACGATTTAGCTTTATAATGAATGAATAATTTAAAATGAACGAATAAATCTATGATAAATTGTAATTTCAATGCATCACCAACGCGTAATGACAAATCCGAATTTTACATACAAGGATAATTAAAAATTGTTCTCCTTCTTGATCTCATTTATTATTCAAACCACAATTTCTTTTCATAGCAATAAGCAAGATAAACATCATTTTCATAAACGATGTAAGTCACAATACTTTTTATACTACGTGCTATTTTAATATATTAACAATGTTACAATCTTCATAAAATCTACCAATAACCATTAATTTCAACAAATTTTCCAATAACATAAACTTAACTTTACAACTGGATAATAAAATTGAAGGACAATTCTCCACAACAATACTGACGAAAAAAAATTTTCTTTCCTTCCCTGACAATAATCTGTTACAACGTCAGAGGGAGAGAATCCCTCTGTAATGGATCTAAACAGGAAGTAACTCAATGAACCAAACTCTGCTTATAGCAAGGATGAAATTCTTTCTCTCAAAATACAGTGCTCCTCCAATTCCAACCGCAAACTTTCAAAGGAAACCTGCGTATCAAAGACAAACAAAGAAGAAAACACCACTCATATAGCTCTCCTCCCTTCCGTAGACAAGCAAGAGGGTCACCCCCGAGCTAAGGAGACCATACTCACACCTGGGTAAACTCAAGCAATCCACTTCAAAACAGGAACATCAACAAACCCAAAGCACACAAAACACCATGGATAAATTACACAACACAAAAACTCAACAACAGTGAGTTTCATAAGGGGCAGGAGAGTGGACCACTCGACTCCAGGGTGACACCCTTACAGCTATTATAACCAATACAAATCTCTTGGCCTCAAACCAAGTTTGATCACAAAATTTCTCAAAGAATCTGTATCTGACTCTCAAGTCAAGAACCGGTCTCAAATACAAGCCCTCAAGGCTTTCAACATCCCAAAAGAGAAAGCAGGTATGCACCCGAGGAGGATCACTCCTCCCCTACCCCAAACTTGATGAGCATTTCTCCCGAGTGGGAGAAGCTCTGTCAACAACCCGACAACAGATCCCACAGAAAACAAATCTAAAACACAACAAATAAACATCTTTCACACAATTTTTCATACAACATTCAGATATACGAAGGAAAGGTAAAACCAAACCAACCTTACAAAGTCCTTCTGGAATGAAACTATTGCAGAGTTCCACTGAGATCTCTTCCAACCTTAGCCACCAACTCCTTCTTCCTTTCCTCCTCCCAAGCTAACTTTCCTATTCTGGCAATGAAAATAAAACTCTCCAAAAAAATCAACTAACTCCCCTCCCTTCCAAAAATGGAATTCAAATAACCCAAAACTCTCCAGTTTAGAGGAATGGGGAGGTGACACTTGTCACCTCCTCACCCTTCCCAAAAACCACTATTATGTCCCAAGGGATGAGTGTTGGCTTATGTCACTCACCCATCCCTAGAGTACTCCTTATCCCTCTCCTCATGTCATTTCTCTTATGCATGGAAGAAATAAAAGAAGTTAAAGGAGGAAAAGACAGGTGACCCATGCCTCTTCTCCCTTCCTCCAACATGGATGACCCCACAGCACATGGGGAATCTCACTAATGGTGAGGGTGACTTCAAGTCAATCCCTCTATAATGGATGGGTTTGTAGTCATCTCATACCTTGGGAGTTGAAGAGGGATGGGTTGGGTGTTGGTACAACCCATCTTGTCCCCCCCATACATCCAATTTTCGCCACTTAACTTCAGGGGTTAGTTAAAATGACTAGATGGAGGTTACCCAAGGGTTACCCATGCCAAATGGGGCCCTGGACCCATGGGGTATAACCCAGGGTCAACTTTAACCCATTCTGGGCAACCATGGTCAAGGTAAAGCACAAGAAAAGGCCTCCAAGATTTAAATAAAAGAAAAGAAATTCAAATTCAATCTTTTTACAACACAAATCATAAGTAAGTGTTACAAGAGGGTAGACCAACCCTTTCGACCTTATGAAAGACCACATTACGACACCATATCAAACACAGAGTGATCTTGGTTCCTTGGGGAACCAAATCAGCTTAACAGGGAATAACAATAACAAGGTGCGGAATGATCTCTGAAATCTGTGGTATGATTAGTAAATTCCTGCACACTAAATTGCAAGATCAGTTTCACATATAATCATCATAGCCGAAGCAACTTAAAAACATGCATTATCCTGACATAGTTCTAAATAGCATAAATGAAATCATATTACAATTTTCCATCATCACCTAATTAACTTTTCTGAAATGTAAACTTATCCAAACATCACCCAATTAGTTTTTTCGTAAACAAAATAAAGTTTAATAGTTTAACAAGTCCAGGAACTACTATCCCACACATATAAAAAGTATCAATAACAGTAATGTAAATAGTCACAAGAACAGAAGTAAAAAGGTGGTCCTCACATCCTCTCCCCCTAAGACTGTACTTCCTCCTGGAAGTCATCAAAAAGGTGAGGATAAAGGGTCTTCAGTCTCTTTGCATCTTCCCAAGTCGCTGTAACTTCGTCGTAAAGATCCCACTGGACCCTAACCTGGTCCTGCTCTCGACCTCGAAGGGCCAGCGTCCGACGAGCCAATATGCGAATTGGCTCCAGCGCTAGCTGTCTGTCTGCCTCTACCTGAAGAGCACTCCAATCCAACACGTGAGATAAGTCAGAAATATATTGACGTAAAACTGAAGTATGAAATACATCGTGGATACGTGACAGGCTAGGTGGCAAGGCTAGACGATAGGCTACGGGTCCTATCCGCTCCAAGATCTCAAAAGGTCCTACAAATCGAGGTGCGAGCTTAGAGCCCTTCCCGTAACGGATCGGACTCTTGTGCGGTCGCACTCTCAAAAATACTCTATCACCCACAGCGAAGCTTCGGTCTGTCCTCTTAGCATCGGCATACTTCTTCTACCTGTCCTGTGCTTCCTGAAGTCTCTGTCTGATTTGTTTGACCTGCTGTTCCATATTCTGAACTATCTCTGGACCGATGACCGTTCTGTCCTCTATCCGGTCCCAACTCAGAGGTGTTCTGCATGGTCTGTCGTATAACGCCTGGAAAGGAGGCATACCCAACAAGCTGTGATGCCCATTATTGTAGGCGAACTCAACTAGATATAGGTACTCCTCCCATCTAGACTGATGGTCCATAACATACATGCGAAGCATGTTTTCTAACACCTGGTTAACTCTCTCAGTTTGTCCGTCGGTTTCCAGATGATAGGTTGAACTGAAGTTGAGCTGTGTGCCCAAAGCCTGATGTAAGGCTCTCCAGAATGATGAAGTAAATAGGGAGTCTCTGTCGGATATAATGCGGCAAGGTACCCCATGAAGTCTAACAATTTGATCAAGAAACACCTTTGCCACCGATGATGCGTTGTACGTTGTGCAGATTGGTGAAAAATGCGCCACTTTGGTCAGCTTGTCAACTGTCACCATAATAGCATCATGGTGACGTGATGACATAGGTAGACCAATGATGAAATCCATAGAAATGGTGTCCCATTTCCATTCAGGTATTTCGTGAGGGTACAACAGTCCAGCTAGATGCTGATGTTCAGCCTTGACCCTCTGACATTCTAGGCAACGAGCAATGTATTCTGCAATGTCACGCCTCATCCCAGCCCAATGATAAAGTTTTCGTAAATCCGCATGCATCTTCTTCACTCCTGGATGTGCTGTGTAGGGTGCTCTATGAGCCTCTGATAGGATTGCTGTACGAAGATTACCCGCATTCGGTACATAGATGCGTTGCTGATGTCTAAGCAAGCCATCAGACTCAAGGGTATATCCTGCGAATTTGCCCTCAAGGGCCCTTTGATTTAGAATTTCCTGCTGCACCTCAAGAAACCACTCGTCCTCCGGCAAATGCTGTAAGATGCGATCTCTCAAGTCCACCCTCAAGGTTAGGATCAGGATCTCGTGGCGCCTTCGACTCAAAGCATCAGCGACCACGTTCTCCTTCCCTTTGATGTAGTGGACATCAAAGTCGTATTCGCATAGGAATTCCATCCAACGCCGTTGGCAGGCATTCAAGTTTGGTTGTGTAAAAATATATTGCAAGCTATGATGATCCGAATGGAGTTCAAAGCGTCGACCTAAGAGAAAGTGTCTCCAGCGGACCAAAGCGTGAACAACTGCTGCGAGCTCTAAGTCGTGGGTAGGGTAGTTTAATTCATGTGTCTTCAGTTTCCGTGATTCATATGCGATCGCTCGACCACCCTGCATAAGCACGGCTCCCAAACCCTCTAATGATGCATCTGTGCAAACAACAAACTCTTCTGTAGAATCTGGAACCGCTAAAATAGGAGCACTGGTAAGACGTTCCTTGAGGACTCCAAAGGCCTTTTCACACTGTTTGATCCATATGAAACCCTTCCCCTTTCGCTGAAGGGAAGTGATGGGATGTGCTATCCTGGAAAAGCCCTCGACAAACCGACGATAATACCCAGCTAACCCCATAAAGCTTCTGACCTCTGTCACATTGGTGGGTGCCGGCCACTCCTGAATAGCCCTGATTTTAGATGGATCTACGGAGATGCCATGGCCTGATAAAATGTGTCCCAAATACTGCACCTCTGTCCTGAAGAAAGCACACTTCGCCAAGTTGCCATAAAGCTGCTCCTCTCGTAAGCGCTGCAAAACTTGACGCAAGTGCTCCACATGCTCTTCCTCGGTCCGTGAATAGATCAAAATGTCATCCAGAAATATGATCACGAACCGGTCTAGGTAAGTACGGAACACCCCGTTCATGAGACTCATGAACACTGCAGGGGCGTTCGTCAACCCGAAGGGTACCACTGTGAATTTGTAATGGCCATATCTGGTTCGAAAAGTAGTCTTATGAATATCTGCCTCTGTGATGCACAATTGGTGATACCCAGATTTTAGATCGATTTTTGAGAACACTCTGGCTCCCTGCATTTGATCAAAAAGGTCGTCAATCCTGGGCAGAGGATAATGGTTCTTCACCGTCACCTTGTTCAACTGCCTGTAGTCCATGCATAAACGAAGAGACCCATCCTTCTTCTTCATGAAGATAACCGGTGTGCCCCATGGTGAAACGCTAGGTCAGATGTGTCCCTTCTCAAGTAATTCCTCTAACTGCAGCTTAAGTTCAGTGAGTTCATGTGTAGTCATCCTATAGGGTGCTCGGGATATCGGTTCTGCACCCGGCACTAAGTCAATGTGGAAGTCCACCTCTCTGCGTGGTGGCATTCCTGGTAATTCTAGCAGAAATACATCGGCAAACTCTTTAAGGACAGGATGATCATCTAAGGTCGCCTCAGTTTCATCCTCTATTCTATCACTGACCGTAATTGCAAACAACTGGTATCCTTTCCGCATGCAGCGCTTAAGCTGCTGAGCGGATATCATACGAACAATCGTGGGCTTCTGAATGCCCACTATCTCAACCGGCGATCCATGATCGTCCAAACAACTAATCATCCTCTGATGACAATTTAGCTTGGCTCTATGTGCCGCAAGCCAATCCATACCCAGTACTACACCGTAGGATCCTAAGGGCATAACCCTAAGGTCACATGATGTAGTGAAGGATCCTAATGTGATCTCGCAGTCTTTAACCAAGGTATCTACTGACATCCTGGCCCTTGAGGCCAACTCAACTTCCCACCTAATGTCTTGCCTAGAAGCCACCAGCCTGCAACGCTCCACTAATGATGAAGACAGAAAGGAGTCAGTAGCTCCTGAGTCAAAAAGGATAGAGATAGGGAAGTCTCCAATCGTACCTGCTGCCTCGATGATGAGGCCTGGAAATTGGCCTGGCGGTTATCAACCGCTGCAAACATGTGGTGGGATCTGCCCACGTCACCTACAGTCTACTCAGATCCTCCTGATCGGGGCTGTCCCCCTGCTGTAAATCCCTGCGGGCACTCTCTAGCCAAATGCCCTGCCCCACCACACACATAACACGGTCCTCTAGCCTGTAACTGCCCTAGCTGTGTTCTGCCTGACTGTTGTTGCCCAGTCCGTCCCGTGGACCCCTGTGAGCCTCTGTAAGACTGCTGGGACATTGCGGGTCCTGCCGATGAACCCTACTGTCTCTGATCTCTGCGTGAACCCTGCTGCTGCCAACCACGGTTCTGTCCTCCCTGACCCCTCTGTTGGAATTTGTATTTTTGCTGATGTTGCTGCTGCTGTGGAGGCCTAGGAGGTAATGATGAAGAGTTATATCCTCCTCTCTGTGTTGTGTTTTGAGGCCTTCGAAAGTTTTGCTATTGTTGGAGATTAAGATCCTGATACTGTGGGCATGAATTCTACCCTCGTCCCTGAATTTCCTCTGATATAAGGGCTTTTTCAACAGCCTCGCTCATGGTCTAGGGATTTGCCATACGAACTGGTCCTGCTATTCCGTGATTCAACCCTTTGATGAATTTGTGTATTAAGATTTTCTCGTCATGAAGGTATTCCGTGTAACGAGAAAGCTCAATGAATCGGCTCTCATACTGAGTAACAGTGAGTCCCCTTTGCTGTAAATCATGGAACTCGTCAATCATGCGCTGTCTGTAGTGTTCTGACAAATATCGCGCATTAAAGCACTCAATAAAGATATCCCAAGTGAGTGTCTCTATGGAAAGTCGGTGCTTGCACTCCTCTGTGCGCCACCAGGTAGCTGCGGCATCCCTCAGAAGATGGACTGCCACTCGTGCTTTCGTGTTACTTCCATATGGTCGCAACACGAAACACTTGTCTAAACTAATAAGCCAAGCCTCAGCCACAGCTCCCTCTGTAGCACCTGCGAAAGTGGGTGGGTGGAGCCTAAGTAGGTCTCTGATGGGGTCCCCTCTGTCTCTAAGTCCCACAACTGGCTCTTCCACCCCATCCTCATACAATACATGATGTACCTGCTCTGCCCTCTGGTTCTCATCTCATCTCAAAGGTCTCGGAGGACTCCTACTCCGTGCACGGGAGGCTAACCCTACCTCCTCTACTGTTGTGTCGGGGTGCTCAACGAAAGGCTCCACACGTGGCACCTCTAGCGGATCAACGCGGGGCTCCTTAAGTGGCTCAATACGTGACTCAACACGTGGCTCCCTACGTGGCTCCTCTCGCGGATCAACACGAGGCTCGACACGTGGCTCAAGAATCACTGGCGGTAACCTCTCTAACATAGTCTGCAATGCCTATAAGATCTGTGGTCCTATATCCAATACTGGTGGTGCCTGTGGTACTAGTGGTGCTTGTGGTACAGGTTGTGCAGGTGGTGCTGCTGTAACTACGGGTGTCAGTCCTTCAGCTAAGGAATCGCTGTGCACCTCGACAGACATTTTGTGGCGTGATCGCGCTCGTCGAACACGTCGAGAAGGCATCCTACAAAAACAAGGTAGAGACTAATTAATCAAAGTTGCAGAATAATAACGTGCCCAAATACGCCCAGTGTTTAAACCTGGCTCTGATACCAAAGTCATGCCCACATTTTCCATGTGGTCACAACATGCGTCACACGTGTCATAGCCACATCTGTCATGTGGTTATGACACGAACTGTCAAAAATTTTCTCACACAACCCTAGAAACCCCCTCGCATGCATAAGCATGCTCGGTGGTGAAATGCCCAAGGTGAAAATACTTCAGTTGTCGACGGGGTACAAGTACAATTGCGTGCAACTAGACGCAAGCAGTCCAACAAGGGGGTCTCCTTGATGCCATTAATGTCGCTACAATATTTATATCTTCGAGGTCCCTAACCCTAATTCTTGGCAGATTTAGACAACATAACGCCTTACGGCGTAAGTGGGAATTACTCAACAGTATACTACTTACGGAGTTCCTTGCTAGATTAACAACTTCCCACAACGCCTTGTTCTTACTAAACTGACTCGTGATCTCCCTATTGCATCATTTTTCAATAAAGCATGTTTGTCTGTCTCCTCTTTTGTTTCCTGAGACATACTCCTTTGACTTAGCATTCTCAACAAGGCAGTTCATTTGCCCTCTCTTCTGTTTCTCTGGTTCTTAATTTTGATTGTATTTTTATCGCGCTCACCTTAACTATTTCTCTGATGTTTTTGTTGTTTATATTCTAGTCTCTCTCTTTTGGGTCTCTTCGTATTCTTTATGTTTATCCTATCCTTTCTTCATATTCTATATCAATCAGAGTTATCACTGTATCTATTTCCTAACATCCAGATTTCCCAAATCCTACAGGCTGATTTACTACTTCGCTGTACTCGGTTTCCTGATTTTCTTCGATCTAGGATTCGCCGTGTAATAATTAAACCTGTTCCTAAGCAAATTAAGCGGAAGGATCCATCAACTTAGTTCTCTTATCCCATGTGGGAAATGCCGCACATTTTCTCTTCTGTGTTTTCCAATGTTAGTTTTTCTTCTTCTTAATCTCTCGCAGGTTTTCTTCTCTGGACGTTTACTAACTACAGTTGAGATTAAAATGGCCTCACATGGAATGTCTGTGATGGCTTCTTAAGTTTATTTCCAGTGACCTTTTAAGCAAGGTGATGCGTCATTTTCCTCTTCATATTCCTGGTTATTAATTTTCGTTGATAGTTAAACTTCTGAGAAACTCTTTATAGTATATTCCATTATGCTTTCTCTTAAGTTATAATTTTATTCTCTCTTATTATAATTACTGTTGTTATTATTACTCTTATTTATTATAATGCTATAATTACAATCGTAATTCTTTATTTTAAATAAAAAATATATATATATATACATATATATACATTTTATATCCATGTTTTTTTTTTTAAATAAGAGGCTCTCCCCTTTATATATATTATTAAACTTCCTATATAAATAAAGAATTTTATATATATATATATATATATATATATATATATATATATATATATATATAAATATATATATATATATATAAACAATTATAATCCATTGTGATATAAAATAAGAGGCTCTCCTCTTTATAAAGTCCCATTCCATAGTCATATTTTATTTGTTTCTTTTTTTTTTGTTTATTAAACATAAAAAACCTAATTGTTTGTAATTTTTATTGCAGGCAAAGGGCATGAGTAGCGGCGGCGGCCACGGCAGGGGACAGCGGAGTGGAGGGTCCGCGGTGGTGGACAGAGATCGGCGGTGGTGGCCGCAGAGGGCATGGTGATGCGGCCGCGGGTGGAGGTCTGGCGGAGGCGCGGCGGCAGCAGCGGCCGCGAGGGGGGGAAGACCACCGGTCAGGGATTCGAAGGGGGGCGGAGCTGGTGGGGTGAGCGCCGCCGAAGGAGGCCGTGGTGAGGGTCTTAGCAGGGGATGTGGCGGCATATTGGCCGCAGGGTGTAGCGGCATACTAGCCGCGGTTTTAAAGACTGGCAAGGGTGTGGGGAGGGGGCGGAGCCCCCACCCACATCCCACATAATGGGGTGTGGGTGGGGGCTCCGCCCCCTCCCCACACCTCCATTGTTTTTAAAGGACTGCGATGGGGTTTCAACCCCACCGCCCATGTATTGCATATATTTTTTTTTAAAACACAAAACAAACTTTGTTTATTGTTTGTTTTATAAATTCTTTTTTTTTTATTTTATTTCTTTCTCTCTGTTTATATATAAAAAAAACAAAGAATTCATTATACCATTTTGTTTATTCAAACATTTAATTTAAATGTAATTTTTTTTTTATATATATAAACAATATCATATGTAAGAAAACTATATATATATACTCAAAACACATTTTTAATCACAACTCTCCTTATTAGCGCTCTAATTAGAATTAGTAAAATTACAATATTGTTTAATGGAACGGGCAAATAGTTTGTAAGTTAAATAACGATTTATCTTTATAAAGAACGAATAATTTAAAATGAACGAATAAATCTATGATAAATTGTAATTTCAATGCATCACCAACGCGTAACGACAAATCCGAATTTTACATACAAGGATAATTAAAAATTGTTCTCCTTCTTGATCTCATTTATTATTCAAACCACAATTTCTTTTCATAGCAATAAGCAAGATAAACATCATTTTCATAAATGATGTAAGTCAAAATACTTTTTATACTACGTGCTATTTCAATATATTAACAATGTTACAATCTTCATAAAATCTACCAATAACCATTAATTTCAACAAATTTTCCAATAACATAAACTTAACTTTACAACTGGATAATAAAATTGAAGGACGATTCTCCACAACAATACTGACGAAAAAAAAAATTTCTTTGCTTCCCTGACAATAATCTGTTACAACGTCAGAGGGAGAGAATCCCTCTGTAATGGATCTAAACAAGAAGTAACGCAATGAACCAAACTCTGCTTATAGCAAGGATGAAATTCTTTCTCTCAAAATACAGTGCTCCTCCAATTCCAACCGCAAACTTTCAAAGGAAACCTGCGTATCAAAGACAAACAAAGAAGAAAACACCACTCATATAGCTCTCCTCCCTTCCGTAGACTCGCAAGAGGGTCACCCCCGAGCTAAGGAGACCATACTCACACCTGGGTAAACTCAAGCAATCCACTTCACAACAGGAACATCAACAAACCCAAAGCACACAAAACACCCATGGATAAATTACACAACACGAAAACTCAACAACAGTGAGTTTCATAAGGGGCAGGAGAGGACCACTCGACTCCAGGGTGACACCCTTACAGCTATTATAACCAATACAAATCTCTTGGCCTCAAACCAAGTTTGATCACAAAATTTCTCAAAGAATCTGTATCTGACTCTCAAGTCAAGAACCGGTCTCAAATACAAGCCCTCAAGGCTTTCAACATCCCAAAAGAGAAAACAGGTATGCACCCAAGGAGGATCACTCCTCCCCTACCCCAAACTTGATGAGCAATTCTCCCAAGTGGGAGAAGCTCTGTCGACAACCCGACAACAGATCCCACAGAAAACAAATCTAAAACACAACAAATAAACATCTTTCACACAATTTTTCATACAACATTCAGATATACGAAGGAAAGGTAAAACCAAACCAACCTTACAAAGTCCTTCTGGAATGAAACTGTTGCAGAGTTCCACTGAGATCTCTTCCAACCTTAGCCACCAACTCCTTCTTCCTTTCCTCCTCCCAAGCTAACTTTCCTATTCTGGCAATGAAAATAAAACTCTCCAAAAAAATCAACTAACTCCCCTCCCTTCCAAAAATGGAATTCAAATAACCCAAAACTCTCCGGTTTAGAGGAATGGGGAGGTGACACTTGTCACCTCCTCACCCTTCCCAAAAACCACTATTATGTCCCAAGGGATGAGCGTTGGCTTATGTCACTCACCCATCCCTAGAGTACTCCTTATCCCTCTCCTCATGTCATTTCTCTTATGCATGGGAGAAATAAAAGGAGTTAAAGGAGGAAAAGACATGTGACCCATGCCTCTTCTCCCTTCCTCCAACATGGATGACCCCACAGCACATGGGGAATCTCACTAATGGTGAGGGTGACTTCAAGTCAATCCCTCTATACTGGATGGGTTTGTAGTCATCTCATACCTTGGGAGTTGAAGAGGGATGGGTTGGGTGTTGGTACAACCCATCTTGTCCCCCCCATACATCCAATTTTCGCCACTTAACTTTAGGGGTTACTTAAAATGACTAGATGGAGGTTACCCAAGGGTTACCCATGTCAAATGGGGCCCTGGACCCATGGGGTATAACCCAGGGTCAACTTTAACCCATTCTGGACAACCATGGTCAAGGTAAAGCACAAGAAAAGGCCTCCAAGATTTAAATAAAAGAAAAGAAATTCAAATTCAATCTTTTTACAACACAAATCATAAGTCAGTGTTACAAGAGGGTAGACCAACCCTTTCGACCTTATGAAAGACCACATTACGACACCATATCAAACACAGAGTGATCTTGGTTCCTTGGGTAACCAGATCGGCTTAACAGGGAATAACAATAACAAGGTGCGGAATGATCTCTAAAATATGTGGTATGATTAGTAAATTCCTGCACACTAAATTGCAAGATCAGTTTCACATATAATCATCATAGCCGAAGCAACTTAAAAACATGCATTATCCTGACATAGTTCTAAATAGCGTAAATGAAATCATATTACAATTTTCCATCATCACCTAATTAACTTTTCTGAAATGTAAACTTATCCAAACATCACCCAATTAGTTTTTCCGTAAACAAAATAAAGTTTAATAGTTTAACAAGTCCGGGAACTACTATCCCACACATATAAAAAGTATCAATAACAGTAATGTAAATAGTCACAAGAACAGAAGTAAAAAGGTGGTCCTCACACACATGCTACCACTTTGCATTTGGCAAGTAGGGAAGTCACTCCTATTCACATGACAATAACTCGTGAAGTGAAGGAGAGAATGTAGGAAGAAGAGTCTTATGAGTGGTAGGGGGTTTGGGCATTGATTGCCTTGAGTGGGAGTTTGATGATCATTGTTGGTAATGTTGATGTGACAGAACATTGTTATCTCTTTTAGTAATTTGTCATTTACATTTCTAGTTTCTTGAGTAATATTTATTTATTATCTAGTGTTTGTGAGAAAGTAGTTTATGATTTGCCCTTGCATTCAAAAAATTCTTTCTATGCAAACTCTTATTCTGTTATGTTCTGTTTCTCATAATATCTTAGCTTGTTCTTGGACTTGGGCTTTGCCTATAGCCTTGTGGGCTGGTTGATTAGCCGTAATTTATCTCAAGATGGATGCAACCGAATCTTCCTATACTCCAAGATGCATCAACATTAGATGCCTTGTGAGGAGCCACGAGGGGATTCATAGATGAATTTATTTTGAGGAATCTTACTTTCTCTCTTGTTTAATATTTGCTTGAAAGTTGTCAACCTCATGATGCTATCGAGGGATGAAAATTTATCTATTTTTGGTGTTTTTTGTGTTTTGAATGATGTCTCTAAATGCAGTTTAATCTAAATGCATGTAGGATTAATCTACTTTGTATTTTTGTATTTTCTTGAATTTAAATGTTATCTAATTAAACTACTTTCAAAAAATAAATATGTCTTTATATATGCAACTAGATGAATTTTCCTATGTGCAATGTAACTAATTTTGATTATGTTTTCTAGCAAGAGTAAGGAATCTCTTTATTGTTTAGGAAATTTTGACAAGAGTGCTAGTATCTCTCAATTTTTTGAGTTTAAGATTAGGGCATTGGGATATCTTGATTTTCTAAGTTTAAGATGAGAGTGTTGGGATCTCTCAATTATTTGAGTTAGTGTGAGAGTGTTGAGATCTCTCAATTTTCAAAGCTTATGTTATAACCAAATAAAATAAACACAAATTTAACTACTTTAAATCTAAATCCACTACAATAAACAAATAAATTCCTAAATATAAACTAAGAAAATGTAAGCAATTATTACATTTCCTGGGCAATTTTGATTTTCTAATTAAACTACTGAATAATCTAAAGCTCTCTTAAAACAAATGGAACTTGTGAAAACTAAAGCTTCAAAGATGCTTTTTTGAGAATCCTATATTGGCATATGTCCTTAGGAAGTCAAACTTCTATATCCTCCTTTCCAACAATAGGGTCCTCCTCCTTGATGACAGTGGGATGATAGGGATAATGGAATTGGGGAAATTGGACACTATCTGGAAGGTTGGGAAAGCTTTGAAGATTCTCAAAAAATTGAAAAGGCATGAGAGTCCCATATGAGCATGAAAATACTATGAGTGGGGGTTATTGTGAAATGGTATCCTAGTCCTCTAAAGGTGATCCCAATCTTTATTGAGAGAGAGGTAATGAAATGAGAGCTTCTAGCAAGGAGCTAGACAAAATGCAAGAAAATAATCAACCTCCTATTTAGAAACCTTGAAAAAGGCACTTACCTCCTACATTGAGCATATATTAATGTTATGAGGGTTGCTAAAGCAGAGAATGCAAAATGAACAAGCTCCTTGATGCAAAAGGAAATGAGAGTATTTATAGGTAAGAAGCTTCACAAATTGGGGGAGATGATTGGGAAAAGACCAAAGAGCTAATTGATAGATGATATAAGAGCTGATTAAGAGTCAACAGGAGTGTAATGTTCCACCCCAAATTGAAACCAATTTTTTCCAACACCCACAAATAATTTTGTCTTCTATCATGCAGGTATTCTGTCAAACACTTGCATAGTAATTGTTTCAATGTATTTCAATGTGTTTGGGTATGTGATCATTCAAAATGCAATTTGAAACAATATTTGTTCAAACAGAAAACCCACAATGCATAGAAATATCATGAACATTTCAACAAACCCTTTGCATGCATAAAGAAACAATTAATAACAACAATCTAACCTCAAACTCCAACATTATATATTGATCTTCAATTGCTATGCTTGTTGTTACAAACTCAAAATTACAACAGCTGTGATATAATATCAAATGGTGTAAATCCACAATGTTATTATGTTGGTGTCACATAAATATGTCACATCTCATTTTGGACTTTATTTATAATTTAAATTATGGGATATTTTTACTATGATTGTTTTACTATTGAGTGATTTCACGTGTGTGAAAGGTAAAATAGTTGATATTTAAAATGTATAAAAATTTGAAAGTCGATTGATGATCAATTATTATTAAGATTATGGATGTATATTTTGTTTTGCCTCAGCTATGATTATAAGGACTAACCTATTAATGAGAATCTAAGTGTGACTGAGTGTAGGAGAAATGTCGAAGACGAGAACATGGTTGAGGTAGAGATGTTCTAGCCACCCGGCAATAACTGATGGGATGGATAAACCCAATGCATGCACACACTCACTTAGTTTCATGACATATTGCATTATTCATATTTCTTCATTGAGTTGCTTTATTATGCATCATTATGTGTATATATTAATGGATGTGATTGATGTATGATGATTAGATAAATATGTGAATTTTGTCGTTACAATATGTTCATTCGAATTGCATAAATTAGCCATGTATATATACATTTTTTTAAATTAGATTTAATAGAATTGTATAAGTTGAATTCAATTTGATTTATTTATATTATTTAAAGAGTTTATCGATATATATATATATATACACAATTTAAATTAATATATATATATATATATATATTATGTTGTTGCATGAAATGATATTTTAGATAGACTTAAAATAAGCATATATGCATATATATATATATATATATATATATATATATATATATATATATATATGATAATATTTCTTTTATTTATTTATTTTGGTAATTAATTTCTTTTGGAAGAAGAAATAAGTTAAATTATTTTAATTTGTTAATTTATTTAATTATTGAATGTGCATGTCTATTTTAAAGATTTAGAGAATCAATTATTAAGAATATCATATTTATGAATTAGAAAATTATATTTCTAATATTAGTTTTAAGTAGGATGTGCATGAATATGAATAAAGTCATTTTAATATTATTTTTCTTTTATTAAGAATATAATATTATATTTTGCTTTTTAGGTTTTGAAAAAAATAGGAAGAGTTATTAAAAGAAGAGAATTAGCTTTTTTTTCTTCCTTTTTTTTGGTTATCAAATTTTATTATGGAAAAGAGAAGAAGAAAAAAGGAAAACAGATTATTGAAGCTCAGGGATTTGAAAGTGCTTTTTTGTGTGAAGAATTAAAGGATTGTTGTGATTTTTTTGAATTGATTGGTTTATCTCCATTTTTAACCAAATTGCTACAAGGATTGAGCTAGGATTCTTGTCATGAAAGGATTTAGCAAAGACTTACTTTGGTTAATAATTGAATATAGGATTGTGTGAAGAAATTGTGATTTATATGCTTCTTGTGCAAAAAGAAAGATTTAAACAAATTATAGTTTCATTGGTTTTGAATATTAGAAAAGAATTTTGTTGAATTGAATTTGTTAGGAATTCTTAAAAATTAGTAGGAAGATTTGATAGGTTATTTGATCTGAATATGATTTTTAGAATATTGAAATATGAATTTCTTGTATAGGAGAAAAAACATAATAGAAGACTTAGGAAGAGACTAAAAAGAAAAATAGTAACCTATCTTAGTTTAGATATATCTCTTAAACTGTGATTTGGGTATTTATAATTTATGGATATATGGTTTTAAATTAGGGGGTAAACGTTATCTCCATTTTTTATGATTTTATCTTTTATAGTTTGTTTTTAGTTATTAAAACAAGTGGACTATTTAAAAAAAAAAGGGGTAAATCTGTCATGATAAAAATTAGTCTGTTACGACATCAATAACTTTAGTTTTATGAACTGAGTTTCTCTAAAATTTTTATGGAAGGTGCGCAACTACATTTTTTAAATCATATAAAAAAATCAGCCTTACCCAATTTGTAAATTTTAAAAAATGTATTAATTAGTGACTATCTATCTCTGCTGCTATTTTTAACATGATGTTTATCTATGATTATATTGTATTTATAAAATTATATTAAAGATAGTTATTATGAAAATATTTATTTATTTCTGTAGATCTATGTATTATCTTTCCAACATATTTAAAAATTAGAAAAATGTTGTGTTTTGAGAAAGTTATGTATGTTTTCGTGAAAACTATATTTTATGCAATATAAATCTAAGTTGCTGGCATGAAAGTCATGTTTGGTTTATGTGTGATCTCCCAACATGGTTTTGTGACTTTGTAAGCATGTTGAAATTGCTATGCGGATATTATTTATGAGGGTGTGAGCATGATTTGGAAATTATAGTGTTTTGAACCATATTTAAAGTCACCTGTAGTGTTGATGTCCATGTTTAATTTTGTTGTCCTATCATTATGTCTCTTGTAACATCTTGATCACCTGTAGGTTTAATTTAACTGACTTATTTGTTTATGTCTTCACTTAAATGGTGTTTTTGTTTGAAAAACATAAATATGAAATTGTTAGAAAAGATGATTCTCCTTTATTCCTTATTACAAATTTAATCATAATGGTATTATAAATATGATCTTACTTGTGGTTAGACAAATCTAGATTTATTTGTTTTGTTTTATTTTTCAGAAATTAGGAATGAATTATGGGATAAATATTATAACTAATTTTATAGCGATCTATGTATATCTTGAATGATTAAATGCAACTCTTTGATAAAAATATTGCTAGAAATTTATTCTCATTGATTGAGTAAAGAAATGAAGTAGTAACTGTATCTAGGCAAAAGTATGTGTTATAAGATCTAGACACAAGATTCTTTTGAGGTAATTAAGTATTGAAGAGTTGAGTTATCTTTAGTTTATGTCTTATTTATGTATCTCGAATGAACATATGTGAAAGCGTTTTCATTAGAATTATTTGCTTGAAAGTAAATTCATTTTGATGGTGCAAAAGAAAAGAATTAGTTTGCTTTGAAAGAAAGTAGTATATCTTTGTGTGTGTTTGGGGTTGCTTTCTGGGTTAGGATGCCAAATGTGGAATATCAGAGATGGCTTTTCCTCTTTTCAGGAATTGAACCTTAAACTATGTTATATGCTTGGCCAAGCTGGGATTCATTGAAATAGATGAAAATTTGTCTAGCAAAACTTTATTTATATATATCTCTGTCACATCCTGTTGTGAGACAATTTGCATATCATTATTTAGATTTGCATGTTAGACTTCAGGCTGCATCGGGTGTTCCCTCTTGCTAGTTATTTTCAAGTTGCTAGACATTTCGTGCAGGGCTAGTTTCCTTTGTGTCATGAAGGGATCCTGGGAAGTGTAATTGCTTCATGGTTGGGTGGAAAAGCATCTGAGCCATGTTCCTATCTCTCAGCTTGCAAGAGAACCATGTGGGTTCGTGACAGTTGGAGAGTTTGATTGATTTATTATTTCGTATATTGTACATGATTATTGTATGTTGTATTTAACATTGGATGATTTATGGCATGAGAGCCAATGGACATTGAATATTATTTATAGTACTAATACCTAGA
Source organism: Cunninghamia lanceolata (assembly GCA_027924645.1). Lineage (NCBI taxonomy): Eukaryota > Viridiplantae > Streptophyta > Pinopsida > Cupressales > Cupressaceae > Cunninghamia > Cunninghamia lanceolata. The sequence goes on from BSBN01000066.1 coordinate 8,566,891, forward strand.
TTAAGCACACGATTTGTAAGATTTAATGATATTATTGATTAATGATTATGAGATCTATATTTTTTCTTGAGTGGATGTAAATAAGTGGATTATTTACTTATGTAACTTTTGTTATGGAATGAGTACTTTACAAAATACATGTTGCTGTAGCTTGAAACAATGGTGTTGTGGATAAAAATATGAAAGATCTATCTGTTCCACCTCCCATCACCACCAAACAATGATATTTTCTAGATGTAACTATAATCTACTCCAAATATTATATACTAGATGCCTTATATATGCTGTGACTTCAAGGAAAAGGTTGTGAATAGCATTAAATAAAATATATTCAACTCCAGCGCAAACACCCAATACAACAAGAACCAAGATCTAAAACACTCTTAGCAATATCTTTCAATCACAATTTATTATTTGAAGAATCTCCAATAAATTTACACAGTAAACCCTTCGTGACAAACTCCAGAAATCTGCAATGAAACACACAAGCATTCTCTATATGAAATTGCTCCAATACTCCAACATTTAGCATAAGCATAGATTTTAGATAAATCTACCAGCAAACCTTTCCTACACAACTATAACTCTGAATGAGTCACACAGTATTAACTAGGGAGGATCTTTCACCACCATGGCTAATCTTCTCCAAGAGGGTTTTTGTCCTTGAGAAGGCTGAGATGAACCAAGTTCAATCCCACATAACAACAAGGGTTTCACAAGATGAAAAATAATAACCTGCATAATCCAAATAAGCTCTCACAAATGCAAGGTCCCTATTTTATGCATCCATAATTTAAAACATTTCATCCCGATTTCGATGAGCTATAACATTAAGGTGCCTTTTAAATATTTTAAATAATAATTGGCGACCTTAGTAAAATAATTAAAATAAAGCCATCAATACACCCATTTTGTGGAAATTGTCGGAATGCATCAGAATCAAAAATTGACTGCACTAGACTGATCTTGATGAAGAATAATGATAAACAGAGCCAACCAAGTGACTTACTATAAATAGATGCCCTCTCCAAGATTCTTGGAGAGCACACTAGAAACTAAAAATCACCATGAAAAGTGGCATATGAGTCCTCTAGACCACTTGAGCTCATTGGAATCGTCAAAAAACTCCTCTAATAACGTTGACAAACATCCACAAGGTTAGTGCCAACTGCACTGCAAGGGGACCCAAAAATAGGGACATTATAGTTCACCCTTCCCAAAGATTGCTTGTCCTCAAGCAATGTCTGCACAACACCAGAAATGCTAGACTGAACCAAACTACAACCACATGTGATCTCAGGGTCCCACATCAATCTTGGAGATCTATAGTACTATCTACTGAAGACACTATCCTACAAGGTACCAATACGATAGACCTTCTGAAAACTTTCTGTAAGAAGAGCAATTAGATACTGCATCAACTCAATCAACACCTTAGGGAATTTCTCTTCAGAAAAACCCAACTGTAACACCATAATAATACGCTCAAGAAAGTTAGCATCGACTCTCTCATTCCTAATAGCTACTGGAATGCAAACTCAAGTGATCCCTAGGTTCCAAGTTAATCTAAAAAAAACCACCACATTGTCGTTGCACCACTTTGATATAAACTATAAACCGTCGTACCACAACAACATTCTCCTCTCTTGGAACTCCCAAAAGTAATCATCTCTAGACCCCAAATTGAAACTGTTGTCATATTTTGCCTAGCCCTAAAATATTCTTGTCCCCCTCTTTCTATCAAAGAAATCCGATCAGAGAAAGGCTAAATAGAAGGAGGGAGGTCTTATCCTATATTTCCCCATGCTGTGCCTTGCAAAATTTCCCAAAATCTTGCCTAAAGTATCCTTGCAGAAAACCTAGAAAAACCTAGAAATCCTATTTTCAGGTGCCTTCCATTGCAAATATTTCTCAGTTTTATACTTAGTCATCTTTGTATGTATCTTGTATGTATTTATGTTTGTATCACATATACAATCGCATGTACAATTGCATATTCAAAAGGAGGATACAAAAGACATATCGGTGACACTTTTGTGTATTGGCAGGACTTGGTTTGTGGTCCCGCTAATAGGCTGATGCAGATGCAAGGCAGATACAAAGGGGAGATACAAAGACACATCGACGGGAGGTTTGCACATTGGCATGACTCAGCTCAAGGCCTCCCCAGCAGTCTGATGTATATGCAATATACAAGGTGGGATACAAAATTGAATGTACAAGGGCGGACCTGAGGGAAAAATTCAGTTGGTTTTAGATGCAAAGGCATATGTATGTGGTTTTGTTTGTATATTACATTGTATATGCAATATACAAAGGCAGATACAAAGGGTGAAGATACAATCCGGATGCGACTGGAGAATTGATTCTAGCGGACTTCAAGATGGGGTATGTGGTTGTATATCACATATACATGATCAGCTACAAAGTGATATATACAAAGGAGCAGGATGCAGTCCCAGACCCGAACCCAATTCTAATTTGCTTCATAAAATGTTGAGATCTACTTTTGTATGCACATGTGATTGTATCGCATATACAAAAGCATATGCAAAAAGGGATATGCAAAAGCATATCGATGGGAAATATGCCTATTAGTAGGACTTGGTTTGTGGTCCCGCCGATAGGCCGATGCATATACAAAAGCAAACACAATTGCATATACAACTACAGATGCAAAGGGACATTCAAAGGCCATTTCAAAGGCCGATTCAAAAGGAGGATACAATGTATATCGGTGGGAGATGAGCCTATCGGGGAGACTCAACTCAAGGTCTCCCTGATAGCCTGATATATGCAAAATGAAGAGCAAAAATAGTGCAGCGGTGGGTCCTAATAACTCAGTGATCTATTTTGCAGCGATGGAGCCACAACTTGAGGATCCAATGGAATGATGACACGTATCAAGCCGATTCAAATGGCGATACAGAAATGGATACAAAGGGCCATTGGCGACACTTTTGCATATCGGTATGACTTAGTTTGGGCTCTCCCTAATGGCCTGACATATACAAAGGAGGATGCATAAATACATATACAAAAATTGCATATGCAAAAAGTGAATGAAGAAATTGCATAAGTGCAAAGTTGAACAGTTTGAGGGACTCGATATGCAGTGAAGATGAATTTGATCACTAGTCTGCATTCAGTCATGAATGGTCACCGACTCTGAGAACGAATTTGCAGTTTTGGCGACAAGACGTCTCAGCGGCTGATTTAATTTGCAGGGATCCCTCAAACAAAATCGATGAAATGCAGAAAATATAATTTTTTGCTCAAGGACTTGAAGTGTTGTAAATGCTTTGCTCAAGGGTGACCTGTCCCATTTGCCATCAATGTAGATCCTATCTTTCATCTGCCCCTGTTCTAGATGTTTTTCTGCCATGAATTCTTGTAGGTGGATGTCCCTTCTAGCTGAGATACTTTCTAACAAAGCCATGTGGGTGAAACCCAGGGATGCCAAAGCAAGTTAATGCAGCATGGGTGGAAGTTCTTGCTTGTTGACCACTCTTCCTTCTTTCATTGTCGCTACGGTGAAACAAAATGCTATATATACATGTGAAACAAATGTATTGTTGTTGGTTGTTCTTCTGGGCTACTATAAGATAGATGATTTTTGTAGCTAGACCTCTGTAATGCAATTATAGGAACAACTAGATTTGATGGATTGTGCTCTTATGTTGAACCTCTCATGTCTCTAGCTTTGTTCACCAATGAATGTAATTGGTTGTTCTGTGTCTATCTCTTTGCATTATTCTCTCTTTTGTAATGGCTACTTGGCCTCTATAATCAATATAAACTAGTATTTTGGCTCTCTTTTATTATTTTAGCACTATGTCTGCTCTTTGGATTAGTGTAGGTTGTGTATTGTGGACAAAACAGTCCCTTTCATTCCTCCATTATTCTGTCTTAACCTCTGTTAGAATCAATGAGTCTGTGTAAGTCTTTCTAGTTGTGAGATTATTACTGTGTCGATTCAGTTACAGCCAAACACATTTAAATCTAGTGTCTCACCCCTTTCATTTTAGTTTCCTTCTAACCCTTTTCTCCTACAAGCATTAGCTTTAGGTTTAGATAGTTTTCTCTAAGCATTAGGCTTAGAATGAGGAACCAGCCTTCTCTGGAGGTCTAATCTTAGTTCGCAAGGTCCCGCACTTTGAGATCATTCCCATTATGTCATTAGAATGCTTGGACTCTCTCCAAGCAGGGTGCAATTCTAGGTGACAATACTTTCTGGCATGCCCAGTGGGACATATTTGATGATCCTTATCATCCATTGAAGAGTTTTGGTGTGCTCTTTAGTTTATCTTGCCATTCAAGGCAATCTCTCCAACACCATGGTGACTCTACTAAACAAACCTACTGGTGAAAGTAGCCCAAGCACCTAAAATATCATCAAAGATCAGGATTTTGGTGGTCTTCCCGGTCTACTCATCTTTTGGAAGCACCTCAATCATCTGGCCACTCCCTCTCCAGTATGTATCCAGTTTCTCTCCAAAGCAAACCTGTTACCCTTGTTTTCAAGGAATGTTTGATACATCCCTACTTTTTAATGCTCCAGTATGTCAAGCAGTTATGAAAACTTCATGATTTTTTCTCTCCATCAAGAATAGGCTTCCATATACCCAACATATTATTCACATCACTGTCATGGCCTAGCCAAGAAATAAACCATTTGTGGCCTTTAATGGTGAAATCCCTCTCAACCTCGCAAAATATAATGAAATCCCTATCCTAGGTCTAAAGGCTATTCCCTTTTTCACTGGTGAAAATGCTACTACACCTAATGAGAACATCTAGGACATTGCCAGCGTATGCTCCGTTCATAATGTTACTCAAGAAAATGTTGTTGTGAGGCTCCTTGTTGCTTCTTTGAAAGGAAAGGCACTATAGTGGTACAGGGGGTTACTTGCAGATTAAATTCAGGAATGGGATGATTTAGGAACAAGGCTTTGTTAGCATTTTGAAGACAAGAATGACCATTTGTCCCTGATAGAGCAACTGGCCACCATTAAAAGGGCTCCCTATGAATTTATGGTGGATTTTAATTTCAGATTTCAAAAGACTTGGTACAAAATCCCACCATTGGTAAGACCTTCCCCTAATGTTGCCTTCCTGTATTATTTGAGGTCCCTGAACAGTGATATCAATGTCATGATCCAGTCTCTAGGAGGAGATGTGTTACCTGATGCCTATGAGGTAGCCATTAGGGCATACAATTATCTGATTTTGGCTGGAAAGATTGCTCCCAGGCCTCCAATGCCATTATTTCTAGAAGCCCCAGTCATGCAACCAATTATGGCACCAATAACTACACCTAATGTGCCATACCAAGTTCCTAATCAGCCCTATCCATTCAGCTACCAGCCTTGTCAAGGGAACGATCAAAGACAAAGTCATCCAAACTGTGCTAGGCCCCTGAACCTCATGAGTTCAGCTGCTACAAATAAATCAAGAAGGCTCATTCCATTTCAGAGCAGCTTAGACCAGGTTAATGAGCGGCATCATTCATGCAATCCATCAATGGCCTTGAAACAACAAATTAGACATAGCCAGCAGGCTATGGTGGAACAAAGACAGATGCAGGCCGAGTGTGTGTTTCTGAATTAGGAGGCATATGAGGTTTCTTTGCTTCATGAGCTACCTGGTTATGATGAAGATGACAAGGATGAGCAGCTAGTTGTGGATATGCAGCAACAAGAGAACAATGAAAATAATGACGAATTGTTGCAGGTTGAGGCCCAACCTGACAGTGAAATTCCAGCCCTTAAAGAAGAGCATATGAGTAGTCATGTACTAGAAAGTACAGAGGACTTGGAGGAGGCTCATTTTTTGGATGAGATTGATGATTTTTGCTCAAACCTAGATGGTAAATCAATGCCTCTAGATGAGGTAAACCATGAGCAGTTTGAGCAGATGAAAGAGGCAGTAATTCCTCCATTTGAGATCCAAGAACTAGAATATTCAGATCAACAACAGAAGGTTGTAGGATCAGAGCATAGATATACATGCAGCAATGATGATTTGCATGTCACTTCAAGGGGATGCCTAATCAGGCATCTAGCCTAGCTGGAGACACATCAAGAGGAGTCACCACTTGTCATGCTTACCTCTAAGCATGAAGTTGAGCATCAAAATGAGTGGGATCATCCCATCTATTCAGCACAAGCCAGCAACATCATCAATTAGTCTAGGTGGATAGTGAGTTTATCTCCATTTTGGGGAAGGTGTTTTATCTATTTGTCATACGCTCATCCCTCCCTCACATGCATGAGAAACATTGCAAAGTGTTAAGGAAGGGCAGTTACTTTCAAGAACCAGTTAATGGCTTTGTTTAAAGTCACCTCTGACTGGTTAGTTTAGGATTAGAGTAGGGTTTATTTCAGTTTTAGCTTTCCTTTCAATAAGTGCTCTTGCACAGGCTGCATTGTCATTAGGAGAATGCAAGCCTCTCCCCCTTTATTTTGTGTTCTGGAGGCAGGTTTCAGTTGTGTTGACCTTTTTCATGCCCCTCTTTCTTGACTCCATGCCCAATGGATACTTAAGGCCACTGATCAATTTGTTTAGAAGGCAAACAACCCCGAGATGTCACCAAAATGTTGTCATATTTTGCCTAGACCCAAAATATTCTTGTCCCCCTCTTTCTATCAAAGAAATCTGATTAGAGAAAGCCTAAATAGAAGGAGGGAGGACTTATCCTATATTTCCCCATGTTGTACCTTGCAAAATTTCCCAAAATCTTGCCTGGAGTATCCTTGCAGAAAACCCAGAAAAACCCAAAAATCCTTTGTTTTCAGGTGGCTTCCATTACAGATATTTCTCAATTTTATACTTAGTCATCTTTGTATGTATCTTGTATGTATATCTATTTGTATCACATATACAATCGCATGTACAATTGCATATTCAAAAAGAGGATAAAAAAGACATATCGGTGACACTTTTGTGTATCGGCAGGACTTGGTTTGTGGTCCCGCCGATAGGCCGATGCAGATGCAAGGCAGATACAAAGACACATCGGCGAGAGATTTGCACATCGACATGACTCATCTCAAGGTCTCCCCAACAGTCTGATGTATATGCAATATGCAAGGCAAGATACAAAAGTGAATGTACAAGGGCAGACCTGAGGGAAAAATGCAGTTGGTTTTAGATGCAAAGGCATATGTATGTGGTTTTGTTTGTATATTGCATTGTATATGCAATCTACAAAGGTAGATACAAAGGGCAAAGATACAATCTGGACATGACTGGAGAATTGATTCTGGAGGACTTCAAGATGGGGTGCGCAGTTATATCACATATACATGATCAGATACAAAGTGATATACAAAGGAGCAGGATGCAGTACTGGACCCGAACCCAATTCTAATTTGCTTCATAAAATGTTGAGATCCTCTTTTGTATGCACATGCGATTGTATTGCATATGCAAAAAGGGATATGCAAAAGCATATCGATGGAAATACACCTATCGGTAGGACTTGGGTTGTGGTCCCGCTGATAGGCTGATGCATAGACAAAAGAACATACAAAAGCAGATACAATTGTATATACAACTAGAGATGCAAAGGGAGATTCAAAGGTTGTTTCAAAGGCTGATTCAAACGGAGGATACAATGTATATAAGTGGGAGATGGGCCTATCGGTGAGACTCAACTCAAGGTCTCCCCGATAGCCTGATATATGCAAAATGAAGAGTAGAAATAGTGCAGCGGTGGGTCCCGTAACTTAGCGGTCTATTTTGTAGCTATAAAGCCACAGCTTGAGGATCCAATGGAATGATGACACGTGTCAAGCTGATTCAAATGGCGATATAAAATGGATACAAAGGGCCATCGGTGACACTTTTGCATATTGATATGACTCAATTTGGGGTCTCCCCGATGGGTCGACATATACAAAGGAGGATGCATAAAGACATATACAAAAATTGCATATGCAAAAAGTGAAGAAATTGCATAAGTGCAAAGTTGAATAGTTTGAGGGACCCGATATGCAGCGAAGACAAATTTGACAGCCAGTTTGCATTCAATTAGGAATGGTCGCCGACTCTGAGAACAAATTTGCAATTTTGGTGACAAGACGTCTCAACTGCCAATTTAAGTTTTGCAGGGATCCCTCAAACAGAATCGATGAAATGCAAAAAATTTAGAGGGGGTCGAGGACTTGAAGTGTTGTAAAATCTTTGCTCAGGGGTGACCTGTCCCATTTGTCATCAATGTAGATCTTATCTTTCATCTACCCTTGTTCCAAATATTTTTCTTCCATGAATTCTTGTAGGTGGACGTCCCTTCTAGATGAGATACTTTTTGACATAGCCATGTGGGCGAAACCTAGGGATGCCAGAGCAAGTTAATGCAGCATGGGTGGCAGTTCTTGCTTGTTGACCACTCTTCCTTCTTTCATTGCCACTACAGTGAAATAAAATGCTATATACACATGTGAAACAAATGTATTGTTGTTGGTTGTTCTTCTAGGATACTATAAGATAGAGGATTTTTGTAACCAGACCTCTGTAATGCAATTACAGGAACAACTAGATTTGATGGATTGTGCTCTTATCCTGAGCCTCTCATGTCTCTAGTTTTGTTCGCCAATGAATGTAATTGGTTGTTTTGTGTCTATCTCTTTGCATTATTCTATCTTTTGTAATGGCTACTTGGCCTCTATAATCAATATAAACTGGTATTTTGGCTCTCTTTTATTATTTTAGCACTGTGTCTACTCTTTGGATTAGTGTAGGCTGTGTATTGTGGATAAAACGGTCCCTTTCATTCCTCCATTTATCTGTCTTGACCTCTGTTAGAATCAATGAGTCTACGTAAGTTTTTCTAATTGTGAGATTATTACTGTGTCGATTTAGTTGCAACCACACATTTAAATCTAGTGTATCACCCCTTTCATTTTAGTTTCCTTCTAACCCTTTTCCCTTGCAAGCATTAGCACTAGGTTTAGATAGTTTTCTCTAGGAATTAGGCTTAAAATGAGGAACCATCCTTCTCTGGAGGTTTGATCTCAGTTCACAATGTCCCACACTTTGAGATCATTCCCATTATGCCATTAGAATGCTTGGACTCTCTCCAAGCAGGGTGCAATTCTAGATGACAACAGAAACATTGGTAAGGGTTGAAACCCATACCATGAGACATCTCCTACTGAGGCATCCCAGTAAAGTCCATGATTGCTATCCCTGTATCAAACATGATCTTGGGCAATAGGAAGAATAGTCTGCTCAACCCACAAACCAAACTCTCCCAAAAAAGAAGTGGACCAATCACCCTCACAATTCTAAAATCTGCCAACTAGGCAATGCCTCTACTGTCACCAGCTATACTCATATCATTGACACTTAATCTCCAAGTGTCAAAAGAAAAGTTCTGAACACACCAACACACCCAAACCACTACAATCAATAAGGCATCATTTGACGATATGCACACTATCCTCATAAGGTATCTGCAATGCCTGTCACTCACTAGAATAGAAGTAATAAATAGAGGAACTGTGTCAGGAAAAAACTCCCATAACCATCTACCCTAAAGCATGCCAAAGATCAAAATCAATCTTCTCACAAAAGAATATCGCCATAACCAATGTGGAAATGTAAGGGCAGAGGTAATCATTTTGTAATCCTATTGAAAACATAGGAGAGATAAATATGGAAATAGTTATAGAGTCATCTCCTATGATCAAACCATGTCTATCAACCAACTCCAACCACTAAATACTCCACTGCTGATCTAAAAGGACAAACCAATACAACTACGGTTCAAGAACTGAAGTCGTGTGTAGGCTGATCCAAAAGTGGATAGAGGTGCTAGTACTCATTGCTACAACTCCAAGAACCTCTAAAAGATGAATCATATCATGTGAAAACTAGTTGTCCTGAACCCACACTAAGAGTAAACTATCAATGTTTACATCACAAACCTTCATAAGATGAACTTTCTGAATTAGGAAGGTTCGAAGTAAAATTTAATGATTGTTGTTCAAAACTGAAATTAGTGAGGTACAATATGATTTTAGTTCTCTACACCAAGGAAAACAACAACACCAATGGATTTCCCAAGTATGATCATGCATGAAAAGCATTGTGTTGTGCCAAAACAACTTAGAAGTGCTTGGAAAATACCACAAAGCAATCACTGACTGAAAATCCTCACTACCTCGACAAAGAATAGTGTGCCAACTCCCCTGAATGATAGAAAACCATGATGTAAAGTGGCTGACCTGCTACTAATCAGCAATCTCCAAGCTGAAATTATGATTCATTCTTGGCCAAGTGACATCCCCAAGAGTGATCATTCATTTAATGCTCCAATCCTCACTTAAAATCTTCTTCCAATCTACCTGTAGATGAAGCAATGGAATCACATAGTAGTTGGTAAGAAAAAGAACAACACCTTTAAGTCTAAAATTTTGATCCTTATCACTCCAAAGGTCACTCGTATGACTCCCAATAATCTTTGTTAAGGTATGAAATGTCACACTTGTTGGCTAACTCCAAAACTCAAGACCAAACCTCATGTAAGAATGAAGCAACTCATAATGAATACCAACAAGGAAATGATCCTCAACTGAAATCATTAATTTGCATACCCAAGTTACCTTTCAATTCCTCATGTAGCAAGGAATGATGATGCCTCTCGGTGTCATCTCATTCCAAACACAATCTTCATCTGTCTCCTCCTTTGAACATTTCATATTCGGTGGTCTCCTAGGAGGGTAACCATACTCCTCATAAAGTGAACTTGAATCAAAACCAAGCTAAATACCACACTCCAACTCAAGTTTTGAATCTTCTCATGAATCTCATACCTTGTTATTTTACCAAGTGTACTACTAGAATCAGGAACAACTCCATCTTCCAACTCAAAGAGTGGATTTCCATAATTCATATCAACAACCACCTCCATTAATGGGTTATCAGTAATCACCTTAAATTTATTCTTCCAATCATATTCATGCAAAGTGAACTACTGCTATGATGAATACTAAAATCAAAACCTTCATACTTGTCATTAATGACTCCAAGGCTCTCCCAAATCACCCGAGCCTTTCCATTATCATTTTCAGCAGTAAACTGTGGATCCAAATCATCAAAGTCCCTAAACCTCTACTCAAAGTTAGTTTCATGTGTTGGTAAATCAGATTTGTTCTCAAGATATAAATCATCCAATCACTGTCACAATTCTAAAATTTGCCAACCAGGCAATGCCTCTTCTGTCCTCAGTTGTACTCATATCATCAACACTTAATCTCCAAGTGTCAAAAGAAAAGTTATGAACACACCAACACACCCAAACCACTGCAATCAATAAGGCATTGTCTGACGATATGTACATTATCCTCATATAGTATCTGTAATGCCTGTAACTCTCCAAGATGGAAGCAATAAATAGAGGAACTGTGTCCGAAAAAACTCCCATAACCATCTGCTCTAAAGCATGCCAAAGATCAAAATCAATTTTCTCACAAAAGAATATCAACATAACCAATGTGGAAATGTAAGGGTAGCAGTAATCATTTTGAAATCCTATTGAAAACATAGGAGAGATGAGTATGGAAGTAGTTATAGAGTCATCTCCTATGATCAAACCATGTCTATCAACCAACTCCAACCACTAGATACTCCACTGCTGATCTAAAAAGACAAACCAACACGGCTATAGGTCAAGAGCTAAAGTCATGTGTAGGCTAATCAGAAAGTGGATAGAGGTGCTAACACTCATTGTTACAACTCCAAGAACCTCTAAAAGATGAATCATAGCATGTGAAAACTCATTGTCTTGAACCCACAATGAGAGTAAACTATCAATGTTTACATCACAAACCTTCATAAGATGAACTTTCTGAATTCGGAAGGCTTGAAGTATACAATAATGACTGTTGTTCAAAACTAAAATTAGTGAGGTACAATCTAATTTTAGTGCTCTACACCAAGGAAAACAATAGCACCAATGGATTTCTCAAGTATGAGCATGCGTGAAAAGCATTGTGATGTGCCAAAACAACTTAGAAGTGCTTGGAAAACATCGCCAAGCAATCATCGACCGAAAATCCTCACTACCTCGACAAAGAATAGTGTACCAACTCCCCTGAATGAGAGTAAACCATGATGTAAAGTGGTTTACATGCAACAAATCAATAATCTCCAAGCTGAAATTTTGATTCATTCTTGGCCAAGTGACATCCCCAAGAGTGATCATTCGTTTAATGCTCCAATCCTCACTTAAAATTTTCTTTCAATCTACCTGTAGATGAAGCAATGGAATCACATAGTGGCTGGTAAGAAAAAGAACAACACATTTAAGTCTAAAATTTTGATCCTTATCACTCCACAGGTCATTCTCATGACTCCTAATAATCTCTGTCAATTTTTTTTGAGAATCCCAAGAATGGATACCCAACCAAGAATAATCTCCAAGGATCAATACATCCCATGAAGGGAATGCATCTCCAACTACATATGGAAAACATACAACACTACTTATCAACTTAGTTAAGGTATGAAATGTCACACTTGTTGGCCGACTCCAAAACTCAAGACCAAACCTCATGCAAGAATGAAGCAACTCATAATGAATACCAACAAGGAAATGATTCTCAACTAAAATCATTAAATTGCATACCCAAGTTACCTGCCAATTCCTCATGTAGCAAGGAATGATGATGCCTCTCGGTGTCATCTCATTCCAAACACAATCTTCATATGTCTCCTCCTTTACACATTTCATATTCGGTGGTCTCCGAGAAGGGTAACCATGCTCCTCATACAGTGAACCTAAATACCACACTCCAACTCAAGTTCTGAATCTTCTCATGGATCCCGTACGTTTTTATTTTACCAAGTGTAATACTACAATCAGGAACAACTCCATCATCCAACTCAAAGAGTGGATTGCCATAATTCATATCAACACCCACCTCCATTAATGGGTTATCAGTAATCACCTTAAATTTATTCTTGCAATCATATTCATGCAAAGGAAGTGAACTGCTCCTATGATGAATACTAAAATTAGAACCCTAATACTTGTCATCAATGACTCCAAGGCTATCCCAAATCACTTGAGCCTTTCCATTATCATTTTCAGTAGTAAATTGTGGATCCAAATCATCAAAGCCCCTAAACCTCTACTCAAAGTTAGTTTCATGTGATGGTAACTCAGATTTGTTCTCAAGAAATAAATCATCCAATCACAGTAACAATTCTAAAATTTGCCAACTAGGTAATGCCTCTATTGTCCTCAGATGTACTCATATCATCAGCACTTGATCTCCAAGTGTCAAAAGAAAAGTTCTGAACACAACAACACACCTAAACCACTACAATCAATAAGGCATCATCTGACAATATGCACACTATCCTCATAAGGTATCTGCAATGCTTGCCACTCACCAGGATGGAAGCAATAAATAGAGGAATTGTGTTTGAAAAAACTCCCATAACCATCTGCCCTAAAGCATGCCAAAGATCAAAATCAATCTTCTCACAAAAGAATATCATCATAACCAATGTGGAAATGTAAGGGTAGCGGTAATCATTTTAAAATCCAGCTAAAAACATAGGAGAGATGAGTATGGAAGTAGTTATAGAGTCATCTCCTATGATCAAACCATGTCTATCAACCAAAATCCAACCACTAGATACTCCACTGCTGATCTAAAAAGACAAACCAACATAGTTGTGAGTCAAGAGTTGAAGTCATGTGTAGGCTGATCAGAAAGTGGATAGAGGTGCTAACACTCATTGTTACAACTCCAAGAACCCCTAAAAGATGAATCATAGCATGTGAAAACTCGTTGTCCTAAACTCACACTGAGAGTAAACTATCAATGTTTACATCACAAACCTTCATAATATGAACTTTTTGAATTAGGAAGGTTCGAAGTAAACAATAATGACTGTAGTTCAAAACTAAAATCAGTGAGGTACAATCTGATTTTAGTGCTCTACACCAAGGAAAACAATAGCACCAATAGATTTCCCAAGTATGAGCATGCGTGAAAAGCATTGTGTTGTGCCAAAACAACTCAGAAGTGCTTGGAGAACACCACCAAGCAATCACCGACTGAAAATCCTTACTACCTCGACAAAGAATAGTGTGCCAACTCCCCTAAATGAGAGAAAACCATGATGTAAAGTGGTTGACCTGCAACAAATCAACAATCTCCAAGCTTAAATCTTGATTCATTCTTGGCCAAGTGACACCCGCAAGAGTGATCATTCGTTCAATGCTCTAATCCTCACTTAAAATCTTCTTCCAATCTCCATGTAGATGGAGCAATGGAATCACATAGTGGCTGGTAAGAAAAACAACAACACCTTTAAGTCTAAAATTTTGATCCTTATCACTCCAAAGGTCACTGTTATGACTCCCAATAATCTCTGTCAATTCTTGTTGAGAATCCCAAGCATGGATACCCAACCAAGAATAATCTCCAAGGATCAATACATCCCCATGAAGGGAATGCATCTCCAACTACATATGGAAAACATGCAACACTACTTATCAACTCAGTTAAGGTATGAAATGTCACACTTGTTGCCCGACTCCAAAATTTAAGACCAAACCTCATGCAAGAATGAAGAAACTCATAATGAATACCAACAAGGAAATGATCCTCAACTGAAATCATTAAATTGCATACCCAAGTTACCTTCCAATTCCTCATGTAGCAAGGAATGATGATGCATCTTGGTGTCATCTCATTCTAAACACAATCTTCATCAGTCTCCTCCTTTGCAAATTTAATATTCGGTGGTCTCCTAGGAGGGTAACCATACTCCTCATAAAGTGAACCTGAATCAAAACCAAGCTGAATACCACACTCCAATGCAAGTTTTGAATCTTCTCCCAGATCTCGTACCTTGTTATTTTACCAAGTGTAATAATACAAAAAGGAACAACTCCATCATCCAACTCAAAGAGTGGATTGCCATAATTCATATCAACACCCACCTCCATTAATGGGTTATCAGTAATCACCTTAAATTTATTCTTGCAATCATATTCATGCAAAGGAAGTGAAATGTTGCTATGATGAATACTAAAATCAGAATCTTCATAATTGTCATCAATTACTCAAAGGTTGTCCCAAATCACCTAAGCCTTTCCATTATCATTTTCAATAGTAAACTGTGGATCCAAATCATCAAAGTCCCTAAACCTCTGCTCAAAGTTAGTTTCATGTTTTGGTAAATCAGATTTGTTCTCAAGAAATAAATCATTCAATCACTATCACAATTCTAAAATTTGCCAACCAAGCAATGCCTCTACAGTCATTAGCTGTACTCATATCATCGACACTTAATCTCCAAGTGTCAAAAGAAAAGTTCTAAACACACCAACACACCCAAACCACTATAATCAATAAGCCATCATCTAACGATATGCACACTATCCTCATAAGGTACTGCAATGCCCGTCACTCACCCAGATGGAAGCAATAAATAGAGGAACTGTGTTAGGAAAAACTCCCATAACCATCTACCCTAAAGCATGCCAGAGATCAAAATCAATCTTCTCACAAAAGAATATCACCATAACCAACGTGGAAATGTAAGGGCATCGGTAATCATTTTGAAATCCTACTGAAAACATAGGAGAGATGAGTATGGAAGTAGTTATAGAGTCATCTCCTATGATCAAACCATGTCTATCAACCAACTCCAACCACTAGATACTCCACTGCTGATCTAAAAAGACAAACCAACACAGCTGTGGGTCAAGAGCTGAAGTCATGAGTAGGTTGATCAGAAAGTGGATAGAGGTGCTAACACTCATTATTACAATTCCAAGAACCTCTAAAAGATGAATCATAGCATGTGAAAACTCATTGTCTTGAACCCACACTGAGAGTAAACTATCAATGTTTACATCACAAACCTTCATAAGATGAACTTTCTGAATTAGGAAGGTTCAAAGTAAACAATAATGACTGGTGTGCAAAACTAAAATTAGTGAGGTACAATCTTATTTTAATGCTCTACACCAAGGAAAATAGCAGCACCAATGGATTTCCCAAGTATGAGCATGTGTGAAAATCATTGTGTTGTGCCAAAACAACTCAGAAGTGCTTGGAAAACACCACCAAACAATCACCGACTAAAAATCCTCACTACCTCAACAAAGAATAGTGTGCCAACTCCCCTAAATGAGAGCAAACCATGATGTAAAGTGGC
This sequence comes from Cunninghamia lanceolata, assembly GCA_027924645.1. Taxonomy (NCBI): domain Eukaryota; kingdom Viridiplantae; phylum Streptophyta; class Pinopsida; order Cupressales; family Cupressaceae; genus Cunninghamia; species Cunninghamia lanceolata. Next base: position 8,583,082 of record BSBN01000066.1, read on the forward strand.
TGACCTGCAACCAATCAGCAATCTTCGAGCTGAAATTTTGTTTCATTCTTGGCCAAGTGACATCCCCAAGAGTGGTCATTCGTTCAATGCTCCAATGCTCACTTAAAATCTCCTTCCAATCTACCTGTAGATGAAGCAATGGAATCACATAATGGCTGGTAAGAAAAAAAACAACACATTTATGTCTAAAATTCTGATGCTTATCACTCCAAAGGTAACTCTTATGACTTCCAATAATATTTGTCAATTCTTGTTGAGAATCCCAAGCATGGATACCCAACCAATAATAATATCCAAGGATAAATACATCCCATGAAGGGAATACATCTCCAACTACATATGGAAAACATGCAACACTACTTATCAACATAGTTAATGTATGAAATGTCACACTTATTGGCTGACTCCAAAACTCAAGACCAAACCTCATGCAAAAATGAATCAACTCATAATGAATACCAACAAGGAAATGATCCTCAACTGAAATCATTAATTTGCATTCCCAAGTTACCTTCCAATTCCTCATGTAGCAAGGAATGATGATGCCTCTCGGTGTCATCTCATTCCAAACATAATATTCATCTTTCTCCTCCTTTGCACATTTCATATTCGGTGGTCTCCCAGGAGGGTAACCATACTCCACATAAAGTGAACCTGAATCAAAACCAAGCTGAATACCACACTCCAACTCAAGTTCTAAATCTTTTCACGGATCTCGTACCTTGTTATTTTACCAAGTGTAATACTACAATCAGGAACAACTCCATCATCCAAATCAAAGAGTGGATTGCCATAATTCATATCAACACCCACCTCCATTAATGGGTTATCAATGATCACCTTAAAAAGTTTTTTGCAATCATATTCATGCAAAGGAAGTGAACTACTCCTATGATGAATACTAAAAGTGAAACCTTCATACTTGTCATCAATGACTCCAAGGCTATCCCAAATCACCTGAGGCTTTCCATTATCATTTTCAGTAGCAAACTATGGATCCAAATCATCAAAGTCCCTAAAACTCTGCTCAAAGTTAGTTTCATGTGTTGGTAAATCAGATTTGTTCTCAAGAAATAAATCATCCAATCATTGTCACAATTCTAAAATCTACCAACCAGGCAATGCCTCTACTATCATTAGTTGTACTCATATCATCGACACTTAATCTCGAAGTGTCAAAAGAAAATTTTTTAACACACCGACACACTTAAACCACTATAATCAATAAAGCATAATCTGACGATATGCACACTATCCTCATAAGGTATTTGCAATGCCTGTCACTCACTAGGATGGAAGCAATAAATAGAGGAACTGTGTCTGGAAAAACTCCCATTATACCATCTACCCTAAAGCATGCCAAAGATTGAAATCAATCTTCTCACAAAAGAATATCACCATAACCAATGTGGAAATGTAAGGGCAGCGGTAATCATTTTGAAATCCTACTAAAAACATAGGAGAGATGAGTATGGAAGTAGTTATAGAGTCATCTCCTATGATCAAACCATGTCTATCAACCAAATCAAACCACTAGATACTCCACTACTGATCTAAAAAGACAAAGCAACACAGCTACAGGTCAAGAGTTGAAGTCATGTGTAGGCTGATCAGAAAGTGGATAGAGGTGCTAGCACTCATTGTTACAACTCCAAGAAGCTCTAAAAGATGAATCATAGCATGTGAAAACTCATTGTCCTGAACCCTCACTAAGAGTAAGCTATAAATGTTTACATCAGAAACCTTCATAAGATGAGCTTTTTGAATTAGGAAGGATCAAAGTAAACAATAATGAATGTCGTTCAAAACTAAAATCAATGAGGTACAATCTAATTTTAGTGCTCTACACCAAGGAAAATAGCAGCACCAATGGATTTCCCAAGGATGAGCATGCGTGAAAAGCATTGTGCTGTGCCAAACAACTTAGAAGTGCTTGGAAAACACCACCAATCAATCACTGACTGAAAATCCTCACTACCTCGACAAAGAATAGTGTGCCACTCCCCTAAATGAGAGCAAACCATGATGTAAAGTGGCTAACCTGCAACCAATCAACAATCTCCAAGCTGAAGTTCTGATTCATTCTTGTCCAAATGACATCCCCAAGAGTGATAATTCTTTTAATGCTCCAATCCTCACTTAAAATCTTCCAATCTACTTGTAGATGAAGCAATGGAATCACATAGTGGCTGGTAAGAAAAAGAACAACACCTTTAAGTCTAAATTTTTTATCCTTATCACTCCAAAGGTCACTCTTATGACTCCCAATAATCTCTATCAATTCTTGTTGAGAATCCCAACCATGGATACCCAACCAAGAATAATCTCCAAGGATTAATAAATCCCTTGAAGGGAATGCATCTCCAACTACATATGGAAAATATGCAACACTACTTATCAACTAAGTTAAGGTATGAAATGTCACACTTGTTGGTCGACTCCAAAACTTAAGACCAAACCTCATGCAAGAATGAAGCAACTCATAATGAATACCAACAAGGAAATGATCCTCAACTGAAATCATTAATTTGTATACACAAGTTACCTTCCAATTCCTCATGTAGCAAGGAATGATGTTGCCTTTCGGTGTCATCTCATTCCAAACACAATCTTCATCTGTCTCCTCCTTTGCGCATTTCATATTCGGTGGTCTCCCAGGAGGGTAACCATGCTCCTCATAAAGTGAACCTAAATCAAAACCAACCTGAATACAACACTCCAACTCAAGTTCTGAATCTTCTCCTGAATCCCATACCTTGTTATTTTACCAAGTGTAATACTACAATTAGGAACAACTCCATCATCCAACTCAAAGAGTGGATTGCTATAATTCATATCAACACCCACCTCCATTAATGGGTTATCAATAATCACCTTAAATTTATTCTTGCAATCATATTCATGCAAAGGAAGTGAACTATGATGAATACTAAAATCAGAACCTTCATACTTGTCATCAATGACTCAAAGGCTGTCCCAAATCACCCGAGCCTTTCCATTATCATTTTCAATAGTAAACTGTGGATCCAAATCATCAAAGTCCCTAAACCTCTACTCAAAGTTAGTTTCATGTGTTGGTAAATCAGATTTGTTCCCAAGAAATAAATCAACATCATTAGTGCCATCCTCCATGCCTACATTGTGTTCTAAAATCAAAACATCATCACGATAAAAAGGAAATTCATCCCATGTAGGATCCTCATCATACTTAGGTGTCATCACACTCGAATCCCATGTGTTAGAACATTGATTACTTTGTTCAATATGCTCCTCCTATGATGCTTAGGTGTCATCATATTTGCTTTCTCCATGCCCTTCATCTGTAAATACATTAGTAAACTCAAAACAATCATCTGATCCATAAAAATCATCAAGGAAGTCATTAGAATCATCACTAGTTGAATCTGAACTAGGATCCAAAGTTGTTGTTTTGTCCCTTTCTTCATGCACCACCTCATCCATAGTAGCTGCATGCATGACCAAAGAATAATCCTGAAGTCCTATCACATAGTCCTCATGAGTCAAGGCACCATCTCCATCCAAATATTCTACCATAATCCTCTTTTCATTTTCTCACTTCTCACTATCCAAGAAAGGTTTCAATTTCTTATCACATTGATCAATCACCCTTCTAGCTAATCTCCCTTTAACTAATGAAGAATCCTCTTCTCCCTGTTAGTTGATAGGATAGAAAATAGAGCTTGTGACACATCTTCAATATCATTAATAGTTAAAACCATAATGTTTTGCATGGCTGCCATAACATTGTCATCATTTTCTATCCTGATTGAAGTAAAGAAATGGTGAAACATGTTGTAGATCAAATCATGCAATCCCAAATCTAACACAAGGTTACTCAATCTAATTTCTACAAATGCTTTAAGTATAGCAACTCTTCTAGAAAAATGAGAACATGTGATATCATCAATATCCAAAAACTTGTCCACCATCAGTTGAATTACCTCTTTCATTGTGTTATCATTGTATGGAGTAGTAGGAGGTATAATTCTCATGATTTCACTTAAACAAGAAGAAACAAGTAGTCTTACATCATTATCTTTATGTCTCAACAATTTTCTCTTACCTAAGAAAGTCACTATAGGCTTTCATATTTGCTTGCATTCCTTGAGAAGGAGATTGATTCACCATGTATTAACAACCCTCAACTTCCTCCAAAGTACTGAGAAGAACATCTTTTGGCTGATATAGGTCTTCAAGATCCTCACCTGCATGGTAAAGGTTTACTCCTACCTTAACATCCATGGATCCTGCAAATAAGATTAAAGCATGAAACTCTGCTCCCATTGCTTGGTATTCCTTCAAAATTTCCCCTTCCGTGAGTGTCTTCATGATTTGCAACCACTAAACAAAACTTTTAGCTGCTGAAATGCTGAATACTAACTGAGAAAACTGTAGAAAAAGTTAGAACTCCTATAGATTGGTAGGAAAATCAACTTTGATAGCATTGTAATGTTCCACCCCAAATTAAAACCAACTTTTTCCAACACCCACAAAGAATTTTGTCTTCTATCATGCAGGCATTCCGTCAAACACTTGCATAGTAATTGTTTCAATGCATTTTCAATGTGTTTGGGTATGAGATCATTCAAAATGCAATTTGAAACAATATTTGTTCAAACAGAAAACCCACAATGCATAGAAATATCATGAACATTTCAACAAACCCTTTGCATGCATAAAGAAACAATTGATAACAGCAATCTAACCTCAAACTCTAGCATTATATATTGATCTTCAATTGCAATGCTTTCTATTACAAACTCATATTACAACAACTATGATATAATATCAAATGGTGTAAATCTACAATGTTATTATGTTGTTGTCACATAAATACATGTTGTTGTAGCTTGAAACAATGGTGTTGTGGACGAAAATATGAAAGATCTATATGTTCCACACCTCCCATCACCACCAAACAATAATATTTTCTAGCTATAGCTACACTCTACTCCAATTATTATATACTAGATGCCTTATATATAATGCGACTTCAAGGAAAGGGCTGCTACTAGCATTAAATAAAATATATTCAGCTCTAGCTATGGCACCAACACCCAATACAACAAGAACCAAGATCTAAAATACTCTTAGCAATATCTTTCAATCACAATTTATTATTTGAAGAATCTCCAATAAATTTGCACAGTAAACCCTTCACGACAAACTCTAGAAATTTGCAGTGAAACAAGGGAAATCTTTGTATGAAATTGCTCCAATTATCTAGCATTCAACACAAGCATAGATTTTGGATAAATCTATCAGCAAACCTTTCCTGCACAACTGTAACTTTGAATGAATCACACAGTATTAACAAGGGAGGATCTTTCACCACCATGGCTAATCTTCTCCAAGAGGGTTTTCATCCTCAAGAACGCTGAGAGAACTAAGTTCAATCCCATAGAACCACAAGGGTTTCACAAGAGGAAAAATAACAATCTGCATAATCCAAATGAGCTCTCACAACCTCCTTTTGTACTTTTTCGCTGAACTCTCCAAAAGCTTATATTTTAACATTCATTTTTTAATTTAAACTCCCTTTTAGCTCTGAAAAAGACTTTTTTATTAAAATAATGATAATTTGACACACAAGGTCCCTATTTTATGCATCTATGATTTAAAACATATCATCTTGGTTCCAACGAGCTATAACATTAAGGTGCTTTTTAAATATTTTAAATAATATCTGGTGACCTTAGTGAAATAATTAAAATAAAGCCATTAATACACTCATTTTGTGGAAATTGTTAGAATGTGTTGCAATTGAAAATTGACTACACTGGAGTGATCTCGATGAAGAATAATGATAAATGAAGCCAACTGGGTGACTTACTATAAATAGACGCCCTCTCCAAGATTCTTGGAGAGCACACCAGAAATGAAAATCACCTTGGAAGGTGGCATATGAGTCCTCTAGACCACCTGAGCTCATTGGACTCATCAAAAATCTCCTCTAATAATGTTGATATACATCCACAAGGTTAGTGCCAACTTTACTGCAAGGGAACCCAAAAATGGGGACATTACAGTCTGCCCTTCCCAAAGATTGTTTGTCCTCAAGCAATCTTGACACAACACTAGAAACACTAGAATGAACTAAACTACAACCACATGTGATCCTAGGGTCCCACATACCCCTTGGAGATCTATAGTACCAACTAGTGAAGACACTATCCTACAAGGTACCAACATGAGAGACCTCCTGAAAACTTTCTATAAGAAGAGCAATCTGATACTGCTTCAACTCAGTCAACTCCTCAGGGAATTCCTCTTTAGAAAAACCCAACTGTAACACCGTAAGAATAGACTCAAGAGAGTTAGCATCAACTCTCTCATTCCCAATAGTTGCTTGACTACAAACCTGAGTGATCCTTGGGTTCCAAGTTAATCTCAGAAAAAACCACCACACTATCATTGCACCACTCTGATATAAACTGTAAACCCATCATGCCACAACAACACTCTCCTCTCTTGGAACTCCCATAAGTAATCATCTCTAGACCCGAAACTGAAATATTGATAAGGGTTGAAACTCATACCATGAGACATCTCCTATTGAGGCATCCTAATAAAGTTCATGACTGCCATCCCTGTATCAAACATGATCATGGGCAATAGGAAGAATAGTCAGTTCAACCTGCAAACCAAACTCTCCCAAAAAAGAAATGGACCAATCACTGTCACAATTTTGAAATCTGTCAACTAGGCAATGCCTCTACTATCATCAATTGTACTCATATCATCGATACTTAATCTCCAAGCATCAAAAGAAAATTTTTGAACACACCAACACACCCAAACAACTGCAATCAATAAGGCATCATCTGATGATATGCACACTATCCTCATAAAGTATCTGCAATGCATGTCACTCACCAAGCTGGAAGCAATAAATAGAGGAACTATGTCTGGAAAAACTCCCATAACAGTTTGCCCTAAAGCATGCCAAAGCTCAAAATCAATCTTCTCACAAAAGAATATCACCATAACCAATGTGAAAATGCAAGGGCAGCGGTAATCATTTTGAAATCATACTAAAAACATAAGAGAGATGAGTATGGAAGTAGTTATAGAGCCATCGCCTATGATCAAACCATTTCTATCAACCAACTCCACTGCTAATTTAAAAAGATGAATCATAGCATGTGAAAACTCATTGTCCTGAACCCACACTGAGAGTAAACTATCAATGTTTACATCACAAACCTTCATAAGATGAACTTTCTGAATTAGAAAGGTTCGAAGTAAACAATAATGAATTCTATCCAAAACCAAAATCAGTGAGGTACAATATGATTTTAGTGCTCTACACCAAGGACAACAGCAACACCAATGGATTTCCCAAGTATGAGCATGCATGAAAAGCATTGTGCTGTGCCAAAATAACTCAGAAGTGCTTGGAAAACACCTCCAAGCAATCACCAACTGAAAATCCTCACTACCTCAACAAAGAATAGTGTGCCAACTCCCCTAAATGAGAGAAAACCATGATGTAAAGTGGCTGACCTACAACCAATCAGCAATCTCCAAACTAAAATTTGGATTCATTCTTAGCCAAGTGACATCCCAAGAGTGATAATTCATTCAATGCTCTAATCCTCACTTAAAATCTTCTTCCAACCTACCTGTAGATGAAGCAATGGAATCACATAGTGGCTGATAAGAAAAAGAACAACACCTTTAAGTCTCAAATTTTGATCCTTATCACACGAAAGGTCACTCTTATGACTCCCAATAATCTCTGTCAATTCTTGTTGAGAATCCCAAGCATGGATACCCAACCAAGAATAATCTCCAAGGATCAATACATCCCATGAAGGGAATGCATCTCCAACAACATATGGAAACATGCAACACTACTCATCAACTCACTTAAGGTATGAAATGTCACACTTGTTGGCCAACTCCAAGAGTCAAGACCAAACCTCATGCAAGAAGGAAGCAACTCAAAACGAATACCAACAAGGAAATGATCCTTAACTAAAATCATTAATTTTCATACCCAAGTTACCTTTCAACTCCTTGTGTAGAAAGGAATGATGATGCCTCTCGGTGTCATCTCATTCCAAACACAATCTTTATCTGTCTCCTCCTTTGCACATTTCATATCTAGTGGTCTCCCAGGAGGGTAACCATACTCCTCATAAAGTGAACTTGAATCAAAACCAAGTTGAATACCACACTCCCACTCAAGTTCTGAATCTTCTCTCGGATCCCATACCTTGTTATTTTACCAAGTGCAATACTACAATCAGGAACAACTCCATCGTCCAACTCCAAAAGTGGATTGTCATAATTCATATCAGCACCCATCTCCATAAATGGGTTATCAGTAATCACCTTAAATTTATTCTTGCAATCATATTCATGCAAAGGAAGTGAATTTTTGCTATGATGAATACTAAAATTGGAACCTTCATACTTGTCATCAATGACTCCAAGGCTGCCCCAAATCACCCGAGCCTTTCCATTATCATTTTCAGCAGTAAACTATGGATCCAAATCATAAAATTCCCTAAACCTCTGCTCAAAGTTAGTTTCATGTGTTGGTAAATCATATTTGTTCTCAAGAAATAAATCAACACCATTAATGTCATCCTCCATGCATGCATTGTGTTCTAAAGTCAGAACATCATCACAATCAAAAGGAAATTCATCCCATGTAGGATCCTCATCATACTTAGGTGTCATCACACCCAGATCCCATGTGTTAAAAGGCTGATTGCTTTGTTCACTGTGCTCCTCCTATGATGTCTTTCTAAATAAATCACTCTCCACGGGCTTGGTTTGAAAGTTAAATCAAAGGCCACTGTATTAACATCATCTAAATAAGATAAAGGATCATCAAAAGTTGTTTTAAAGTCATCATCATATTTTCTTTCTCCATGCCCTTCATATGGAAATACATGAGTGAACTCAACACAATCATCTACTCCATAGGAATAATCAAGGAAGTCATTAGAATCATAACTAGTTGAATCCAAACTAGGATCCAAAGATATTGTTTTGTCCTTTTCTTCATGCACCACCTCATCCATAGTAGCTGCATGCAAGACCAAAGAATCATCTTGAAGCCCTATCACATAGTCCTCATGAGCCAAGGCACCATCTCCATCCAAATGATCTACCATAATCCTCTTTTCATTTTCCTTCTTCTTACTATCCAAGAAAGGTTTCAATTTCTTATCACATTGATCAATCACCCTTCTAGCTAATCTCCCTTTAACTAATGAAATTCCAAGAATCCCCTTATTCCTATTAGCTAATAGGCTAGAAAATAGAGACTGTGACACATCTTCACTCTCATTAATAGTCAAAACCATAATGTTTTGCACGGCTGCCATAACATCGCATCATGTTCTATCCTAATTGAAGCAAGGAAATGGTGAAACATGTTGTAGATCAAATCATGCAATCCCAAATCCAACACAAGGTTACTCAATCTAATTTCTACAAATGTTTTAAGTATAGCAACCCTTCTAGAAAAATGAGAACATGTGATATCATCAATATCCAGAATATTGTCCACCATCAGTTCAATTACCTCTTTCATTTTGTTATCATTGTATGGAGTAGTAGGAATTGTAATTCTCATGATTTCACTTAAACAAGAAGCAACAAGTAGTCTTACATCATTATCTCTGTGTATCAACAATTTTCTCTTACCCAAGGAAGTCACTATAGGTTTCATATTTGCTTGCATTTCTTGAGAAGGTGATTGATTCACCATGTATAAACAACCCTCAAATTCCTCCAAAGTACTGAGAATAACATCTTTTGGATGATATAGGTCTTCAAGATCCTCACCTGCATGGTAAATCTTTACTCCTACCTTAACATCCATGAATTATGCAAATGAGATTAAAGCATGAAACTCTGCTCTCATTAGTTGGTATTCCTTCAAAATTTCTCCTTCAGTAAGTGTCTTCATGATTTGCAACCACTAAACAAAACTTTTAGCTGCTAAAATGCTAAATACTAACTGAGAAAACTGTAGCAAAAGTTAGAACTCCAACAAATTGGCTAGAAAACCAGCTCTGATACCACTATAATGTTCCACCCCAAATTGAAACCAATTTTTTCCAACACCCACAAAGAATTTTGTCCTCTATCATGCAAGCATTCCGTCAACCACTTGCATAGTAATTGTTTCATTGTATTTTCAATGTTTTTGGGTATGGAATCATTCAAAATCAATTTGAAACAATATTTGTTTAAACAGAAAACCCACAATGCATAGAAATATCATGAACATTTCAACTAACCCTTTGTATGCATAAAGAAACAATTAATAACAACAATCTAACCTCAAACTCCAACATTATATATTGATTTTCAATTGCTATGCTTTCTGTTACAAACTCAGAATTACAACAGCTGTGATATAATATCAAATGGTGTAAATCTACAATGTTATTATGTTGTTGTCACATAAATACATGATGTTGTAGCTTGAAACAATGGTGTTGTAGATGAAAATATGAAAGATCTGTCTGTTCCACACCTCCCATCACCACCAAACAGTAATATTTTCCATTTGTAGCTACACTCTACTCCAAATATTATATACTAGATGCCTTATATATGCTGCAACTTCAAGGAAAGGGTTGCGGCTAGCAATAAATGAAATATATTCAACTCCAGCTATGGTTCCAGCACCCAATACAACAAGAACCAAGATCTAAAACACTCTTAGCAATATCTTTCAATTACAATTTATTATTTGAAGAATCTCCAATAAATTTACATAGTAAACCCTTTGCAAAAAACTCCAAAAATTTGTAATGAAACACATAGGAAATCTCTATATGAAATTGCTCCAATACTCCAGCATTCAGCACAAGAGTAGATTTTGGATAAATCTATCAACAAACCTTTCCTGCACAACTGTAACTCTAAATGAGTCACACAGTATTAACCAGGGAGGATCTTTCACCACCGTGGCTAATCTTCTCCAAGAGGGTTTTCATCCTCAGGAAGGTTGAGATGAACCAAGTTCAATCCCATAGAACCACAAGGGTTTCACAAGAGGAAAAATAATAATCTACATAATCCAAATGAGCTCTCACAACTTCCTTTTATACTTTTCCACTGAACTCTCTAAAAGCTTATATTTTAAAATTCACTTTTTAATTTAAATTTCCTTTTAGCTTCGAAAAAGACATTTTTATTAAAATAATGATAATTTGACACACAAGGTCCTTGTTTTATGCATCCATGATTTAAAACATTTCATCTCGGTTCTGATGAGCTATAACATTAAGGTACTTTTTAAATATTTTAAATAATATTTGCCAACCATAGTAAAATAATTAAAATAAAGCCATTAATACACTCATTTTGTGGAAATTGCTAGAATGCATCGGAATCAAAAATTGATTGCACTGGAGTGATCCCGATGAAGAATAATGATAAACAGAGCCAATCGGGTGACTTACTAAAAATAGATGCCCTCTCCAAGATTCTTGGAGAGCACACTAGAAACCAAAACTCACCCTAGAAAGTGGCATATGAGTCCTCTAGACCACATGAGCTCATTGGAATCATTAAAAAACCCCTCTGATAACATTGACACATATCCACAAGGTTAGTGCCAACTACATTGCAAGGGAACCCGAAAATGTGGACATTATAGGGAGAGGAGAAATGGTCAGGAGGAGTAGAGGCTTAGTCAATATTGGAAAGAACTCTCAATGACGAGGAAAAATGGAACTAAAGAAAAAAAGGTGATAGGGTCACCCCTTTTAGGGTTTGGGTTGCCCCTTTTTCTAGGGAAGCTCACACAAGGGATATTACAACTTAAGCTAGGTTTCCCAAGTGACCCTATAACTTAAGTTGGGGTTTGTCAGATGATCCTATAATCGATGGTTGGAAAAACGTCTTTGGAAGTGCACGATTACTTGGAACCTAGTCTAGAGGATAAATAAGATGAATACGGGGATAAGAAGGAGGAGGGAACTATTATCAAGTTAGAAAAAACTAAGAGGAAGTGTATTCCATGCCTTGTGGGTCATGAGATAGAACTGCTAGCCCATAATCAAATTGCCATGTCGACCCATGCAATTTTGGAAACTTACAGACATAAGGCCCAAACCTAGGAGCTACTCAAGTTCTCATGCAATTGTAACAATTCACATCACCCCCACCACACTTCTTTTCCCCACCACATTACCCTATTCAATACCCCCTTTAGTTGGGTTAATTCTAGATGATATGCCCCAAATTTTCATGATTGGAAGTTATCCTACCCCATATTTCCAAGTGCCTCCTCTATTATCCCCCAGACCTTGGATTCCTAACAACCATAATCTCCATTAAGGTCTATGTAGCCCCCAAATCCACAAGTAGTAACCCCTTCTTTGACTACATAGTTGGTGCCCCCATCAATTTCCATTTTCTCTCTTGTGGTCACCTGACTCCGATAGGGAGTTATGATTATAATGGACCAGATGTTGTAGCAAAAACAAATGTAGTAGATGCAAATAGAAACACAAGAGAAATTTTTGAAGAGAAAAACAAAGCAAGATGTTGTGACTAGTTTGAAGAGGGTCAAAACAAAGTATGACCCAACCAATGACACTATTCACTTTTCCCACTTCACTCCTTTAGTGGACAAACTCAAGGGGAAAATGATAACCACATATTATTAGATGGAGGTAGTGATTATCAACATCAAGAATGTCAAAGAATAAGACAAAGCCTAATTCCTCACTAATCCCAATTGATAGGAAATCCAAGAAAAACATTGCCAAGATTGAGTGGGCCAAAAAAATGATGAAGGACAATGAAATGAAGATAAAAGTACTTGAGAGTCATGTGACGATAGCAGTAGAGCAATTTGGTGAGGTTGGGGACACTTAAGTGCAAACCATCAAGTAGAAAATCCTAGAAACTCAAGAAAAAATGGAAAAAAACAATAAAGGAGTTAGCTACTATTAAGAGCCAAATGGTCACATAAATGACCAAAAAACTACATTAAAAGAACAAGTGGAGGACCTAGGAGCTAAGATAACTGAAGACAAGATGGGCATAGGCCTTAAGGAAGTCAAATAAGCTTTCTAAAATAATAGGTTCATACTCAAGATTACTAGCTCACCAAACTACAAACACAAGTAGATACCAAGTCCTAGATGATTAAAGGGCTAAGAAAAAAACAAGAACAACTAGAAGGAAGATTAGAGGCATCAAAATAGAAGGTCCAAACATTAATGGCCCAAATGGAAGAGTTAAAACAATCTAGGGGCTTTGTTGAACACCTTAAGCCCTTGTATAGACATTATTGGCAATCCATTGAAGGAGGTGTGTCATCTTTCCTCCCTACCTTGGAATTTATGGAGATGGCCTTGACACTCAGTACCATGGTACAAACTTGGAAATTTTCACAAGTGAGGTGGCCCTCTCCCTAGTACTAGAAGATGCTCGATCATGTATCCAAAATCTATATGCCTCTACCTTCACTTGATTGGTTGTAGTAGGAATTGCAAGTAGGGTAGTGGTAGCATAGAAAATCAATGACATCCTGGATAGGGAATGGGCCACAAAGAATAGTTGACTATTTTAGCTCAAGCAATTTAGGGAATGAACACCCATATAAGCTAGTTGATCACATAAGGATTGCCTTCACCATTAGATGAGAAGCATAAAATTCTCCATTATGATACATTCATAGAACTAACCAAGATGAAGGGATAAGATGAATCAGAATTGGTAGGACTATCCCTAATCCCTTTCATAAAAGAGGCTCGATCACTAATCAAAGCTTGGGTAAAGTTAGATATGTCAAAATCCTAAGGAAGATGGACATGCCATAAGAGGAGTATAGGGAGTTTTTTGCTTCCCTTTATAACCTATAAAGGGAAAAGTACACTATAATTTTGTAAATTTTGAATTTTGACATGGACTCTATTGCCCAATTGATGCATATATGCTCTGGTTTCATCACTCTTTCTTATGAAAAGAGCCCTCATGAGTCACCAACATTGTGGTGGATTCTAATATTCTAAGAAACCTCATCTTTTGTATTACTATGTATTCTTCCCTTTGGCAAATCAATTTCCTAAAGAGTTTTTGCAGTTTTACTATCCACAAAGGGCCATTGAGGAAGAATTAAGGTATGGTTGATTGTGCATCATTTGATTGTCACACAATTACATGATCTAATGATGTGTAGGGCTTCCCATAAAGAGAAGTCAAAGTTTTGTATTAGACCTTACCATTGGTCCAGATCATCCAACTAGCACACTTTTGTATAGTTAAATAATGCAACTTATGGTGGGGCCATAGGACCCTAATAGAATAGATTGTCTCACTGTTATTCCTTTTGCAATATAAAATCCAACACTACCTTGATCAAATAGAGTATCATGGAAGAGACAACTTGTCAATTTCTATCTATGGGTGAGATTTTTAACTTATATTAATCTTGAATCCTTAAGAGTCACTATTGTAGTATCCACTGGTTTTATTCAACGTGGAGGAGTCAAAAACTCATTCTGCTATGGATACACCTATGAATTAGTTGTGGAATAAATTAAGAGAAATATTGGACCAAACAAAAATTGATCTAATTTCTGGTTAGACTTCTTAAAAGTCCTTGTTATCAAAAGAAAAGCTGCTTGTAAGGAGATGGTCAAAGCTATATAGAATACTAAGGAGAACAAATAAACTATTATTTTTGAGTAATTGTTGGATTGCCTATATGAGGTAACCTTTGCCCCTTCTATTGCAACTTGGGATCAAACCTTTTATTATGGCTCAAGATTTCATTCTTATATAAAACAAGAATTAGGTTTTGACAAAATTTAGTTGATGTATGAGCTAATGACCTACTATAGGGAATCCCAGAGATTATCTCTAGCAGAAGTGGACATTTGTCCAATTTTGCATTAACATTTTTCTTTGGGTGATAATTTCCAATGGGCCTTTATCTTTTTTCGGTTTTCAAATTTATAGAGTATTAAGCAACAGATGGGAAGTTTGCATTTGATATTTGCAAGTTTTATTCTAGGCAAGCAAGTCTATAGAAGCATGCTTGGTGAGGAGATTGTTTATTTGTATGTCGATAAATGTTACTTGCGAGGAACCTGTGATGCTGTTTTGGAGTTCATAGTTTTGTATTTTGTAGTGTACCTTTAGTTGATGTTAATTCTAATATGTGTGAGGCCTATTTATTTCACTCCTATAATTTTCTTATATTGCATTTACATTTTGATGACATATGGACTTTGGGACTGTTGATTCCGTTTTGCAAACCTTCGGGATTTATTTCTTATGCTATGATTGGATTAGATAGACTATGCTATGATGTTGATTATGGTTTACATGTTAGATTTCATTTGAAATTATAATGTTATGCGATTATTTTATTTTGATGAATTTAAATGTTAGTACTAAAGAATGAATTATTATGCAATTCTAATATTGGGTTGATGATTAGAAATGCAGTAGATAGTAAATCTTATCGATGACGTTATGTTTGATTATTGAGGATTTGATGATTTTGCGACATTGTGTGTGTATGATTTCTTTCGCTTCAGCTATGATATACATGTGTTACTAATCTATTTTCGTAAGTGTGCAGATGATTTTGCATGCCATGGAAAATCAGAGATCATCCCACACCCTTATGTGAATTCTGTGTAAACCGATCTAGTCCCAAGAGGGACCAAGGTCTTATGTGTATTTCATGATGATTTTTCGTGATGTTTGATTTCGATGTCCCTTTGATTAGGTCTACCCCTTTTTAATTGATTTAATTATGGTGTTGTGAAATATATGTTTGATTTAGCACATTTTAGTGTTTTTTATTAAATTTTGATGGCCTTTTTATGCGATTTTATGTGATTTTTTTAAAACCCATCTCTAATGCTCTCACACATGTGTGAGAGCATCTTGGAGTGAATGGGATTTCTTTGGAAAATAGGACTATGACAAATGTCATATCTTATACTCTTGGAGTCCACCTTGTGAGATTCCTCCTCTCCACCTTTGCTCTCACACATGTGTGAGAGAACATGTGGAGAGGACGAGGCTTGGTGGGATGGGAGAGTGACATTTGTCACCTCCACATCCCATGGAGCTTGCAAGTGGATTGTGAGGAGGAAGGAGAAGGTGACATGTGTCACCTTATCATTTCTCAAGGCTCTTAAGAAGAGCCTATAATACTCCCTCTTTGAGAGGGGGAGAGGGTTCTCCATTTTCACTTATTTTCTTTTATGATGGCTTTTTGGGGAGTTAGCTAGTTTTGGAGACACTTTGGAGGAAGGGCTTGGAGAAGGAGTTGGAAGGCTCTACATCAAACCTCTTACATTATTGGGCTTGATAGGTAAGATTCAAGGCTTGAAGCCTTTCCCATGTATTTAAACTTCATTGTGTGATTGTGTTTTTGAGTGTTTGCATCCTTTTGTTATGTGGGTTTTTTTTTTGTGGGAGTTTGTATGAGACTCTCCATTTTTGGAGAGCTCAACATGTATGGGGTGGGAGAGGAGTGAACCTCCACAAGGTCACCCTCTTGATCTATGTGACATTTTGATGGCTTTGAGAGCATTTGGAGGAGTATGGAGTTATTTGATATGGCATGAGTGCCTATGAGTTTATTTGAGAAGGCATGAGTGCCTTGGAGATGTATTTTATTATTTGTGGTGTTTAAGGCTTAAGGCCTTGTTTTGGAGCATTATGAGATTTTTGGTTTTAGGAGTGCACCTCTTGAGTAGGGAGTTGTCCACTCTCCTACCCCCTAAATCCATCTTTCATGGATTTCATTGTGTGTTAAACTTGGATGGGTGTTCTTCCTTCTTGTGTGTGTTTTGATTCATTGTGTTTGTGGTGTGAAATCGGGTGAGGATGGTCTCCTAGCTTGGGAGTGACCCTTTTTTGGGTCTATGGTAGGATGGAGAGAATTTTGGTGGCATTGGATAGTTCCCTTGGTTTGTTTTTATGGCAGGTTTGTAATTATAGAACTTGGAGGAAGAATTCTTCATTTTTGAGTTTGTGTTATATGGTTGTTTGAAGCCTTGGCCAAGAGGCCTATTTGTAAAATTGTTATTTAAGAGAGTGAGCTCTCTTTACCTATGTTGTAATATAAAGAAATACTTCAATGTTTCAAAGTTATTTCTATGTAATGGTGCTGATTTTATTGCAATGGTTGAAAAGAAAGAAAATGCATTATGTGATTTTTGTAATGTTGTTAAAAGAAAAAGAGAAGAATGCTCCTTCATTATATTTTTATATAGAAATATTATTTTTCAATGGAAAGAAAATTCCACTGTATTACCCCTTTGTTTCTTTAAAATATAAATGCATGGTTGTTATTTTGTAATTCTAATTGTTTCAATATATGTGTGTGTGTGTGTGTTAAGGCTATCATTTACTTTTACTATGGTTTTAAAAAAAAAGAGATTAGTTGTTGTTCTTGAAAGGAAATTAAGTTGCTTTTGGTTGTTGTGTGAAAAAAAAAAGATTAGTTTTCTTGTTATTCTATAGAACAAAAAAAAAGGGATCCATATAATAGTAGCACGGTGTTAGATGCATATAAATGTTAATTTCATTAAAATATAGTTCTGGCCATTTTCCTTTGTTTGTTTTTTTTTGTTAAAACTAGATTGGTGGTTTTATTATTTCACAGAGAGTCTATTTTACATAAATGGATATATATTCTTAGTTTGAATATATATATATATATATATTGCAGCAAAATACCCAGCACAAATACTTTTCTCAATAAAATGTATCAACAGTATACTATTGTTATAATTATATATATATACCCTTATTAATATTTAATCATATTATAACAAAGAATGATAGAAGAGTTTTTTTAATATATAAAAAAGAAAGGAATAGCAAATGGTAGAGTTAGGGTTTATGCCCTAATGGACATTATTTTCCCCTTATCGTTGTACATTATGGAAACCATGGACGGTGAAGGCCATGAAAAAAGACTCTGTGGATGGAGGGGGGCAGTTGTCCCACCTCCACCGTCCCCCTGGTTATTGTGGTGGTGCACCTTCTTTAAAACTTGTGTGGCTCTACATGTGTGGCTGACCCTAAACCCACGCAGCCATTCACGCCACAGTCTGTGGCTTCCCTGTTCCGCACGGCCTACACCTTCTTTGGGCCATTGCCACCATTGTCAACCAATCTTGCATAGTTAGCACAAATATATATATTCCTCCAAAATAAAAAATAGTCTTACTTCAACCCCTGTGACATTTTCCTCCATGGATGCCATTTATTTGGACCTGCAAAACAAAATAACTTTGAGAGCAAAATAGGAAAATAAAATAGAGGACAGAAACTTAGAAAGCAAAATAGAAAGAAAACCAAATAGGGTTAGGACTTTGTCACAATAGAAATTCATTATAATATTAGAGTAGCAAATTTAGGGTTGGGGAATAGGATAACTGTTATGACAATTTTAAATTTGGGGATTTTTATGTGTGCACGGGAATATTGTCATTTCCCTTTTTTTATTTTAAATTAAATCCATTCCTTTCTTACCACATTAAAATTTAATGTGGAAAGAATATTAGTGCTACTGGGCCTTATGATTTTTATTATTTCCTTTAACTTAGGACCTTGCCTTTTGAAAGTTTAGAATATTTCCTTGACTTTAATTGATCTTGGTTTATTAGCTTTGTGGGTGGAATTTTACCTAGGCCTTTTAATTATTATAGTGGGATTTTCACGGGGTTTTTAATTTAAATGATCTTTTCAATTGAGTAAATTATCCTAGGGGTGTAGTTGGTAACATTAAATTGCGGATATAATCATTTAGATTGTCTGTATTTAATATTTAGATTATTTTAGCAGAATGGATTGGTAGGACATAAATTTTAATTAATTATTTTCTATGAACGCTAATGAGGCGTTATGCTGCCAGATTTTTCCAGGTTTCTAGATAGATGAATTAAGTGAATAAATTATGCTTCAATGTTTATTTCAAATGCTTTAGACATATATTGTGGTTTTAATCATATCTAGATGTACTTAATTTAATTATTTATTTCTAGTTCCTATGTGTCGAAATCACTTCGCTTCACTTAGGAAACTTAGGGTTAAACTCAAAATTAAATCTAACATTAATGGCAATGCTCCTTGTGTTGCATAAACCCCCTTAGTAGACTATCATATTCGTAGGGTTGTGAAAGGACTTTGCATTACCCTAACTTTGACTGGGGTCTTTGCCTTCATGAGATTGTCTTCGAGCGCACATGTTGTGCACGAGGGTATTTTTAGAGTCGGGTGGGAAAAGTTTTTGGTGTTTCGTGTCATGACCACATGACAAATGTGGACATGACACGTGTGTTGTGTGTTGTGACCACATGGGAAATGTAGGCATGACATTTAGTATCAGAGCCCATGTTTAAACACTAGGCTTGTTTGGGCACATTATTTATTATGTAATTTTAATTAATTTGTAAATACCTTGTTTGTGTAGGATGCCTCCTAGATCGAGATGAGCACGCTCACGCGCCAGTGAGTCTGTTGAGATACGTAGTGATTCATCAGCCAAGGGATAGGCTCTGTCGGCATCACAGGCACCACAGGCACCTAACTTAGGACTGTAGATTCTTCAAGCACTACAGGTAGTTCTAGAGAGATTACACCGGCCGTGTTAGAACCACATGTTGAGCTACGTGTTGAGGCACATGTTGAGCCGCGTGTTGAGGCACGTGTTGAGCCACATGTTGATCCACGTGTCGAGCTGCATGTAGAGATACTATTCACTACAGTAGAGGAGGTCGCTTCAGTGCACAGAGCTCATAGTAGGAGTCCTCCACGTCATACGATGCATGAGAAGGGAGTGAGGATAGAGCAGATCTACCATGGGCCATTTGATTATGGATGGAGAGATGAGGTGGATGTACCATTCAGAGGACATAGAGACCATGGGGACCCTATTAGGGATTTACTCAGACTCAATCCACCCACTTTTGTTGGGACAACAGAGGGAGCTGAGGCTGAGGGCTGACTCATTAGTCTTGATAGGTGTTTCGCGTTGCATCCCTATGGGAGAAATACGAAGTTACGAGTTGTAGTTCACTTACTATGAGATGTAGTAGAGACATGGTGGCACACTAAGGAGCACAAGCACTACCTCCCCTTAGACTCACTTGGGATACATTCTTAGAGCACTACAGGATTCGATACCTCTTGGAGCATTTCAGATAGCGCAAGATTGATGAGTTTCATGATCTTCAATAGAGGAGCTCTACAGTTGCACAGTATGAGTGCAAGTTTGTGGAGCTATCATGATATGCTAAGTACTTATAGGATGAGAAGCTCCTAGTTAGTCACTTTATCAGAGGGCTTAATCCTAGTATCGCAGGACCTGTTCGCATGTCAGACCCACAGACAATGAGCGAGGCCATCGAGAAGGCGCTCATTGCAAAGGAGGTTTATGGATGGAGTTGTGGGTCATGACCTTAGTTCTAGGATCGTAGCCATCATCAAGATTAGGGATTCCGTAGGCCCCAACCACCTCATACAGGTGGTTTTAGTTTTACGTCGTTACCTCCTAGACCTAAACAGTAACAACATCAATAGAGGTCTAGGCCACAACAGAGGGCACATGGAGGTCATAGCTATGAATGGCAGCAACAGGGCCCATGTAGAGATCAGGATAATAGGAACCATCTATGGAGCTAGCTAGGTCACAACAGTCCTTTAGAGGTTCACAGGGTTCTACGAGTCGACCAGGGCAGCAACAGTCTAGCAGGGCACAGACAGATAGGTTCAGGCTCAGGGACCATGTTATGTATGTGGTGGTGCGGATCACTTAGCCAGAGAGTTCCCATAGGGATATACAGCAGGGGGACAGCCTCATGCTAGAGGATCTGAGCAGATAGTTGGGGATGTGGGTAGATCCCATCACATGTTTGCAGTGGTTGATAACCGCCAAGCTGACTTTTAGGACTCCGTGATTGAGACCACAGGTACTATTGGGGATGCCCCCATTGTAATTTTGTTTGATTCAGGTGCTACAAATTCTTTTATCTCTCCATCGTTAGTGGAGCATTGCAGGCTGGTGGCCTCTAGGTAGGACGATAGGTGGGAGGTCAAGTTGGCCATAGGGGCCAAGATGGCAGTGGATGCATTGGTACATGATTGTGAGATAGTATTGGGATTCTTCACTATAATAGAAGACCTTAGGGTTATGCCCTTAGGATCTTATGGTGTGGTGTTAGGCATGGATTGGTTTGCGGCTCATAGAACCAAGCTAGATTGTTGTCAAAAGGCAATAGGTTGCTTAGATGACCATAGCACGACAGTAGAGATTTAGGGCATTCAAAAGCCCACAGTAGTTCGCATGATCTCCACTCAACATCTTAAGCATTGTATGCAAAAGGGTTGCCAAATGTTCACCATTACTATTAGCGATAGGTCAGAGGATGAGCCAAAGGCATCATTAGATGATCATCCCATTTTGAGAAAGTTTGTCGATGTATTTCCACCTGAGTTGCCAGGGATGTTGCCTTGCAGAGAGGTTAACTTTCACATTGACCTTTACCAGGTGCCAAGCTAGTGTCTCGTGCACCTTATAGGATGACTACCCATGAGCTCACAGAGCTCAAGTTACAGTTGGAGGAGTTGCTCAAGAACAGTCACATCTGACCCAGTGTCTCACCTTGGGGCGCATGATTCATCTTTGTGAAGAACAAGGATGGATCTCTTCATCTTTACATGGACTATAGGCAGCTTAATAAGGTGACGATGAAGAACTGTTATCCTCTGCCTCAGATAGATGATATTTTTGATCAGATGCAGGGAGCCAGGGTACTCTCTAAGATTGACCTGAAGTCTGGGTATCATCAATTGCATATTACAGAGGTAGATATCCATAAGACCACCTTTCAGACTCACTACGGTCACAATGAGTTCACCATAGTACCCTTCGGATTGACGAACGCCCCTGCAGTGTTCATGAGTCTCATGAATGGGGTGTTCAGCA
The DNA here is from genome assembly GCA_027924645.1 of Cunninghamia lanceolata. Taxonomy (NCBI): domain Eukaryota; kingdom Viridiplantae; phylum Streptophyta; class Pinopsida; order Cupressales; family Cupressaceae; genus Cunninghamia; species Cunninghamia lanceolata. The sequence continues at coordinate 8,605,055 of BSBN01000066.1, forward strand.
CCTATTTGGATCTATTCATGATTATATTCTTAGATGATATATTGATTTATTCGCGAACTGAGGAGGAGCACTTACGCCATGTTTTACAGTGTTTGAGAGAGCAACATCTTTATGGTAACTTGGCGAAGTATGCCTTTTTTAGATCAGAGGTACAGTACTTGGGACACATCCTATCTGGCAATAGTATCTCCGTAGATCCATTGAAGATTAGAGATATCAGGGATTGGCTAGCACCCACTAGCGTTACAGAGGTCAGGAGTTTCGTGGGGCTAGTTGGGTATTATCGTAGATTTGTTGAGGGCTTCTCCAGGATAGCACATCCCATCACTTCCCTTCAGTGGAAAGGGAAGAGTTTTACATGGACCGAGCAGTGTGAGAGGGCCTTTGGGGTCCTCAAGGAGTTTCTCACTAGCACTTCTATCTTAGTAGTACCTGATCCAGTAGCTAATTTCATGGTTTGCATAGATGCTTCATTGGAGGGATTAGGAGTTGTACTTATGTAGGATGGTCGAGTGATCACATATGAGCCATGAAACCTCAAGACCCATGAGATGAACTACCCCACACATGACTTGGAGCTCACAACGGTAGTTCACACTCTTGTTCGATGGAGACACTTTCTATTGGAACATTGTTTCGAGCTACATTCAGACCATCACAATCTATAGTATATCTTCACGCAGCTAAATCTAAATGCTGGCTAACGGCGTTGGATGGAGTTCCTTTGTGAGTATGACTTTGACGTCCACTACATCAAAGGGAAGGAGAATGTTGTTGTCGATGCATTGAGTCAAAGGTGCCACGAGATCCTGACCTTGACACTGAGTGTAGACTTGAGAGGATGCATATTATAGCATCTGTCAGAGGACCAATGGTTTCTTGAGGTACAACAAGAGATCCAGTCACATAGGGCACTTGTGAGCAAGTTTCTAGGTTCTTCTCTAGAGGCAGATGGGCTCCTTAGAAAATGAAAACGCATCTATGTTCCTCATGTAGGAGATCTACGTACAATAGTTTTATCAAAGGCTCACAGAGCACCTTATGAAACACACCCAGGGGTGAAGAAGATGCATGTCGATTTGCGATAGTTGTATCATTGGGCGGGCATGAGATGGGATATTGTAGAGTTCATTGCTCGTTGCCTTGAGTGCCAGAGGGTCAAGGCTGAGCATCAACATCTACCAGGACTTTTGTACCCTCATGAGATACCAGAGTGGAAATGGGACACCATTTCCATGGATTTTATAGTTGGTCTACCTGTGTCATCTCGTCGCCATGATGCCATCATGGTGACAGTTGACAAGTTGACCAAGGTAGCGCACTTCTCACCGGTATGCACAACGTACAATGCACCTGCGGTGACGAGGGTCTTCTTGGATGACATTGTGAGGTTACATGGGGTACCTCACCACATTATATCTAACAAGGATTCAGTGTTCACATCAGCCTTTTGGAGGGCATTGCAGCAGGCGTTGGGCACTCAGTTCAACTTCAATTCAGCCTATCACCCTAAGACAAATGGTTAGACAGAGAAGGTGAACCAGGTGTTAGAGGATATGCTCTGCATGTACATGATGGACCACCAGTCTAGATGGGAGGAGTATCTATATCTAGTTGATTTTTCCTACAATAATGGGCATCACAAGTCATTAGGTATGCCTCCCTATCAAGCCTTATATAGCAGACCTTGCAAGATGTTGCTGAGTTGGGACCGGATAGAGGACATGGTTGCTATTGGACCAGAGCTGGTATAAGATATGGAGCAATAGGTGACCTTGATCAGATAAAGATTATAGAAGGTACAAGATTGACAGAAGAAGTATGCCGATGATAAGAGACTAGATCAGAGCTTCTCTGTCAGAGACAGAGTTTTCTTGAGAGTGCGGCCGCATAAGAGTCCAATCCGTTATGGAAAAGGCTCTAGGATTGCATCGAGGTTCGTTGGGCCTTTTGAGATTCTAGAGTGAATAGGACCCGTAGCCTACCATCTAGCCTTGCCACCTAGCCTATCGCACATCCACGATGTGTTCCATGTGCCTATTTTGCGACAATATATATTTGATTTATCTCATGTCTTGGACTGGACTTCTCTATAGGTAGAGGCAGACAAACAGTTGGCTTTGGAGCCAATTCTCATATTGGCTCATCGAATGTTGGGCCTTCGAGGTCGAGAGCTGGACTAGGTTAGGGTTCAATGGGACAAATATGACGAGGTCACGACTACATGGGAGGATGTAGCTAGGTTGAGGACACTTTATCCTCACCTCTTTGATGACTTCCAGGAGGAAGTTTAGTCTTAGGGGAGGAAGATGTGAGGCCTATTTATTTCACTCCTATATTTTTCTTATATCACATTTACATTTTGATAACATATGTACTTTGGGACTATTGATCATGTTTTACAGACCTTTAGGATTTATTTCTTATGCTATGATTGGATTAGATAGGCTATGCTATGATGTTGATTATGGTTTACATGATAGATTTCATTTAAAATTATAATGATATGCGATTATTTGATTTTGATGAATTTAAATGTTAGTACTAAAGAATGAATTATTATGTAATCCTGATATTGAGTTGATGATTAGAAATGCAGTAGATAGCAAATCTTATCGATGATGTTATGTGTTGATTATTGAGGATTTGATGATTTTGTGACATTGTGTGTGTATGCTTTCTTTCGCTTCGGCTATGATATGCATGTGTTACTAATATGTTTTTGTAAGTGTGCAGATGATTTTCCATGCCACAGAAAATTGAAGATCATCCCACATCCTTATGTGAATTCCCTGTAAACCGATCTAGTCCCAAGAGGGACCAAGGTCTTATGTGTATTACATGATTTTTTGTGATGTCTAATTTTGATGTCCCTTTGATTAGGTCTACCCCTTTTTAATTGATTTAATTATGGTGTTGTGAAATATATGTTTGATTTGGCACATTTTAGTGTTTTTTTATTTTGATGGCCTTTTTATGTGATTTTATGCTACCTAAGGTGTTTATTTTGGGTTAATTTTGATCCTAGGTTATACCCCTAGGGTCTAGGGCCTAGGGCCCATTTCAGCATGCTAAACCCTAGGGTAACCTCTATCTAGTAACTTTAACTTCACACTGAAGTAAAGTGATGAAATTCAAATTTTGGAAGGAGTGGTGGATGGGTCAAGCATTCAACCATGACTCACTCCTCCTTTCAAGGCTTTGGTTCCCTTGCCTTGAAGACTTGGGGAGTCTTCAAGACTCCCAAGTGTGTGAAACCCATCTCCAATGCTCTCACACATGTGTGAGAGCATCTTGGAGTGAATGGGATTTCTTTGGAGAATAGGACTATGACAAGTGTCATATCTTATCCTCTTGGAGTCCACCTTGTGAGATTCCTCCTCTCCACCTTTTCTCTCACATGTGTGAGAGCACGTGGAGAGGGTGAGGCTTGGTGGGATGGGACAGTGACATTTGTCACCTCCACATCCCATGGAGCTTGCAAGTGGGTTGTGAGGAGGAAGGAGAAGGTGACATGTGTCACCTTCTCATTCCTCAAGGCTCTTGAGAAGAGCCTATAATACTCCCTCTTTGAGAGGGGGAGAGGGTTCTCCATTTTCACTTATTTTCTTTTATGATGGCTTTTTGGGGAGTTAGCTAGTTTTGGAGACACTTTCAAGGAAGGGCTTGGAGAAGGAGTTGGAAGGCTCTACATAAATCCTCTTCCATTATTCGGCTTGATAGGTAAGATTCAAGGCTTGAAGTCTTTCCCATGTATTTAAACTTCATTGTGTGATTGTGGTTTTGAGTGTTTGCATCCTTTTGTTATGTGGGTTTTTCTTTGTGGGTGTTTGTATGAGACTCTCCATTTTTGGAGAGCTCAACATGTATGGGGTGGGAGAGGAGTGAACCTCCTCGAGATCATCCTCTTGATCTATGTGATATTTTGATGGCTTTGAGAGCATTTGAAGGAGTATGGAGTTATTTGATATGGCATAAGTGCCTATGAGTTTATTTGAGAAGGCATGAGTGCCTTGGAGATGTATTTCATTATTTATGGTGTTTAAGGCTTTAGGCCTTGTTTTGGAGCATTATGAGATTTTGGGTTTTAGGAGTGCGCCTCTTGAGTAGAGAGTTGTCCACTCTCCTACCCCCCTTAAATCCATCTTTCATGGATTTCGTTATGTGTTAAACTTCGATGTGTGTTCTTCTTTCTTGTGTGTGTTTTGTTTCATTGTGTTTGTGATGTGAAACTGGGTGAGGATGGTCTCCTAGCTCAGGGGTGACCCTTTTTCAGGTCTATGGTAGGGTGGAGAGCATTTTGGTGGCATTGGATAGTTTCCTTTACCCTTGGTTTGTTTTTATGGCAGGTTTGTAATAATGGAGCTTAGAGGAAGAATTCTTTATTTTTGAGTTTGTGTTGTATGGTTGTTTGAAGCCTTGGCCAAGAGGCCTATTTGTAAAATTGTTATTTAAGAGAGTGAGCTCTCCTTACTATGTTGTAACAAAAAGAAATATTTCTATGTTTCAAAGTTATTTCTATTTAATATTGCTGATTTTATTGCAATGGTTGTAAAAGAAAGAAAATGCATTATGTCACTTTGTAATGTTGTAAAAGAAAAAGAGAAGAATGATCCTTCATTATATTTTTATATAGAAATGTTATTTTTCAATGGAAAGAAAATTCCACTGTATTACCCCTTTGTTGCTTTAAAATATAAATGCATGGTTGTTGTTTTGTAATTTTAATTATATATATATATATATATATCTGTGTGTGTGTGTTAAGGCTATCATTTACTTTTACTATGGTTTCAAAAAAAAAGAGATTAGTTGTTGTTCTTGAAAGGAAATTAAGTTGCTTTGGTTCTTGTGTAAAAAAAAAGAGATTAGTTTACCGGTTATTCTATAGAACAAAAAAAGAGATTCATATAATAGTAGCACAATGTTAGATGCATATAAATGCTAATTTCATTAAAATATAGTTCTGCCCATTTTCCTTTGTTTGTTTGTTTTTGTTAAAACTAGATTGCTAGTTTTATTATTTCACAGAGAGCATATTTTACAGAAATGGATATATATATATATATATATATATATATATATATATATATATATATATATTGCAGCAAAATACCTAGCACAAATACTTTTCTCAATAAATATATATAAGTATTTGTGCTAGGTATTTTGCTGCAATATATATATATATATATACCCTAATTAATATTTAATTATATTATAACAAAGAATGATAGAAGAGTTTTTAATAAAAAAAGAAAGGAATAGCAAATGGTAGAGTTAGGGTTTATGCCCTAACGGGCTTTTTTCCCCTTGTCGTTGTACATTATGGAGACCATGGACGGCGGCAGCCATGGCCGCCGCCCATGGCAGAAGACTCTGTGGGTGGAGGGGGCAGTCGCCCCACCTCCACCGACCCCTTGGTTATTGTGGTGTCGCACCTTCTTTAAATCCTATGTGGCTCTCCATGAGCGGCCGACCCTAAACCCACGCAGTCATTCATGCCACAGTCTATGGCTTCCCTGTTCTGCATGGCCTACACCTTCTTTGGGCCATTGCCACCATTGTCAACCAGTCCTGTAGTTAACACAAATATATATAAGCTTCCCTTGTGACATTTGAATCCTTAGGAATAGAATAAAATAGAAAAAAAAACAGTCTTACTTCAACCCCTGTGACATTTTCCTCCATGGCTGCCATTTATTTGGACCTGTAAAACAAAATAACTCTAAGAGCAAAATAGGAAAACAAAATAGAGGAGAGAAACTTAGAAAACAAAATAGAAATAAAACCAAATAGGGTTAGGGCTTTGTCATAATAGAAATTCATTATAATATTAGAGTAGCAAATTTAGGGTTGGGGAATAGGATAAATGTTATGAGAATTTTAAATTTGGGGATTTTTATGTGTGCACAGGAATATAGTCATTTCCTTTTTTTATTTTAAATTAAATCCATTCCTTTCTTTCCACATTAAAATTTAATGTGGAAAGAATATTAGTGCTACTGGGCCTTATGAATTTTTTTATTTCCTTTAACTTAGGACCTTGCCTTTTGAAAGTTTAGAATATTTCCTTAACTATAATTGATCTTGGTTTATTAGCTTTGCGGGTGGAATTTTACCTAGGCCTTTTAATTATTATAGTGGGATTTTCACCATGGGGTTTTTAATTTAAATGATCTTTACAATTGAGTAAATTATCCTAGGGGTATAGTTGGTAACATTAAATTACAGATATAATCATTTAGATTGTCCGTACATAATATTTAGATTATTTTAGTAGAATGGATTGGTAGGAGGTAAATTTTAATTAATTATTTTCTATGAATGCTAATGAGGCGTTATGCTGCCAGATTTTTTTGGGTTTCTAGATAGATGAATTAAGTGAGTAAATAATGCTTTAGACAAATATTGTGGTTTTAATCATGATCTAGATGTACTTAATTTTGTAGTGCCCCTCCATTCTCACCTTGGATGAGCAGGTGGTCGGGCTAAGGAGCATGAAGATGAAGGTAAGATACTCGGAATACTCAGGGTATGTTAGACAGATTGATGGCAGGTTTATTGTTTTGATGTAGTTGATGACACTCATTGATGGTTATTATGATGGCACTATTGATGTTTATGATTAATACATTATGCTTATGATGTGATCATTTATGGGTTAATTGATTATGTAGATTAGTTTAGTATGTGATTTATGCGACTATTTGATGATGTGTTATCAGGTTGTTTATGAACTTAGTTAATGTGGATATTTTAGATGTGTTTTGTGAAGGGATAGTGTAGTATTACTCATGTTGAGTACCCTAATACGCTGCGATTCCCTGTCATAGTGTGCATGTTGGATGATTATATATATGTTGTATTCGATACTTTTGTTTGCTACAGGATTGCAGGTACTAGGCATCGACTCCACCTGAATTGGCAGGTCTGAGCGTGCCTTTACACCAATGGATAATATGGATGGGAGATAACATGGGGTTCCCTCTGTCAGCCAATGTCTTTAGTTTTTCATTATCCATGTATTTCCAGTCATGGGTGTAGTTGTCACTTAGTTGGTACTTGTCCTCAGGTGTTGGTCATCCTTTGGTATGTGGTTGTTATTGTTTGTTTATTGTAATTTAAGGTTCATTTTATTGAACTTAGTGACCAAGGTATTAAGTTGTTGAATATAGTTGTTTGGTTCATTTTATAGAATAAGTGATCTATGTGTATAGATGTGTTGATGTTTGATCATTTTGGTTATATAGTCAATGTGTATTTGTTGGAGATTTATTAATTGTTATAGTAATAATAATAATAAGTTTATATATACATCAATATTAGTTATTTAATTAATGTAGAAGATTGAGAATTATAATTAGTTGATTTTTATATTAAATTAAATTACTAGCTTTGAAAGCTAGCAATAATAATAATATTGTTATATTTAGTACTTTATTGATTTTATTTGACATGTGAGATTTTATTTTATTTTGCCATTAATTTATTGTTGGAGTGGGTTGTTGGAAATTTGAAAATTATTCCTGTCAATGGTGAATTGAATGCAATTAATTTTTGGGAAATTAATTGCATTCAATGGTGAATTGAATGCAATTAATTTTTGGGTTGTGGATATCTGTAACAGAGAGAATGGTGATAGTGGGTATCAATTGTTTTGTTTATTTTGGGTTTTGTGAGGATTATTTGAGAGGAGAGTTCTTAGAAAAGATTCACAGAAATTTGGGGAAAAGAAGAGGAATTGGCAAAGGAAGAGGAGAAGGGAGCAAGGGAGATCTGAAGAATTTTTGGGTATGTATTAAACAAAATTTCTTCTTCTTGTCTAGATATGTATAAAAATCATGTATGTGAGTAGTCTATGCAATTTTCTGATTCTTGTTGAAGTGTAGTCCTCTGTGAATTATTCCAGACAATAGTAAACCCTTTTGAAATAAGTGTCCATCTGCATTCAAATGCAAGTTTATCCCGCTCTGCAACCTATTCTCTCTGTATGCTTGATGAGTATATATTTTTTTCTATAAACCCCATTATATTTAATCCTATCATTTGCATTTGCTTGGATGTTCTCTTCAACAATCTAGCCGTGTATATCCTGCAATTGTAGTAATTTTTAATATTGTTGATCCTCCAATCTTCACACCTATTTATCTTTCTTCACACCTACCTATCTTGCTATTACACTATCATCATATTTTCATGTTACCAGTAGACACCTTAGTTAAATGAAATCTTTTGTTACTGGAAGAAATTAAATTCTTCTTTTTTTTTGTTGCATTCCTGTGTCTATGCCAATTTCTTTTATTAAAAGAAATCTCAACTTCTGTAGTTTGCCTGTAGAGATCAAAATTTATTGCCAAGCAAACCTATTTCTTCCTTTCCAGCCATCAATCTGTATAATCAATCAAACAAATTTCTTTTGTCTAAAATCTCATACCATTTGATGACTTGCAGTAATAATGCCAATAGAGATAAATTCCATCCTAACAAAACTTTCATATTTTCTATTCCTCCAGCCTGCCTAATTGTATGGCCTACATATGCATAGAATCATGCCTGAAATAACATTTAGAACTTAATATCTGCAGCCTAATTGTTATCTCAGACCAAAGGTATAGGAGATTTTAGATTTTATTAGCTTTTACGCTTAAAAATTTATGAAACTTTCTGGGGGTACTCTCTGATGTTGCCTGAAACCAAAAATATTGCAAATGAAGTTTGGTCTGTAGTTTATGCATTTGAAACAATGATATTTAGTATGTAAAACAATGAAATTTTACCTGAATTAAATTCTTCAGAATCCCTCTTCTTGTCCATGGCAACTATATGGTGTGGTTCAGCCAAGCTCTCACATAAATTCTTTTCATTATATCAAATTTAATTCTGGTTTGTGTGAATACTTTTATATGAATAAATGCATAGCTTTCATAATGAAGTGAATAAATAAATCTCTTTGTGCTTAAATAATAAGAAATAGGAATGGTAAGTTTTAGTAAACATAAAAATCTGCTTTTTGTATTACCATATTAGAATTAGAAATTTTGTTAGAGTTAGAAAATATTCTTATTTGTAAAATCAAAATATATATTATGAAACTATAAAATCTTATTTTAATTAATTCTTGCATATAATAACTTATTTTAATTTTAATTTAAGAATTTAAATAATTAAACCTTTTTAGCTAAATATTAAGTATTTAATGTTGCATAATAAAGTTTAACTATCTTTAAAATTGTCCTTTAATAAATTATTGTTTTAATTTGAGTTTTATTATATTTAATAGGGAAGAACAGTTTTATGGATGTGTTTTATTTTTTTTAATAGAAAAATCAAATCCCTATTATTCAGAGATGTATTATATTTAAGTATTATTTTATTTCATTTATGAGAAATCAAATCCCTATTATTGAGAGATGTATTATATTTAAGTATTATTTTATTTCATTTGTGAGAAATCAAATCCCTATTATTTAGGGATGTGTCATTGTTTAGTATTATTTTATTTCATCCCTATTATTTAGATATGTTATATTTAAGCATTATTTATAAATAAAAGTCAAATCCTTTTAAAATAATTTATTGATTTATCTTGTATATTTAAGAATATTAGTTTCGCCGAGAGGCGAACTACAGTTGTAGCGGGGGTGGAGATGAGAGCACTTATTTTTGGTCGTAAATATATACCAAAAAAATTTAAAAAAAAAGAAAATAGGAATAAATTAATTGAAATAATTTAAAAACTAATATTTAGTTTGCAGTTACTTTAGAATTAATGGCCTCTTCCTGCTCTGAAATTAAAAATTTATAAATGGCTAATGTATGAACGGTAATTCTAGAGAATAAAATAAAATTGAAGCCATAATAAGTGGGTGGTAGTGGGTGCCCAAAGAGGAAAACAAAATGAAACGCCTCATTAAGGAGGTAGCGCCCAGCTCAGAAGCAAAAGAAAAGGGAAAACAGAAGATTTGAGGTTATAATCTGTGCAGGGGCTCTGGGATCAATTTGTCATTACCATGGAGGATGTCAAATGGGCAGTGTTGTTGATAAAGAGTATAGACTCCTTGGAGTAGATGGTGTTCCAGTCATCCTCATGCATCGGCATAACTCCACGGTTATGGGATGATCTCATGCCCTGACTGGCAAAACTCCGTCCACTGCAACAAAACAGGGTAAAATAAGCATAAAGTTAAAAGCCCTTGCAATGAAAGATGAAAGCCATATTGATGGAGATACCGTATATGTGGCTGAGCAGTCGACAGGGATTTGAGATGGGAGGACAGGCATTTGAGATGGGAGGATAGTAGGTGTGCCATGAGGATGTGTCTTTTTCTCCCGATGCCTTTGCCAAGCAACAAAACTATCTCTCTGCTCTGAAAAACTTTTAGAAGAGTGAATGTACCCTCACGCTACTGTGATGATGCTTGGAAGGTGTGCTTTCTTTTTCAGTAGAAATCCTATCATCTCAAGTAAGTATTCGCATGCCATTATTTTTGTTTGTTTGCATGGTCTAATATGATTCTTGAATATGTCACATAGCTGACTTCATCTTCTCCAACCTTTTATATAATAAATACCCAAGATTAACTATCTTGTTTCCTCTCTCAAAAATTAGGTAATATTAGAAATGGAGAACATGCATGTAGAGGAAGATAAAGAGATAGAAGAGAGTTATTCTCCCATGGTTCATGTGAGTGGCAGGGAAGGCATGATTAGTTCCAGCAAGACAAGAGCCTTTTTAAAGAGCTACCCACTTTACAATTATGACAAAGATAAAGAAAACACATATGATGAAGATCATGGAGAATATTATTATGAGGATGATATGAATGATAAGAAATCTTGTAAGAGGATTAAGGCCCTGCTTCATCCTCTTACACTTATGTTGCTGAGGAGATTGAAGAAATTTAAGCAGAAGGCTGTTGTTGAAGCAGCATATGACCGGATTAAAGATGCATATGACAGAATGTCATGGATTGAAGCATCATATGACAAAAAGCAATTGATACTTTATATAATGTTGGGTTAACATGTTTTGTTAAATTGCCTGCATACATATGATATAATATTTTGCCTTTCAACAATTTAGGCTGGGAAAAAACACAAATTTAAGACCATGTGATATAAGTCTTACATCTTTCATTGTATTTATCCACTGCCTGGTTATTTAGCATTGGCTCCTTTGTTTCCTGTCAAGGTTTCTTTGGTTCTAGATCTAATTAATAAAATATCACTATCACATTGAAAAAAGAAAGCATTTTTGTCCATGAAAACCATTTCTTTCCTCATGCTTTACTGTGTGGCTTTTGTCTAGCAGTTGAGATATAAGAGGAGAAAGTATTTCTAACCCTATTCGCCACATGTTTTCTTTTTTCACATCCATTATTCATTACAAATATTTCTAGGTTCAGATACCATTGTATTTTAAAATCGAATGGGTTGGTTTTTGCTTTACATTTTATTCTACCAAGTATTAGATCTTCTAAATGCCTGAATATAAGTATTTATTTGAGAAAACATTGATCAAACACACTGAACATGGCAGAGCATAGGCAGAGCATAGGCAGTAGTAAGTTTTATCTTTTTGAAGAAAAGGTTAGGCAGTAGTAAGTTTTGTCTTTTTGAAGAAAAGGTTAAAAAGTATGCTGGCACGCATCATAATAGAGCATATTAATGATGACAGTGGATAAAGTTAGATATCGAAGAAAAACAAGGCGTGCATATAGAGGAAGAGAGCAGTGTTGATCACAGAGAGTTATTTATAGGTTCACCATTTCATTAGTACGTGTTGTTAAGCAAAAATTATTGCAGCCAAGATTTGTTTAATTTTATTATCACAAGGAAAACACAGTTTAAATGCAATATTCTAGATTTTTCTTCTAACCTTTTTATCTTAAACGGAAGTGTGTTGATTTTTAGTTGTTTCATTTTCTTCTTTCCATTTTTCTCTATGGTTCTGTTATAAAAAATTTACATGGAAAATTATAAAATACATTTTTAAAAGTATATTTTAATTTTTAAAAAAATTGAAAACAAATTTTAATTTAGAAAGGAGTTAAGGTTATTTAGAGATATTGGATACAAATAACTATATAATTTATAAAATTATTATAAATTAAAATATTTGTTAAATATATAATTTATTATTATTTTATTAGCTCAAAGGTATTATATAGTATTTTATTTATTTTTTTAGATTTTGAGTTTGCAAACCTAAAATTATATATATCAATTTTAATCCACAATACATAATACAAAGAATATTTTCTTTTATTCATTTTTAATCCATATCTACCTTTGAGAGATTACAATATTTTGTAATCAATAGATCCTCTCATGAAAACCTACATTCAATCATAACAAACTTGAAGAGATTCCACTCTTCATTTCTTTGGATGCATTTGCATGTTTTTGATTCTTTCATAAAATAATTTCAGAGCTTACTTCCTGCAACATGCAACTCTTCAAATCAGAAAACCTGAGCTTAGACAAAAAAAAAATAGTTAGGGTTTGAAAAGAATGGAGAGGAAAATAAAATAAGATTGCAAAGCAAATAGAATCAAATAATAATAATAATAATTCATGGCTATGGAGTTCCTCCAACTTCTTCCATAGAGTCTCCCTCTCAGATTTACCACAAAAAATAAATGAAGGAAGCAAATGAATGTCTTGTTGTGAATGAAATGTTTTATATGACTTAAATAATTAGAAGTTTCAAAAATAGAAAAAAATAATTATTACTTATTATTACTTAAATCACTACATGATATGTTCCTTATTTGTAGCCAACTTGTTTTAGTAAGGAAATGTTTTATTATTTGTTTTAAAATTATAGTCATGTTAATTAAATTTATGAAGTGTAATCATTAAATTAGTATAATATCTATTAAAAATTATTGATTATGTGAGGTGCTTTTTTATTTTATTGATTTAATTTTATTTAAATAGTAAGTTTAAATTTTATTTTTTTATTTTATTGATTTAATTTTATTTAAAAAGTAAGTTTAAATTTTATTTCATTTTTGTGAGTTAATTTCTAATTTCAAAATGTATTATGTATTAAAAATGTAATATTATTCTAAAGATCAAAATAAGGTACATAAAGTAATTATTTGAGAATGATCATAGATTCATAGAGGTTTGAAGCTGCATACTTCATACTATTCTCAAAGAGGCTACTCAGAGGCCCTGCAATCAAAGCATTCATGCTACCAATAGTTGAATCCTTTCCATTCAACATATAAGAATTAGGCCAATTTGGTAGAGAGGTCTATACTAAGGATAGTGAACAAAGACAACCTTTAAGCAAAGAGGTCATCCTTACTTTTTGTTTAACTCTGCAATTTGATTATTTTACACTTTAGGGTTAGAATTAAGGTTACAGTTAGAATTAGAATTATGGTTAGTACTAGGGTTACAATTAGGATTCGGGTTATAGTTATATTTAGGGATAGGGTTAGAATTACATATAGCGATAGAGTTTAGATTAGAATTAAAGTTCAGGTTAGAATTAGGGTTACGAATTATTACAATTAGGGTCTAGAAATAGGGATCAAGTTAGGAGAAGGGTTAGAGCTATTATTAGAATGAGGGTTAGGGTTAGGGTTAAAATTAGGGTTAGTATTGACCTAAATGTTAGGGTTACAATTAGAGTTAGGGTTAGGGTTATAATTAGGGTTAGGATTAGGGTTAGAATTATAATTAGAATTTGGGTTATAATTTAAAGAAGGTTCATAATTAGAATGAGAATTAGGGTCAAAACTAGGGTTAGAGTTATAATAAGGGTTAGGGTTAGGGTGAGATTTAGGGTTACTATTAGAATTAGGGTTAGGGTTATGGTTCAAATTAGAGCTATGTTTAGGGTTAGAATAAGGGTTAGGGTTAGGTTTAAAATTAGGATTAGGGATAGGTTTAGAATCAGAGTTAGGATTACAATTAGCAATGTGGGTAGAGTTAGGGTTACAATTAGGGTTATAGTTAGGGTTAGGGTTGGAATTGTAGATAGAATTAGGGTTGGGATTAGGGTTAGAATTATAATTAGAATTCATGTTATAGTTTAAAGAAGGGTGACAATTAAAATGAAAATTACAGTCAAAACTAGGGTTAGGGTTATAATAAGGGTTAGGGTAAGGGTGTGATTTAGGGTTACAATTAGAATTAAGGTTAGGGTTATAGTTAGGTTTGATTAGGGTTATAATTAGGGTTAGGGTTAGAAATAGAATTAGGGTTACTAAATTAGGGTAATCTCTAATAATAACCCTAAATTAGGTTATTAAATTAGGGTTATGACTATAATTAGGGTTAATGTTAGAATTAGGGTTAGGGTTATAATTCTAAATAGGGTTAGGATTAGGGTTAGAATTATAATTAGAATTTGGGTTATAGTTTAAAGATGCCCGTGACAATTAGAATGAGAATTAGGGTCAAAACTAGGGTTAGGATTATAATAAGGGTAAGGGTTAGGGTGAGATTTAGGGTTACGATTAGAATTAAGGTTAGGGTTAGGGTTATGATTAGGGTTATAATTAGGGTTAGGGTTGGAATTGTAGATAAAATTAGGATTATGTTAGGGTTAGAATTATAATTAGAATTCATTATAATGGTTACGATTAGCATTAGGGTTAGGCTTAGGGTTTGAATCAATGTTAGAATTAAAATTATAGTTACAATCAATTTTATGGTTAGGGTTAGAATTAGGGATACAGTTATGGTTAGAATTATAGATAGGGTTAGAACTAGGGTTTATATAGGCTTATGATTAGGGTTAGAATTAGGGTCAAACTTCATATTAAGATTAGAATTATAATTAGGTTTAGAATTAGAATCAGGGTTAGTATTAGGGTTTGGGTTATTGTTACAATTAGGGTTACAATTAGAGTTAAGGTTACAATTAGGGTTATAGTTAGGGTTAGGGTTAGAATTGCAAATAAAATTAGCATTAGGATTAGGGTTAGAATTATAATTAGAATTCACATTATAGTTTAAAGAAGGGTGAGAATTAGAATGAAAATTACAATCAAAACTAGAGTCAGGGTTATAATAAGGGTTAGGGAACTAGGGTGTGATTTAGGGTTATAATTAGAATTAAGTTTAGGGTTATGGTTAGGTGTGATTAGGGTTATAATTAGGGTTAGGGTTAGAAATAGAATTAGGGTTACAAAGTTAGGGAAATCTCTAATAATAAACCTAAATTAGGTTACTTAATTAGGGTTACGACTTAATAAAATAGAAATTTTGATTAACCTCATCATAGCCCAAGGTTAAGGTTAGAATTAGGGTTATAGTTAGGGTTATTGTTAGAATTAGGGTTATTGTTATATTTAAAACTTAGGGTTATAGTTAGGGTAGAATCAAGGTTATGATTAGAATTAGGATTAGGGTTAGGGTTAGGATTAGGGTTCCTATTAGAATTAGGGTTAGAATTAAGGTTGTTGTTGTTAGAATTAGGGTAAGAATTAGTGTTAGGGTAAGCATTAGAGTTATAGTTATGGTTAGGGCTAGAGTTAGGGTTAGAATTTGGGTTAGGGTTAGGGTTAAAATCATAGTTAGAATTAGGATTAAGGTAAGGGTTAGAATTAGCGTTAATGTTAGATTTAAAATTAGGGTTAGAGTAGGGTAGAATCAGGGTTATGATTAGAATTAGGGTTAGGGTTTTTATTAGAATTAGGGTTAGAATTAAGGTGGCTTACTATTACAATTAAGGTAAGAATCAAAGTTAGAATTAGGATTAGGGTTCAAATTAGAGTTAGGGTTAGAGTTTAATTAGGGTTAAGGTC
Organism: Cunninghamia lanceolata; assembly: GCA_027924645.1. NCBI lineage: Eukaryota > Viridiplantae > Streptophyta > Pinopsida > Cupressales > Cupressaceae > Cunninghamia > Cunninghamia lanceolata. The sequence continues at coordinate 8,620,828 of BSBN01000066.1, forward strand.
AGTATTAAGGTTAGGGTTAAGTTTTGAATTATAGTCAAGCTTAGGGTTAGAGTTAGGATTAGGGTTAGGGTTAAAATTAGAGCTATGTTTAGGGCTAGAATAAGGGTTATGGTTAAAGTTAGCTTTCAAAGTAGGATTAGATTTAGGGTTTAGGGTTTGGGGTTGGGGTTAGGGTTAGGGTTAGAATTAGGGTTACAAGTATAATTAGGGTTAATATTAGAATTAAACTTAGGGTTAGGGTTACAATTAGGGCTAAGTTCAGTATTAAACTTAGGGAGAAGGTTGCAATTAGGATCAACCTTAGGGTTAAAATTAGAGCTATGCTTAGGGTTTGAATAAGGGTTAGGGTTAGGGTTAGATTTAGGGTTAGAGTTAGATTTAAAATTAGGGTTATAGTTAGGGTAGAATTAGGGTTGTGATTATAATTAGGTTAGGGTTAGGGTTAGGGTTAGGGTTCTTATTAGAAAATTAGGGTTAGAATTAAGGTTGGTTACAATTGGAGTTAGGGTTAGAGTTTAATTAGGGTTAAGGTTAGTATTAAGGTTAGGGTTAGGTTTTGAATTATAGTCAAGATTAGGGTTAGAGTTAGGGTTAAGGTTAAAAATAAAGCTATGTTTAGGGTTAGAATAAGGGTTATGGTTAGGGTTAGCTTTAAAATTATGATTAGGTTTAGGATTTAGGGTAGGCATTAGAGTTACAGTAAGGGTTAGGGCTAGAGTTAGGGTTAGAATTTAGGTTAAATTCATAGTTAGAATTTGGATTAAGTTAAGGGTTAGAATTAGGGTTATTGTTAGATATAAAATTAGGGTTAGAGTAGGGTAGATCAGGGTTATGATTAGAATTAGGGTTAGGGTTCATATTAGAATTAGGGTTAGAATTAAGGTGGCTTACTATTACAATTAAGGTAAGAATCAAAGTTACAATTAGGATTAGGGTTCAAATTAGAGTTAGGGTTAGAGTTCAATTAGGGTTAGGTTTTGAATTATAATCAAGCTTAGGGTTAGAGTTAGGATTAGGGTTAAAATAAGAGCTATGTTTAGGGTTAAAATAAGGATTAGGGTTAGGGTTAGCTTTAAAATTAGGATTAGGTTTAGGGTTTAGAGTTGGGGTTAGGGTTAGGGTTTGAATCAGTGTTAGAATTAAAATTATAGTACAATCAATTTTATGTTTAGGGTTAGAATTAGGATTAGTGTTAGGGTCAGCATTAGGTTTAGAATTAGAGATACAATTATGGTTATAATTAGGGTTACGGTTATTGTTATAATTAAGGTTAGGGTTAGTATTAGGGTTAGGGTTATTGTTATAATTAGAGTTAGGGTTAGTATTATGATTAAGGTTGATGTTAGAATTAGGGTTAGGGTTCAACATTGATATTAAAATATTCATTAAAAATAGGTACCCTTTTTCTAAATCTAACCTAGGTAATTCTAATATAACCTTGGTTGTGACCCTAACCCAAATCCTAATTCTAAATCTAACCCTAATTATATTTCTAACCCTAACCCTAACCTTAATCCTAACACTAATGCTAACCCTAACTCCAATTCTAACCATAATTCTAACCCTAACCCTAACCCTCACCCTCACCCTCACCACAATACTAACCCTAACCCCAATTGTAACCCTAACCCTAATTCTAACCTAAACACTAACCCTAACCCTAATTTTAACCCCTAACTCTAATCCTAAATATAATATATAATATAATATAAAATTTTAATTATTATATATTATAATTATTATTATTATAAACATAATATATTATTATATTATATAATATATTATATATATTATAAAAGATATATCTAATATAATATTTTTTAATATATTATAATTAGTGTTAGAATTAGACTTGCGGCTCCAGTTGCTACTAGCATATTTATATTAAATATAATATATCTAAAGTACGCCGAGAGATATCCTTCTCGAGGTGCCTAATGTTAGGAGTAGTGATTAAAAAAATAGGCACCTCGAGAAGGATATCTCTCAGCGTACTTTAGATATATTATATTTAATATAAATATGCTAGTAGATACGCCGAGAGGCTTTCTACACTCACAAGAAGGGCTAAAAGATTCAAATTCCCGTAAACAATTAAGATTTAGATTCCCATGTAAATAAAATTCATAAAATGTGTAAATAAATAAATTCGTGGAAGCCAAATGGATATAAAAATAGAAAAACTTCAGCCATATGGGAGTTGAAAATATAAAAAATAAATTCATGGAAGCCAAATGGATAGAAAAATAGAAAAACTTGGACAGTTATATAGCATGAATGGGAGCTGAAAGATATAAAAAAATATAAAAATATAAAAAAGAGAAGGTGAAAGAAATAAAAAATAAAATAAAATAAAATGCAACCCTGATGGATGGCAGTTTCTTTCCCACAAGGAGGTTATTTAGAATAAAATAATAAAATTATTAATTTGTGTTTTAAAAATTGATTTATTAAATTTTTGCATACAATAATTTATTTTATTTTATTTTAAATTTAAGAATATAAATATTTAGATATCACTTATGAAAGGTTAAGATATTAGTTGTAGAAACCTTACAACTTATCCTAGGTTTAAACACAGACAATAAAATAAAACAAAAGATATTTTGCTTTCTTACTCTGGATGCTTTTATTTTTCTTTCCTTTCTCTAGATGCATGTGCATGCCTGTGATTTTTTCACAGAGGGTTTTTTTAACCTCTCCTGCAACATGCAGTTCACATCAAACCAAATAAAAATAAACAAGAGAAATTACTCACAGGCATGAAGGTGGACTATGGCTTCTTCCAGAAAGTCTCCTCTAGATTTATCATACAATAAAATAAACTAAAATTGTAAACCAAATAAAAAAACAAGAGAAATTACCTCATAGGCATGAAGGTGGACTATGGCTTCTTCCGAGTCTCCTCTAGATTTATCATACAATAAAATAAACTAAAATTTAGAAAGCTAAATGAATAATTTCTTATGAAGGAAATGTATTTTAAGTTTTAAATAATTACAAGTTTTCAAAAAAGAAAAAAATAATTATTGCTTTGTAGCTAACTTGAGTTAGTTTTTAGTGAGGGATTGCTTTATTATTAGTTTAAAAATATGATCATGTTTTTTTAAATTTATGCAGTGCATAATTAAATTATTAGGTTAGTTTTTAGTAAGGGATTGCTTTATTATTTGTAACTTTTATATTTCAATTATTTCAAATAAAGTGGATTTTTTTTATATGCCTTTTGTCATTTGGCAAGTTTTAATATTTTTCTAAAATTAGTGCTCTACCACCTCCTAAATTATAGCCTAATTTAAATTTATATTATGTTAACTTAAATTTAAAAATCAAAATCTAAGATTATCTACCACCTCCTAAATTATAGCCTAATTTAATTTTATATGATGTTAACTTAAATTTAAAAATCAAAATGTAAGATTATTTTAATACATATATATTATTTAAAAATGAAATATTTTTTTAAAATGGAGTTGCTCAAGCTAATATTTTTAATCATATACATCATTATAATTGTGTTTATTGTATAATTATATAATATATTACAAATATAGTTTAATCAAATAAATAATTTTATATAAATCAAGAAAACAATTTATGCATGTATTTCATAATGTTCCTCAGTTTTAGAACCATAGTAAACACAAACATCTATTAAGATCCCTCTATCATTTTAAACTCTTGAATTTTAAACTTCCATTCTTCACTTCTACACAAAATAAACCATAGGAATTAGAATTATGAGTTGAGTAGAATTTTTTTTTCTTTAGTAAGATAATATACTTTTCTATTTTAAGTGCCCAATAAATCCTATGTTTTAGTTGTTCAATTCTATTGTTAAGAGTGTCTTTTTTAAATTGTGCTTTCTATCTAATAAAAGAAATGTTTTTAAATGGTGAGTCATAATCTCTTTTTATAGACTTCATTTAAGTCCTCATAATTAAATATATTTTTCTTAAAATTATCTAAGTTGTATTTTATTTATTTTAGAAAAAAATTCACTTATGTCTCATTATACTTAAAATATTTTTAAAAAAATGCTATTTAAATTTACATTTAACTTGTTAGTTCTAATTACTTATGCACAATTAAAAAATAAAAAATAATTTTATGATATTATTTAGTTTTATTATTTCAATTTTGTAACTTCTATATTTCAATTATTTCAAATAAAGTGGTGGATTAATTTTCTATTTAAATTATTTTAATTAGAATATTGTAGAAGTATGTTTTTTATATGCTTTTGTCATTTGACAAGTTTTAAAATTTTTCTAAAATTAGTGCTCTACCACCTCCTAAATTATAGCCTAATTTATTTTTATATAACATAATCTTTTTTTAAGGTAAGTTGTTACCAAGTGGGGGTAACTCCCATAAAATAATAAATGAAATAAAATTATATAACATAATCTTATACTTATGTTTTGTAGTGTTATTTCTTATCTTAGTGTTAATTAATTTTATTATAGAGTTATTTTCAATTAAGAGTTTAATTGATTTTACCATAGAATTTTATTAAATTAAGAGTTATTCTAGATTTAATTTGTTTTCAAAAGTTTATTTTTAACATATATTTGAAAATATAAGTTGTTATTTATTTATTTTTAAACAAAATTCAAAATATTTTTTCTTCCAAAACTTAAACAATTAAAAAAATAATTCCACCATTTACATATGATCGTTATGAAAAAATGAAAAAGGGAAAACAACTTGGTAAGAGAAAAGCTAAAGAAGAAAGACTAAAATTATTAGAACACAACAGAGTAGAATAGAGTGGAGCAGAGTAGACTAGAGCAGACCAGAGCAGAGCAGAAGAGAGTAGAGCAGAGTAGAATGAAGCAGAGTATAGTAGAATAGAGTAGAGTAGAACAGAGCAGAGCAAAGTAGAGCAGAGCATAGCAGAGTAGAACAAATCAGAGCATAGTAGAACAAAGCAAAGTAGAGAAGAACAGAGCAGAGAAGAGTAGAGTAGAGAATAGCAGAGTAGAACATAGTAGAGTATAGTAGAACAGAGCAGAGTAGAGCATATCATAGCAGAGTAGAGTAGAGTAGAGTAGAGTAGAGTAGAGCAGAATAGAGTAGAGCAGAGTAGAATAGAGTAGAGTAGAGTAGAGTAGAGAAAACTCAACAGAGCAGAGCAGAGTAGAGTAGAGAAAACTCAACAGAGCAGAGCAGAGAAAAGTAGAGCAAACTGAACAGAGTAGAGCATAGAGTAAAGGAGAGCAGAGAAAATAGAGAAAAGCAGAGCAGAGCAGAACAAACTCAATAGAGCAAAGCAGAGTAGAGCAGAGAAAACAAAGCAAAGTAGAGCAGAGAAAATGAAGTAGACCAAAGCATTGTACAATAGGTCATAAAAATAATATCTTGTATATCTAAAATGCTATTTATACACATGAATAAATACTTGGTGCTCTTTGATGGTGTTGTTTTCCCCCAAAAGCTTTCTCCATGTATATTTTTTATTACTAAACTTTGTTGATTTTATTTGTTATTTGTACAAAGATAATTTCACACACTTACCATAACCCTAAGTTACTCATAACACTATATCTATCCCTATTTATAAGCCCAGCCCTAACTCAATACCTAAACAAAACCCTAATTCTAAACCTTACCTTCATTCAAATCCTAACTCTAAATCTAACACTAACCTTAACCATTATTTGGTACATGAACAAAACATTAAATGTAACTAGAGCATAGTAGAATAAAGTAGAGTAGAGCAAGGTAGATGAGAGGAACCTCCTGCAACAATATAATGAAAAATGCACGAAATAACAAAAATAGCATAACACAGAAGGAATTTATTGATCACAAGCCACTTCGAGGGGGCAACCTCCTTTGAGCAAGCTCAATACAATAAACTCATGGATGCCTTCATTGGCCTCAACACGTACTTATATACTAAGTCTAACTAAACAACTATTACTCCCCATGAATGTGGGATAATACAATATACTCACGGGACGACTTACAAAGCATATGCATCCAACAACAATATACTAAAAAAGTAAAGAGAAGGGTTAAACATGGGTTCCTAACCTCCCCTCCCTCTTAGAAAAGCTTTGTCCTCAAAGCTTAAGATGTAGAAATTGTTGTTGAATCTGAAGGAGTGGTTCCCATGTAGCATCCTCTAGTTGCATTTCGTGCCACTAAATTAATACCTCTGTGATGGATCAAGAGTGAAGATGACAAGTGCGCCTATCGAGGATTGCCTCCAGCTCCAAAATGATGGATCCTTTGTTATCCATTTCTGGTAAAATAATTTTTTCTCTAATGTTGGTGCCAAGAACTTTCTTTAGACAAGAGACATGGAATACTGGATGAACGCGGGAAGGAGGAAGCTCCAATTTATAAGCAATTGACCCAATCTTCTGAAGAACCTTATATTGCCCATAGAACTTTGGAGCCAGCTTATGACACACTTTGAGTTTTAGGGAGGATTGCTTGTATGGTTGTAGATGAAGACAAACCATATCACCTACTTGAAAAGTACACTCAGAATGGTGTTGATCAGCTTGTTGTTTCATTTGATTTCTTGCCATGTGAAGATTGTCCTACAAAATGTGAAGAATCTGATCTCAAGTTTGGAGAACTGTGTCAACTGCCTGAACTGGTGAACTGCTGGGAGTGTATGGAAGGAGCACTAGTAGTGCCTAACCATAGACTGCTTCATATGGAGTCATTTTAGATGCAATGTGGTAGGAGGTATTGTACCACCATTCAGCGAGAGGGAGCCACTTTGCCCACTGATGCTATTGTTATGAGGTGAAGCAACAAAGATAAGTTTCCAAACATTTGTTGATAATTTTAGTCTGACCATCTGGTTGTGGGTGATACCCTGAACTCATCTTCAGTTTGGTGCCAGTGTGCCAAAATAGTTATGTCCAAAAATGACTGGTGAAAGTTGCATCACGATCTAAGACAATGGAAGAAGGGATTCCATGAAGACGGAAGATCTGGTCAATGAAAATTTGTGCAACTGAGGAGGTGGTATAGGGATGGATGAGGGCACAAAAATGACTATATTTGGAGAGGCAATCAACCACAACCAAGATCATTGTCTTCCCTCCAGATTTAGGGAGCCCCTCAGTGAAATCCATAGAAATATCTATCCAAATCCATGTAGGGATGGACAAGGGTTCGAGCAATCCAGGAAGGAGTGTTGTTTCACCCTTGTGGCACTGACAGGTATCACATTCAGCCACCATCTATTGAATTGCCCTTTTCATTCCCTTCCAAAAAAAGTTACATCGTGCCCGCTCATAAGTTTTGAGGAACCCAGAGTGTCCTATCAATGGAGAAGCATGGAGTTCATAGAAAATAGACTATTGAAGATCTGTGCTCTGGGGAAGCACCAGACAACCCTTGTATCTTAGAGAAGCACCATCCCAAGAGTAATGTGGTACAACAGAAAGGTTATTGGCCAACTGTTGGATGATTTGAGATAATGAAGAGTCATTGACATAGCCCTGCTGGACAGATTCCAACCAATTTGGAACAGGCATAGAAATAACTGAAAGAGAAGCTTGGTCATCAAATGTGCGAGAGAGAGCATCTGCCACAATATTGTCCTTACCCTTCTTGTAAGTGATCTCATAGTCATAACCCATGAGTTTGCTAACCCATTTCTATTGTGTTGGGGAGGATACCCATTGTTCTAGGAAATATTTCAATCTCTGGTGATCAGTTTTGATGCAGAAATGATTCCTTAATAGGTATGGCCGCCACTTCTGTACTACATGCAAAATAGCCATCATTTCCTTCTCATATGTAGAGAGTACTAAATTCTTACCTAAAAGGGCTTTGTTGGTGAACGCAATGGGATGTTCATCTTGAAGGAGAACATCACTAAGTCCATTGCCGCAAGCATCACTCTCAATAGTGAAGGTCTTGGAAAAATCTGGCATAGCTAGAACAGGTGTAGTACACATAGCTTACTTCAATTTTTTAGATGCACACTCAGCAGCATGTGTCCATGTAAAAGTATCCTTTTTCAACAAAGCTGTTAATGGAGCTGCAATCTTCCTGTAATCCTTGGCAAACTTGCAGTAGTAGCCAGTCAATCCCAAAAAACCACGGAGGCTCTTGAGTGTCTGAGGATGCGACCAATTTTTCATGGCATCTATTTTGCCAGGATCCACTCAAACCCCTTGGGCTGAAACAATATGCCCGAGATACTCCACTTCCTCCTACCGAAAAACACATTTAGACTGTTTTGCACAGAAATGATGATCAAAGAGAAGTTGTAGTACAAGATTTAGATGTTGGAGATGCTCAACCCATGTTTTACTATACATGAGGATATCATCAAAGAAGACCATAATGAATTTCTGCAATTAGGGCCCAAATATTTTATTCATCAATGCCTGGAATTGTGAAGGAGCATTAGTGAGGCCAAAGGGCATGACCAAAAACTCATAGTGGCCATCATGCGTGCAAAAAGCTATTTTAGGGACATCATCCTCATGAACCTGAATTTAGTGATACCCACAACGAAGATCCAACTTGGAGAAAAAATGAGCACCATGAAGCTCATCAAGAAGCTCATCAACAACAGGAATCAAAAACTTATCCTTGATTTGATTTGATTAAGTGTGCAGGAGTCAATGTAGAGGCACCATGACCCATCTTTTTTTCTGGATAAGAAGAATTGGTGAAGAAAAGGAACTGGTACTAGGGTGAATAATATCTTGCTTCAGTAAGTCCCGAACGAGTAATTCAATCTCTATCTTTTGGTGAAATGGGTAGCGGTAGAGCCTGATGTTGGGAGGAACACTTCTAGGAAGGAGCTAAATACGATGGTCCTCTAGATGTGAAGATAGCAATCCCACTGGTTCAGCAAAGACACATGCATATCTATCCAAAATTTGATGCAGATCTGAAGGAGTAGTGGAGACCGCTGATGGTTGCATCTGAATGGAATGGAGCTGAATGATGACACCATGTGAATTCTTCTTAAGGAGATTTTCCATGAGATGTGAATTGATGATGCTGAAAGACCCTGGTTGTAAGCCCTTCAATGTGTGTTTTTGCCCATTGTCTGAAAACTGCTCCAAAGTTCAACAAAATCCCATAAGATGGGTCTAAGTGTGCATAACCATTGAGTGCCCGAAACCACATCACATTGGCCTAAGGGCAAGGTAAACATGTCGGAGCATAGGCTATAATCTCCAATAGAGATACGCACATTACAACACTTCCCTTTGCAAGGTAATGTGCCCCAATTGGCAATCATGACTTCAAAGCTAGAGCAAGGATGGACAAAACAATCAGCCTATTTGGCGATCCGAGGGTCAATGAAGTTATGAGTGCTACCAGAATCAATGAGTATTGTAAGAGGGAGCTTCTTGAAGTAACCCTTGACCCACATGGTTTGTGGGGTGGTGATTCCTGCTAAAGCATGGAGAGAGATCTCTGGGTGGTCTTCCTAAGAAGGAGGGTCAACAGGCGGCTGCTGAATGTCGACCTGATCATCTACTATATCCTGAGCATCTTCATAAACTTTAGTTGCAGGAAGAGAATCCACATCCAAGAGATGGAGCTTTTGCTCAACACATCTATGTCCCCAAGTGAAATTCTCATCATAATTATAACAAAGCCCTTTTTCTCTACGTGCCCACATCTCTGGTTTAGACAAATGCTTGATAGTAGTTTTCTAGGAGCTGGCATGATTGGAGGTCTTTGGTAAACCATATTTCTAAATGGAACAAAAGTGGATTTGGAGCATTGTTGAGCTGTGATCTTCTCCTCCGCCAACTTAGCCAACCCTAGGGCTTCCATCATTGTGCTGGGACGGAACATTTTAACCTCAGATCAGATTGCATCCTTCAGACCACTGACAAAATAACTCCTAAAGAATTCATTAGATAATCCCTCTACGTGATTGGCTAGTTTCTCAAATTCTGTCTGATATTCTCTCACAGTGCTAGTTTGGTGAAGTTTAGTGAGTGCTCCTGGGAAGTCATCAAAAGCACTAGGGTCAAATCATTGCAAAATGAGTTTACAAAAATCTCTCCATTTTGGCTCTTCATGAGCCTTGATGTATAGACGGAACCATTGAAAGGATTCATGTTCCAAATGAAAGGATGCAAGTGGGACTTTGTTGACATCAAAAGTATTATGCATACTGAAATATTGTTCTACCCGGTATATCCATCCAGTCGGATCATCACCATTGAAGCGAGGAAAATCAAGCTTCAGCCCATGAAAATTGCTAGAAGAAGAGAACCCAGTGTCTACAGAAGACTTTGGCTGCCGTCTATTGTTCATGGCTAAATGCTAAAGATTGAGGCCGAGAATTTTTTCATCCACATCTTGGAGTTTGGTCTTGAGGGCTGCAAGTTCATCGTCCATGTTTTTTGTTCTCCTGCACAGGTGACAACCATAACTAGGATTTTTTTTGGGGGGAATGGGTAGAAAAACAATAACGGAAACTTTTTTAGTAAAGGAAAATTTGGATTTGGGAAAAACTCTGATGGGTAATTGGGGTTTGACTAGGTTTTGGACACTTTCTGAGGGACAAGGAAGCAAAAAATGGGGATTTCAGAAATGGGGTGAAAGAATGGGAAAATTTGTCCAAGAGGGACAAAGAAGCAGAAATAGGAAATGAACACTGTGGCAAAATTTGAAGGCGATTGGGTGAGAATCGAAGAAGTTATGGCAAACCCTAAAAATAGACAAATGTGGGATTTCTGGCTTCGATAAGTAGAATTTGGGATAGGGTCCTCAAGGAAGGAAATATGCAAAATGGAATTTCAGGGGTTCCAGTGAATTTTTAGAGGAAACGAAGCTAAAGCAAGGAAGATATGGCAAAAAAACAATCTGCAACAAGATCTGCAAACAACTCAGGACATTCAATATGTGATTTGTCAGCTGGTAATAGATATGGACCCCAGGTATGTTCAGCTTCCTAAAGGTTCAGGGGATTCACTTGGCTACCAATGCTGTCTAACGGCTTGCGTATTGGAGCAATACCCCTCAATCCACGGCTTAGGTAAAACTGATAACCACTTTGCCACAAACGACAACTCTTGGTTTACCTCACAGATGGGAACTAGTCAATCAAGTAGGGATCATTGCCCTTTTCACTGGCAGGTCCTCTCAATGGGCCAGCTACTTCGGGTTCCTGTGGTAATCCTCACAATGATGTTTAGGGCTATGCCCAAGCACTTCCCACAGTTAAGAGGATAGGGATTATTCCTTGATCCGAACCTACAATAGAAATGAACAATACAGATGCAAAGAAAAAAGAACTACTGCAAAAATCATAGCGCCTAGAGGCCACTGCGAAAAAAATTTGGCAAAAATTGCACCCAACGAGCCCAAGAAAGCACTCTAATACCAGATGAGAGGAACCTCCTGCAACAATATAATGAAAAATGCATGAAATAACAAAAATAACAGAACACAAAAGGAATTTATTGATCGTAGGCCACTTCAAGGGGGCAACCTCCTTTGTGCAAGCTCAATACAATAAACTCATGGATGCCTTCATTGGCCTCAACACGTACTTATATACTAAGTCTAATCTAAACAACTATTACTCCCCATGAATATGGAAAAATATAATATACTAACAAAGTAAAGAGAAGGGTTAAACACAGGTTCCTAACAGTAGAGAAAACTCAATAGAGCAGAGTAGAGTAGAGCGGAAAAAATAGAGCAAACTGAATAGAGTAGAGCATAGTAGAGTAAAGCATAGCAGAGAAAACATAGAAGAGCATAGCAGAGTAGAACAAACTCAACAGAGCAGAGAAAACAAAGCAAAGTAGAGTGGAGCAAACAGAGTAGACCAAAGCATTGTACAATAGGGCATAGAAATAATATCTTGTATATCTAAAATACTATTTATACACATGAATATATACTTGGTGCTCTTTGCTGGTGTTGTTTTCCCCCAAAAGATTTCTCCACGTATATTTTTTATTACTAAACTTTATTGATTTTATTTGTTATTTGTACAAAGATAATTTCACACAATTACCATAACCCTTAGTTACTCAAATCAAACAACCATGATACGAATGATTTATGTGGACAAATACTATTCTTATATTTACAAGTACTAGGGTGGCAATGAACATGCATTGGAATACTTCATATTATATTTTTGTCTTATGATGTGTTGATTTATGCATATTCTAAGAAATTAACTTCATTAAACTAATAATAAAACATGAAATTATGCTTCACTAAACTAAATAATTATAAAATAAAATAAATCTTATTTCTAAAATAGAAAAAATTATTTAAATTAAAATTCCACAACACATAATTATTATGATAATTAATACGAATCCAAGCACTACAATATTCTATATTTAATGAATTTCTAAAAATTATAAATTAAAAAATGATTTTTTCACAACTATAACTCTAAATAGATTAAAACCTTATTGTAACCCTAATTTTAAGCATTACCCTAATTATCACCCTAACCCTCAATCTAATCCTAATTCTAATCTAACCTTGACTCTTAGCTTAACCGAAACCCTATTTCTAAATCTAACCCTAATTCTAACCTTAACCATAAAATCACACTTACCATTGTTTTATAAGACTAACACTATATCTATCCCTATTTATAAGCCCAGCCCTAACTCAATACCTAAACAAAACCCTAATTCTAAACCTTACCTTCATTCAAATCCTAACTCTAAACCTAACACTAACCTTAACCATTATTTGGTACATGAACAAAACATTAGATGTAACTAGATTTATAAACACAACTATAAACCTAATTAGATTAAAACTTTATTCTAACCCTAATTTTAAGCATAACCCTACATAAAACCCTAAATCTAAACCTTACTTTCATTCTAATCCTAACTCTAAACTAATCATAATTATAACCCTAATTTTGGCCCTAACTCTAATACTAATCGTGACCCTAATTCTAACTTGAACACTAACCCTAACTCTAATATAATATAATATATATTTTTAATTATTATAATTATAATAATAATATTATATTATATAATAATGTTATTATATATTTAATCTATATCATAATATTATATTATATAATTATATTATATAGTTATAATTAGGCTTGTCGATGTGGATGCTACTAGCATACCTATATTTAAAAAATATATCTAAAGTACACTGAGAGATATCCTTCTCGAGGCACCTATTGTGATGCCATGTCATGCAACCCTAGAGAGTTAGACTAACAGATGCTAAAATTACATAAATATTTTTTTTTGAAGCAAGTAAATGCATTTACACTAGCTAAAATTATCACTATTTACAATAATTAAACAAGATGAACAAATAACACCTCTAGGGAGCATAACTGCATCAAATAAACATAAATTCATAACAACTCAAGTAATATACATTTGATACAATAGCAATACATTATTCATTTACAGACATGAACAATTACATAAGATCAATTACTTGATTTCAAGATTACAAGCTTCATGACCGATTACATCGGTTTATAATATACAACAAGATTATACAATTCTGAAATTATAATATAGCTCTGAGGATGCTAGTACAAATCTAGAACTGGAAGCACATCTACAATGATCATGAATCAGGATGATCAAGGAAAACTAATGGATTAAGCTCTTCCACCCAACAATGTGGAACCCTAAGGTCCACCCCCGAGCTAGGAGATAACAATGAGGTTCCACTAAGTCAAAGGATACAAGTAGGCAGATACAAACTCAGCATAGACAATACAGATTATTAAGACTACATACATCATCAAGACAAGACAATACTCCAGAGGCAACAACAACAGATAAAGAGGAAGTAACTAGACTATAGCAGGGAGAGTGTCATCGCATGGTCCTAGCATGGGTTATCCAGGCTATCTCTCTCTAGAAATTGGCCCCCATCTATGGTTACCCTAGCAACCTCTCTCTAGGTACCAGCCCCATAGGGTGACACATGCGGAGCTGACACATCCTCTCATGGAGACAAGGAGGTTGACCTTGCCAACCAGGCCTTCTTATCCCATCATTAGCCTGTGAGAGCACTCAAAGCATGGGTGAGGCATCATACTTATCTTGTTATGTGAATTACTACCCAATCCACTAGATAAATTATTAATTTATCACTTGATTACAACTTCCATGGGGTTATCCAGGCAGCCACTTTGGGCACTAGCCCCACCAAGAAAGCCACTCTCCTACATGCAACTAGCAACCCCTGACCAACATCCAGAAACTAAACTAATATCACGCATGGACAAGGGACTATAAGGCATCTATCTTTTTGCAAGCCAATACATTACATAGACAATTTTAAATCCAAAACCTCAAACCACAAAACTTTCCCTTATCCACTTCAAAATCTCAAATGAATTGAAACATTTAAAATGGCATGACTTAATGTTGTACTGAAACTAAAGTAGCCTAACCTCTGGAGTCGGGTAAATTGAAAACACAATACCAGTATTAATACATCCATTTCCTGATATGAAAAAAATGAAGATTTAAATGACTATTACATTCCATTAGAACAATATAACTTGGAACCAAGGAATAATATAATAAACCCATTACATCATTACTACTTGACGCTAATAACTAACAAAGGAACTTCATGCAAGACCATATTTAAAATTAACTCAACATATCACCATTAAACAATTTAAACCGGAAAGCACTATAAGGTTTTCACTCTCTTTTAAATAAAATCCAAATACTATTCCATTCTAGAATGATAATTTCATCTAATATTTGTTTGACCATTACCATAATAATTCAATTCACAATAAATCTCTAATTTATTATTTATTTATTAAAAAACAATGTACCACATGATAGTATATTACTAAATTATAACTAAACAAATTTATACTTAACAAGATAAAATGAGTATAACTAATATTTAACTCAATATATTTAATTCTAGAATTGTAATACCATTCAACATTTGTTTATTCATTAGCATTACCATTATAACCTATTAATACTCTAATTTAATTCATTTAACAAACATACATCTACTAATTAAATTCTATTCTTAATAAAATATTTCAAATCTATTCTAACACATATATGAGTTCACCAAATTTTATTCCTAAAGAGTTGATAAAGAATCTAGTTAACAATTTACTAACTCAAAGTGATATTCACTTAAGCAATGTTTACTAAACATTCATGGAGTATCTATTAGCAACTTTCTAAATAAACTCATTTGCTAAGTCTCCTACTCTATTTAAATAGTATATTGCTAAAATTTCATCATAAGGAAAGAAACAATAATAATGTAAATATATTTGAGAGTCTTTAAATCCAGAGAAAAGAAATTGGAAGAAGACTTCTGAGGTTTTTAGCAAAATGGAGAATGGTCTACCAGGAAAAGCCATGAGAGCAAGATGGCAATATAGATTTTAGAGATAGAGAGTGAAACCATTACAATTTTTTAGAAATTGAAGAATTTATCAGAGAAACCAGAGATTTTCAAATTGTCTGGCAAAGGAGAAGAAGATTGTAGTAGATTTAGGAAGAAAAAATGGGTCCAAGAAGTACTGATCTCAAGTAAGAAATAAATTTTATTATCTATTATTATTATTTTTTTTTATTTTAAACCTGACTGGAACAACCCAGCATAAAGCCACACCATGGCCTTGGAGGTGGGTTACAAAAAAAAATTGATTTCCTAAAATTGTTCAGGCCATTCTATATTCACGTCATATGACCAGGCATAAAGAGCAAGGTAACTCAAAATTTAAAATCAAGAAAAAAAATCTAAGAAGGCATGGGATGAGATCGTACGGCGGCGGCTGGGAGAGCTAGCTAAATGTAGTATAATATTTTGACAAAGTCATCCTCAACAAACTTAAATAAATCTGACAGCAACAAGTTAAAAGATTTTCTAGCAAGTAGAGATAAGAGGAAAAAAATAGAGAGGCCATACAACGGTATGCCAAGGCAGAGGGAAAAAGAGAGTTTTAATGATATCTCTGGCACTAACGATTCCACATAGCCATCATTGGTTTAAAATTCTCATTTTCTAGCAATAGATTTAGAGACACAAATGCTAAGTAAGCAGTTTAATGGTATTAAGAGCAGTAAGATAGGTAAGGATGTGGAAAAATATTTGAATAGAGCAATTTCTCATGATCTATTTGTTTGATAAAAAGAAGTTGCAAATTTCACATATGGATCACTGAGGCTTCAACAAGACGAAAGAAGAGAATTGACTTAAATTTTCTCAAGGCACTCAGGTGACACAAGTTCAGACTTACAGGAAAGAAGTCAAGAATTCCACTGGAATAAAGAAACAAGTTCAAATACACACCAGAGATTCTACAAAGATTCAAACTAATATGTTTGAATTGCTAAAGAAAATACAAGTAAGCATACCCAGAGTTTCGATCCAAGGCTTCAAATTCTTCGGCTTCCTCAAGTTTTTCCTTCGTTTCTCGTAACAATTTTTCCCAAATTTCTATCTCTTTCTCAAAATGACCCTCCCCACAAATAACTCCCCATCAACTGAAAATAGGAAAAATCCATTAATTCCCATTACTCCAAAATCCATTACAGAATCCCACTACCCTCTAAAACTAAAAACAATTAATTTTTACTTTCCAGAGAGATTCCCCAAGACAAAAATCTTATACGACAACTCACATGAAATAAATTTATTAACTAATATTATTATTTAACTTACCATATACTATTTTAATAAAACAATATTAAATTCTCATGACTCAAATCTTATTAAAAACATTGAAATAATTAATTTAATCTTTATTAAAAATTACTTAAATAAGATTCTCAATTCTCATTAATAATTTACGACTAAGACAATACTTTTATATTTAACTTTAAAATAACATTATTATTATAATAATAATTCATTTCCAACTATTTCATAAAGACAGAAACCAACAAAATCAAGCAAAGGCAATTATATACTCAATGACGACCATAAACCTGAGGCAAGGACCATAGAGTGACATCTAGACTCACGACCACAAACTGAAGACGGAAACTGACCTATGGGAAACCCCATGTTATCTCCCATCCATATTTCCATTGATGTAAGGGCACGCTCAGACCTACTTAGCCAGGTGGAGTCGATGCCCGATACCTATAACCTGCATTAAAATGATAGGTTGTATATGAACATATGCATATTTATCAAACACACGGTGTCAGGGAATCATAGTGTAGTAGGGTGCTCAAACGAGTAATACTACACTGTCCCTACTCCAAAGCATGGCAATAACATAAACCTTTCTATTTGACAATCATATAACATTCAATCACATAAAGCATAGTAACATTATTCTGCGTAATCAATTAACTATCAACTTAATCATGTCAAAACATAATATAAACTGTAATATCAATAATGTTATCTTAAAACTCATAACACATGTCAAAACCACATCAGTCAAACATAGTCCATCATGATCATAATAAGCATAACCCATAAGTCTATCAACCATATGTCTCAAAATTGTCTAAGTACAAAATAAAAACTATCAACTGTCACAAGCCAAAAGTGAGGGGCATTACATCCTCCCCCCCAAAATTAGGCTTACTCCAGGAAGCCTGTAAATAAGTAAGGGTATAACTCTCTCATCCTAGAAGAATCCTCCCAAGTAGCAGAAGTCTCATCATTAGGATCCCATTGGACCCTGACCTACTCCACATCTCTACCCCTGAGAGTGTACTCCTGATGCTGCAGCTCGTGCATGATCTCCAAAGAAGGTTGCATGTCCCCTACCTACGACCTCCAAGACTGTCCCCTGATGCTCTGCCTAGTGATGCTCAAATGCTACGAACACTCTATGAGACCTTCCCGCGTCGCCTACAGTCGGCTCTAAATCTATCAGCCTCTAACCAAATCCTAAAGCGTTCCTTTGTGGACACTACCTGGCTATATGGCCCTGCTATCCACAGGAGAAACATCCTAAGCCTCTACCAAAACCTTCGCCACCTAAGAAATCATTAGACTGTTGAAAATTATCTCTACTTACTGCAGGCTGTGAACTTTGAGCTGGCTGATCCAAGCGATTGCGCTTATTACGCTGCCAAGACTGGTCCTTCCTATTATGAGATCTATTACCTTGCTGAGGCTAAGTATTCCTTGGTTGTGACTAAGAACATTGCTACTATTGTTGCTCGCCCTTAGCAGGTGCATAATGGTCTCTTGAAGAGCCAGCTGCCTAAGATTGACCACCAACACCTACAAAGGGTGAACTACCAATATGCACACTTGTATGCCCTCCAAGTGCCATCTCCAGATTCTCCTCTACCAACCGGGCTTTCTCCACTACTACCTCCATAGTCTTAGGTTCAAAGACATGAACCCCTCCACTGATCTGGGCATTCAAGCCCTTGATAAAATGTTGCACTAACATAGTCTCATCATCACCGATGCCTGCATACTGCTTGAGCTTGTAGAATCTACACTCATACTGCTCAACTGACAAGACCATCTGCCTCAGTTCATGGAACTCATCTGCGTGACGCTGCCTCCAATGATCAGATAGGAAATGGGCTCTGAATCTTTCTAAGAACAACTCCCAAGAAATAGTGCTAATGTCTAAGTGCAGCTTTTGCTCCTCTAAACGCCACCAAGTCGAAGCAAAACTTCTGAGATGTAGAATAGCACATCTAGCCTTGGTGTTGCTACCATACGGATGCATGGTGAAACACCTGCCTATATCCAATAACCAGGTCTATGCCTCTAGACCACTATCAGCTCCATCAAAGGTGGGAGAGTGTGCCCTCAGAAGATCTCTCATATGACTGGCTAAAGTGGCCTCCTGCTCAACTGTCAATTCTCTCCACCTAGGAGATCTCTCTCTCTCTCTCTCTCTCTCTCTCTCTCTCTCTCTCTCTCTCTCTCTCTCTCTCTCTCTCTCTCTCTCTCTCTCTCTCTCTCTCTCTCTCTCTCTCTCTCTCTCTCTCTCCTAGCTTTTGGTTGGTCTACTTCCTATCCCCTCTAGGTTTCTCTACCTCCTATCTAGGTCCTAAACGGGTAAGGGCCTCCTCAAGTAACTGTCACAACTGGTCTCCCTCAGGTGATCCTGTCCTTCCATATTTTGACCCCCGCCTTCATGGGCACTCTCATGAGGAGAACTAGGAGGAGGTGTATCGCCACCACCTCTCCCACGACCTCTACCTCTAAGCATCTACCCACAACACCAAAGGGTAATTCATTACACACAGAGAGGGAAACAACAAGGATGAAAGTTAATCTACAGAGTTTAAGCACTAGGTTACATAATGGGCTCAGTTATAACTAGAGTACCCAATGTTTAAACCTAGCTCTGATACCAAATGTGATGCCCCGTCATGCAACACTAGAGAGTTAGGCTAACAGATGCTAAAATTACAGAAATATTTTTTTTGAAGCAAGTAAATGCATTTACACTAGATAAAATTATCACTATTTACAATAATTAAACAAGATGAACAACTAACACCTCTAGGGAATATAACTGCATTAGAGAAACATAAATTCATAACAACTCAAATAATATATATTTGATACAATAGAAATACATTATTCATTTACATACATGAACAGTTACATAAGATCAATTACATGATTTCAAGATTACAAGCTTCATGATGGATTACATCAGTTTACAATATACAACAAGATTATACAATTCTAAAATTATAATATAGCTCTGAGGATGCTAGTACAAATCTGGAACTGGAAGCACATCTGTAGTGATCACGAATCAGGACGATTAAGCAAAACCAATGGATTAAGCTCTTCCACCCAACCATGTGGAACATTGAGGTCCACCCCCCGAGTTAGGAGATAACAATGAGGTTCCAATAAGTCAAAGGATATAAGTAGGCAGATACAAACTTAGCACAGACAATACAGATTATCAAGACTACACACATCATCAAGACAAGACAGTACTCCAGAGGCAACAACAAAAGAAAAAGAGAAAGTAACTAGACTACAACAAGCAGAGTGTCATCGCATGGTCCTAGCATGGGGTTATCTAGGCTATCTCTTTCTAGAAATTGGCCCCCATCTATGGTTACCCTAGCAGCCTCTCTCTAGGCACCGGCCCCATAGGGTGACACATGCAGATCTGACACATCCTCTCATGGAGACAAGGAGTTTGACCTTGCCAACCAGGGCTTCTCATCCCATCCTTAGCCTGTGAGAGCACTCAAGGCATGGGTGAGGCATCATACTTATCTTGTTATGTGAATTACTACCCAACCCACCTAGATAAATTATTAAGTTATCACTTGATTACAACTTCCATGGGGTTATCCAGGCAGCCACTTTGGGCACCAGCCCCACCATGAAAGCCACTCTCCTACATGCAACTAGCAACCCCTGACCAACATCCAGAAACTAAACTAATATCATGCATGGACAAGGGACTGTAAGGCATCTATCTTTTTGCAAGCCAATACATTACATAGACAATTTTAAATCCAAAACCTCAAACCACAAAACTTTCCCTTATCCACTTCAAAATCTCAAATCAATTAAAATATTTAAAATGACATGACTTAATGTTGTATTGGAACCAAAGTAGCCTAACCTCTAGAGTCGGGTAAATTGAAAACACAATACCACTATTAATACATCCATTTCCCAGTATGAAAAAAAATAAGGATTTAAACGACTATTACATTCCATTAGAACAATATGACTCAGAACCAAGGAATAATATAATAAACCCATTACATCATTACTACTTGAACCTAATAACTAACAAAGGAATTTCAAGCAAGACTATATTTAAAATTAACTCAACATATCACCATTGAACAATTTAAACCGGAAAGCACTATAAGGTTTTCACTCTCTTTTAAATAAAATCCAAATACTATTCCATTCTAGAATTATAATTTCATCTAATATTTGTTTAACCATTACCATAATAATTCAATTCACAATAAATCTCTAATTTATTATTTATTTATTAAAAAACAATGTACCACATGATAGTATATTACTAAATTATAATTAAACAAATTTATACTTAACAAGATAAAATGAGTATAACTAGTATTTAACTCAATATATTTAATTCTAGAATTGAAATACCATTCAACATTTGTTTAATCACTAGCATTACCATTATAACATATTAATACTCTAATTTAATTCATTTAAAAAACATACATCTACTAATTAAATTCTATTCTTAATAAAATATTTCAAATCTATTCTAACACATATATGAGTTCGCCAAATTCTATTCCTAAAGAGTTGATAAAAAAATCTAGTTAACAATTTATTAACTCAAAGTGATATTCACTTAAGCAATGTTTACTAAACATTCATGGAGTATCTATTAGCAACTTTCTAAAAAAACTCATTTGCCAAGTCTCCTACTCTATTTAAATAGTTTATTGCTAAAATTTAATCATAAGGAAAGAAACAATAATAATGTAATTATATTTGAGAGTCTTTAAATCCAGAGAAAAGAAATTGGAAGAAGACTTATAAGGTTTTCAGCAAAATGGAGAATGGTCTACCAGGAAAAGCCATGAGAGCAAGATGGCAATACATATTTCAGAGATAGAGAGTGAAACCATTACTAATTTTTTAGAAATTGAAGAATTTATTAGAGAAATCAGAGATTTTCAAATTGTCTGGCAGAGGAGAAGAAGATTGTAGTAGATTCAGGAAGAAAAAATGACTCCAAGAAGTACTGATCTCAGTCAAGAAACAAATTTTATTATCTGTTATTATTTTTTATTTTTTATTTTAAACCTGACTGGAATAGCCCAGCATAAAGTCGTACCACGGCCTTGGAGGAGGGTTATAAAAAAAATTGATTTCCTGAAATTGTTCAAGCCATTCCATATTCACGCCATACGGCCAGGCATAAAGAGCAAGGTAACACAAAATTTAAAATCAGGAAAAAAAATCAAGAAGGCATGGGATGAGACCGTACGGTGGCGGCTGGGAGAGCTAGCTAAATGCAGTATAAAATTTTGACAAAGTCATCCTCAACAAACTTAAATAAATCTAACAGCAACAAGGTAAAAGATTTTCTAGCAAGTAGAGATAAGAGGGAAAAAATAGAGAGGCCATACAACGGTATGTTGAGGCAAAGGAAAAAATAAAGTTTTAATGATATCTCTGGCACTAACAATTCCACATAGCCATCACTGGTTTAAAATTCTCATTTTTTGGCAATAGATTCAAAGATGCAAATGCTAAGTAAGCAGTTTAACGGTATTGAGAGCAACAAGATAGGTAAGGATGTGGGAAAAGATTTGAATAGAGCAATTTCTCATGATCTATTTGTTTGATAAAAAGAAGTTGTAGATTTCACATATGGATCACTGAGGCTTCAACAAGACAAAAGAAGAGAATCAACTAAAATTTCTCAAGGCACTCAGGCAACACAAGTTCAGACTTACAGGAAAGAAATCAAGAATTCCACTGGAATAAAGAAACAAGTTCAAATACACACCAGAGATTCTACAGAGATTCAAACTAATATGTTTGAATTGTTAAAGAAAATACAAGCATACCCAGAATTTTGATCCAAGGCTTCAAATTCTTCAGCGTCCTCAAGTTCTTCCTCCGTTTCCCGTAACAATTTTTTCCAAATTTCCGTCTCTTTCTCAGAATGACCCTCCCCACAAATAACTCTCCATCAACCGAAAATAGGCAAAATCCATTAATTCCCAGTACTCCAAAAATCCGTTATAGAATCCCACTACCCTCTAAAACTGAAAATAATTAATTTTTAATTTCCAGAGAGATTCTCCAAGACAGAAATCTTATACGACAACTCACATGAAAGAAATTTATTAACTAATATTATTCTTTAACTTACCATATACTATTTTAATAAAATAATATTAAATAGTCATGACTCAAATCTTATTAAAAACATTAAAATAATTAATTTAATCTTTATTAAAAATTACTTAAATAAGATTCTCAATTCTCATTAATAATTTACGACTAAGACAATAATTTTATATTTAAATTAAAAATAACATTATTATTATAATAATAATTTATTTCCAACTATTTCATAAAGACAGAAACCAACAAAATCAAGCAAAGGCAATTACATACTCAATGACGACCATAAACCTGAGGCAAGGACCATAGAGTGACATCCAGACTCACGACCACAAACTAAAGATGGAAACTGACCTAGAGGAACACCATGTTATCTCCCATCCATATTTTCATTGGTGTAAGGGCACACTTAGACCTGCTTATCCAGGTGGAGTCGATGCCCGGTACCTGCGACCTGCGTCAAAACATAGGTTGTATATGAATATATGCATATTTATCAAACACACGGAGTCAGGGAATCACAACGTAGTAGGGTGCTCGAAACGAGTAATACTACACCGTCCCTACTCCAAAGCATGGCAATAACATAAACCTTTCTATTTAACAATTAGATAACATTCAATCACATAAAGCATAGTAACATTATTCTGCATAATCAATTAACTATCAACTTATCATGTCAAAACATAACATAAACTATAATATCAATAACGTCGTCTTAAAACTCATAACACATGTCAAAACCACATCAGTCAAACATAGTCCATTATGATCATAATAAGCATAACCCATAAGTCTATCAACCATATGTCTCAAAACTATCTAAGTGCAAAATAAAAATTATCAACTGTCACAAGCCAAAAGTGAAGGGCATTACACCTATTTTTTAATCAATTTACTTCACATAGGTGGAATAGGCGCCTCGAGAAGGATATCTCTCAGCGTACTTTAGATATATTTTTTAAATATAGGTATGCTAGTTTTATCTAAGGCTTCTTAATATATATTTGTCTTAGTCAAATGGATGTAAATTATCATATCATAAATATTGAATTGTTATTTTAGATTTAGTTATAAGGTGTGTCTGGTGACCTTAGTTAAGTCTTTAATTCTAATATGAATTAGAATATTTTAAGTAGTGTGCATAGAGTTAGTATATGAATTTAATTTATGATCGTTATATGTCTAGTTATCTTTGATATATTTGGTGGAAGATAACATTTAGTTTAGAATTAGTAAGACTTGTCAAGTATATACATATGTATATCTTGCTTCCTCTTCACCTTAAGGAATTTTGTGGTCATATAATGGAGTCTAATCTTATTTATGACTTAAATTAAAGATTGTTCTTAGTTATGAAATTGGGTGAGTAAGTGGAGGTTAGGTTTGATATGAAACGTTTAGCATTTAACTCATATACTTTCTAAAGATTTTAAAGGAATGATCAGTTTTAATCTACTTTATGATTCTTTATGTTTTGCTTATACAATTACTTTAAATAGAAATCACAAAGTTATCTAGAATTTTAATAAGATCCTCATCAATGTAGAAAGTGGGTTAATCTAATAACAGGTAGTATCTTGTTTGACTGAATTTTATATTATAGAATAATTGATATCCCTTCAAGTTATTATTGTCTGCATTAGAGTTACCTTATATTGTTAGATGATTGATCATGATTGGAATAATGTTACATTATTTAAGACTTTTATTAGTGCATCAGATCATATGTTACATTAGTGGTTTTGTTATTGAATTATTGATCTTGGTTTAGGATGTGCCTTGGAAAGTGAATGTGATGTGTGACCATTATGATGTCAATTGTTGTAAAAGTTGTTTCTAGAGGCCTAGGAGAGAGTGATTGTGTGGGGGTTAGCTATGTGTGTATCTTGTGAGTTGAATGGAATACATTCTTTAAATATGGTTTCTTATTCATGTTGGAATAATTCATTTGTAAGATGGTTTATGCCCTACTTAGTGTACCTATACATGTGATTATATTGACTATGCAAGTTTAGGTAAATGCCTTGCATGGTATATGGTTACCTGTCATTATGTCTTACTTGATGGATAGGGTCTTCTAGATGCAGGTAGGGGAGTGGCTTTCAATGTGGAGTCGGTGCCCAAACTGGCTGCCAGGATAACCCATTGGAAGTTTTTAATCCAGTGATAACATAATAATAAATTTAGAGGGTTGGGTAGTTAATCACAATTAATCAAGATTAAGTATGCCTCACTCATGGCTCAAGTGCTCATTTAGGCTTGAGATGAGATGAGAAGGCCTGGAATGGAAAATCAATTGCCTTGTCCTCATGAAAGGTATGTTGGTTCCACATGAGTTTGTATGGGGGCCGGTGGTTAAGTGAGGCTACCAAGATAACCCAGGATTGGGGCCGGTGGCTAGGAAGACCTACCAGGATAACCCATGACAAGCTATGTGATGACACTCCTCCCTATTCCAGTCTAGCACTCCCAAGTTGTATTTTCCTCCTTTGGTTGTGTGAGTGCCTCTAGAATCGCATGTTAAGTGTGTAAGTGTTGTTGAGTTGCTTGTGATGTTCATATTGACCAAGGTTGTATTGGAGTCATGTGTAGTCCTTGCATCTATCAGCCTTTTGTCTTTTGACGGTTGTCTTTGTGGGACCTCATTGTTATCTCCTAGCACAGGGGGTGGTCCTCAGGGTTCCACATGGTTGGGTGGTTGTGCTTTATTCCATTGGTTTTTCTGGTGCAGTGGTCTGTGGATGTATCTCTCGTAGCGGATTCCAGTTTGTACCTGTGTTTGAAGACAGTTATTGCATCTAGATCTATGTATCAGTGGAATTCATTATGTAATTTGATGTATTTAGAAAAAGAGCTTTTGTATCAATGAAACTATGTAATTCCTCTTGTAAGATATACTATCTTGTACTTGTAATCTTAATGCAAACTTCTTGATGTATTTGGATGTTGTAATGAAAGATGCTAGTTGGTGTATTTGATTAAAGTATGTATGTTGTTGGTTGTTGTTATATTTCAATAATGCAGCTATGTAATCCTTAGAGATATTAGTTTAACTTGTTTCTATTAGACCATGTTATGTTATTACCACTTCTATAGAAGAAAGAAAAAATCTCCCTTTTTATTGCTTAGTTAAACTTATCTTTAGGGTTGCATGCCAGGGCCTTACACTTGGTATCAGAGCTTAGGTTGCAACACTGAGACCTCTGGATTGTTGTTGTTGCTCTAGGTTAAGTAATTTTCTCTTTGTGGTGAATTGGTAATGGTACCTTTCACCTGTGTGCATTAGTATGACATTAGAAGATTGATAAGTTTATAGACTTGTCCTTTGATTATGTCTTGTTTACTTATGTGTTCCCTCTTCCTCTTCTCTGATAAGGTGATGATATATTTGACAATATGCCTTCCTTGAATGTTTTGATTAAAGTAATCGGGAAAGGGCCCGAACCCATATACAAAGGGCCAATAGGCAACAAAAGACTTTCACAAGACATAAAACTAAAAAAGAGCAGAAACAACAAAAAGAAGGATGGGTCAGCCAAAACACCAGCCAAAATAGACAGGACCAGCAGATGACCAGCTACTTTTTGGCCATAGTCTTAAGGTAGCTTATGGCATGCCATTCTCTATTCAGGAACTCTAGCTTCTCTAAGAAGGAGGTCTCGTCAGCTTCCTGCTCTAGCCGCTCTTGAATCTTCTGCTTGCCCTTCCCATCCAACTTACTCCCCTGTTTCTGAGTGGTCTCCATCTTCTCCTTGCTTTTGTTCTCTTCCAGCTGCACCGTAGCCCCCTTTTTCTTGGTCATTTGTTTCTCTTTTCCCTCCGCCTTCTCATTCACAAGCTTTCTTCTCTCTAGCTCCTCCTTTAGCACATACAGCGTGGTTGCCGAATTCTTCACCGTTTCCCTACTATAGTCCACCAGGTCAAACACTTTCCTATCTAAGTTTACCTGAGTAGTCTTGATTTGACCTATCTCTTCCTCCATGTGCTCCCATTTTTCAAATCTGGTGGCCATCTTCTCCACTTGGCCCCAAAGATCATCATTAGCCTCAATCAGCCAATCCTCCACTTCCAGCTGGGTGATAGACTCAAGCTGCTATATTTTCTTTCTAGCATGGTGAAGTTGGGCAAGCTGCCATTTCAGCACCTAGTTCTGAAGATCCATAGCTTGATAAAGAATTTTAACTTTATTAGTAAGTTTGGTGCACAGATTACACTCTGACTCTTGCTTCTCCTCAGTGTGATCTTCATTAGTCTTAGTCTTCTTTCTAAGGGAGTCCTCCGAAGTGGTCTGGTTGGGTCTTTTGGTGCCCTTATCCTTTTGATCCTGGTTTTCTCCACTATCTTTGCCAGTGTTCGCCTCCTCCTCCATACCCATATCATTTTCAGTGTCCTCCCCAGTGTCATTTTCCATGTCAGTATCTAGAATTAACACTTCCTCCTCTGAACTGTCTTCCTCTTCAGAGCTCAACTTTGTTCTGGGCCTAGACCTCTGAGCTTTGTTCACTCCCTTATTCCCATAAGTCCTAACATAACCCTTAGGATTAGGGTTTCTAGCTTGCTCTTTCTTCTGTGGGGCTTGGGCTTTATGGGGAATGCTCATACTGCGAAGAACCATTTGCCCCAATTTCACAGTCACCGTCCAAGAGGGAGCCTTGTTGTTATCTCTATTGCTGGTGGTTTGATCAGAATCTAATAGCTATCTTCATAATCAACTACAAGATCTAAAGTCTGATGCACAAGATGTATCCTCCTCACTCATGAACAATGGCAAAGGAAAGAAAAACCAATGGATAAAGCTCTTCCACCCAACCATGTGGAACCCTGAGGTCCACCCCCAAGCTAGGAGTTAACATAAGGTCCCCACTACATTATACGGTCAGGTAACAGTGGGCTATAAGACATCACATGACTCCAACTTCACAAGTCACAACAACACAACAGTACTTCCAGAGGCAACCACTAAACAAATGGGGAGAGTACAACTAGGGAATGCTAGGCTGTAGTAAGGAGAGTGTCATCGCATGGTCCTACATGGGTTACCCAGGCAGTCTCTCTCTAGACGCTGGCCCCCATCTATGTTTACCCTGGCAGTCTCTCTCTAGATGACAAGGAAGTGGAATCAACCTTCCTTTCATGATGACACATGCAGAATCAACCTTCCTTTCATGATGACAAGGAAGTGGATCTGCCAACCCGACCTTCTCCCCTCATCCTTAGTCTGAACTAGCACTATAGGCATGAGTGAGGAAATCTTATTATCTTATTAGTGTGAAAACTACCCAACCCCTAGATTTATTATTATGTTATCACTTAATTACCAACTCCCATGGGTTACCCTAGCTAGCCACTTGGCACTGGCCCCACATTGGAAGCCACTCCCTTACCTACAACTAGGAAACCCTACACCACAAGCATAGCAAAATCATCACAAGAACGAGGGCACAGGAACCATGCAAGGCACTGATCATATTGCATAATAACTATCAACATGTATATATAACAATGCAAGGCATTAACCCTCCATAACATAATCATAAGGGCAGAACTCCTAGACCATTGCCCATAACAACACATATTCATTGCAACTCTATGATTTACATGTCACCCTGTTCCTTAACTTACCACAAAACTAGATACAAGACTAGTACAACCAGTTGGATAACAATACATCCACAAGAAGTGCATTTATCATTCACTTGTCATTTAGTCCATACATAGCTAGGGACGACAAGGCTTCTTATAACATCATGAACTCAAGACATCTATCAACACAACACATGAAATCAAGACATCCCAAGCTAAGCCTCTGGAACTCTAGTCACACAGGAAGATACAAAATCAAAGACTATAAGAATGGTTTTATGACCCACAAATTGAATTAACATATTACGAGAATCAATTATACTTATGATCAAATTATGCCTTCTTACAACTAATCCACTATAGCAAATTGCACTTGACTAAGTTGTTACATTAGTATATTAATCATTAAGATATAGCTTGTCATTTGATTGTATTCATACTAAGGGATAAATCTATAATTACAATAAAGTGAACTATATTTAAATATTTATTAAAATAATCATTTAATTAATCTACAAGATACAAATATCATTGATGTAACTAAAGTAAACCTCTATTGTCAGTATTATAAATCAAACTGATTAAATGATTATAAGGTAATTTTAAATTCAATTCATACGGATAAGTTTGAGGATTCCGATTTAATTTATAACCAAAAAGAGAAACAATTTTAAATCACTTCTACGTAAATAACGATTACAAATACATATAGATCAAATATCATTGGTCTAACTATCACAACGTTCATGAGAATATCAAAGTACATTTACAAACAAACGGGATCTAGTTCTTCAAGTCATTAATAAAGAGAAGGTGATAGATTTTAATACTACACTAAATTCATTTATCTATTCTACCAATCAACATAACGAATATTCATTTATTCCAATCTGATATACAGTCTTTCCTTATCATGTTCCATTTAAATTCATAATTTAATAAACCCGATAATTGATTATATTAATTTCGATAGCTTGATTAAATAAATCACGTGACCCAAATAATAATAATAATCATAATAATAATAATAATATTAAAATTCCACAGATCATTTGATAACCAATATATTTTTCATCCAAAGTAATTAAATAACGTTATACTGCATTAACAAGTCTATTATAAATAATCATATCCAATACGTATTCCTCAAGATTATAAATGAAAATATAAAGGAATAGATATAATATTCTTGAGACCGATCATATAATTACGACATGAAGTTAATAAGGATAATGGTTGAACTCATGATGATTCTATAAGGCAAAAAGAACAGATGTCCAAACAATAACCACTTATAAGATGTGGTGCAAAACGTGGGTACTTACCGATACACAAGGATCACATCCATTATTGCCACGTAACGGTTTCTATAAGGGAAGATGTCATCCTTATTCGCAAGAGCTAATAGGTATACCACTATCTACCATCTAAGTATTCTAACACAAGGTCTCATATATACTTACTTGCTAAACAGCTGTCGGCCACCTAAATACCCTTGACGACTAAGGCTCAGAATGACTACAACTCTCAAAACATACTTACCAAGAGGCAACTCTCCTCTACCACCCCACGGCTACAATGACACAGTGGAAGCGACTTCCATAACTATGAGTGCACCAAACACTGTCCAAACGTAGCGCCAAGATGGCAACAGTCTACTGTGGCAAGGAAGTGTAACTGAGGCTTAAGAACATAAGCTGCGACTTGACCCCCACACTGAGGTCGTCAACTTCTCTGTCCATTTTGTCGGCCCAGACAACTATGGGGAAACAAAGACACAATGCACCATTCCTACGACACCTACGAAGCTCACAATCTAACACAGACATGGATTAGAGATGTTTGCTACCAAAGACCATTCCAGTTGATAAGACCACCACTGTCAGAAGATGACTTCACCCACATTTTTTATCAGAACATATTTGCTACAAACGACTACCACAGAACTCTCGCTGAGCCCACGACATTCCAAAAAGGACAGCCTAAACCCACGATCCTCGCCGAAAGAAAAGGCATGGAATACTGAAGACCAACGTAGCATTCAAAGATAGAAGTGGTGACGCAAATGGCAAGGGTTCTATCATACTCCACGTCCACACCAGATAATGCAGGCCGACCGACACAGAGGGCATAAAAACTAGGAAATAAAAAGAAACCAACTGCCAACAGGAGTCGACTCACATTTCTATTTAAACCACACATTATTTATTAATTTTATCCCAAGCAATCCTCTATAATATTATGCAGTTTATGTTTTTCGGAGGTAGTATGAATCAAAAGAAAATAGCAGAGGTTCGGCCATGGTACGAACAGAGGGACCGCCAGAAAGATTCAGTCATCTTACAAAGGGAGAATCGATAGGGTTGCTATTGGCATAACGCCTCACAAAGGTAATAAAGACCTGTAGATGTAGATGGCTGTAGGATTCAGAATAGCAGGAAGTTCCTCCTTATTAACATCAATTCTAAGGTAGACTTAAGATTGTAGACACCCTAAAATGACCAAGTCGTCACACTGCTCGCATCTCGTCATTTCCTCCTAATCACCTGCATTTCACACATTAATTAAATAATCTAATTATTTAATTAATTTCACCAAATTCTTCTAAATCACATACTTTCAACATTAATTAAATAAATTATCTTTATTTAATTAATTAAAGTAAATTCCTCTATTATTCTTCCACAATTAAATAATTTTAATTATTTAATTGGATAATTATCTTCTTTCCAAAATTCACATCCACATTGATTAGATAAACCCAATTATTTAATTAATTCATCACAAATTCTATCTTATCCAAATAATTAAATAATTTACATTATTTAATTAAATCAATTGTTCTTCTAGCCTTAAATAAATCATGCAAATTTATTTAAATTATCTCAATCCTCTAAAAATAAATAAAATCAAATATTTTATTTATAATCTTCTGTTCTTTCAAAATCATGCACAACAATTAAATAAATTTATTTATTTAATTTGCTTTTAAATCTTCTAAATTAAATAATTCAAATTATTTAATTATTTCTTCCAAAATATCTTCTCTAAATTTAAATAAATCAATTATTTATTTAAATTGTTTTTTCTTCTAAATTTGAGTTATCTCTAATAACTCAAGTTTTCTATATTTAATAAAGCAAAGTATCTTCTAATTCTCATGCAAATCCCTTCTTCTTGTTTTAAATCACTTAACTGACTATTACATTCTGTTAATTGCTTTAACTCATTCTTCTATTCTTGATAACTCCTCTCATGCAAAAAAAAGCAAGACACATGTCTTCTTCTCATTCGTTGCACATTCCTCAACTTATCTCCTCCGTTGATTCTTCTGAATTATCTGGACCATTGATCGATCTTCCTTGAAATCTATATAAACCCCCCTCATCTCCTTCATTGAGCCTCTCTCTTTGATCGTATTCTCAGGCATACTTAACAAAGCTTTGAGCATACAAAACGCGTCGATTGAGCAACCTTACGATCTTTTAACATTGATCTTTGAGCACATTGAGCACACTACTTGCTTGTTGCAACTATAGTTTCGTAACTTCATTGAGCAATCTACACTTCTCCAAAAGGGAACAATATAGGTTTTGGTAAGAGCTTTCATTTGTCTTTGATTTTATGATAATGGCTTTTACTTAGATTGGTTCGCTTTATGTGATTGGTTTTTGGTTTTATTAGTTAGATTTAATCAATTTTTCCTCATACACATTCTAGCATACCCAGTGGGACCCACTAATCCCTTTGTTTCTTTCAGAAATTGTTTTTTTGAAGTCACAGTACGGTACAGCGCAAACAACATTACAAAGTGCTTCTGGTATCATCATTAAGTGCTATTGGAGGTACAGTTGTGCCCTTGGGGGCACTGCGGCGCTTCCGGTATCATAGAACAGTGCTCTTGGCAGCATCGTTAAGCGCTTTTGGCTAAATTAGGTTTTTTGACTTCGTCTTGTGTTTTTGCAGGGTTTTCTTATTGCATAACTTGTGGATTTGTCTGACAAGCTGTTGTATTTGTCTTTCGAACCTACTTTTTGATACTTCCTAAGCTGATTTATTTAGGGGTATCTTCGACATTTGTGTTAATCTATTGTGTTGATATGTTTTCTGAGTTTTCTGGATTTCACAATTCAGATCTTTCAGATATTATTGCTCAGAACAGCAGATCAACCACGAAATCCCATTTTGACCTAGTTATTTTGACAAAAGCTAATATTTTTTTGATCTGAGACCGTGCGGCACATTTGGCATAAGTATCGCGCTTCCGGATACAAAGTACAGCGCCTCTGGATATTTTTCAACGCTTTTGGTAGTATTCTGCAGCGCTTCCGATATACACTACATCGCTTTTGGCATAATAGTATCGCGCTCCTGGATGCACAGTACAACACTTATGGTTATTTTTCAACTCTTCTGGTAATATTCTCCGACGCTTCTGGTCTGTTTTACGCCGCTTTTGGAAACACAGTAAGTCGCTTCTGGTAAGACAGTGAAGCGCTTTTGGTCAAAGTTGATTTGTTTTTTGCTAACTTGTGAATTTTTGGTGGAACTAACTGACTTGTTGTAGCTTCTTATTACTCACACAGAGAAAATAGGTGTTTTTTAACATATTCATGTAGGATGAGCTTTGAAGACACTTTTGATTTATCTCACTAAGTCTTAGAAACACATTGCATGCTTAAAAGGATAATTGAACAAATCTTTTCTTGCAATCTAAGTCTTAGGAACATACTGCTTTTCTTAAGGGACAATGGACATGTATGGACAAACACCTCAATTTTCTAAAGGGACAATGGACATGAATGCCAAACACTTCAATTTTATAAGGGACAATTGACAACTACAACCGTGTGTGTGCCTAATTTAGTTGCACCTTATTTTTCTTATAACGGGACAATTGAACCTTTGTTTGACATGCTTGCTCTTACATTTCTGTACTTCCTTTAGAAGGGCTTGCTTTTGGATTGCGCTTCATCCAGAAGGGACGACCCTAAGTAGAGTTTTCCTTTGAACCGCTATATAAGAGAGATAAGGCGAAAGCCAAGTCCTAACCGACGTCAGCCTTACCTTGTGGTGCCAAACTGAAAAGAGGTGTATTAGCTCTTTGTGGAAATGATTTTCACATTGAGCGAAGTGTTTGATACTCTTAGTAGGATTGGTTAAAGCTTTTAGTAGCTTGTCGCATTGCTCGTAAGGCATTGGTCCCTCAAAGTTACTAAGAAACATTCTAGATAGAGACTACCCGACCTACCTCCGAACATTGCGGTAATCATCGGTGCAAGGGGAATCGATTTAAGCCCTTAAGATACTCACCATTGGCTCCCTTGAGAAGAGATAGTATTCCCTTGGACATAAAGCTCTTGTGACCTACTTGAGCTTTCCAAGGGGAGGGTGAGATATCCCTATTTATCGTCTCTCGCAAAGATACTAAATATCCAACACCTTTATGGAATGATATTTTTATCAACGAAGTATTAAGCTGTGAGCTGATCTACTGCAATGAAACCTTGTCTCTAGGGATAAAAAGTGCTTGTTATTGATTGCAATTGTCTTATACCTGTGGAAACATTGGGCTTGTTTGGAGCCTCGAACATACACTATCTGTTGTGTCAATCCCTTGTGTGTGCCAACATTGTTTGCTGTGTTTTCTCTTGCTAACAAATCCAATCAGAACCAGAAATAATCCATCAAATTTTTGCCTTTTTGAAACATCAGACACTACTTCAGCATCCCTAGTATTACAGCAGCTCGCCTTTGGTAGTACAGTAGATCGCCTTTGGCATAACAGTAACTCGCCTCTGGTAAAACTCTACTTCAGCGCCCTTGGTATAACAGTAGCTCACTTTTGGTCACTGTAGCTCGCCCTTGGCATAGCAGTAACTCACTTCTGGTAGCTCAGTCCGTCGCCTCTAGCATCACAGTAGCACACTTTTGGTTGCACAGTCCTGCGCCTATGGTCAAACAGTATAGTGCTTTTGGTCCAGTACTTTGTGCATCAAAGTTTGTCCGTTTCTCAAAGCATCTCACAGAAACCTAGCCTTACCTTTTTTGTCCTAGTGTATTCCATGGTAACCACTAGGCTCCAGCAAACTATGAAGTCCAAGCAAGTTGCCCCTAAGAAGCGCAAGTCGCCTCCTCGCACACCACAATCAGGTCATCTCAACATTACTCCCAAGGTTACTCCTAGTACACCCGCAGCAAAACCAATCAGCTCTCCAAACATGCTGCACATTGATGAACCAAGCAATCCTCAAGAGGGTAGGGTCCCTTTGGTAAGAACACCTCAATATACCACCGGCTTGCCTCCAGATTTTTAGCCACAAGGATATACTATTAAGCAAAACCCACCTTAAGAAGGTAGGGTTCCTTTGGAAAGCATTTCCCAATACACCACCGGCTTGCCTCTGGATTTTGTCCCTCAAGGTTATACTGTAGATTTAGTCCCATCTCATGAAGAGCGACACTTTGAAATAGGTCAATCCTCTCAAGTAGATGGGCAATATCTTGATGAAATCATACAAGAGCCTAGAGTCGTGGCCACCTTTGACAAAATCCTAAGTGAGAACCAAGATCATTTCTTTCGCTTTCTTGCAAAGCAAGGTGCCAAGTTACCTCAAGATTTTAATTTATCCACTCTCAAAGAGAACAACAACACCCAAGATACCATACAAGCGGTGCAAACTATGTCAACAATGACTACGCCCTTACCTACGCAAGGCTTGCAGTATAGGAATCCCCTTTTTCAAAATCCAACAGGGGAGAGACCCATATCACCACTTTTGACTCCTATGGAGATCTATAAAAACCAACAAGAGACTCTCCAACGTCAAGCAGAGTTAGCTAAGCAAGCCACCTTAGCTCGAGCAAATGTGCAACCACCTCCTAAAGTGTCCACACCAGTCGCAAGTGGAATCTTGGTTACTCCATCACGCGTGGGTTTCCCACCAAATTACAATCTGGGGAACAATTATGTAGCCATGCAACAAGGGTCTCAACAAATGCCACCTCCTATATCATCACACCTCCATGTCTCTCAACCAATTAGAGTCATGCAACCCCAACCACAACATTCTTCTACTCTCGTCCTTAATCAACCCCAACCACAACATTCTTCTACTCTCATCCTTAATCAACCCCAACCGTCACAAATCACTTCTACCTATGTCCCTCCTCCACAATGTTCATCCTCACTCAACTTCTTTCACACATTGCCTAGCCACTCTCAACATGCCCAACATCAAGTTTCCCAAAGCTATGTGCCGCCATCGCAACCTAATCAAACACACTTTAGCTTTCCTCCCCCCAATACTTTTCTTCAACCATCGCAAAGCCAACATTCGTACCTAGCGCCACCTCCACCTCTGCCAAATCAAAACCTCCAATTCCAACCCAATCTGAACCAAACGTACAACCCGTATGATCCCAATCAATCTTACAACCCTTATAACACCAGTGTGCATGGCTTACATTATAATCTTCCGTATGGGCAACACCAACCACTTTTTGGACAACAAGAGATGTTACCAACCCCTCCCACGACTATGGAGCTAAAAATCGCAGAAGTTCAATAGTAGCTATCTGATCTTACGTTTGGTCACACCAAGAAGACCTTCTCTTTAGAGGAAGTGTGTCCTTATCCTATTGATCGGTCATTACGAATGATCCCTTTTCCTCAAAATTTTACTATTCCCAAGTTTGATAAATACAAAGGAAAAGGTGACCCAAAAGACCATCTTAGGGAATTCTATCTTGCTTGCTTCGAGGTCTCACATAACGACACATATCTTATGCGTCTCTTTCCTTGCAATCTTGGAGGTCAAGCAATAGAATGGTTCTCACACTTACCCACGGGTATCAAGTCTTTCAACGAGCTAGCAGAGAAGTTTGCCACCCACTTTTCTTACAACGCAGAGCATGAGATTTCCATGACTGATCTATGCAACAATAAATAGAAAAATGGTGAAACTTTCATCTCTTTCCTCCAACGATGGCGACAAATGGCTAGCAAATTCCCCTTCAAGATTCCAGAGAAACAGCTTGTTAGCATATTTGTGCAGAACCTCAACCAGGAGTTAGGTTTCCATTTGCAAATTCTTAGTGCTACAACCTTCAATGAAATCACATATAAGGAAATCAACATTGAAAAGGCCCTCATTGCTAAGGGTGTGGTCAAAATCTTTAAAGAAATGAAAGATAGCGCTCCTCATCAACAATCTAACGATAAACCCAAATATTGGAACAAAAACAAAAATGTGGTTAACGATGGGGTGGTCAATACTAAACATGTCCAAACGTTGCAAACACCGCTGCAACTCTCCAAACCAAGTCAAGCTCCACCTCAACAACAGCAACAACAAAGGCAGCCTTATCAAAACCAACAGCAACGACAACAAGATCGGCCTCAACAAGATTACCCTCCGCGACATCAATTCACTCCCTTGGGAGTGCCCATCGAATCAGTCTTACAGCAAGCTTTGCAGGAAGGGCTCATCACCTTACCTGATGCTCCCCCATATGGCGAGCCTGTCTACAAAACTGCACGTTATAGAGACAATGAATATTGTGAGTTCCATAGGAGCAAAGGGCACAAAACTGCATCATACATGAAGCTCAAGCACCTAATCCAAAACCTCATCGACGGTAATCAAATCACTTTTGAGAATGAATCACTAGTTTAACACAGGAACAAAGATTTCGATATGTACAAGGAACCGTTCCCTCATCATGGTCCACCTCCTCCTAAGGATAGAGGTAAAGGTATCAATCATGCTTCCATGTCCTTTGATTCCATTGTAGGTCGTTTTGAAGAGAGTCGAGTGTCTACCCTCACGATCAAAGGCAAATCTACGGATTGTGCTGTTACTACTCGTCATGGTCATGTCACCATTCGTGGTCCTACACCTAGGCTTCCAGTTCAATCTAATTATAATCTTGTCGAACATCTAGGGAGAACACCAGCACAGATCTCTATTTTGGACCTCCTACGGTCATTCCCTGCACATAGAGTAGTGCTAGAAAAAGCCCTCCAAGAGTCTTTCGTTCCTAACAACATAGCGGTCGCGGATTTCCAAGCTATAGTAGGCAACATTGCTTCGCCCTACAATGTGGTCTTCTCTGAGAAAGACCTCCCATCCCATGATCCATGCCACAATGATGCCCTGCATATAGAAGTTCCCATCCATAAGCGCAAAATCAAACGTATCCTCATAGACGATGATGCTGGTCTCAACATCTATTCTTTAAAGTTACTAAAGCAATTGGGATACTCTGAGGATCATGTCAACACTGATCATAGTATTACAATCAAGGGGTATGATGATGCAGAATGCCGTTCAGAAGGTGTTATTCACTTGCCTATACAACTGGGCCTTGTCATGCTTGAAACTAGGTGTCAAGTCCTTGATATTGAGCTGCCTTACAACATTATCCTAGGCCACCCATGGATCCATGCAATGAAAGCTGTTCCCTCCACATACCATCAGTCTCTAAAGTTCCCATACAATGGTATGGAGATCACCATCCCAGGAGATCCTAATCCTTTTGAATTCTGTCATGTCTTGCAAGGAAGCTATAAGAATTGCAACCAAGTGCCTAAAAATGAAAAAGCCCTTGAATCCCCACTATATGTGGATCCTGAAACTCTGACGCAAGCCTCTACAAGTGAACCTAAACCCCTCCCCAAAATCACAGCTCGCATCTGAGATATAGGCTTTGGCACTTATGATACCTCAGAATCTTGTTGTGTAGGGCGGATGCCTTTATCTCCAAAATCCTACGGCCAACCACCCATTGCCAAAGTAACTAAAAAAGCAGCTATTCCTCCCCTAGGATTCCTAACCCAATTCCAACATGGACGGTTATTGGAAGAGGAAACTATTGAGGACATTTCTTCTTGGCTCTATAAGGAGAAAGAACTAGTCACAATACCAGTCAAGCAATACGGCAATGGCTTAAGGATAGTGAAAAACATGGGCTATAAAGGCAAAGGTGGCCTTGGGAAACAGAATCAAGGAACTATGGAACCCATTGTGGTGACAAAGAAGCTAGACAAGAAGGGATTAGGATTTGGTAAGAAGGTACCACGCGCCTTGGACATTGAGTATATCCTTGAAAAGGTGGCTGAAACTTTTCCCGCCAATTCGACATCTACAGAGGATATCATCGATGACTCTTCCCTCCATATGGCCAACCTATTCACAGAATCCTCCATTTTTACGCTATCCTCCGTATCCTTAACTTCCACCACCAGTACCCAAAACGTAACACTTGTCTACCCTGAACTTATCGATTGGGACCAACAAGGGGCCCCCGTTATAGATGTATTTCAGAATGACGAAGCTTTGGCTGAGTTCATGGGACTTCGGGAGGGTATCCCTCTGGGTGATCATAAAGTAGGTTTTGTATTGGAACTAGAGCCAACGGCTTATTTTGATGAGAATGCCAAATCCTCCAGTCGCAAAAGTACAAATAAAGAAAGATCTCTAGGTGAAAACCACACTGTGGCACCTCCTAATCACAAAATAGTAAAAACAAAGGACGTATCCAAAGGTGAAAACCCAACTGTGGCACCTGAGGATGGAGGATTTGACCTTCCCCTACCATCTAAGTATCAAGAGAAATCAGCTCTCCTAGTGGAAGATTCTACAGAAATAAATCTTGGCACAGAACAAAATCCAAAGACCACATTCCTAGCAGCATCATTATCTAAAACAGAGCACAGAAATCTTAACAACTTCTTGCAACGAACCATCAACTTTGCATGGACCTATGCTGATATGCCAGGGTTAGACCCTAAGCTAGTAGTTCATTATTTCATAGTTGATCCCAAGGTGAAACCAGTCAAGCAAAAGTTGAGAAAGATGCACTCGCATATTGCTCTCTTGGTAAAAGTGGAAATACTGAAATTATTGGATGCCAAGTTCATACGACCTATTGACTATTCAGATTGGGTCTCAAACATTGTACCTGTGTCTAAACCCAATGGTCGCATCCGCATGTGTAATGATTTTAGAGATCTCAAAAAGGCATGTCCCAAAGATGACTTTCCACTACAAAACATTGACATTATAGTGGACTTAACAGCAGGTCACGAGATGCTTTCTCTCATGGATGAATTTTTTGGCTACAATCAGATAAGGATAGCTGAAGAAGATCAACATAAAACAACCTTTACTTGTCCTTGGGGCAATTATTGTTGGTGTGTCATGCCGTTTGGTCTGAAGAATGCAGGAGCAACCTATCAGAGAGTAATGACAGTGATCTTCCATGATCTCTTTGATCACATCATGGAAGACTATGTTGATGATATACTGGCTAAATCTTCTAGGGTGGATCACATACAGGTTCTAGGACAAATCTTCAATAGGTTCGAAAAATACCAAGTAAGACTCAATCCAAAGAAGTGTGTATTCGGTGTAACATTAGGGAAGCTGTTGGGATACATTGTATCTCGTAGAGGCATCGAAGTCGATCCAGCGAAAGTAAAGGCTATAGTGGAGATGCCTCCACCCAAGAACCTTAAAGCACTAAGGAGCCTTCAAGGAAGGT
This sequence comes from Cunninghamia lanceolata, assembly GCA_027924645.1. Classification (NCBI taxonomy): domain Eukaryota; kingdom Viridiplantae; phylum Streptophyta; class Pinopsida; order Cupressales; family Cupressaceae; genus Cunninghamia; species Cunninghamia lanceolata. Next base: position 8,660,713 of record BSBN01000066.1, read on the forward strand.
TGCAGTCCATTCGGCGTTTCATATCACAGCTAGCAGATAAATGTAAACTCTTTCAACACTTGCTCCGAAAGGATGTCTCATTTCGATGGGACAACAAGTGTCAGGCAGCGTTTGATCAACTTAAAGAGTATCTAGCTACACCTCCTGTATTAGTTCCACCAGTTGCGGACAAACCTTTGATATTATATATCTCCACTACAAATTCAGCCTTGGGGGCCCTGCTAGCACAAAATGATGACACCGGAAAGGAGCATGCAATTTATTACATTAGTAGAACCTTGGTGGGATATGAGCTCAATTATTCACCAATGGAAAGGGCTTGTTTAGTAGTAGTGTTCACCTCCCAAAAGTTGCGGCATTACATGCTGAACCAACACACAAATTTGATAGCCAAGATTGATCCCTTGAAGTATCTACTAGCAAAAGCAGCTCTCACAGGCAGACTAGCTAAGTGGGTCATGATCCTTAGTGAGTTCGATATTGAGTACATGGATCGGAAAGCAATCAAAGGACAAGCCCTCACGGATCAAATAGTAGAAGCACCTATGAAAGATACACATCCTATGGTAGCTGACTTTCCTGATGAAAATCTCTTCACTCTTGCTACCTCCATAATGTGGAAGTTGTATTTTCATGGTTCTTACACACAGCATGGATCAGGAGCCGGCATCTTATTTGTTACACCTCAGAATGACTACATTCCAAAGTCATATCGTCTTGCATTCCCTTGTACCAACAACATTGCCGAGTATGAAGCACTCCTTATAGGCCTCAATACAGCAGTTCCATGGGACATCACAGAATTACAAGTATATGGAGACTCACAGCTAGTCATTCGCCAAGTCACGAATGAGTACCAAACAAAGGATGAAAAGTTGGTCCCATACAAGCAATTAGTGGATGCCTACAAACCACATTTTTCTAGCATCACATTTGAGCAAATTCCAAGAGAGCATAACAAAGCTGTAGATTATATGGCTTCTGTAGGGTCACTGATTGACATGCCTGCAAATACACAGAAGTGTGAATTCTTGATCGAGCAATTGTTGATACCAGCCGTCGATGTTCCCATTACTGAAATCATCTGCGAACTTGTTGGTCCCAATTCCCCATGGTATGAAGATATCTATGAATACCTCAAGAACAAAACCTTTCCCCCTGACCTATCATCCACCCAACGCAAAACCTTTATCCGTCGATCCTCTCGTTACATCATTCTGGGTGATACACTATATCGCCGGAGTCTCAATGGTATCCTCTTACGATGTCTTAACGCGGAAGAAGCTGAAGCTACCCTACGAGACATACACAAAGGTGTCTGTGGCGCACATTCTACCGATCCTAATCTTGCTAAGAAGATACTCAGAACAGGTTATTACTGGCCTACAATAGAGCAAGATGCTGCACAGTTTGCTAAGAAGTGTCTACAATGCCAGCAACATGGAGATTTGATTCACGCACCAGCTCAGGAATTACAACCTGTGACAACTCCATGGCCTTTTTCTCAATGGGGTCTCGACCTTGTAGGACAAATCCACCCTTCCTCCTCCAATGGCCACAAGTTTATCATTACTGCCACTGAGTATTTCACGAAGTGGGTGGAAGCCATTCCTATGACCTATATCAGCGGTAAGCAAATAGCCAAGTTTATCCTAAACTACCTCATATGCCGGTATGGTATTCCCCAAGCCATTGTCAATGATAATGGGAGACCATTCAAGAACCAAGATGTCTGTGCCTTGTGCACACAATAGAATATCCGACATCATTTTTCAACTCCCTACTATTCGCAGAGTAATGGCCAAGCTGAGGCTTCTAATAAAACCATTCTCAAAATCCTCAAGAAAATAGTCAATGAAGCTGGTCGTGATTGGCATTTACAACTCAATCCCGCCCTATGGGCCTACCACACTAGTATCAGAACACCAATTGGTGCTGCACCATATGCCTTGGTCTTTGGCTCTGAAGCCATCCTACCTATAGAGGTCGAGATCCTATCCCTCAGAGTATCCATGCAGGACCTGATCGGCGGAGACGAGTATCGCACTTCCAGATTAGCTGAGCTTGAACTCTTAGATGAGAGGCGCCTTGCCGCACTTAATCATCTCCATGTCTATCAAAACTGCCTCCGACGTAATTACAACAAAAAGATCAAAGAAAGACGGTTTCAAGTTGGTGATCTTGTACTTAAAGAGAATCAGAGAAATCAAGCAGATCAAGAGAAAAAGGGCAAGTTCGAGCCTAACTGGTTAGGTCCCTTCATTGTCATAGCAGCATATGGATCAGGAGCTTATACTTTAGTTACACCTGACGGCATTCCTCTAGATGAGCCACTTAACAGTGTCCATCTCAAGAAGTTCTATGCCTGATCCTCAGAGTATTCCAAAAAATTAAAAAAAAAATCCAAAAAAAAATCCAAAAAAATCCGTCCTCTGGTGAAAACCTGGCAAACAGGCGCCTTGGATAAGTACCATAGTGAAAACTTGGCAAACAGGTGCTATGTGTAGAGTCAACATCCATCGTCTATCGAGTCCTATCCACTCCTTGTCCAGTTCGCAGCGCACTTTCCATCCATCCATAATAAAACCATTGACCTTGTTTGCATTTCCATCTCCCTATCTAGTATAGCTTGGAAATTTGTCAGTGTCCATCGTTGTCTCCCCATGTCTTGATCTGTGTCTACAGTTAACACTGTCTTGTCCTAGGTCAAAGCTTTCTTTGTCTTCTTCGGCAGTCACCCATACAGTTTCCTCTACCAGAATGTGGGCAACTCTTTCCTTAACTTAGGTATAGGGGAGGTTCCTTGTTCGTGGTTCATAGCGCATACTTCAATCTTTTCTCATTTTCACAGGTAACGCCCTTTAACGGACACATCGCTCCTACGATAAGGTTGTTATCTTCTCAACACTTTTCCCACATCATCACACCAACCAAAACTACATATTATCTTTGCTCAATCTTAAGGTACCTTGATCCCATGGATATGGGTATGTAGGCAGTCTGGAATATGAAGGACGTTTCCAGTACTCAGGTACATAAGATCCCCTCCTTTCACCTTGACCCATGTCATCACTCTATCTAGAACTACATATCATCTCTTCTCAATCTTAAGGTACCTTGATCCCATGGATATGGGTATGTAGGCAGTCTGGAATACGAAGGAAGTTTCTAGTACTCAGGTACATAAGATCTCCCCCTTCCACCTTGACCCATCTCATCACTCTATCCAGAACTACATATTTATCACGTTCATCTTCCATCGTAGTGTGCCTTGATCCCGTGGATACAGGGTATGTAGGCAGTCTGGAATACGAAGGATGTATCCAGTACTCAAGCACACACGATCCATCATTCTCCACCCACCCCAATCCATTAGCACTGTCATCCTTCTAGTCTTCCGTTTGTCAAAATCCAGTTCGCCTCGACTTGACTAACTCAAGCAGCAAGCTAGCGCATCCTTTCAAAGAAAAAGTCCTTAACAAACCTGAAGCAAAAAGGCCTACTTCCAGAGTCATCTATTGTCCTGCATACCGATTGCCAACATCAGCTAAGTACTGCTTAACCAAAGCCCTCAATCAACAAGCTTGTGTTCTGCAAAGTGTTCCATGATCGAGACCAACACACGCGTCTCCTGCGACATGTGGCATTTCCTACAAGCGAGACATCTTTTTAGGTAGATAGCCCCCTTTAACGGACACAGAGTTCCTACGATAAGGCTGTTATCTTTCCTATCCAATCTATCCTGAGCAACCTCTTTGGCAAGAGAATATGTTGGCTGTATGTTTACTTTGTAAGTCAGTCAATTTGCTTTATGGTTTATCTTTTGTTCCTTTTCCAATACCTATTCAAGATGACCTTGATTTATCTATAATCTTGGTACGTTGCGATGCAGTATGAATTGGGGGCATAGTCATTGCTTTTGTGTGCCGTGTTTGAGGAATGATCTTTAGCATCTTTCTTAGCATCATATTTATCTTGTGTGTGTTACAACCTAGCATCTTACATATTTAATATTCTTCTTGCATTTACATGTATTGAAGTTTATTTTATGTTCAAGACTATGGCTTATTCACATGTACCAACAAGGTTATATTATGTCTAAGGGATCTAAGTTCAAACCGCTTACTTGCAGAGTCAACGTCCACGCACTCGGATATTGCTGCACCTTGGTCTTTTATACCTTGGTGGCGAACTATCCACGTGCTATATCAAAACTAAGGATTGCTCTTTATATACAACTGTGAAACCATTGCAACAAGCTCATTTACCCATCCATTTACCCATGGCCTTATATAGTTTTCCAATAATGATCGATCAACAGTCTTTTCTATCATGTTCTCTTCTATCTCCACTTTCTCTATCTATCATCAACCCAACCTTATCTATCTCCAACAAAATCTTCTAGTCAAGCATCAACACAGTTCTTCTATCACTTCCCTATCTTTCCTCTCGAGGGGGCATACACTGGGGCAACTACCTACACTGGGGCATCAAAATTGTATCATGTCTTCAACAATCATCTTCTTTGACGCAACGCTATAAACTGTATCGCATCAAAGAGGGGCAAAATGTAGACACCCTAAAATGACCAAGTCGTCACACTGCTCGCATCTCGTCATTTCTTCCTAATCACCTGCATTTCACACATTAATTAAATAATCTAATTATTTAATTAATTTCACCAAATTCTTCTAAATCACATACTTTCGACATTAATTAAATAAATTCTCTTTATTTAATTAATTAAAGTAAATTCCTCTATTATTCTTCCACAATTAAATAATTTTAATTATTTAATTGGATAATTATCTTCTTTCCAAAATTCACATCCACATTGATTAGATAAACCCAATTATTAATTAATTCATCACAAATTCTATCTTATCCAAACAATTAAATAATTTACATTATTTAATTAAATCAATTGTTCTTCTAGCTTTAAATAAATCATGCAAATTTATTTAAATTATCTCAATCCTCTAAAAATAAATAAAATCAAATATTTTATTTATAATCTTCTGTTCTTTCAAAATCATGCACAACAATTAAATAAATTTATTTATTTAATTTGCTTTTAAATCTTCTAAATTAAATAATTCCAATTATTTAATTATTTCTTCCAAAATATCTTCTCTAAATTTAAATAAATCAATTATTTATTTAAATTGCTTTTTCTTCTAAATTTGAGTTATCTCTAATAACTCAAGTTTTCTATATTTAATAAAGCAAAATATCTTCTAATTCTCATGCAAATCCCTTCTTCTTGTTTTAAATCACTTAACTGACTATTACATTCTGTTAATTGCTTTAACTCATTCTTCTATTCTTGATAACTCCTCTCATGCAAAAGAAAGCAAGACACATGTCTTCTTCTCATTCGTTGCACGTTCCTCAACTTATTTTCTTCGTTGATTCTTCTGAATTATCTGGACCGTTGATCGATCTTCCTTGAAATCTATATAAACCCCCCTCATCTCCTTCATTGAGCCTCTCTCTTCGATCGTATTCTCAGGCATACTTAACAGAGCTTTGAGCATACAAAACGCGTCGATTGAGCAACCTTACGATCTTTTAACATTGATCTTTGAGCACATTGAGCACACTACTTGCTTGTTGCAACTATGGTTTCGCAACTTCATTGAACAATCTACACTTCTCCAAAAGGGAACAATACAGGTTTTGGTAAGAGCTTTCATTTGTCTTTGATTTTATGATAATGGCTTTTACTTAGATTGGTTCACTTTATGTGATTGGTTTTTGGTTTTATTAGTTAGATTTAATCGATTTTTCCTCATACACAAAGATCACAATGTTGATGCCAAATTTCGCAGAGTGGATTTATTGTTAGGCTCAAGGAATTTAAAGCAAATTTCATTTGACAGGAGTTTATAGATACATATCTCTGCATACCTTATATATATATACAGGGGCGACATGAGTAATACACCAGGGTTCTGAGACAGAAATCAACAAAGATAAAGCAAAGCTCTATATAAATGCTAGTCTATGTGCCCTATTACATGCACGGGACAAATCCAAAGGGTACAATTTGTTTTGTTCGACAAAATGTTAGGTAAGGAATCACAAAACACAACAAGAGATTTTCCACAGAAGGAGTGCAGACTCAATTTCACAGAAGGATTTAACTCAGCATTCAAGAATACAAACAGGGGTATAAGGACAAGTCAGATTCGAGACATTCAATTGTATCTGAAGCACATGGAAGATTGTGACAAGTCTCAAAACTAGAGATAGAAAGAATTTAAATACCAATTCCAAAATAACTCCCATCAAAGGAGGAAAACACAGTTAACCTAGTTCTATTACAATTTCATATGAAATAGGCATATATATAGTGCATCCCTGAAGTTTTTAAGCTTTTACAAGAGTCTTCTTTTCTCTCTGAATCCAATCCCCTTCTCTTCTCTTCTAGAATTCTTTTTCCTCTGCACAACCAGGACTCTATCTCCTCGGATAAATGCAGAAGGCCTACCTCTCTTCCCGACAACCCACTATCTCAAAACAAGGGTCCATTCCTCAGGTAGTTGCAAGAGACATGCCTCTCTTCTTCCAACATCCCACATTCTCGTGAGATTCTTCAATTTCACTTACCAAGGGATTCCAAACCTCAAACTTGCAATTGACGGCATAAGACATTAATCTTGTTCATTTCCAAATACTGAACACATAAAACCAGGCAACAACCCCCATTATTTAATAGAATATCATCTTTATTATCATCAATTTATTCTATCAAGATGGTAATTGTTTAATCATCTTACTTATGTAACTTATTTTCTTTTTAATTTAAATCCACTTACAACTTGGGACTTATTATTTCATTTAATCATTTATTTAGTTTATTCATCTATTTACTATTTTCATATTAGTTTTACCAATTATCAATAAATAAATCATTTATAATTAACAAACCACACATAATTTCCCTAGCAATGTTTATCTCACATTAGCTCAATTTTAACCTTATTTATAACAAGGTACTAACCAGGCTTAAATCAACACCTTAGATTGGATAAACTCAACTCACTGGATGATACCTGACCCCATATGAAGCAACAGGACATGACGACAAACAGTCCCACTGACGGTGACAACAGGATACAACACTGGAAACTCATCCTCTTTGAGGATGTTGACTAAATAGGGAACCATATGCTAACTCCAATCAACAACTCCATTGGCTAGGGCATGCTCAGACCTGGTAAATCAAGGGGAGTCGATGCCCGGTACCTGCATCCTACAACAAACAACAAGGTTGTGCATATATCCATATATAATCATGTAATCACAGACACAATGAATAGAAATCGCAGCGTGGCAGGGTACTCGAACACGAGTAATGCGACACTATTCCATTCATGTAAACACATCATTAATACTACATCCATTACCAGTTATGCATCATATCATGATCGAATAACACATTAACTCAGAGCAACATAAATCTATAATCATCAAATATGTCCATCATGATCAAGGAGAACATAAACCATAACATACTAGTCCAAATATCTCGAAACTGTAAACATGCACTATAAGACTATCATCTATACCAGAACTATCATAGGAAAACATGAAAATAACGTCTATCACAAGCAAAAGTGAGGGGCATTGCAAAATAAGTAGCAATTGTATTGCCTTAAATCCTTGTATAAAAGTTGTTTAGATAAGAGGATGTAGTTAACTTAATTCCTTGAGTATTGGTGTACGTTCTCTAATGCATTCTGGACCTTGTGTCCTTGACTGTTGTGTAGCGGATACTCCCTTTTTGTGGCTAAAATTAGTCACATCGTGATGTGAATTTGTTTTGTAATTTGGTTGTTTTGAAAATTTTAACGGTTGTTTCATATGTTGTTGGGGGTTAGCAGTGAATCTTCTTTCTTTGAACTTTCTTACGACAGGATTGGTCACCAAAACTCTTTTCTTTGTACTTTATTTATTATTGGAAATTGCCGGCACTCTATGACTTAAAGTTGGATTTGATTATTTTCCCACTTGGGTTTGCCTTTATTTTTAAAATCACTATGGTGGCTATTCTGAATGTTTGTTTATGTTGGCCTTGTTTTGTGTTAAGTGTTGTTTCTATCATGTTCATTTCAAACCTCTGATAGTATGTTCAAGGGAGGACTCCGCGGAGAATTGTATTGTGTATGTTGGTAAATAGTCAAAAGCATAGTGGAAATAAGATATCAGATGAATTTTTCGTTGATTATATGTGAATGCAATTCTCTAGATCATATGAAACTTTCAAAATATGTGTGATTAGATACAAGTAGATCACATGATATGCCTTAAAGGAAAAGGATTGATGTTCTTCTTGTCTTTATTGAATGATTGTGCATGTCTTATGAATAATTGTTTGATATGGATGCTATGAGCAGGTGGTCGGGCTAAGAAGCATGAAGATAAAGGTAAGATACTCGAAATACTTAGGGTATGTTAGACAAGTTGATGGTAGGTTTACTGTTTTGATGTAGTTGATGACACTCATTGATGGTAATTATGATGGCACTGTTGATGTTTATGATTAATACATTATGCTTATGATGTGATCATTTATGGGTTAATTGATTATGTAGATTAGTTTAGTATGTGATTTATGCAACTATTTGATAATGTGTTATCAAGTTGTTTATGAACTTGGTTAATGTGGATATTTTAGATGTGTTTTGTGAAGGGACATTGTAGTATTACTCATGTTGAGTAGCCTACTACGTTGTGATTCCCTGTCACAGTGTGCCTATTGGATGACTATATATATGTTGTATACAACACTTTTGTTTGCTATAGGAATACAGGTACAAGGCATCGACTCTACCTGAATTGGCAGGTCTGAGCGTGCCTTTACACCAATAGATAATGTGGATGGGAGATAAAATGGGGTTCCCTCTATCAGCCAATGTCTTCAGTTTGTCGTTATCCATGTATTTCTAGTCATGGGTGTAGTTGTCGCTCAGTTGGTACTTGTCCTTGGGTGTTGGTCATCCTTTGGTATGTGCTTGTTATTGTTTGTTTATTGTAGTTTAAGGTTCATTTTATTGAACTTAGTGACCAAGGTATTAAGTTGTTGATTATAGTCGTTTGGTTCATTTTATAGAATAAGTGATCTATGTGTATAGATATGTTGATGTTTGGTCATTTTGGTTATATAGTCAATGTGTATTTGTTGGAGATTTATTAATTGTTATAGTAATATTAATAATAAGTTTATATATATACATCAATATTAGTTATTTAATTATTGTAGAAAATTGAGGATATTAATTAGTTGATTTTTATATTAAATTAAATTAGTAGCTTTGAAAGCTAGCAATAATAATAATATTGTTATATTTAGTAATTTATTGATTTTATCTGACATGTGAGATTTTATTTTATTTTGCCATTAATTTATTGTTGGAGTGGGTTGTCCGAAATTTGAAAATTATTCTTGTTAGTGGTGTTATGAATGCAATTAATTTTTGGGTTGTGGATATCTGTAACAGAGAAAATGGTGATAGTGTGAATCAATTGTTTTGTCTATTTTGGGTTTTGGGAGGATTATTTGAGAGGAGAGTTCTTAGAAAAGATACATGGAAATTTGGGGAAAAGAAGAGGAATTAGCAGAGGAAGAGAAGGGAGCAAGGGAGATCTGAAGAATTTCCAGGTATGTATTAAACAAAATTTCTTCTGCTTTTCTAGATATGCAGAAAAATCCTATATGTGAGTAGTCTATGCAATTTTATGATTCTCGTTGAAGTGTGGTCCTCTGTGAATTATTCCAAACAATAGTAAACCCTTTTGAAATTAGTGTCCATCTGCATTCAAATGCAAGTTTCTCCCGTCAATTGAAATGATTGATCAAGCTCTACAACCTATTCTCTCTGTATGCTTGATGAGTATATATTCTTTTCTATAAACCACATTATATTTAATCATGTCATTTGCATTTGCTTGGATGTTCTCTTCAACAATCTAGCCGTGTATATCCTACAATTGTAGCAATTTTTAATATTGTTGATCCTCCAATCTTCACACCTATTTATCTTTCTTCACACCTACCTATCTTGCTATTACACTATCATCATATTTTCATGTTACCAGTAGACACCTTAGTTAAATGAAATCTTTTGCTACTGGAAGAAATTAAATTCTTCTTTTTTTTGTTGCATTCCTGTGTATATGTCAATTTCTTTTATCAAAAGAAATCTTGATTTCTATAGTTTACTTGTAGAGATTAAAATTTATTGCCAGGCAAACCTATTTCTTTCTTTCCACCCATCAATTAGTATAATCAATCAAACAAATTTCTTTTGTCTAAAATCTCATACCATTTGATGACTTGCAGTAATAATGCCAATAGAGATAAATTCCATTCTAACAAAACTTTCATATTTTCTATTCCTCCAGCCTGCCTAATTGTACGGCCTCCATATGCATAGAATCATGCCTAAAATAACATTTAAAACTTAATATCTGCAGCCCAATTGTTATCTCAGACCAAAGGTATAGGAGATTTTAGATTTTATTAGCTTTTACACTTAAAAATTTATGAAACTTTCTGGGGGTACTCTCTGATGTTGCTGAAACCAAAAATATTGCAAATAAAGTTTGGTATGTAGTTTATGCATTTGAAACAATGAATTTTAGTATGTAAAACAATGAAATTTGACCTGAATTAAATTCTTCAAAATCCCTATTCTTGTCCATGGCAGTTGTATGGCCTGGTTTAGCCAAGCTCTCACATAAATTATTTTCATTATATCAAATTTAATTCTGGTTTGTGTGAATACTTTTATATGAATAAATGTATAGCTTTCATAATGAAGTGAATAAATAAATCTCTTTGTGCTTAAATAATAGGAAATAGGAATGGTAAGTTTTAGTAAACATAAAACTCTACCTTTTGTATTATCATATTAGAATTAAAAATTTTGTTAGAATTAGAAAGTATTCTTATTTGTAAAATCAAAATATATATTATGAAACTATCTATTTTAATTTTAATTTAAGAATTTAAATAATTAAACCTTTTTAGCTAAATATTAAGTATTTGATGTTGCATAATAAAGTTTAACTATCTTTAAAATTGTCCTTTAATAAATTATTGTTTTAATTTGAGTTTTATTATTTTGAAGGTGTGCTGTCAATTCCCTATTTAATAGGAAGAATAGTTTTATGGATGTGTTTTATTTTTTTTAATAGAAAAATCAAATCCCTATTATTGAGAGATGTATTATATTTAAGTATTATTTTATTTCATTTATAAAAAAATCAAATCCCTATTATTGAGAGATGTATTATATTTAAGTATTATTTTATTTCTTTATGAGAAATCAAATCCCTATTATCGAGAGATGTATTATATTTAAGTATTATTTTATTTCATTTATGAGAAATCAAATCCCTATTATTTAGGGATGTGTTATATTTAAGTATTATTTTATTTCATCCCTATTATTTAGATATGTTATATTTAAGCATTATTTTATAAATAAAAAGTCAAATACTTTTAAAATAATTTATTGATTTATCTTGTATATTTAAGAATATTAGTAGTTTTATCTATTGTAAGAAAGTAGGATATGGATAATAAATAAGGCTTCTTAATATATATTTGTCTTAGTCAAATGGATGTAAATTATCATATCATAAATATTGAATTGTTATTTAGATTTAGTTATAAGGTGTGTATGATGACCTTAGTTAAGTCTTTAATTCTAATATGAATTAGAATATTTTAAGTAGTGTGCATAGAGTTAGTCTATGAATTTAATTTATGACCATTAAATGTCTAGTTATCTTTGATATATTTAGTGGAAGATAACATTTAGTTTAGAATTAGTAAGACTTGTCAAGTATATATATATCTTGCTTCCTCTTCACCGTAAGGAATTTTGTGGTCATATAATGGAGTCTAATCTTATTTATGACTTAAATTAAAGATTGTGCTTAGTTATGAAATTGGGTGAGTAAGTGGAGGTTAGGTTTGATATGAAATGTTTAGCATTTAACTCATATACTTTCTAAAGATTTTAAAGGAATGATCAGTTTTAATCTACTTTATGATCCTTTATGTTTTGCTTATACAATTACTTTGAATAGAAATCACAAAGTTGTCTAGAATTTTAATAAGATCCTCATCAGTGTAGAAAGTGGGTTAGTCTAATAATGGGTAGTATCTTATTTGACTGAATTTTCTATTATAGAATAATTGATATCCATTCAAGTTATTATTGTTTGCATTAGAGTTACCTTATGTTGTTAGATGATTGATCATGATTGGAATAATGTTACATTATTTAAGACTTTTATTAGTGCACAGATCATATGTTACATTAGTGGTTTTGTTATTGAATTATTGATCTTGGTTTAGGATGTGCCTTGGAAAGTGAATATGATGTGTGACCATTATGATGTCAATTATTGTAAAAGTTGTTTCTAGAGGACGAGGAGAGAGTGATTGTGTGGGGCTTAGCTATGTGTGTATCTTGTGAGTTGAATGGAATGCATTCTTGAAATATGGTTTCTTATTCATGTTGGAATAATTCATGTGCAAGATGGTTTATGCCTTACTCAGTGTACCTATACATGTGATTATATTGACTATGCAAGAAGGTAAATGCCTTGCATGGTATATGGTTACCTGTCATTATATCTTGCTTGATGGATAGGGTCTTCTAGATGTAGGTAGGGGAGTGGCTTTCAATGTGGGGCCGGTGCCTCAAGTGGCTGCCAGCATAACCCATTGGAAGTTTTTAATCCAGTGATAACATAATAATAAATTTAGAGGGTTGGGTAGTTAATCACAATTAATCAAGATTAAGTATGCCTCACTCATGGCTCAAGTGCTCATTTAGGCTTGAGATGAGATGAGAAGGCCTGGAATGGAAAATCAACTGCCTTGTCCTCATGAAAGGTATGTTGGTTCCACATGAGTTTGTATGGGGGCTGGTGGTCAGGTGAGGCTGCCAGGATAACCCAAGATGGGGGCCGGTGGCTAGGAAGACCTGCCAGGATAACCCATGACAAGCTATGTGATGACACTCCTCCCTATTGTAGTCTAGCACTCCCAAGTTGTATTTTCCTCCTTTGGTTGTGTGAGTGCCTCTAGAATTGTATGTTAAGTGTGTAAGTGTTGTTGAGTTGCTTGTGATGTTCATATTGACCAAGGTTGTATTGGAGTCATGTGTAGTCCTTGCATCTGTCAACCTTTTATCTTTTGACGGTTGTCTTTGTGGGACCTCATTGTTATCTCCTAGCACAGGGGGTGGTCCTTAGGGTTCCACATGGTCGGGTGGTTGTGCTTTATTCCATTGGTTTTTCTGGTGCCGTAGTTCGTGGATGTATCTCTCGTAGTGGATTCCAATTTGCACCTATGTTTGAAGACAATTATTGCATCTAGATCTTTGTATCAGTGGAATTCATTATGTAATTTGATGTATTCATAAAAAGAGCTTTTGTATCAATGAAACTATGTAATTCCTCTTGTAAGATATACTATCTTATACTTGTAATCTTAATGCAAACTTCTTGATGTATTTGGATGTCGTAATGGAAGATGCTAGTTGGTGTATTTGATTAAAGTATGTATGTTGATGGTTGTTGTTATATTTCAATAATGCAGTTATGTAATCCCTAGAGATGTTAGTTTAACTTGTTGCTATTAGACCATGTTATGTCATTACCACTTCTATAGAAAAAAAAATATTTCATCCTTTTTATTGCTTAGTTAAACTTATCTTTAGGGTTGCATGGCGGGGCATTACAAATTTAAATATTTATTTCTAGTTCCTAGGGTTTGATTTCGACTCATGTCAAAATCACTTCGCTTCACTTAGGAAACTTAGGGTTAAACTCAAAATTGAATCTAACCCTAATGGTGATGCTCCTCACATCACATAAACCCCATTAGTAGACTATCATATTCGCCAGGGTTGCGAAAGGACTTCGCATTACCCTAACTTTGACTAAGGTCTTCACCTTCATGTGATTATCTCTGAGCATGCATGTTGCACACGAGGGGGTTTTTAGAGTCGGATGGGAAAAAATTTTGGTGTTTCGTGTCATAAGGACATGACACGTGTGTTGTGTGTTGTGACCACATGGGAAATGTGGGCATGACAATCTGCTACTAGTTTCATAGTGGTTCTAGTAGGTACTATTAGTATAGTTTCAGAGGTAGTCACGATATTTTGCATCAATGCTCCAAGCAATCTATGTATGCTTTAAATGGTCAACATGGCTTAAATGGGTTAGTGACTTTTGAAGTCCACCTAGTAAACTATCCATAGAAATTTTATTATGTGCCTACTTTGGAAATATGGTAGGAGATTAACTATTAAAAATGACTTGTTTATTTTTTTCTTTCTTTTTGATATATAATATTATCTTATACCAAAAGGAACTTGCTGCAGGACAAATGTTTAGTAAAGAAGTATATCTACATATAAAAAGTTGAAGCATATTATGCCACCATGATATTAAAAATGTCTTTAACTATAAAAATAGGTACCTAGGGTTAGAGAGCTTTATCGCAATCAACTTATCAATGAGGTGATCTTGCCAAAGACTTTATTATATAGGGACAGGGTAAGAAAAATATAGAGCCGAGCAAATTATAGAAAACACAAGGTAAAAAGAATACTAGAAAAGAAATGGCTAAGTTAAAATGAACCTTTTCTTTTTGTTTTGGCTGGATGCTTCAAAAAATACCCTTGAGGATTTCACATGGCAAGGACATACTTCATTTTAGATACCACATTTGTGGGCTATCTAATCTATCAAAGTTACCTAGGACTTGCACTTGGCCTCATTATCTGTTTGTTTCACATTTGATTTGGGTAGGACATACTGTAACTGAAATGAAACACTTGCTGATAGTATAAAACTTGTTTAAAATCACCAGTGAACTGATGCTTGATGAAATGGCAAGCCTTGACAAGAAGTTGATTCTATAAAATCAATTAACTTTGAAATATTGGTTGGACCCTCAATGGGCACACTTGAGATGAGAAGTTAAAGAAACTACCACTATCTAAAGAGTGAGAAAGAACCGAGTTAAGTAGAAAGAGTTACACTTAAATTGTGAGAAAAAGGATTAAACTGTATGATCTTGATGATGAGAACAAGGTATGGTCCGAAAAATTGATGGTTTAAATTTTTTTTGGCAGTTTGTCAATTTATCTTTCTACTTAGTATTATGAGTTCTGAAAGCTTGAAGTATGTAAGAAGTAAGGTGTTAAACCATAAAAGTAGAGCCATTAAATCACCTTTTATAGGCTGCCACATATTAAGAACTTGATAAACAAACACAAAACTCCATCCAAGCATTTTTGTCTAAATGGATAAAACATGTCAACCAACTTTAAAGATATTGCCTGTCTGTGATTCTCGGCCCAAAGAAAAGCTACCAGAACAATTGTAAGTTATGTTGCTGCCAAACTGAGAAAATTTTGAAACCTTATTTCTATTAGATATGTAAATTCAAAGTGCAAGAATAACAATACACATCAATAAACCACAAAATTTGGAATCTAAAAAAGGTGACTCTCATCTCTACCCAAGGCAAGCATAGTTCCAATCTTGGGAATATCAATGTCTAGTGCCCTAGCTTTTACACTAAGACATTAACATACAAAATTGATTCAATCCATTGATTCTTTACCATCATATTTTTCTACCTATCATAAATTGATTTGAAGTTTGTATTTTATTTTGGGGATGACACAAGCAATGAGATAATTCCATAGCTAGGTCTCTTGCTTGCTGACTCTTCTTTGTTTTCCACATGCTTTCTTCTATCCCCACCTTTTTGATATGTGTGATAAAGATTTATATGCTCCTACATATTATTTTCCTAACATCACGGTTTTGTAGGGTTTGCAGTTCTAAGACTATGGTTTTGCAATTCCTAGACTGGGGTTATCTCACCTTCCATGTGAAGGATCCTTGTGACTTCTATAGTATCCTTTTTTATGATGATATTTTATTTTAAATATTTAATTTATGTGTTTTAGCATGCTTTTCACTAAGTGTCATCATCCTACTAAAGTGGGCGCAAAATGTAATGTCAAAAATTGCATACCCTATAATTTCACATCATGTTTTGTACCCACCTTAGTGCAAATTCTTGTAGCATGTCTTACAGCCATTTAGACCTAATCTTGGATTAGTTCCCCTAGACCAAGTTTTTTTCAAAATCCATACTAATGCATCAATATTGTCATTTTTTAAAGAACATGTGTCATATTTGAGAAGATTCCCTTAGGACGTAAGCATAACATGCAAACATTTGTGTGATGCACTAGCATCCCATGTTATACAACATCTTGAAATGTATGTTACTCTTACATGTCACTACCTCATAATGTCTCTTGATGGTTTTAATGCTTCTATAGATGTGTCTTTCCATCCTTAGCCTACTCTTGACTAGAGGATAAGGATGATTTGAAAAAGACCATTATTATTTAGAATATCTCTCTCAGAAGACTCAAATTCTTGCATTACTTGTAGACTAGCTATCTAAAAAGCTTTGATCTTTCTCAATTGATTACACATAGTAGATAGAAACCTCTCCTAGATCACTATTTGATAATCCTACAATCTTCCTTTGTGTTACACATAAATTGCCATGATTATTGTGAAAGATATACAAAGCAATCACAAGGATAGATTTTTATAGAAGTTTAGGCTTTTCCCAAAGATTCCTCCTGCTTTCTTTCTACCTTTGAAGATACTTTTAGTAGGTGGTAAACATTGGATTGCTCCTTGCAGACCTTCCTCACCTCCAACATTCATATCCTCACAAGTAAGGTAGTGAATCTTTGGTGTTATCTTCATCGTATTCCAATAAAAAGTAATTTGCAATGATAATCTTATTCCTTCATCATCTTGTTGATCCCATTGCACAAGTGGTGAATCAACAATCTCTCCATTGTTGTTCACGAAAATCCCCTTTTTGTCTATCTACAAATCGTTAGTGTAGGCCACCATTTTTGTTATGTAATCCACAATCTAGGTCTGGTATCATTTCCCATAGACTAGGAAGGTACTCCTAACATTTTGTCACTACATCCTAGGTCCTAGACACACTTAGCAAATGTACACACCCTTTTTCCAACATCTTCATAATTTGACAACTTGTGTAGGTTGAAAGACCAAAGTAGGGGATTGACCATTCTTGGAAAGCTCCTAAGTAGTCCCAATCTTCCTTTTTGTTCTATCAGAAGTTGGTCATTTTGAGAAAATCAAATCCACAAAGGTTTGGAAGTTGTTAATTTGTCATTTTTGTCGACTTTATCATTTAAAATTTATCTAGTTTATTTGTCTATCTAGATATTACGCTTGTGTTTTTCCCTTGTTTTATTGTTCATGATTATTGTGAAATCATACAATAGAAGCTCACTAGGAAGGTGCAGATTGCCACTACTTGACTAGGGTTGTTTGTACTACTCCATACAAATGACATTGTGATGTGCAAACATCCACATGACATGCTAGTATCCTTGACTGAGGCTCCCTCCCTCTGGCAAGGATTTTTTTAGTGGCGAATCTTCGCCAATTGGTGAATAGTTTATATTTTCAAATTGCAATTTGGAGAATTTATTGCAAGTGGCAGGGGGCAAATTCACCCATATTTTCAAATTTTCAATCAAATGCATTTCAATTTGCAACCAATTTATTTATGAGGCATTTATAATTATTTTTTTTAGCACAATATTCTATGCGGTTCTAATGGTGATTCACATGAAACTTCGGAGGCATATTTTAATTCACCTACATATTCGCCAATAGCATTGAATTGTTTACCATGTATGAGGACCTATTTCGCCATTAGTGTATTAAATTTCTACTTATATTATGGAATATGGGTCCATATTTTATTTATATCCATTGATTTCCATTTTCATCTAACGGTTGTAATTAAATTTCGTGGGTCATTTAAGCATGTGCCTTTTTAAAGGCATGCTCAACCCTAAATTGCTTTTGGGCCATGGGATCAGATCCTAATCCCACAACCCAAAAGCAATTCTAGGCTCAGCATGCCTTTAAAAAGGCACATGCTTAAACGAGCCTGGAATAGCTTTTGGGTCATGCAATTTGATCCATAGAATTTATTTTTGGGATTTTTAAAAATATTGAATTTTTATGTGTTCCAATGCTTTCTCAATAATGGATTTGTGCTATCCCCAGACCCTGTGAGGGGGCTCTGTCCCCTCGACCCCCACAAGGGGCGCTACCCCTTGACCCCATCGGTGGCTGCCGCCCCCAAGCCCCTGCTTTAGAATTATAAAAAATTAAAGAATATATGGGGGGACTGCGTCGACCCACTATGTAAAATTTTAAAGGAAGTATTTGCCATTGTAATTAATTTTTTTGTCTATCATTTGCTACGATTCACCAGGATTTTTTTAAAGTTTCTAATAATGTGCATAAATTCGCCAGGAAAATTAATATTTTTTCAAAAAAAAGGAAAGATTCACAAGAAAATTATGGCACTTAGCTAAGATTCGCAAGGATTTTATAGGTATTTTTTGGGGGGGGTTCCTTAAAGTTATCCCTGCCCTCTGGTTAGAGGTTCATTTTACATTGTCTTTTTTAGTTCTTATTTCTATTCATTAAAATCCTTTCCAATGTTTTGTAAACAATATTTCATTCTTGTTCATGTGTTTCTCTTAATGTAACTCATAGTTGTAACTAGACATTCTGGAGTAGTATCCTATAAGATCACCTTGTTTGGAGAGTGTAACTCTCTACACTAAGTTGTTATTTTATGAGCTACACAATCTTAGTTCATGTTCCATATACATATCAGAATCCTTTATTTTCTCTATAATATTTCTATTTATTTCCTACCTATCTTTTATTTTCTTGTCTATCTATCTCCTACTTGGTCTCTTTTATTCTTGATATATTTTACACTTGTACAACCATCTAATAGATAGTGAATACAACAGTGCTTGTTGTAGAGCCCTCCTGGTTAGTGTAGTAGATTTTGTGTGATGTCACTAGGGTTGCATATTGCACGGCAGGATTTGTGATTTTTAATACCACCAAGTTCCTTCCATCTACCATGGCACTAGTTAATTGGGTGACTATTGCATTGTTGATGTCCTTCTTTGATGGAAAATCCCCTTTGTTGTGTAACCCTATCATCACATGTAGTGCCTCCTTGGTGATTTTGCAGGGTTTGTCTAGGTACATATAGTTATCATGGGCATGACTAATAATTATTCACACTCATGCATTTGTTATCATGAAGTCGGGGAAATCCTTCTATACATCTATATTCAATTTAGAAATATATTGATACTACGGTAGATATTCATCTTGCCCTAGTTTTAACAAAGTCCTATGGAGTGGCTCAAAAGATGTATGGTATATCTTTGTAAGTGGAATATAAATGTAGTTTCTTACATCTTTTTCATATAGTAAGTTTTTTGGAACAAATGAGAATGCACCATCTAGATCCAACTCCATGGACTGAATGGGTATTTCTTGTACAAGGGCCACAAATTATGCTCTCCATTGATAAGGATTGGAGTAGCTATCACTACAACTTTTGTTTTTCCCTTCTTGTACTTATTTTTATTTTACTAATTACTCATAAGACTACTTAGTTCTCATTTTCTTTAGCACACACCTAGCAATTTTGTACAAGTGAGTTTCTTCTCCATCTCGTGCTAGATTTATAAATGTGTAATGGTGTGTTTCTATTGCTCTTCGCATACCTAGTCCTCTCCAGTCTTTCTATTTGAGTGTTCTTTACATCATGTATTTTATGTCTATGTTACATTATGGTAGAAATATAATACCTTTTTCCTAATTTTCCATTCCTATAGCCCTTCATGATAATGTTTTAATCTTGTGCCATTTATGTATCCCTTTATT
Source organism: Cunninghamia lanceolata (assembly GCA_027924645.1). Lineage (NCBI taxonomy): Eukaryota > Viridiplantae > Streptophyta > Pinopsida > Cupressales > Cupressaceae > Cunninghamia > Cunninghamia lanceolata. The sequence goes on from BSBN01000066.1 coordinate 8,680,606, forward strand.
AGTTCATGTTGTAGTGTTTCAAGTTTAATTACCCTAGAGTTAAATATCTCCACAATTTTGTAGGGTCCTAACCATCTCATCTTTAATTTTTCTTGTTTCTTGTATTTGCTATCATATAGGAGGACTATATTGCTAATTTCAAAAGTCTTATGCCATAAATTTCTATCATGCCATTCTTTTTGGCACTTCTTCTCCAGACTTTGATGAGAGGTTGCTAACAATCTTTTCTCATCTAGTTTTTATAATTCCCTTAGTCTTTCTTATAGATATTGTTCGTCACTCAACCATAATTTACTAGCTAGTCTTAAGTTTGGTACAATGTATTGGATAGATAATGTTGCATTAGTTTCATACACTAATTCAACTGGGAAAAAATTATCTAGTCTTTTATAGGTTGTTCAATAGGCCAATAGTACTACTTGTATCTTAATATCCTAGTATGTGCTGTTACTATTTCACATTTTAGTAAATATGGTGCCTATAACCTTATTTAGAGATTCACTTGCTCCATTTTCTTAAGGGCGATAAGGGCTACATTTTTATGTGTGATCAGAAATCTATCTATAAGTTTTGTAATTATCATAATCATAAAGTGTTTTCCTTGATCAATTGTTATGCTAAGGGGGCAACTGAATCTTGTTATAATATTTTGGTAAATTAATTTTATGGTAGTATTAGTCATACAATCTTTTTTTGCTTCAATTTCAACCCATTTTGTGAGGTATTCAATTCCTATTATGATAAATATAGCTTTTGACTTCTTTGCAATAGGATAAATAGGTCCAATGAAATCAATTGCCTATTTCTCAAATGGGGCTTATTTTAGTATTGGCCACAAAGGCATCTCATCTTTTGCGATAGGTTTTTCTACCCTTTGATATATGTCACACTATCTTTCATACTTGTTTGCATCTTTGAATAGTGTAGGTCACCATAATCTTGCCAACATCACCTTTCATGTAGCACCTTCTCTTGAATTATGTCCTCCAAATATCCCTTCGTGAGCTTCTCATAAGATGTTATTTCTTTCATTCTCTAACACAACTCTAGGTGCAGTCACAGTTAGGAGGGTCCTCAAAGAGAATAGTCCAGACTGTGCAGCTAGAGTAAACACAATGGAAACAACTCAAAGATATGGAATAACTATAGATTCAGTCCTTCAGTATATCATAGAGTTCAAATACAAATCAGCTGGCAACATGTGGGCTTATAATTGGGCTCACATGCCAGATTATAGAATATTAGAATATACACAAGATATAGCTTTGAAGTTCCTTTCGTACAAATTCAAACTATCACTATGTCAATCCTATCTAATATGCTTTCCTAGGGGTCTATTATATTATTATATATCATATCTAGAACATAAGATTCCTCTGCGTCAGCCAAGGAAGATCACAAACTCTGATGAAGAGTTGTAACATGTGTACATGGATAGGTTAGACCTAAATGAATAGAACTCCTCCGCAATTGAATGGAATGATGTGTGGATCTTGGGGAAGGTCGACCATGAGCCATAGATCATTGAATGATGTGTCATTAGGCATCGAAGGATGTGAAATGATCCACATGTCTTCTCCTTTAGCTTATTGTCTAGGATTGTCAAGATGCTTTGTTCTGAGAAAATGGTTGATCTTCTGTTAGAGATAACTTTCTGGTACTTGATCCAAATACTCAAAAAAATTTATATGTTATGCATGAAGGTGTCTAGATGCTAAGTCCATCTCTATAAGGTCTCAAGTGTAACTACGGCAGAATGCGGACCAAAATATAGAAACTACTACTAACTGAACTGAACTGGAAAATGAAAAGAAACAAATTAAACTACAAACAAACTGAAATGCAAATGTTTTTGGTTGATGCAAGATTGCTCTTAAACCAGGGATGCTCCTGCATCAGACATCCAGGGTTATTGAAAAAGTGAGTCCCTCACTTTGTTGGGGCTAGAGGAAAACCAATACGGTCCACCTCAACCTGAGAAATCCATAATGAATCTTCTTCTAGTCCACCTTTCCACTTCACAAGGTATTCTTTGTATTGTCTTCCTTTGGTGTTGTGTCCAACTCTACTATCCAAAATATCTTCAATTTGCTCCGGTGCTTGTTGTGGTAACTACTTCTTCAAGTCTTCTTCAATGTTGTCACTGAACTCTATTGCATGATACTGGTATAGGTCTGTAATGTTGAAAATAGGTGATATACCCAATGTCTCCAGTAACTCCACTTCATATGCATTTCCTGAATCAAACTTTCTGAGTATCCTACAAGGTCCAAACTTCTTCATCTTCAACTTGTTATATGTTCCAAATGGAAATCTTTCTTTTTGTAGGTACACCATCACTTCATCTCCCACTATAAATTCTTTGTGTCTTCTCTTCTCATCTGTCTTTTCCTTATACTTGTTGTTCATCTCCTCCAAATGCTTCTTCACCTATTTATGCACTGCCTCCATGTGTCCTATAAATTCTTCTGCTGTTGCACTTCTTTTGTCTTCCAAACTAAGATCTCTCAATTCTACTACTCCTCTAAGGTTTACTCTGGTACCAATCTCAAAAGATGTTTCTTTAGTACTCCTATTCACTAAATTATTGTATGCAAACTCTGCTTGTGAAAGAATCAAATCCCAACTTCCTGTCTTTTTTCCAACCAAAAATCTCAACAGGTTTCCCAAACTCCTATTCAATACCTCTATCTGTCCATTGGTCTGTGGATGAAATGTTGAATTGAACTTCAAGTATGTCTTCAACTTCTTCCAAAGTTTCTTCCAAAAGTATCAAAGAAATCTTGTATCTCTGTCTCAAATTATACTCTTAGGTAATCCATCTAATCTCACAATCTCCTTGAAAAATAGGTCAGCCACATGCACCACATCAGTTGCCTTCTTACAAGGTGTGAAATGTGCCATCTTTGAAAATCTATCCACCACTACAAATATTGAATCATGTCCTCTCCGTGTATTTGGCAATCCCATTACAAAATCCATGATGATGTCTTCCCAAGGTCTCTTCGGTATTGTCAAAGGTTTATACAATCCAATCGTCTAACTACTCCATTTTGCAACTTGATAAACTCTACAAAAAATTTCTAACATCCTTATGTATCTGAGGCCAAAAGTAGTTTTCACTTACCAAAGCCACTGTCTTATCAATACCAAAATGTCATGCCAATCCACCACTATGTTTCACCTTGATCAAATTATCTCTCATTGAACTTCTAAGTATGCATAACTGATTTCACTTGAACAACATATCTTCTTGAATGAAATAATCCAACCACTTACTCCTATCTGTCACAACAGGTTCCTTACAGGCTTTCCAAGGTTTTACAAAATCTAGGTCTTCCTCATAAATGGTCTTCAATTCATCAAATCCCAACACTTCAACTCTCATCTCTGTCAACAAGTTCCTTCTCCTACTCAATGCATCTGCAACTTTGTTTGACTTTCCACTCCTATGCTTCAACACAAAGGTATAACTCTGCATAAACTCTACCCATCTCATATGTCTCTGATTCAACTTACCTTGAATGTTCAAATTTTGCAAAGCTTGATGATCTATATACAACACAAACTCCTTGGGCAACAAGTAATGTCTCCACTTCTTCAAGGCTTGAATTATGGCATAGAACTCTTGATCATAAACTGAATATCTTCTTCTTGTATCATTCAACTTCTTACTGAAATATGTTACAGGTCTACCTTCTTCACTTAACACTGCTCCAATTGCATTCCCACTTGCATCACAATCAACTTGAAATACCTTATTGAAATTCGGTAATGCCAAAACAGGTTGCTCTGTCAATTTCTATTTCAACAACAAAACTTTTACTTGCTCCAGATGTCCACTTGAAATCTTTTCTGTCACCTCTCATTGTCTATGTCATAGGGTTAAAAACTGAACTAAAATTTCTAATGAGCTTCTGGTAGAAACTAGTCAATCCATGAAATGATCTAACTTCTCCAATGCTCTCCGGTGTAGGCCATTCAACAATTGCTTGTACTTTCTCAGGGTCCATTATCAATCCTTCTGCTGAAATCACAAATCCCAAGTATACCAACTCTTCCTTCATGAAACTACACTTCTTGATGTTTATCAATGATTTCTTCTCTCTCAGTCTCTGCAATACTTGTCTCGGGTGTTGCAAATATTCTTCTTTTGTCTTACTAAAAATCAGAATGTCATCCAAGTATACAATAACAAACTTACCCAAAAATTTCTTCAAGACTTCATTCATCAATCTCATGAAAGTACTCAATGCATTTGTCAATCCAAAGGGCATCACTAACCACTCATACAATCATTCATTTGTCTTAAAAGCAGTCTTCCATTCATCTCCTGCTCTGATTCTGATATGATGGTATCCACTCTTCAAATCTATCTTTGTGAAATACTTTTCTCCACTCAAGCAATCCATGATATCATCCATCCTAGGTAAAGGAAACCTATACTTAACTGTGATCTTGTTGATTGCTCTAGAGTCTGTACACATTCTCTATTCTCCATCTTTCTTTGGTGCTAATACTGCAGGTACTGCACAAGGACTCAAACTTTCTTTGATCAAACCGTTCCTCAACAATTTTTGTATCGGTCTATTTAATTCTTTATTCTCTGTCGATGTCATTCTGTGTGTTGATTTGTTAGGCAAACTAGCTCCAAGTATAAGATCCATGTGATGACTCTTGATTGGTGGTAATCCTTCATGTACATTGTCTGATATGATGTCTCCATACTCTGTCAGCAATTCAGTTATCTCCTCCAGTTGTGATTCTTCAGTCTCCTTCAATGTTTTAGTCTTCTTAGGGATCAAAGCATAACACATATTCTCATATCTCAAGCCATCTAGAAATTTTCTCCCATCTACCAAACATATTCTAACATTCCCACATACTTCACCCTTAAGATCATCTTCCAAAGGAATCAAAGTAATTCTCTTCCCATTTGATGTTATGGTGTATGTATTCTTTCTCCCATCATGTATAGCTTTCCTATCATACTGTCAAGGTCTACCTAAAAAAATATCACAAACATCCATAGGCATAATATCACACAATACTTCATCATGATATGACCCAATATGAATTTCATCAAACATTGCTCACTCACTAGTACCTTATGATCATCCTGAATCCATGCTATCTAATAGGGCTTAGGGTGTTTCAACCTTTCCAACTTCAGCTTAGTCATCATCTCCTCTGAAACTAGGTTATCAGAACTACCACTATCAATTACAACTTTACAACATTTACCTCCTGATTTGCATTTGGCTCTGAACAAATGTTTCCTCTCAGGTGGTTCCTCACTTGTCTCTACTTGAAACAGTGCTCTCCTCATTACAATTGATTCTGCTTTCTCAGGTTTAGCGACTAAACTAGGAAATCCAACAGGTTCTTCTTCCACATAGGCTACTCTTCCAATGTTCTATGTCCTCTTGCTTGCACTCCCTTGATTACATTCAAATGCTCTATGTCCTTCACCTGCACACTTGAAACAGGTTCCTCTTAATGTTCTATTAGGTCCTCTTCCTTCTCTTTTGTATTCTACACTCCGGTATGCATTCAAATTTCCTCTCTGGTAGTAAGTTCTGTCATCCCTCTGGTACACATTGTTATCTCTATCCTCCTTCTTGAATGTATTCTCTGGTCTACTCTGCTCCACAAATGATCTATCTCCTCTAGAAAATGTTATACCTTTCTAAAATTTACCTCCTCTACCTCTCTGTCTCTGGTCATGCCTTTTGTTCAACTTCTCTTCAATTTTCAAGGCAAACTGGTATGCTTCTTCTAGCGTTGCCATCCTCACCAAACTTAGTTCCTCTTGAATATTCAATCTTAGTCCATTGATGTATCTAGCCACTTTCTCCTTGCTTGATTCACAATGTCATGTCCTTATGATCATCTTATGAAATTCTTCAGTATACCTCATAGATTTCTCCTTTTGTCTCAAGTTCTGCAATCTTTTCAACAATTCGAACTCATAGTCAGTAGGTATAAACTGATTCTTCAATTTTGTCACCATCCTATCCCACTTTGTAATATTTTATTTCCCTCTTTTGTTTCTATCCAACTAAACTTCTTTCCACCATATAGCAGCATGTCCTTTCAACTTTGTCTTTGAGAATTTCACCTTCTACAGATCTTCAACTTCTTCATACTCAAAGTATTCTTCCATGTCATTTATCCAGTCAATCAACTCTTCAGGGTTCAGATTGCTAGTGTAATTAGGTACATCAACTCTAGGTCTCTTTCTAATCTTTCAAATAGCTTGCAACATCTTAACTTGACCTGATTCTTCTTCGTCATCACCTCCTAGGGTTTCGCCAATTTGATCAACAGATTGAAATTCTTCCTCACCATCACTTTCAACATTAGGTCTAGGTGTCAATCCTCTTCACTTATCTTCCTCAACAACATTCAATTGAATCCTCATTATTTTCATCCTTTCCATCATCTCATCCATCCTACCAACCATTGTTCCAACAGTAGGGACTCTCCAAGGTGGCATCTTCCTAGGATCAAATGCAAACTGCCTCAAGTTTGACGATCGGGCTACAAGGTGACAATTGTCTCACAATCAGTGTTCAGTTGTGATGCAAGTAACCTACCTCATATCAGGGACCTATCCACAACAAGATCCTACAGAATTCCTTCGCCAACTTCGCTCACTTCGCTCCCAAAGATTCAAACTTTCACTCTTATACCACTTGGTGTAGTCACGGTTAGGAGGGTCCTCAAAGAGCATAGTCCAGACCGTGCAGCTAGAGTAAACACAATGGAAATAACTCAAAGATATGGAACAACTACATATTCAATCCTTTAGTATATCATAGAATTCAAATACAAAGTAGCCGACAACATGCGGGCTTACAATTGGGCTCACAGGCCGAATTATAGAATATCAGAATATACACAAGATATAGATTTGAAGTTCCTTTCACACAAATTCAAACTATCACTATGTCAATCCTATCTAATCTGATTTCCTAGGGGTCTATTACATCATTATATATCATATCCGGAACATAAGATTCATCCGCGTCGGCCAAGGAAGATCACAAACTCCGATGAAGAGATGTAACGTGTGTACATGGATAGGTCAGACCTAAATGAATAGAACTCCTATGGAATTGAATGGAATGATGTGCGGATCTCGAGGAAGGTCGGCCATGATCCATAGATCATTGAATGATGTGTTATTAGGCATCAAAGGATGTGAATGCTCCATAGGTCTTCTTCTTTAGTGATTTAATGGGACTATCAAGATGCTCTGTTCTGAGAAAATAGTTGATCTTCTGTTAGAGATAACTTTTTGGTACTTGATCCAAATGCATAGAATTTTTTATATGTTGTGCATGAAGGTTTCTAGATACTAAGTCCAGCTCTGCAAGGTTTGCAGTGTAACTACAGCAGAATGCGGACCAAAATATAGAAACTACTACTGACTAAACTGGAAAATGAAAAGAAACAAACTAAACTGCAAACAAACTGAAATGCAAATGTTTTTGGTTGATGCAAGATTGCTCTTGAACCATGGATGCTCCTACATCAACTTTTCTTATAATTTCATCCCTAGCTATGACATGCAGTTCTACTTCAATCAATGAATATGGTAATAACTTCTACAAGAGCCTATATCTTTCACTTTTAGAATAGTGTTCTAGGAATTGCTCTGTAGATAGTAGTTGTGCTACTTTTGTTAGTTCTTCTAGTGCCACATTTATTCTAAACAAAATTTCACCAATTAATTCTTCCTTTGCTTGTCTCATCTCTTCCCCTATATCAATCTTGGATAAATAATCTGGTCCTTGGTTGGATTTTCTGGGTTTTACCATGACCATGAAATTAAATTCTTGAAATAGTAGTAACCATTTACAAATTCTTCCTTGTGTTACTAGTCTATTCATTAAATACTTAAGTGGCTCATGATCTATAAAGAATGTAAATGGAATGGCTAAGAGATAGTGTCTAAATTTTTGTAATGCATAAACCATCACTAGTGCCTCTCTTTTTATAGTGTAGTTCATCTATGCTTGTGACAATTTATGAATAGCACATACAATTGGATGGTCCTTATTTCCTCTTGGTTGTTCTAACATTGCTCCAATTATGGTGCTTGATGCATCATGTACATAGAAAGGAATGTTCCAATTTGGAAAAACTAAGATCGATCCCTTTGTTATCTTCTTTTTCAATGTGTTAGAATCTTCTTGACACTGGTCTGTCTACTAGAAAGTTTTGTTTGTCTTCTTCTTCAAGAGCTCTTCTATTGGTCTAGTAATTTCTACATATCCTTCAATGAATTTCCTATGATGTCCTATGTATCCTAGGAATGTATTTACTTTTGTTACTACTTTTGGAGTTGGAATATTTAAGATTATTACCACCTTTAGCAAATCAACCATCAAACCCTCCTTGCATATGATGTACCTTAGAAGGGTTCCAAAAGGTATTGCAAATATGAATTTCTTCAAGTTTAATGAAATTTATTGACTTTACATTATTCTAATATCAACCCAAGTACTTGGACATGGTCTTTAATTAACCCATATATTGTCCAGTCATCTAGGTATACTTCCAAGAATTTATGAATGAAGTCCTTGAATGCATTGATCATGATTTTGCTAAATACTATAGGTGCATTCTTTAAACCAAAAGTCATTGTATTATACATAAATTACCCCAATTCAATTGTGAATTTGGTTTAGGTTGATCTTCTTCCTAAGTTTTTCCCTAATGGTATCTTGAAAATTCATCTATAAATGAATAAATTTTCCTTCCTGCCATTGATTCTAAGATTTCTTCTATAAATGGGGTTGGAAAGGGGTCATGTATACAATATTTACTTAGTTATGTAAAATCAACACATACTCTTATTTCATCAATTTTCTTGTGTTGTACCACCATAGGACTTATCCATCTTACATCTTCCATAGGTTTGATTATACCTCCAACTAACATTTTGTCCAATCAAATCTTCACTCTTGTCTTGACATTACGATTCTTTTATAGGGTCTCTTTCTTTGTGGATTTTCTCCTTCAAATTTATTTTCATCATTCCTACTTCCTCCTTGACACGTTTAAGGTCAATGAAAGTATAGGGAAATAGGTCTTCATATTCTTTCAATACTTTTGCAACTTTCATTACCTTCCTTTCATCCCAGTAATCTCTAATTTTGGTTGTTTTCTTTGCTTGTCTTTATTGATCCCTAAAGTATTTATTTTATGGTACATTCATGGTCGCTATCTCTCTTTCACCTTCCTCAATTTACACTTTTACTTTTTGTGGGTCCTATTCTTCCTCGAATTCTCTTGTCTTTCCTGAAGTATAATATAACTTTTGTAGTTGTTCTTCTGTGTTATTCATCCATTCTATTAATTTACAAAAAGGCATAACTCTGTATGAACTCTACCCATCTCATATGTCTCTGATTCAACTTACCTTGATTGTTCAAATTTTGCAAAGCTTGATGATCTGTATACAATACAAACTCCTCGGGCAACAAGTAATGTCTCCACTTCTTCAAGGCTTGAATTATGGCATAGAACTCTTGATCATAAACCGAATATCTTCTTCTTGCATCATTCAACTTCTTACTAAAATATGCTATAGGTCTACCTTCTTGACTTACCACTACTCCAATTGCATTCCCACTTGCATCACAATCAACTTGAAATACCTTATTGAAATTCAGTAATGCCAAAATAGGTTGCTCTATCACTTTCTGTTTCAACAACAGAACTTTTGCCTTTTCCAGATATCCACTTGAAATCTTTTGTCACCTCTCATTGTCTCTGTCATAGGGTTAAAAACTAAACTGAAATTTCTAATGAACTTTCGGTAGAAACTAGTCAATCCATGAAATGATCTAACTTCTCCAATGCTCTCCGGTGTAGGCCATTCAACAATTGCTCGTACTTTCTCAGGGTCCATTGTCAATCCTTCTGTAGAAATCACAAATCCCAAGTATACCAACTCTTCCTTCATGAAACTACACTTCTTGATGTTTATCAACACTTTCTCCTCTCTCAGTCTCTACAATACTTGTCTCAGGTGCTGCAAATGTTCTTCTTTTGTCTTACTGAAAATCAGAAATTCATCCAAGTATACAATAACAAACTTACCCAAAAATTTCTTCAAGACTTCATTCATCAATCTCATGAAAGTACTCAGTGCATTTGTCAATCCAAAAGGCATCACTAACCACTCATACAATCCTTCATTTGTCTTAAAAGCAGTCTTCCATTCATCTCCTTCTCTAATTCTTATCTAATGGTATCCACTCTTCAAATCTATCTTTGTGAAATACTTTTCTCCACTCAAGCAATCCATGATATCATCCATCCTAGGTAAAGGAAACCTATACTTAACTGTGATCTTGTTGATTGCTCTAGAGTCTATACACATTCTCTATTCTCCATCTTTCTTTGGTGCTAACACTGCAGGTACTGAACAAGGAATCAAACTTTCTCTGATCAAACCTTTCCTCGACAATTCTTGTATTTGTCTATTCAATTATTCATTCTCTATCGGTGTCATTCTGTGTGTTACTTTGTTAGGCAAACTAGCTCCAAGTATAAGATCCATGTTATGATTGATACTCTTGATTGGTGGCAATCCTTCAAGTACATTATCTGATATGATGTCTCCATACTTTGTCAGAAATTTATTTATCTCCTCTAGTTGTGATTCTTCAATCTCCTTCTTCAATGTTTTAGTCTTCTTAGGGATCAAAGCATAACACATATTCTCATGTCTCAAGCCATCTAGAAATTTTCTCCCATCTACCAAACAAATTCTAGCATTCCCACATACTTCACCCTTAGGATCATCTTCCAAAGGAATCAAAGTAATTCTCTTCCCATTTGATGTTATGGTGTATGTATTCTTTCTCCCATCATGTATAGCTTTCCTATCATACTGCCAAGGTCTACCCAACAAAATATGACAAACATCCATAAGCATAATATCACACAATACTTCATCATGATATGACCCAATATGAAATTTCTCCAAACATTGTTCACTCACCAGTACCTTATGATCATCCTAAATCCATGCTATCTGATAGGGCTTAGGGTTTTTCAACCTTTCCAACTTCAGCTTAGTCATCATCTCCTCTAAAACTAGGTTATCAGAACTACCACTATCAATTATGACTTTACAACATTTACCTCTTGATTTACATTTGGTTATGAACAAATGTTTCCTCTAGGGTGGTTCCTCACTTGTCTCTACTTGAAATAGTGCTCTCCTCATCACAAGTGATTCTCCTTTCTCAGGTTTACCGACTAAACTAGGCGATCCAACAGGTTCTTCTTCCACATAGACTGCTCTTCCAATGTTCTCTGTCCTCTTGCTTGTACTCCCTTGATTACATTCAAATGCTCTATGTCCTTCACCTACACACTTGAAACGGGTTCCTCTGAATGTTCTCCTATCAGGTCCTCTTCCTTCTCTTTTGTATCCTTCACTCTGGTATGCATTCGAGTTTCCTCTCTGGTAGTAAGTTCTGTCATCCCTCTGGTACGCATTGTTATCTCTATCCTCCTTCTTGAATGTATTCTCTGGTCTACTCTGCTCCACAAATGATCTATCTCCTCCAGAAAATGTTCTACCTTTCTGAAATTTACCTCCTCTACCTCTCCGTCTCTGGTCATGCCTTTTGTTTAACTTCTCTTCAATTTTCAGGGCAAACTAGTATGCTTCTTCCAGTGTTGTCATCCTCACCAAACTCAATTCCTCTTGAATATTCAATCTTAGTCCATTGATGTATCTAGCCACTTTCTCCTTACTTGATTCACAATGTCATGTCCTTATGATCATGTTATGAAATTCTTCAGTATACTCCATAGATTTCTCCTTTTGTCTCAAGTTCTACAATCTCTTCAATAGTTCCAACTCATAGTCAGCAGGTATAAACTGATTCTTCAATTTTGTCACCATCCTATCCCACTTTGTAATCTTTTCTTTTCCTCTTCTATTTCTATCCAACTAAACTTCTTTCCACCATATAGCAGCATGTCCTTTCAACTTTGTCTTTGAAAATTTTACCTTCTCCAGATCTTCAACTTCTTCATACTCAAAGTATTCTTCCATGTCATTTATCCAGTCAATCAACTCTTTAGGGTTCAAATTGCCAATGTAATTAGGTACATCAACTCTAGGTATCTTTCTGATCTTTGAAATAGCTCGCAACATCTTAACTTGATCTGATTCTTCTTCATCATCACCTCCTAGGGTTTCGCCAATTTGATCAATAGATTAAAATTCTTCCTCATCATCAATTTCAACATTAGGTCTAGATGTCAATCCTCTTCGCCTATCTTCCTTGACAACATCCAACCGAATACTCATTGTTTTCATCATTTCCATCATCTCATCCATCCTACTAGCCATTGTTCCAACAGTGGGGACTCTCCTCAATGGTATCTTCCTAGGATCAAGTGCAAATTGCCTCAAGTTTGATGATTGGGCTACAAGGTGACAACTGTCTCACAATTGGTGATTGGTTGCGATACAAGTAACCTGCCTTAGATCGTGGACCTATCCACAACAAGATCTTATAGAATTCATTCACGAACTTCACTCCCAAAGATTCAAACTTTCACTCTTATACCACTTGGTGTAGTCACAGTTAGGAGGGTCCTCAAAGAGCATAATTCAGACCGTGCAGCTAGAGTAAACACAATGGAAATAACTCAAAGATATGGAACAACTACATATTCAATCCTTTAGTATATCATAGAATTCAAATACAAAGTAGCCGACAACATGCGGGCTTACAATTGGGCTCACAGGCCGAATTATAGAATATCAAAATATACACAAGATATAGATTTGAAGTTCCTTTCGCACAAATTCAAACTATCACTATGTCAATCCTATCTAATCTGATTTCCTAGGGGTCTATTACATCATTATATATCATATCCGGAACATAAGATTCCTCTGCGTCAGCCAAGGAAGATCACAAACTCCGATGAAGAGATGTAACGTGTGTATACGGATAGGTCAGACCTAAATGAATAGAACTCCTATGCAATTGAATGGAATGATGTGCGGATCTCGAGGAAGGTCGGCCATGATCCATAGATCATTGAATGATGTGTTATTAGGCATCAAAGGATGTGAAATGCTCTGTAGGTCTTCTTCTTTAGTTGATTTAATGGGACTATCAAGATGCTCTATTCTGAGAAAATAGTTGATCTTCTGTTAGAGATAACTTTCCGGTACTTGATCCAAATGCATAGAATTTTTTATATGTTGTACATGAAGGTTTCTAGATGCTAAGTCCAGCTTCGCAAGGTTTACAGTGTAACTACAGCAGAATGCGGACCAAAATATAGAAACTACTACTAACTGAACTGGAAAATGAAAAGAAACAAACTAAACTACAAACAAACTGAAATGCAAATGTTTTTGGTTGATGCAAGATTGCTCTTGAACCAGGGATGCTCCTACATCAACTTTTCTTATAATTCAATCCCTAGCTATGACATGTAGTTCTACTTCAATCAATGAATATGGTAATAACTTCTACAAGAGCCTATATCTTTCACTTTTAGAATAGTGTTCTAGGAATTGCTCTGTAGATAGTAGTTGTGCTACTTTTGTTAGTTCTTCTAGTGCCACATTTATTCTAAACAAAATTTCACCAATTAATTCTTCCTTTGCTTGTCTCATCTCTTCCCCTATATCAATCTTGGATAAATAATCTGGTCCTTGGTTGGATTTTCTGGGTTTTACCATGACCATGAAATTAAATTCTTGAAATAGTAGTAACCATTTACAAATTCTTCCTTGTGTTACTAGTCTATTCATTAAATACTTAAGTGGCTCATGATCTATAAAGAATGTAAATGGAATGGCTAAGAGATAGTGTCTAAATTTTTGTAATGCATAAACCATCACTAGTGCCTCTCTTTTTGTAGTGTAGTTCATCTCTGCTTGTGACAATTTATGAATAGCACATACAATTGGATGGTCCTTATTTCCTCTTGGTTGTTCTAACATTGCTCCAATTATGGCGCTTGATGCATCATGTACATAGAAAGGAATGTTCCAATTTGGAAAAACTAGGATCGATCCCTTTGTTATCTTCTTTTTCAATGTGTTAGAATCTTCTTGACACTGGTCTGTCTACTAGAAAGTTTTGTTTGTCTTCTTCTTCAAGAGCTCTTCTATTGGTCTAGTAATTTCTACATATCCTTCAATGAATTTCCTATGATATCCTATGTATCCTAGGAATGTATTTACTTTTGTTACTACTTTTCGAGTTGGAAGATTTAATATTATTACAACCTTTAGCAGATCAACCATCAAACCCTCCTTGCATATGATGTACCTTAGAAGGGTTCCAAAAGGTATTGCAAATATGAATTTCTTCAAGTTTAATGAAATTTATTGACTTTACATTATTCTAATATCAACCCAAGTACTTGGACATGGTCTTTAATTAACCCATATATTGTCCAGTCATCTAGGTATACTTCCAATAATTTATGAATGAAGCCCTTGAATGCATTGATCATGATTTTGCTAAATACTATAGGTGCATTCTTTAAACCAAAAGTCATTGTATTATACATAAATTACCCCAATTCAATTGTGAATTTGGTTTAGGTTGATCTTCTTCCTAAGTTTTTACCTAATGGTATCTTGAGAATTCATCTATAAATGAATAAATTTCCCTTCCCGCCATTGATTCTAAAATTTCTTCTAGAAATGGGGTTGGAAAGGGGTCATGTATACAATATTTACTTAGTTATGTAAAATCAACACATACTCTTATTTCATCAATTTTCTTATGTTGTACCACCATAGGACTTATCCATCTTACATCTTCCATAGGTTTGATTATACCTCCAACTAACATTTTTTCCAATCAAATCTTCACTCTTGTCTTGACATTAGGATTAGTTTTATAGGGTTGTTGGAAACAAGGCAGATAACTGAGAGGGGGGGTGAATCAGTTATCTCAAAATTTCCTTAACTGTATTTTCTTTTGTTATCTTAATAATCAGTGTTACATCAAAACATGAAAGCATATGTAAGCATAAGAACAGAAATAAAATCAACACACATAACACAAGGATTTTTATGTGGAAACCCTGTTAAGGGAAAAACCATGGGGTGACTAACCCAAGATTGTATTCTCTATTAAAAGAATAAAGGAGTACAAAATGGCACTTGCCAATTAGGGCTCACTACCTGAGCACACTGTTCACAAGAGGCACACTGCCTACAAGAGACTCACTATCTACAGAACTTACAGAAGATAATCTAGTGTTTGAACTGATGAGAAGCATCTACAAATGCAAGAGTTCAGTTTCGGTTAGGCACAATACACTGATTTGATGCACTTCATTCTTCCTCAATTTAATGTTGTTGCTCTGTCACATATTGGATTTGAAATGTAGCTCTCACACTTATCTATGTCTTTCTTTGCACTTTATTTCCTCACTTGTTCACACCACACACACTTACATGCTAAAATCTATTTGGTATATATATCTGCATCTAGGATTTTTATCAACTTTCTAGTCGGCAACAAGAACACTACAAGTAATTAATCTGCCGGCTGAATCCATGCTTGATTTGTGATGTGTATCAAAAACATAGGCATAGAAGTCATTAATCATGTCGGCCAACAATGTATAATCCCACAAATTACTTGATCAACACATTTTGCTCATCCGGATTGAAGTCTGATACTTTGTTGGTCAGTTCTTCCTCTGTCTGCTCTGCCTGATTGGAACCCAACACTCAGATGCTCATATCTTTTTCATGATTTATCATCAGAGGCTAAATCTCTGGAATATAGTAGTCATGATACCCCTCTTGACTTGTCCAAGTCTACAACTTACTGAGTTACACCAACTGAGAGATCCGGACCTGATTGTCAGACCTTGTTACATACTCTATTCTTGTTCACTGGACCAAAGCATTCTTCAATCTGACTTTCCGTAAAGGCATATTATGTATTGTGGATGTGTGGGATAGACTTTGTTGCCATCAATGACAACACTTATGAAGCCACACAATGGCTCTTGCCAATAATCTCCCCCTTTGGCATTGATGGCAACACTTAGTGAAAAATGGCTAAGTGTTGTAGTAACTCCCCCTTGGCTCATGCTCTATCTTTTGCACTATTTTACCGGAGCTCCCCCTTAGCTGGATTCCACATTTTTTGCTACTCCTCACTAGCCCTTTGACATCAATGGCAAAGGGCGGAATCCGCATACCAAAATTTTTGCAAAAATTGTCCTATACATGGCCACATAAGTATATATAAATCATATGTTATACTTACATATACTTAAGTATATCCGCAAAAGTAGTCTTCAACTGTACCAACTCTATGGCCCAACTCTGCTTCATCCTATCCAAGATGGAGATGTGACCACTCAACAAAAATGTATATGCTTCTACCCTTCTTAAATCTATTAGATCACTGGTCTGGGTTGTGGTCTGAGCATTTGTCAAGGCCTCATGCATTGCCTCTAGCTTAGGGATAATTATCCCTCTAAGTTCACCCATTATATTCATTATATTCTTCTTTTCTTTATCCATCCTCTTTATTTCATTTATGATAACAATACCCTGACATTCTTGACTCATTAGAGGGGAGGAAAGAGGGTCAAAATTCTGAACTAGGCTTGACAATTTTTCTTCCTATTCTTTTACCTTCTCTTCAATATCTTTTGTTACTTTGGGCCAAGATAAATAGAATTTGTAGATGTCCCCACCATCTTTAAGAGAATTTTCAATGCTCTTTACTCCAATGTCTAGGGTCCTCCTATCATTAGTAATAAGTCCTTGAACTTCAATGAATCTCTTTCCCAGAAACTCCTTCCGAACCTTTGCTTCTATTGATTTCTCTAGAGACACAAAATGAGTGTTGATAGAATTTACCAAATTTTTCAAGGCATCGGATGGTGAGGCTGAAGGATCCTTTTGGTAGGATGGCATGATCTTCTCCAGCATCCCAAATGCAATCTCCAATAGTTCATAGTCCTCCATGTGAGATTTCAAGAGTTTTTCTTTTTCTTTGGCTTGAGAAAAAGATGCTATTTTCATTGTCTGAAGTGGAGAGAGAGAGTCAAAATTTAGTGGTCCATGAAATATCTCAAGTTCATCTATCTCCATCATTTCTTTATTTAAGAAGTTCTTCACTGTCTCTGTAGTGTCTCTTGCTAGAGATTGAGGCTTCTTTGAAATATCAGAAGAGTCTTCATTAGTCTTTTCTTCTTGTTCTTCTTCTTTTCCCTTGAGCTCTTCTTCTTGAATCTTCTTCTCCTCTCCTCTATCTTCTCCTTCAACTTCAGAGTCTGGAATATTTGTCATAGTTACAGTGGGATCCAGAGGAGAGATGTCACCTATGTTTACTATTTTATGAACTTCCTCTTCCAAAATAGAGGAATCTAAGTCCTCAAACTTCTCTTCATCTATTTTCTTTGATCCTTCTTCAACCTTGTCAAAGGATTCTTCATTGATTATATTTAATCCTTCAACATCCATGATAGAAGGTTCTTCATTTGTTTCCTCTATAATAGTAAGATTGAATCTTTTCAAAGTATTCCGGAGGATATCTTTGGTTTCACTTGCTACTTGGTCAGTTTCTCCAAGAATAAGTTTATTCATTCTTACCTTACTCTGGAAGTCACCTTTACAGTCCTTGAAAATCATGTCCATTTGTTTTGGAGTGATAGAAGGATAAAGCTGAATCATTATTTTCTCCCGAATCTCTAAGTCTTTTGCCTTTGCATTTTATTTTCTCAGCTCAAGTACTTTTTCTAGACTCTTAGGAATTAATGATATAATTTCAATGAAAGCTTTATTGTAAATGTTCAAGTACCTGACAGTAGCTTCTTCCAAAATTCTCTTGTCAACATCACTATATTCATCATAGAACTATGTTACTAGTTGTAGGTTCCCATCCACAGTAGCTGCCTTGATGATGTCTTAAATGGAAAGAGTGAGCTTTTCAACAAACTCCTCTGAATTTTCTCCCTCATTTTTACTAGCAGAGAATTTCCTGGATGTTTTCTTCTTCTTCATTTTCTTGATTTCCTCATCAGATTCTATTTCTTCATCATCTTTAAGACTTGAATATGACCTTGTGGCTTTGGTCTTCATCCTCTTTTCTCCTTTTCTAGATGTCTTAACTTCCGATTTGGAAGCCTTTGAGCTTTTAGGAGTGACAGGTGCAGAGCTCTTGGAAGATCTAGTCCAGGAGGAGGCTTGTTCCAAAATGTCTCCTTTCTTTGCTTCTTGTTTCTCTTTCTCAACCTTCTCCATTTTCTTTCTATTTGCATCCACAGCCTCCTTTGATAGGCCAAATCTTTTGGCAATTTCTTCAACTTCCCTTCTTACTTTCCTGTTTATCTTCAGTTGTCTTAACATATATTTTTACACTTAGCTCTTGAAAGGTTCCAAACCTTTCTACTTTAGTATCCTTAGGCTGGCTTAACAGGTGTTGAATATGTAGCTCCAAGATTTTTTCATCAACCTCGTATCCCATAGGCATTATCCACACAGTTCTTGGCTCAACTGTCTCCATTAGGCATTGATCAGTGTCAACCATGAAGTACATTGTGTCCTTGTATTTCTCAACTATGGATTGAGGTATTCTCTCTTTGGCTTGCATCATGCTTTGGAAGTTCTTAAAGTAACCCCAGAGGGCTGTGTTTTGGGCTTGAGCATCACCAAGTCCATACACGTAATCGTTGATCTGGATTGCAACCGGTTTATCATTTTGCCAAACCCAACCACTTGATCTAGGTAGCTCATTCATATAATAGAAGAATAGACACAGTATTAGACAACCATATTTAAAGTAATTCTTCTTATCCTTTTTGATCTTCTACAGGTTTTCTAATAGTTGATTTAGGAGAAGTTCACACAGGTCATAATCTGCATCTTCCCTCAACATCTAATATGCTACATAGATTGTAGTGCCAGACACAGAATTCTCCATGCACGAATGATAGATCTTGTACCTAACTATCATTGAGGCAAACTTGACATCTGGATCTATGATGTCATCTATGGTCATTGCTCTTTTGTCAAATTTAGATCCGGTGGCTTCAGTTACAATTTGGTTCTTCACGGATTTAAGTGCAGGTAACCCACCGGATGCATGCAATCCGGTCACTGCCCTGATGGCATCTTTAGTTATATTGAAGGGCCTCATTAGCCACATGAAATTATCATGCATCCTACTTAGAACATACCGGACCCAATCATCTTTTGCAAAACATGGAAAGTGTATGCAATGTCCGGAGTGTTTATCCCAGATGGTCTTGAATTCAGGTTTGAGTTCAAAATTCTCATCTATTAGCTGTTTGTGATAGATGTCCATCAATTTTGAGTCTCCAAATTCTTCAATGTTGGCATGGATATAGACCCTAACATCTTCTACATGCAATACCCCATGCAGAATGCTAGAAAATGTGCCTAAAGGATCAACTTCTAGAGATTTATAAGGGTGTTTCTTGAATTTAGGACGCGGCCTATCAGTGATCTTGACAACCATTGGAGTAGCCATTTTGAAAGAGATTCAGAGAGAGATTTTCAGAATGGAAGTACCTTTTCACGCTTTAGGGTTTGAAATAGGAGCCGGAACAAATCGTTGGTTGAATTCAATTTTGTAGTTGATCTTGAGTGAATTGTAGAAACTTTGTTACAGAGCTCTTCTTTTCTTCTTCGTGAGTGCAAGTGTGTGAATAATGAGTGAAAGAACCCTTTTATCCTTGTGCAAACCCTAATTTCCTTTTGTAATAAATGTACAACTTAAGTTATCCGGTTGCCCTGTTTTGAGAGAGATCTTCTTGAATCACTGTGCCAAACTTAGAATCATTGTCAGTGAGGATTGATAATGTATCTTCTTTTCTTCAATCATGCCATGGGTCCATAGATCAAAGCATTTCAATATTGAATCATACTGGATCTGTCTGTGAAATTCTGCTCAACCGGATAGCTATCAGAACTGGATTAACTCGAGTGGTTAGAAATCTTGCAAAACTTCATGCGGATCTTTCACATTTTGACTGAAGGTTATCTAGATGTTTTTCTGAGAACCCTTTAATCCGTAGCGACAAATGTTTACTCAATATGTCAAATTTAGGCACTAGCTAACTGGCTGGGGGAAATTGTTTTTCTCTGTGACGCCCCCTAAGCCAGAGCTCACTTTTTAGTTTCTGGAAGGAATATCAGCACTAGATTCTGGTGCGGATCCATCTCCAGTATTTCCTGTACTCTTCTTTACCCAAATCTTGCTCATCTCCTTTTGAATTTCATCTGCATTTACTTTACCTTTGCCCTTATCTT
Source organism: Cunninghamia lanceolata (assembly GCA_027924645.1). Lineage (NCBI taxonomy): Eukaryota > Viridiplantae > Streptophyta > Pinopsida > Cupressales > Cupressaceae > Cunninghamia > Cunninghamia lanceolata. The sequence goes on from BSBN01000066.1 coordinate 8,700,932, forward strand.
ATTTCTGATTATGTTCCATCAGACCTTTTCTATCATGATTTTGGCTTCTACAAAATCTGGCAATATGACTAGATCTATTGCAATTGTAACATACAACATTACTTTGTTTATTTGATTGATATCCTCTTGATCTGCATTGATTAGTCATATGTCCCATTCTATTCCATTCAAAGCATCTACCATTGAATGAATTGTTTATTTGCATATTTCTGCATTCATGAGATTTGTGACCATACCTTTTACAATTGAAACATTGTTCAGAGAAGGAGGATTATTCTGATTCATTCTTCTCCTGCACTGAGTTGCTCTATGACTGAAATTGTTGCAAGTGAAGCAGTATCCATTGAAGGATGGATATCTTTGGGCATTTGGTTGCCTTACCGGAGGTCTTCTAGGCCTGTTTCTTTGATTACCTGATCCAAAGTTCTTTCGACCGGATCCAGAGCTTTCACCTTTCTCATATCCCAAGCCACGCTTATCATCTACCCTCTTTTGTCTTTCAAGAAGAACTTCAAGTTGGGCTGAGCTTATCTTGAATTTCTCTTTGTATTCATTTGTTGTTTGAAGATCTTGTTTAAGAGTGTCTATCTGATTCTCGAGTTGTTCTTCATTGTCTCTAACTTCTCCAAGATCAGATTCAAGATGCCTAATTATATTGTCTATTTTGTGGCAGTCCTCTGTTTTCTCCTTGAGGGATTGTTTTAGATTATCTTCAATCTTTCTTTTTTCTTCAATTTATTGAGTGAACTGCATAACCCCTGATTCCATTTCATGCCTCACCATAATGACTTATTTTGACAGCTTTTCACATAGCTTATTTTTCTCATCCAAATCTTCATTAGTATCATTGATTTCACTCTGATTGGCTATTTTTTTAAGTAGTTCCTTTCTCTTTTTCATAGAAATGCTAAGTTTTTCTTTTAGCTCATTTATGAATTCATCAGCTTGTTTGAGTCTTTCTCTCAAATTATTGACTTCAGAGTGGGATTGTTCAAGATCATCTAGGGCAGACTGAAGTTGTTCCTTTATACCATATGCATCCATTGAGATTCCCAAATCTTCCTCAAGCTGTTAGGCTTTGTTCAGAGGAACCTTGCTTTGATACCAATTGTTGGAAACAAGGCAGATAACTGAGAGGGGGGGTGAATCAGTTATCTCAAAATTTCCTTAACTTTATTTTCTTTTGTTATCTTAATATTCAATGTTGCATCAAAACATGAAAGCATATGTAATCATAAGAACATAAATAAAATCAACACACATAACACAAGGATTTTTACGTGGAAACCTTGTTAAGGGAAAAACCATGAGGTGACTAACCCAAGATTGTATTCTCTGTTAAAAGAATAAAGGAGTAAAAAATGGCACTTGCCAATTAGGGCTCACTGCCCGAGCACACTGCTCATAAGAGCCACACTGCCTACAAGAGACTCACTGTCTACAGAACTTACAGAAGATAATCAAGTGTTTGAATTGATGAGAAGCATCTACAAATGCAAGAATTTAGTTTTGGTTAGGCACAATACACTGATCTGATGCACTTCATTCTTCCTCTGTTTAATGTTTTTGCTCTGTCACATACCGGATTTGAAATGCATCTCTCACACTTATCTCTTCCTTTCTTTGCACTTTATTTCATCACGTGTTCACACCACACACACTTACATGCTGAAATCTATCTGGTATATATATCGGCATCGAGGATTTTTATCAACTTTCTAGTCAGCAACAAGAATACTGCAAGTAATTAATCTGTTGGATGAATCCATGCTTGATTTGTGATGCGTATCAAAAACATAGGCATAGTAGTCATTAATCATGTCTTCCAACAATGTATAATCCCACAAATTGCTTGATCAACACTTTTGCTCATCTGGATTGAAGTTTGATACTTTGTCGGTCAGTTCTTCCTTTGTCTGCTCTGCCTCATTGGAACCCAACACTCAGATGCTCATATCTTTTTCATGATTTATCATCAGAGGTTAAATATCTGGAATATAGTAATCATGATACCCCTCTTGACTTCTCCAAGTCTGTAACTTACTAAGTTACACCAACTGAGAGATCCAGACCTGATTGTCGGACCTTGTTACATACTCTATTCTTGTTCACTGGACCAAAACATTCTTCAATCTGACTTCTGATAAAGGCATATTATGTACTACGGATGTGTGGGATAGACTTTGTTGCCATCAATGACAACACTTATGAAGCCACACAGTGTCTCTTGCCAACAAGGGTCTCTTTCTTTGTGGCTTTTCTCCTTCCTTCAATTTTATTTTCATCATTCCTACTTCCTCCTTAACACCTTTAAGGTCAATGAAAGTATAGGGAAATAGGTCTTCATATTCTTTTAATACTTTTACAACTTGCATTACCTTCCTTTCATCCCAGTAATCTCTAATTTTGGTTGTTTTCTTTGCTTGTCTTTATTGATCCCTAAAGTATTTATTTTATGGTACATTCATGGTCGCTATCTATCTTTCACCTTCCTCAATTTACACTTCAAATTTTTGTGGGTCCTCTTCTTCCTTGAATTCTCTAGTCTTTCATGAAGTATAATATAACTTTTGTAGTTGGTCTTCTGTGTTATTCATCCATTCTATTAATTTACAAATACCATTTTCCTTTTGAGGTATGGCTTGATATGTTTCATTGCTACTCATGTTTCTAACTACTTTTGGTAGAGATAAGATTATCTCCCTCGTCTTTTGGAGTGTGATATGAAAAAGTTTGTTAGGGCTATAAGATGAAAATGTTTTACAAAATTCATCTTGTATCATGGTCCAATCTCTAGTTTATCCTCTCTTGTCTTGGTTAATATACCATGTTTTTGCAATGGGGGATAGTGTCCAATAGAACAATTGAGTATAAAGCCTTTCATCATATTCCCTCTTATTGTTCCATTCCTTGATGCCTTTTTGTAAATATTATTTAGGTTTAATCTTTCTACAATATTTTGGAGTGAGTTTTTGCTCCCCATCCTCTGCTAGGTACCTAGTTTTTACAAGGACTACAAATGTCTTCCAAGTTGGAGTATTTAGTTAATGGGTATACCACCATCTTGATGCATTAATTACTAATGTAACCTATAGTTCCTATAATCTTATATCTTCTCTCAAATATATTTTCCATAATTTCTATGTATGTCACTAGGTCTCCAACTGTGGAGTATCATGGAAGCTTAACATGTGATATACCACATGAAATGTGGTTCAAATGTCATGAAAGTTTAGTATGTTGCCTATCTTCATCCTTGTTTTCATCCCCTAAATTTTGTGGTAGGGATTTGTTAATTGCAATGATGTGGCTATGGATTTTATTGACCCTTCTTAGATTGTAGATCCTTTTTGCTCCTAGTATTTTCCTAGATCTTATTTCTAGTGCATCCCAAAGCCAAATGCCCATTGCATCCTCACTATTAGTGTTATATTTGTTTCTATTTGGAATGATTTCTCTCTCTAAATTAGGTTCGCACATGGTGTCTTTTGTGGGGATTCTTAGAGAGTACAAGGCCTTCTTATCTTCTTCTTCACTTTCCTCTTGTGCCACTTCTTCTATGTACGTGTTGCTCATATCAGTGTATAAAGGTATATGTATTGTTTTATGTTTATCAAAGAATGATATTTCTTCCTTACAAGAATCTATTGTTCCATTACAATTAATGAATCATCCTAGGTTTAGTAGGATATTAAATGTGTCAAAAGGTTCCTTCATCTCTATTACTAAAAAAACCTTCTTTTTTATTCCTTGTAAGTTGACTTCTACATCCCTCTAAGTTTTGATTGTACTAATAGAAGTACCATCTGCAAGGACAATATTATAAGGTATGTCATAGAGCATTGGTCTTCCAAACTCTTCCCAAACTCTTTTGTGTATAATACTAACATCTGATCCCAAATCAACTAGTACATTCTTAAAATGCTTATTGTTTACATGGAGTTATATCAAGATCAATCTTTTTGTCCATCTCCTTGGGTTCTTTTCCACAATTCTGATTTGGAGTCTTGAATTGGTGTTTTTAATTTTATTCCAATATTTTGAGACTTGTTTTAATTTTTCAAGAATGTTATCATCTTCCACAAAGGTTCTAACTCCAATAATTGGGCTTCTCTCTCTAAAAATCTTGCCTTTGGCAGTATTCTTTCCTCTTTTCTTATAGGGTGAATTGTGTTGTATCTTTAGTTATTTGGTTATGTTCTGATTTCATCAAAAAGTACTCTCCTTCTCCTTCATCATCTTCATCTTCTCCTTTTTCTAGCTCATTTATTAATGTTCATCTTTTTGCAATATCAATTTCTCCTTTAGTTACTACCACAACTTTGTTTTTCCTTCCATATTTCATAATAGCTTACTTTTTAAGTTCTTTCTCTCTAGATTTTATTTTTTCAATCACTCATCTTTTGTAAGTGACAATTGGCTTCTTCTATCCTCCTTGCAAAATTTGGCTTTCACATGGGTCCTAGCCCCTTGAATATTCTACTTGGGTATCTTCATTATAACTTTTAATCTCTTTGGTGCATTAGTTCCAATAGGTCTTCACTCTTTGTTTGTAGTGGTGCATTTTTAGAATATTCTTGTGCTCTAGCACATGTGAAGAGATCACAACTAGTATCACTATAAAATATGAGTTATGGCACATGTAGGTGTTTTTGTTATGCTCTAGCCATCCACCATCAAAGCTAGTGTCCTCGAAATCAAATCTATTAGAAATAAATGCTAAGGGATCGATGAGGACATATTGACCAATAAAGGGAAGATTAGCCTCATTCAAGGGACTATGTCCTTATGACACTATTTATCTTGACATATTCAAGGGTACCTTAAGTACCACAGAATAAATTGGATGATGAGAAGAAATGGCAAGTAAGATGAGATAGAATGAAGAAATAAAGAGAAAATGCAAGAGCTTGTCCAAAAGGATTTGTTCTTTGGGTTAGGTTCACCAAAATATGTTATGTCTTGTAACTATATGATTGGTTTATTTTTGCACATACCTCTTCTCATACATTAGTATAGGAAGCATGTTATGTACCTTTGCTTCCTTTCAGCAAACTTGTTGATGAGTTATCAAAAGGAGTCCAGATTGATGCCTTGCGAAGTCTATAATACCAATCCAAAGCAATGCCCTCTAGGGTCTTTGAAAAGATTCTTGCAACCACCCCATCCTAAGGGAGAATTTCATGCACTACTGTTGTGAAAGCTTTGATGTGTGAGTTAGAATATTCTAATCCTTGAACTCAGGTATTTTAGGGAGCAGTCATGATAGCATGAAGTTGTCAATCATGTGGTCTAATGAATCCTTGAGATACTCAAGCTACATTCCAAAAAAGGATCATGTGTGGAGGGAGTGGTTCCTCCAAACATAAGTTATATGGGTGGATCCTATTGTGTTTGTTGTGTTTGAAAGAGCATGATTGGTTGTGGCATCCAAAAACGACTAGATACTTGGGAACCATTGTGTTGAAGTTTTGAAAACCAAGTGCGATTGTTTGATTTAGATTTTGCTTCGTATGTATCCCACCTAATTGGTTTAAGTTTTCCATATTGAATGGAGAGGCTAAAGGAGGCACAAAAACCTCATTTCTTGTGTTATGGGAATAAAATTTTAGGTAGGGGGAAGTTAATTTGCCCCTTGAATTTCTCATTTGTGTCAATTGAAAAAGGATTTGTGCAAGGCTGGCACCTCAGAGTCCTTGGTTTTTCATTACCTTGGGCTAGATTATGCATTTGTTGCTTAGAACCTCCAACCTCAAGAGTCTTGACTCACTGGACTAGGGTTGCTATAAGGGCCTTAGGAGTGGCTTCTCCTACATTTCGTGTTTCTCCACCTTGAAGTGGGTTGTGTTCAAAGTGTAGAGGTTGAGTGGCCCCATCTGTTGTTTCTTCTATGTAGTTTTTGAACCTCGCCCTCTAGTCAAGGATTGATCATTTTAAAACATTGTGTCAAGGGCTACCTAAGCTTCTCAAGCTTCTATAAGATCTTTCTCGAGGCAATCAACCTCATTTTTAATGTGTGGCTACCTCAACAAATCTAGGTTATTACCTACGAGTTTTTTTTACCATATTAGAACTTTGTGGATTCTTTTTGGCCCAAGCTTGGTTGTATGACATGACCTTGATAGTCTCCTCGTGCAAATTTATCCAAGGTCATGAATTCATGGCCCATGTGGGTGTTGTTGTTATGCTCTAGCCATCCACCATCAAAGCTAGTGTCCTCAAAATCATATCTATTAGAAACAAATGCTAAGGGATCGACGAGGATGTATTGACCAATAAAGGGAGGACTAACCTCATTCAAGGGACTCTGTCCTTATGGCACTATTTGTCTTGACATATTCAAGGGTACCTTAAGTACCACAAAATAAATGGGATGATGAGAAGAAATGGCAAAAAAGATGAGATAGAATGAAGAAAGAAAGAGAAAATGCAAGAGCTTGTCCAAAAGGATTTGTTCTTCGGGTTAGGTTCACCAAAATATGTGATGTCGAGAATCAACCCAAACACAACACAAGTGAGTTAGACCTAGGAGAACACATGCTCCACCCTTGATAAAGACATCAACCAAATTACTCCCTCTCTTCCAAGAAAAGCCAACTAAGCAACAAAGAATCTAATTGATCACTCTCTTCACGTGGAAGAAGAGTGTCGTGGATGGCAACAAAATGATTGTGTAGTGAGAAATGAACCGGTACGTTTGCTCACTTCTCTAGGGAGGAGCACCAAGTGGAAAACTATTGTGTTGATTTGATGAGGTGGGGTTTCACCTTTTGGTGTGTTTGGGTGTTCCAGTGTAGGTTGTTATAATTTTATTGTGTTTATTCTAGTGTCATTCAATTTAATGAGCTCCTTTAAGAGAGAAAACTCTCTAATGTAGGACTCTTCTTCTATGCATCGTTGTTCATTTTCTTCTCATATTTTTTTATTCCAAGAGACATCAAGCATGACATTTTGAATGAGGAAAAAGGGAAATCATAAGAAGCATTTTAGTGCTTTGTTTGATCATATCTCTGTTTGTTTATTTGATCATTGCATAGTTTGATTTGTTGGATGAATTGACTTGTTGAGCTCATTTTTCATTTGAGTTGCTTGAATTTTGGTTAGGTACCTTGTGATGTTATTGAGGGATTATATCTTCTTTATTTTTTATTTTTGAGGTTTTGATGATGATGCTAAATGAAGTAAACTAGATGCAAAAGAAAATCTACTTTGTATTTTTGTGCTTTTCTAGAAATCAAATGTTTTCTAATTAATATACTTGCAGAAAATAAATCTTTCTTTATATAAATACAGCTAAATGGTTTTTCCTAAATGCAATGTAATTGAATATTTTTGTTTCTTTGGTTTTGGATGTTGTTTGCGTCATGTTGAAATCAAGGGCCTTTCAAGAACATGAACCAAATTAAATATAATTTAAACTACTCTAATAAAAAACATAAAGAAATTTTCCTAATCTAAGAAAGTAGTAAAAAGTTCTATTCTAACCAAGGATGAATAATGAACTGGTATTACTATCCTCAGGCAAATCCATATGTTCTAATTACTACTCTAATCTATTTGCTAAAAAGAAATGAAAGATTTTGTAAAATGAGGAAGTTGTATGCAGATTTTGAAATTTCTTTTAAGAAACTTGTGTTGGCATGCTTCCTTAGGAAGCCCACCGTTTGTATCTTTTTTCTACAGCAATAAGATGCTCCTTATTGATGGTAGTGGGATAGATGGAAAAGTAGATGTGTGGAAATTGAGAAATTACTTGGATGATTGGGAGAAGCTTTGAATATTCTAAGCAAAAATTACATATAGGCACAAGAGTCTTATGTAAAGAATGAGAATGTGTAAATGGGGATTGATGGTGCAAGGTAGCCTAGTTTTTTAAAAGTGATTTGTAGTCCTCATTGAGAGAGAGGGAAAGGAATGAGAGCTTCAAGAAAAGAGTTGGCTACAAATACAAAAGGAAACCTCTTAGATGCCAATGGCAAGGGGAGTGTAAATAGGTAGGGAAGCTTCACAATCAGGGCAAGGCAGTTGGGAGATCACTAGAGAGATGATTATGAGTCAAGAGAAGAGGATAATCAGTCAAAGGAAGATAAGATTCAGTCAGGACTGAAATCAACTCATAGTTAGAAGAAAAAATGGTGGGGAAATGGTTGGAACTAAGGAAAAAGCATGTCTTCCAAATATGACAAGGTTGCCCCTTCTATCAGGGTTGGTCACCCAAGTAATCCCACAACTTAAACCAAGTTGCTCGAGTGACCCCACAACTTTTAATCTGTCAGTTGGACAACCATTGGGTCTCTTGAGTTATCCTTTAGTTCAAGGTCTTTAAAAGGGTTTCTAAAAGGCGTGAAGGTTCATAAGCTAGGGCAGGGGTTGAACAAAGTGGATAAGAGACTAGGAAGGACAAAGGGACTACCATCAAGTCAAAAAAATACTAAGTGTATTTCACACCACATGGGTCATGAGATGGACCATCAAGTCATTATTGGACTACCATGTTGGCCTGTGCAATTTTGGTCACTTACAAACACACTCTATGTTTTGTTCACTATGCTTGAACCACCCCAAAAACTATACAGATTGTAAATACCAAGTACATATTGTTCAGATTAGGTTAGTTTTTGGTTAAAGGGAACTTCCCTTTCTAATTTAAAAAATGGTTCTACCATACATGTTCCATTTTGTCTCACACTAAAAGATGCAAATTAAAACGCTACCAAAAAGGTAATAACTCCAAAACATGTAAGATGCTACTCTTTCATTAAATTAATATTATAAAATTCATCCAAAACAAGGTCTTTCCACTCATCCTAATCATTAAAATATGTTTCATCTTCATAAATGAGCTTTTTAGAGGTTTTATGCCACCTAAGTGACAAATCATCCAATGTAATCAAGTGCTCCATATTATGTGTTGTTGTTTCAACATGTCATGTCATCCACATCCAACTAGGCATGAAGAGAGTCAAATATGTAAGATTGCCAAACATGTGTAATATATTGAACTGACAAGCATAAGAAGTGGATCATAATTGTGATATTTATCTACATTTATTTATCGTTACCTTGAATTGTGCACCCACTAGCCACACAATATCAATCTCCCTCATGGCCATTATGACTAGATATCATCAATTGTGGAGGACCCATGTATCATGTACATGAAAAAATAGTGCAACTCATCATAGCATTATACGTTTCATGAAACAATGCAATAACTAATCAATATGTACATGAGCGGTCTTTTTATCCACAAGCAATCTATAGATCTGGAAATGCTAATTAGACATCTAATCAATAAAAACTAAAACATTTAAACACATTTAATAAAGCATAAAATAATATCATATAATCTTAACACCATCATAATAAAATTTTCTTGCATCATAAATAAAAAGGTGTCAATTGCATAATGTCATCATGTAATCACTAATTCATGAAAGTGGGATATGGATGTTACAACTAAGTTTATTAGATGGTGCACTAGACTTGTAATAAATGAGCAACTACTACTCACTCTAGTCAAAAATCAAGGCCACTTGTGTCTAAGGGTGTTCTTAGTTAGGAGTCTTTACAAAGGGTGTAGGGTACTTGATCTCTTGAGAATGTTATATAGGTAGGTCATTTATATGATGGTTGCAGCCTTGAATTATGGAGTGCAAATCCGAATAGGGTATCAAGAATGAATCTCAAATGATATACATCAAAGCGACATCACATAAACATTGATTCATCAAAATAGAGTAGCAAGAATGAATCTCAAATGATTGTAATGTCCCTTTTTTGGCGCATAGTTTTTTGTGTGCATCTGACATGTTTGGGGGGACTCCAATGTTCTTGGAGTAGTCGTGGTTCAGTCTACAAATTAGTTATATGGGTTTCCCTTGTGTTAATGGATTATTTTCTATGGCTTTGAGCTTAATGGATGTTCAGGTTCATAGTGACACTTTCTGATATTTGATCAGGTTCACATATTGCTCTCCAAGATTCTTGGAGGAGCTGTCTATTTTTGGAAAGTCTTTCGGAAGGTATCATTTCACATCCCAAACCTTACAAAGCATATTGGTTCAATTTATTTTGCATTTGGAGGCAATTTGGGATTTTTCGCAAAAAAAGTAATATGTAATGAGCTAGTTTAATTATTATTTTCACTTAAGTTCCTAAGGGTGAAAATAATTATTAAATATTAAGTGTTATAGCTCATTGGAAAGGGGGGATTATAATCTTTTATCTAGGCACTTTAAAGTGAGCACTTAAGTGGAGTTAAAATGGATTTATTATAAGTTTGAGGAAAAAAGTATTATTTCAAAGAAAGAATTAAATTCTTGTGTAACTCCCAGGGGCTTATAAAAGAGAAGTGAGAGCTCATTGCTCTTATGCTTGGATTGATATTGTTACTCTGTTGGATTGAACCTGCGAGTTCTTCCAATTTTCCTTCTTGAGGATGAAAACCCTCTTAAAGATGATCAATTTCGGTGGTGAGAGATCCACCCTAGCTGGTAAAGGTGGTTTCAAACAGGAATCACATTGAGCTTTCATGGAGTTTTGTGATATTCTTATTGGTTGTTGATCATTTGAGCTTGTTGTTATTTTGGTTTGATTGTATTGGGCATTCTAATTATATACACCTAAAAATGACATGACTCTACTTAAATAAATATTTTAAATATTTATTTCACCTTCACATTCCTCTATCAATAAATAAATAAATTTATTTATTTATTTGATTCATCTCCTCTCATATTATTAAATAAATTACATTTATTTAATTAATTAAATTCATCTACATTAACTTCATTCTTTTAAATAATTAAATAATTTTAATTATTTAATTAAAACCTTTTATTCTTCCAAATTTAAATAAAATGCAATTTTATTTAAATAAAATCTTAAATCTTCACAAAAATAAAATATATTTAATTTTTTTATTTATTCCTCCAAATTATCTACAAATAATTAAATAAATCTATTTATTTAATAATGCTTTCTTATCTTCAAAAATCTTCATATCTTCTAAAAATACATTCCTATTGTCATGCAAAAGCAAAAGCTGAGTTAAAGCAGTTTTAAAGCAACTTTGCTCTTAAATTAGAAAAATAAATTCTAAATTAAGAAAATCAAAACTCATCCTCATTAACAGAGCAGTTAACTCAACAAAGCTTCTTTTTGAATGACACATGTCCTTCTTCTATTTGTTGCACGTTCCTCAACAATCCTCCTCGGTTGATCTTCTCATTTCTTCTCAACCATTGATCTTCTTCCACACAACTCTATAAATACAACCTTCTTCTTCTTCATTTCATCATCCATCGTTTGAGCAAACTTATGCTGTAGAAACACAACCGGGCCTTTGGCACCCCACCACTTCATACCATGTCATCCATCAATAGTGTGTTGAAGCTCGTCTTCAATCACACAAAGTATCCTAGCCAACTTCATCTTGAGGACTTCGAAGCAAGGAAGCGAGCTTCCTGAGGGCCAACATTCATCTCCATCAAGATCAAGACAGAAAAGGTGAGCAATAGAAGATGAAAGGTAAAGGGTTGTAAGTATTTCTTTGTTTTTATTAAATCTCCTTTTCCTTCACATTATATTGATGTTTGGATTTTTGTTATTCAATTAATTAATCCCATTTTCACCCTCACATTTTGGCGCCCACCATGGGGCCCTTGCCCCTCTATCTAATCAAAAACTAAGTTTTTTTAAGTGACAGGTGACGTACAGGGTTCTGACAAAGGCATCCGGCACATTTATCCTCCAATCTAGCGCATCTACCTCCTATTCCGACGCATGCAGAAGTTTGGTGCATTTAACCTCTAAACCGACACTTTTGTTCTCTGCTTCGGCGCCCGTGGTCATATGGCACATCCACACTCCAAGACGGCGCTCTTGTCTTCTATTCCGGCACTTCTACATATACGGCGCATCTGCATTCTATTTCAGCGCTTACACCCACTCTTCTGGCGCTTTTGTATTTTCAGTGCATATACCCTATTTTATGGCACATTTACACTGTATAACAACTCATCTATTAAAATAGCGCATATATCTCTTATTACAGCACTTTTGACGCCTGTCTTAGCGCTTTTGTACAACGACGCATGCAAGTTCTATTTCTGCGCATTCAGACTGCATAGCGGTGCTTCTGTTATGCACTGTTGTTTTAGGGTTTCATCTAATTTTTGTGTTTGAGCTGACATTTGTTTTGTAGGATTAGAGGCTAGATTAGATCATTTTAGCTGCATTGATTAGTTCATTTAGACTAATTAAGGGAAAAAGTAACAAAAAAAGATGCATGCATGCAAATTCCACATAGTCTCTAACTAGGACGGAAAGTAATTGAACCTTTGCTATCTTTGCATTGTTGATTTCTTTCCTAGATTAGATCATTGCTATCTCAACAAATGGGAATGAACATTGCTATGTCTTAAACACTTCAAAGTTAACAATCGCGTGAGTGCACAAGTAGAATAGCCCATTTAGTTTTTCTACTTTTAACTAGGTTTGGATTAATCAGTGTATTCTGTGACTGTGAATGACAATAGGCTTATGCTCTCCCCTTAACTAGGTGACTAGAACACTAGACTTGTCATTCCATTTGTTTAACCTTTAGGGGGGCCTACCCTTGGATGCATGCCTATCCAAGTGGGAATGACCCTGAGTGGTAATAGGCTAAAGCGAAGCCCTACCAAGCCACTTAAAATAAATTATGCTTGAGGTGAAAACCTCCTGCAATGAGTGTTGTTGTGTTACACCGACGGCCAACCTCCCCCACAACCCTCTAAGGCGTAACCCTTAGAGGCTGGGAGACTCCATATCAGAGATTAGTGTCGCTGCACGTGTAACCACTCGACGGTTTCCTTGACTATGAACCAATTGTTTAGTAAGCCAAAAACCCCTATTTGTTGATGCAAAGCGCAGAGCTCTTGAAGCGGCCTCGATTCATGTGACTCTTAGTAGAGGTAGTAGGGACAATCCTAAGGTTTGGTGGGGGTATGAGCCTAAGGAAACTCAGATCTAGTATGCGTGAGAAGTGAGTACCGTGGAGGGGAACTGGTGCTACCAGATCCTGGAGCTACACGCTTTGAGTATGCACAGCTAGAGGATTCAATGAATATTGTCCTATCCAGACTAGGGTGTACTTATTTTTGAGTCAAAATAGTTTAAAAATACAAAAAAATAACAAAAGATAAAAATCATGAAAACTTCTATGTGTTTGCTGTGTCTGTGTCATAATTGAAATCAATTTCTCAAAAACACCAAGTTTTCAAACCAAAAATAGAAAAATCTTGAAAAACATTCCAAAAACTTTGAAGAAAACAAGAAAAAAACTAGAATTGCGCATCTAAAACGACTTGCAATGCATTCAAATCCTATTGTAGCGCATTTGAAAAAAAACTAGAATTGCGCATTTGCCCCGACTAGCGGCGCATTTGTTGAGACTTGCAGCACTTTTAAACTTTGTTACGGCACATTTGAAAAATAACCAGTATTGCACATTTACTCCGACTTGTGGCGCATTTACTTCTGCATATTCAAACCAGAGAATTGTTTCGTACCTTCCAAGAGCAAAATTTCCAACTTTTCAAAAACTATCTCATATTTGTCTCAATTTTCCAAAATCTAGCTAAAATCGTGCAAATCAACCATTTCCCTCTTCTTCCATACCATAACTGTTCTACATCATCCAAATCTCACCAAAATTCTTCCAAAATCCAACAAGGTTAGAACCAAGCTTTTCTTGATCACATTACATCTCAAACAAACCTAGTGAGTCTCCCCTATCAAGGATCACTTATCCTTTTCTATCGGAACTCCACTAGTGGATTGTGCTAGACTAGTCAACATCAAGTAAACGGATTTCTATCATCCTTACTTCGACTATCCTTACATGAAAACAGGGGCATCGACTAAACATTACACCCTAGAGGATATTTCACCATATCCTTTCGATAGGACCTTGATCATGATACCTTTCCCCTCTAAATTTGAGGTTCCAAAATTTGATAAATATCGAGGAAAGGGTGATCCAAGGGACCACATCAGGGAATTCAATATTGCTTGCCTTGAGGTCGCACATAATGACACTTACCTTATGCAACTATTTCCAAGAAGCTTGGGAGGACAAGCCATGGAGTGGTTTTCTAGACTACCACCTGGCATTAAAACATTCAACGAACTTGTCCACAAATTTGTCACCCACTTCTCTTACAATATTGAGCATGACACCTCAATATTGGATCTTTGTAACACCAAACAAAAAGGTGGGGAATCGTTCACCACCTTCTTACAGAGATGGAGACAGTTAGCGAGTAAGTGTCTGCACCAAATGCCTGAAAAATAAATGCTGGAGATGTTTGTGCACAACTTACAAACTGATTTGAGCTATCAGATACAAATCCAATGTCCTTCCTGTAGCAAGGTCATTGAGATGGGTCTCATCATTGAAAAAGCTCTAATTGCCAAAGGTCAAATCAAGCTATATAAAGACACTCCTAGTACCAACACCAACAATGATAAACCAAGATTCTGGATGAAAAATAAAAACATTGTGAATGATGGGGTGGTGGATGCCAAGAATGCGACACCCAAACAACCGATCTTCAATTTATCAGCTCCTCAAAACAACCCCCCACAAAACAAACCAAGGAACATTGAATCGCGGTTTACCAACTTTCAACCTAGGAGAAAATTCATGCCTTTGGGTGAATCATTGGAAATTGCCCTATGGAAGCTAATCACAAACAAGATCATAACACTTCCAACTGCGCGGGAGTATGAACCAAAGGTCAAACCTCATTGGTGGAATGACAACGACTTCTGTGAGTTTCATTGAAATAGGGGGCACAAAACTAATGATTGTATAGCACTCAAACACATGATCCAAGGCTTGATCGAACAAAACAAGATATCCATTGACGGACATACCTCTAACAGTGATCATCAGGCATTCAAGGATCCTCTTCCCAACTATGAGCAGGGAGGACCTTCCAACAAAAACAACAGTGGCTCTAACAACGCAAATTACACAAACGTCAGCTTTGACTATGTTGTTATCCATATCTTAGAAAGTGATTCACACATCAATGTGATCACTATAAACAAGGATCCGGATTGCAATGTTACTACCTGCAGTAATAGAGTCACTCCTAGAGGAGCCTCCGCCACTCCGGCTAATCAATACAACATCTTAGATCAGCTACATAAGACATCTGCACATATCTCCATCCTCAAACTTCTACGTCTATCCCTGTCTCATAGGGCCATTCTTGACAAAGCTTTAGCGGCAGCCTCCATCCCTACAAACCTTGCTAAAGAATAGTTCCAAACCATGGTAGGTCACATTACCTCACCTCATTCCCTATCACTCACTGAAAAGGATGATATGTCAATCACCCAACCCCATAACGCCTCTCTTCATATCGAAGCCTTCATCCACAAACACAAGATAAAAATGGTCCTAATCGATGGAGGAGTTGGTTTGAATATTTGCACCTTGAAGCTAATCCTTACATTGGGGTTTTCAGAGAAGGCTATAGATCCAAAAAGGAAAATCACTATAAAAGCCTGTGATGAGGAGGAGAGAACTTCTAAGGGAATTGTTACTTTACCGATCAGAGTAGGACCTGTAGTCAAAGATGTGGCTTGTCAAGTCCTTGATATGGAGCTAGCATATAGCATTCTTCTTGGAAGACCATGGATACATGCTCTGAAAGCAGTACCTTCAACATACCATCAATGTATCAAGTTCCCCTATGAAGGTCAAGAGATCACTATACAAGGTGAATCTGTTTCAGTATTGCGACTCCATTCAGCCTAAAACTAAAGTTGTGATCCCAAATAACCGTACTTTTGCTTCATCCTCGTCTCGTATTGACCCAGCTTCACTTGCTTCCACTTCAGAAGCTTCTCAACCTCAAAGATAAAGGATTGAGTGAATACACAATCTCCCAATCCCTCTGCTTGGCACAACTTCCCCTATCTCCAAGATCATATGGACAACCTACTCTGAGCAAACCCAAAGCAGATAAAGATACCAAAGGACCGTTTGTAAAATGGGGGAGCCTTAAAGATGAAAGTGATGAAAAGGATATCCTACAATGGCTATACAAGGATGAAGGCAGTTCATCCACACAACATGACCATCCCACTATACAAACTGCACAATATGGTCAAGGTTTTCAAATGCTACAAAGAATGGGGTATGAAGGACACGGTCCACTCAGTTCAAGAAAGGATGGTATCACTGAACCCATCCAACCTCATAGCTTGACAGCTTGAGACACTACAAGGCTAGGTTACAATGGCACATCAAGAACCAATAGAATAAAGAGGAATAATAGTAAACAACCAGAAACATCCACTAGTAATCTGGTTGATCAAAATCAACAACTGTAACTAGGTATTGAGACCGATTCCAACGAATATGAATGGGAGAACCTCTCTGAACTATCTTGTGATGATAAAGGTATCGACGTTGTCCACGAGTATGACCCAACCCATGCTAACGAGAGACAAGGTCCAAGGGCTAGACCGCTATAGGCCGACCAGCATAATAACGATAGTGAAAATCGTGAGGAAAGAATGATACCTCCCTTGACGAATCCATTAACAGAGAGTACCATCGCAAACTTCATCTGTGCTTTTAATAACTCTATCCTAACCATCAACGCCATTGAACCAGACCAAACCAATGATCCCTTACCACTGGTACACCCTGAAATCATAGAGTGGGACCTAGAAGGCACTACCCCTGAGCTTGATACCTTTGAGAATGATGAAGCCATCATAGACTATCTTGAGCTTAGAGATCATATACCCGCAGGAGACCACAGAGCTGGTTATGCTATAGAACTCGATGAGAAGGCCTATTTTGGAGAGAGTGCCAAGCCTTTCAGTCTCAAAAATGTCAAAATGAAAGAAAGATCTAATGGTGAAAACCACTCTGTGGCAGTGTTAGATCATGAAAATAGTAAAAATAAAGACGTATCCAATGGTGAAAACCTCTCTGAGGCGCCGAAGGATGAAAGGCTTGACCCTCTACCCAATCTTACACATCAGGAGAGATCCTCAATCTTGATAGAACCAGCAGAAGCAATCAACGTCAGCACAGGTGATGATCCTAGAATGGTCCACATGGCAAAGGCTTTAACAGAACAAGAGAAACCAGCATTTATCGACTTCTTCAAAAGGAAACAAATCAACTTTGCTTGGACATATGCCGACATGCCAGGGCTAGATCCAAATCTTATAATGCATCATTTATCTTTGGCCCTAGGAGCTAAACCAGTAAAGCAAAAACTCAGAAAGTGCACCCACATGTGGCCCTCATGGTAAAAGAAGAGTTGAAGAAACTGTTAGACGTCAGATTCATCAGACCAATAGACTATCCTGATTGGGTTTTGAACATAGTTCCAGTCACCAAACTAGATGGCAAAGTCCAAATATTAACAACTTCAAGGACCTGAACAAAGCTTGCCCGAAAGATGATTTTCCCCTGCCAAACATTGACATGATCGTAGATCTTACGGTAGGACACACCATCTTGTCACTAATGGATGGTTTTTCTGGATACAACCAGATAAAAATTGCACCTGAAGACCAACACAAGACTGCATTCACATGTCCTTGGGGCACCTATTGTTGGTGTGTCATGCCATTTGGTTTGAAAAATGTCGGTGCCACATATCAAAGAGCTATGACCACAATCTTCCACGACATGATGCACACTATAATGGAAGACTATGTTGATGACATTTTGGCAAAATCACTCACAAGAGAAGGACATCTAGCCGTACTAGACAAAATCTTCAATAGACTAGAAAAGTTTAATGTGCACCTCAATCCAAAAAAGTGCGTATTTGGCGTTACCTCAGGAAAGCTACTGGGATACATAGTGTCTGCTAATGGAATAGAAGTCGACCCAACTAAAGTGAAGGCCATCATGGAAATGCCACCCCCTAAGAATCTCACTTAGTGATCTCTACAGGGAAAACTACAATCTATCAGAAGGTTCATTTCTCAATTGGTAGACAATTGCCACCCATTTTCTCACCTTCTACATAAGAATGTCCCTTTCAAATGGAATGAGTCATGTGAACAGGCATTTCAGCAATTAAAAGAATATCTCATGAAGCCACCGTATTGATGCCACCGATTTAGGGTAAACCTCTGCTACTGTATATCTCGGCCACACCAACAGCTCTGGGAGCTCTCCTTGCACAACAAAATTACAACGGAAAAGAACAAGCCATCTACTACATCAGTTGAACACTTGTTGGATATGAACTATGGTACATGCCAATTGAAAGAGCATGTCTCGCTGTGGTCTTCGCCTCACAAAAGAGGAGACATTACATGTTATCACATTCTGTCAAACTGGTAGCAAAAATTGATCCACTCAAGTACCTACTCAACAAGGCAGCCCTAACAGGGAGATTATCCAAATGGGTCATGCTTATCAGCGAATTCGATATTGAATATGTAGACAGGAAAGTAATAAAGGGACAAGTACTTGCAGATCAACTGGTAGATGCACCTCTAACAGATGACAGTCCTCTGAGCTTTGAATTTCCAGATGAAACTATCTTTCACGTAAAATCAACAAACTGGAAAATGTACTTCAATGGATCATATACTCAGCATGGCTCGGGGGAAGGTATCTTATTGATCACACCTAGTGGCGACACCATTCCCAAATCATACAAATTAATGTTTCCCTACACTAACAACGCCACTAAATACGAAGCTCGTCATTGGCATCAAGCTAGTAGTTGAATGGAATATATCAAAGAACTCCAAGTGTATGGTGACTCACAGCTGGTTATAAATCAAGTAAATGATGACTACCAAACAAAAGATGAGAAACTAATCCCGTACAAGAGAATGGTAGATGACTTCAAAGAATACTTCGTTAAGATCTCTTTTGAACAGATACCAAGGATTGAGAACAAAGCTGCAGATGCCATGGCCACGATTGCATCTCTCCTTGATATTCCAAATAATCAATCACGTTACAAGTTCTTGGTAGAGCTAGTATCCTGTCCTGCATATGACACCCCTAAATCCCATAACATTTGCCACATTGTTGAAGCCGATTCCCCCCTCTATGGAAAAATATTTGCCTATCTTAAAGAGAATACCCTCCCTCGATCTCTCCAGTAATCAAAAATGAACCTTCATCTGCCAGGCATCCTGGTATGCCATTATCGCCAATACCCTATATTGCAGAGGTCTCGATGGTACTCTCCTTAGATATCTCGATAGTGAGGAATATCAAACTGCCTTGAGCGAAGTACACAACGGTATATGCGGGACCCACTCTAGTGGCCCTACCCTAGCCAAGAAAGTCATATGCATGGGATACTACTGGCCAACTATGGAACAAAATTCCTATCATTTTGTAAAGAAGTGCAAAAAATGCCAAATCCATGGGAACCTGATACATGCACCAGCACAGGAGCTACAGTCGTTAGTGACTCCTTAGCCTTTTTGTCAATGGGGACTCGACTTAGTGGGCAAGATTCACCCTTCTTCCTCCAGTGGCCATAAATTCCTAATCACTACCACTGAGTACTTCACGAAGTGGATTTAAACCATGTCTTTAGCCAATATCACAGGCAAGCAGATTGCCTTGTTTATCCTGAACTATGTCATTTGTCGTTATGGTGTCCCTTCGTCCATTATTATGGATAATGGATGACCTTTCAAAAATCAGTATGTCAGGGAACTATGCGAGAAATTCCATATCTAGCAGCTCTTTTCAACCCCCTATTACCCCCAAGGCAACGGCCAGGCTGAGGCATCAAATAAAACTATCCTGAAAATTCTAAAGAAAATTGTCAATGATGTCGGCCACGATTGGCATGTCCAACTGAATCCCGCGCTGTGGGCCTATCGTACAAGTATCCATACACCCACAGGTGCAACACCATACTCCCTAGTCTATGGATCTGAAGCTATCTTGCCCATTGAATTCGAGATCCCATCCTTGCGAGTTTCGTTAAAAGGTCTCATATCTGATGAAGAATATAGAGTGTCCAGACTTCAAGAATTAGAGTTGCTCGAAGAGAGAAGGCAACAGGCCTTTAACCACCTAAAAGCATATCAGCAAGGAATGTCCAGAAGCTATAACCACAGAGTAAAGCCCCGAGTATTCCAAGTTGGTGACCTAGTCCTCAAAGAAAACCCCAGAAATCAGCAAGATAGAGAAAAGAAAGGCAAATTCGAACCTAACTGGCTGGGTCCCTATGTCATCATTGCAGCCTATGGATCAGAGGCATATCAATTGGCTACATCTGAAGGTGAACTGTTCGATGATCCTATCAATAGCATGCACCTCCGCAAGTTCTATACCTGAAAATCCCAATGTAAGGGAGTCCTAAAAAAATCCAAAAAAATTTGAAAAATGATCAAAAAAATTTAAAAAATAGAAAAAATAGAAAAAAATTAAAAAAATGGAAAAATAATAAAAAATTGTCCTATGGTGAAAACTTGGCAAACAGGCACCTTGGATAGGTACCATGATGAAAACCTGGCAAACAGGCGTCATGTGTACTTTTAGCTTTCATGTAAATAAAAGCAAGTGGTGAAAACCTGGTAAACAGGCGATATCTACGACGAACCACTTCCTCCATCTATTATGTCTTCATATCTCTTGTATCCATCATACCATTCATCTTAAACCAATCCTTTGAACCGTTGTCGAACTACATCACCTCTGAGTTATCACGTAGGCAAGGCCATTCTTAATGCGCCCCCGAGGCTCCCCTTCACTCCACTCCACTATCTCATCTGTCCCATATCTGGTCCTTCTATCAATCTGAGTCCACACCACTTTGCCATCGCCTAGGTCTTAGGTCCATCAGGTTCACCCTAAACTACGTTGCCTCTACGTCGTCACGTAGGCAAGGCCATTTAGCAATGAGCCCCCGAGGCACTAGGTCAGTCCCTTAGGGTCCGTCTTTCCATGTCTGTTGTCGTGTCACCTGTAATAAGTTGATCCTTGTCTAAACAAGGGACAACTCCTCGACCTAGTTGTGGATTTGGATTCTTGGATGCCACATTTTCTAAAGAGGATAACAATAAAGGATTGCGATACCTTTCACTAGACACGCAAGTGCAACAAAACAAGATTCCCCAAACAAAATTCTTGGCACACAGCATCAACCTGTCCAAAACAGAACACTATACCGAAACACTCAACCTAATTCTCTATCAATTATGGCAAAAAGACACATCTAATGCAAGAATGTTTTGTGAACAGGTTAACTTACAAAGTCTTGGATTTTTGCCATTATGTCTTCCTATGCTACTCAAGGATGCTAAAAGCTAGAGATGCTATGATGGGGGCATAATCTTTTTCTTTGTTTGCTGCTTGTGGATTAAACTTTAGTAATGTGACGACTTTCATCTAACGACATGATCAAAAAAAGATCATCGAGGACTCTGAAGTTTGAACATGAAAAGGGGCAATCCTTGTCTGTTGAAACGCAAAAAGTACTTAGGTCATCTAGATTCAAGTTTGACTAGATGCTTGTATCGACTTGCTATATCAAAATCCATGTAAGAAATACTCAGGTCATCTCGGTTCAATTATACCGAGATGCTTGTATTTTCTTACAACATTTCAAAAAGTGAAAAATACCAAAAAGTGCCCAATGATGAAAGAAAATGACTTGCAATATCAAGATGACAATCCACATCCATCCCATATCCAAAACTCCATATCAACCATGCAATAAGAAAATCCTGTAGCATATCAAACGAAAGTTGGTATTTCTTCATCTCTTCTTCCTCCTATCTTCATCATCTCTGTGTCGACTGAGTACATTTGGACATACCAAAAACCTAGCATAGATAGCATATCATATCACATGAGATAGTCATTTACATGATTACATCATTTACATACATAATAAAGTGCATTAGGTCATCCACATACATTTGCATCCACATATCACATCAAAACTCAAAAACATAGGCAAAATACATATAGAGCTGCATAATCACATCCATAACATGTCACATTTACATTTGCATATCAAATCATATCAAAATCCATCTAGTATGCATCACATATACCAAAGCATCATAAAATAGATTGCATCCATAGCATATCCACATAAGGAAAGACATATGCATATAGAATATCAACACCTGTGTCATCATATAACCATCAAAATGTGTCCAAATGTACAATATATCAAATATCTGTCCAAATCTCTCAGAGTCATATCATAAAATGTATACAAGGTACAAAAATATAGTGATACATGTCTCGGGGCAAAAATAATACATATACAAGCTATCTCAGCCATAAAAAATGTGTATATCAACTCAAAAATGGTACAAGTGTCCAGGTCTAGCTAACCCTACTATTGTGGAGCACTACTCCCTGTGCTGCCCTTTCCTCTATCTCCCCCTGACTGCTAGGGACCCCTCACTAATCCTAAAGATTGAGACCCACCTGCCCTCTGAGATGCCACAGACTGGCTCCTGAAATTGGGCGCCTGCTAATCTACTGCCACTGCCTCGTGGTATAACCCTCTATAGTATTGAGCTTGAGCCTGAGCTCTGGCAAGCTCACTCTAAACCTGGGCTAACTGTGTCTGGGCCTGCTGCACCTATGATACCAAAAAGCTAGAGGTACCATCTGTACCCATAGCTGTCACCATTGCATCCCTCTCTTCCCTCATCACCCTCGCACTGGCCAAGGCTGCGTCTCTCTCTGGATATCTCTGATATTCGTCCTGTGTTTGCATCTCTCTGAGACTCCGCTGCTCTCAGATGAGCTCTAAGCTACCTAATCTAACCCTGTAGCGTCACAATGGCCTGCTGTTGTAAATCAGTCTGCGGAGCTTGCTGTGCTGGCACCTGCCCCTATACCTGCTGTTGTGCCACCTGTTGTGGTGGTGACATCTACCTCTGCTATGCTACCACTTGTTGTGCTGGTACCTGTGCCTGTCATGCAGCCTGTGGCTGTGCAACATCCTGTTGACTCGAGGGCCCCTCCCCAGACCTCCTCCTCCTCTGTCTCGGTCTACCCCCCTCCTCCATCTCCTCCATCATCCCCCTGATCTCCTCTCCTCCTCCTCTGTCCTCCCCTCCTACCAGCTGCACCCTCATCGTCTGAATCCTCCTCGTCGATACGAGGAGCCAACTCTCCCGATCCTGATATCTCAGAAAGGGATGAGTAGCGAACCACTCCTCATAGTCTGGCGTCATGCCAGCATCCACTATCTCCCTCCTCATGGGCCATGCTGCATTAGGGATCTACTAAAAATCTGCCAAGGCCTCCTCATATGACACCACGGGCCCCCACCTGTATCTCTCTGCATGGGTCCTCGCAAATTGTGCTTGGCCCTATGGTCTGCCTTGTACTCTACCAAACTGTCTTTGAACCCTGCTAACAATCTGCCTCTCTAGTATGTACCTGGTCCTCCCAATTAGCCACCAAGTCTGGAAACAATATGGAAGCTCGTCTGCCTCATCATCCCATACCTCACAGTCTAAGTATGGACGCTAGACAACCAGATCTACATTATCAAATGCATGTCTCCAGTACTCCAACTTCCCCAGCCTGTGCTAGGAAATCACACCTGCATAGCCATAACTGTAAGGCTCACCCCTTTGCCTGTGAAATAGACATATCGGCCGTGTGATAGCTATATGCTCCCACAACCAAAACTACAAGAGAGACACACTGACTGACAAACTAGCTCCTCTATGGTACACCACCTGGTGCATATCTCTGTATAAGTGTGCAAGCAGGCACACACCCCATGCATACCTAGTCCCATCCGTGATCATGCTCTCCAACACCCTCCCCCAACCAATTGGGAAGCCGTATGACCTCCTATCATGGCATAGTATGCCACCGACCAATCCTGCCACTATGCCCGGGAAGTAGTCATAGTAGTCATGTATGTCCTGCCACGAAATCACCTGCTCCACCAACTCTAGGTCATCGAACACCCATCTGCACTTGGCTAATCCAGCATCCCATTGTGACTCATACTCGACTAACTCTCCCTAAATAGGGAGGTGCAGAATCCAATACACGTCCTCGAGAGTGACCACCATCTCCCCCGTCAGAAGATGGAATGTACCATCCTTGCTGTGGAATTGCTCCACCACTGCCATCAACATAGCCTGATTCACGCGAACCTCAGGTATGAAGCAAACATAATGCAAACCCATCGCACCTAGAGCCTCATGATCTATCTCAATCAACATGTACCACTGCAACAGGGGCAACAGGAACTGCTCTCGTGACGTAAGGACATCCCGAATATCCTCCTGCAACCAAACCAAACGTAACATCAAAGAAATCCATATCCAAGCAATCCTACTCAAAGCAATCAAACTATCCTATCAATGACTTAACATATCAAATTAATCAAAATAGCATATCATCTCTTGACTGGATTCTCAGCAATCTCAAAGATCGCTTATCAATTGACGCATCGATCAAAGTGCCAATTAGGTTAATTTCGTTAAGTCAATTAATTTTTCCTAGTGCAAATGTGCCAATCCAAGTGGCAAATGCACCGATCCATATCATATGCGCCGCTTCACCGTGAATGTGCCACCCTTTGACGTGTATGCACCGTTTTGGCACATGCGCCGCTTTTTATGTCACATGCATCGTTTCCCAGCAAATGCGCCAATTCCAAGCATGTATGCACCAAACTATCAAATGCACCGTAGAATCTCTCAAATGCGTTACTTCGCAGCTTATGCGCTATTCTGGAGTGTATATGCGCCAAAAGATGGTTCGGTGCATCTATCCTAGTATTTTTTCCTAGCCATTAATGAGCCTAATAAATGACTTTTTGCGAGTTTTGATGAACTACATACCGGGGGTCCTACCTCCGTCGGCCGATCGAACTGTCGTACTCACTCAAACTAGTGCTCCTCGCATGGAATATCCATCTCTCTGGATACCATGCTCTCCTAAGCTCTCAAAAGGCCAATCAACTAAGGACAAGTGTGCAAATGAATAGAACTTGTGGACCCAACTCCTATTTATAGCAAGTGACCCATATTTGACTATATGATGACTGCGACTACTTCCCATGTCTATTTCTCTGAACCATATCCCATTTTTCTCCATCCTAACCCGCTTTTCACCTTCTTCTTCATGAGATTGTCCATCTCACACCTTCTACCTTCTTCCCGTCCAATCTCCTGAGGGGGCATCCTGTCGTTAAACTTGTACAAAGGGCAAACTGGGCCATGTATCACTATCAAAAATTCTTATTCTTTGAAACAATGTGATAAAACACATTACATCAAAGAGAGGCAAAATGTATACACCTAAAAATGAAATGACTCTACTTAAAGAAATATTTTAAATATTTATTTCACCTTCACATTCCTCTATCAATAAATAAATAAATTTATTTATTTATTTGATTCATCTCCTCTCATATTATTAAATAAATTACATTTATTTAATTAATTAAATTCATCTACATCAACTTCATTCTTTTAAATAATTAAATAATTTTAATTATTTAATTAAAACCTTTTATTCTTCCAAATTTAAATAAAATGCAATTTTATTTAAATAAGATCTTAAATCTCCACAAAAATAAAATATATTTAATATTTTATTTATTCCTCCAAATTATCTACAAATAATTAAATAAATCTATTTATTTAATTATGCTTTCTTATCTTCAAAAATCTTCATATCTTCTAAAAATACATTCCTCTTGTCATGCAAAAGCAAAAGCTGAGTTAAAGCAGTTTTAAAGCAACTTTGCTCTTAAATTAGAAAAATAAATTCTAAATTAAGAAAATCAAAATTCATCGTCATTAACAGAGAAGTTAACTCAACAAAGCTTCTTTTTGAATGACACATGTCCTTCTTCTATTTGTTGCACGTTCCTCAATAATCCTCCTCCGTTGATCTTCTCATTTCTTCTCAACCATTGATCTTCTTCCACACAACTCTATAAATACAACCTTCTTCTTCTTTATTTCATCATCCATCGTTTGAGCAAACTTATGCTGCAGAAACACAAGCGCGCCTTTGGCACCACTACTACCACCACTTCATACCATATCATCCATCAATAGTGTGTTGAAGCTTGTCTTCAATCACACAAAGTATCCTAGCCAACTTCATCTTGTCATCTTGAGGACTTCAAAGCAAGGAAGCGAGCTTCCTGAGGGCCAACATTCATCTCCATCAAGATCAAGACAGAAAAGGCGAGCAATGGAAGACGAAAGGTAAAGGGTTGTAAGTATTGCTTTGTTTTTATTAAATCTCCTTTTCCTTCACATTCTATTGATGTTTGGGTTTTTGTTATTCAATTGATTAATCCCATTTTCACCCTCACACTAATGAATATTTTTGGAGTTTGGTGTTGGAATCTTTGGATTTTTGTTCTTTGGATTTTTGATTGAGCTTAATGAAAACTTTTTCAATCGGGCCATACATTTTAGACTTTTCCAAGGTTTATGTGCATCTAGTTCTCTGAGAAGTTGTTAATAAATTGCAGATCAATGATATGAAATATCTCTGTCATGCTAGACAAACTTATAGCAGTTATTTGTATCATTTGCCAACCGTATGAATAACATTTTGCAGGTTGTACCATTTTGTGAAGAAATCGTAAGTCTGAAATATGAATAAAGATGGATGTAATCTTTGAATATTTATTCATAGTTGTGGATATCATGGAGGGGTCGTGGGACCCATTTTACCCTTAATGCCACTCTAAGAGTATTCATTAAATTTATTAGTGAATGTTTAAACTTGTATAAGATTTACAAAGGCTGCGTGTGGTTTGAGGAGGAGATACATAGGAAGATAAAGTTGAATCAAACATTTAATTGGTCTCATAAGTTAATGTAATTTGCAGTAATGTGGGATGAGTAACCAGCAACATATTATGATCTTCAGGCCTGGATCTTCTTCATGTTTCTTCTATCAGAGGTATACTATAGTGAACTTAGTTATTCGTCATTGTGAGCAAGTCTACGTGTTTCTATGATCCAATCTTTGTTGTAGTAGTCTAAATTAAGTGGGAAAACAAGGATTACTAATAAACATTGTAGCTTATGCTCGTCATTGTAATCATTTAATTTTTTTTGCAAACATTTTTGTAACCCCTGGATGGTTTACCGCTAGTGTGGAGAAAATGTAATGTTTCTTTCTTTGTTCAACCCACCCACTGAATAAGTGGGGTATTCCCATTGAATAAGTGGATGCCCATTGTATAAGTGGATGCCTGCTCATTGCAGATGAATGTATTTTCTTTGTTGCACAATTCTTTATCTGTGTAATCCAAAACACATTATGCTCTCACCTTGCCCGAATTGGGATCTTGGTTATCAGAAGTATGGAGGTCATTTAGTTGTTCATAAAAGATTGTGCTAATGTTGTGGTATCACTATTTAAGTTTCCAAAAAAAAATTGGGGGTTGAATGTTACAATGATATACATCGGAGTGACATCACATAAACATTGATTCATCAAAATAGGGTATAATTACTACAAATAAGTTGATTACACTCAATGAGAAACTAATATCCATTATAGTTTAAAATCACGCCCACTTGTGTCTAAGGGTGTTGTAAGTTAGGTGCCATTAGGAGGGGTATACAACACTTAATCTCTTGAAAATGTTTTATGGGTAGGTCATTTATATGAGAAATGGTTGTGTGATGCCCATAAAATACCATGGACAAAACTCTATAAAACACAACCAACAAAAAGTTTTTTAAAAAACCAAGTGCATCACATGAACGACAATGCAACATGCATGTAATAGGTGTCATAGTGACATGTAATGCACTAAGAGAGAAGACACCAATGAACATTGCACCAAGGGAGTATTACCCCAAGGGTATCCCAACTCTACATGGTTCTATATGGAAAGAGAAGGACAATGCCTTCAAATACTATCTAAAAGAAACATGAGAAAACAATCCAACTCAGCATACATGCCTACACCCCAACCTAAAAATGATAAACCAAATGTCAGAATTAACCCTTTTAAAAGAATTCATCAGATAAGGGAGAGAAGGTACATACATACAACATTCATTCTTTTATCCTCTAAAGATAAATTCAATAAGAAGGAACATTTGTCTTCTTTTCTAATTTAACAAAATCAACCTACTGCTCTCATTTTCTAAAGTGCACAAGCAAGACAAATCTAAGAGAGAGAAAGACCTTAAACAACAATATGCATTTCCATGACATACTACAAAATCACCATCAAATAAACTTTTCAAGCATTAAGGCAATTAGGTATAATTTTATCATTTTCACTTGTTCCAATATAATCAAATCAAATATAACATACATAGTGAAGACCAAAAGCACATACAATTTCAATGTGGATTAAAGACTGAACTAGATTACGAATTTTTGCAAAACCCATAGTCTCCAATATTATCAAACCACATAAGTAGCTCAATAGACTGAGTTTTTGGCAATAGTTGTGGTCTGACCACAAGCTACCATAACCCACCAATCCACAGTCTAACCATGGCTTTCCAAGAAGTTGTGTGATCTTCAATATTGTGAGACCACAAGTTTTTTGAAATCATGTGGTCCATAGTATTGCAAGACTGCACGTTTTTCTATAAAATCCACTAGATCAAATTTTAACTTAAATTCATATTTTTTCTAAGTTTTCTTATTAATTGTACAAGTTACAAAATATTCCAGAGACTAAATTAAGTTCATTCATTTCCAAATAAACCACCATTCATAAGTTTACCCTCACCCAAGCATTTTCCAAAAATCCTTGATACAACATTCATTCCCAAAATTACATGCTTTCCTCAATTTACAAAGATAACAAGATCTCAATATTTTCCTAGATTTAAACTCTATAACACTACATTGTATACCTTCTTTCATTAAAAAACTATGGACAAAATGAAACCAAATTACAAGTTTTTCCAAAACCCTATTAAAGAACATCACCAAAAATAAAATAAGCTCCAAACTCCACAAACTCCATAGGTTTGCACATAGCTAACTTGAGATAGTTATGTCTTGACTATATAGTAGCCTCAATCATAATACAATTTGGCCA
Source organism: Cunninghamia lanceolata (assembly GCA_027924645.1). Lineage (NCBI taxonomy): Eukaryota > Viridiplantae > Streptophyta > Pinopsida > Cupressales > Cupressaceae > Cunninghamia > Cunninghamia lanceolata. The sequence goes on from BSBN01000066.1 coordinate 8,729,995, forward strand.
ATACAAACATTAACACCAAACAAAGAGGATAGAAATCTTTATGAACCAACCCTTTGGTTCCCTTTAAAGGGAGTTAAGAAGAGGTCAAATCTAAAGAAGATACCATAGCTAAGGGAAAACTCATAAAAAATCAAACATAGAAAAAGCAAGGCAAGGAGAATCTTCACAAGCATTCCCTTTCCAAGTTAACACACAAAACATACCAAAACTTCACACTAAATCCATCCACTTCTTTAAAATTTACAAAGTACAATTACAACTTTTGTTCTAACACAAGAAGCATAAAAAAGAAAGCATTCATTTCCATTTTAAAACGCATAATTCCAAGTATAAGAAAAAAATGAAGAGATCCTACCCCCCAAGATAAACTTGAATGTGAGGAGAATACCTCTTTCTTCCTATTTTCAAATTTCTTCCACCAAAATCTTAAATTTTTTTCACCTAAAGCTCTCTAATTGTAGTGCTCTCCCAAAACTTTTAAAACAAAAAGTGAGAATGAGAAGATTAACCCCTTCTTAAGCCAAGGGAAGAGGTTTAAAAAGGAGTGCTACGTCGCTTCCCTCCATCCAATAGAATGGATCCACATAGCAACCCCCACAACCCAATCAACAACCCTCTTACAAAACCAATTAATGTGTCATGCCTCCTTGTGAAGCCACATGGATTCATCTTCTCGAGATATGATGAATTAGTGTGCACTCTACTTGTCAACTCATTTCAAAGAAAATGGATTGACTAGAGTACTCTTAGTCAAGCTTCTCATGCCCAATAAATGTGTTTTTCCTACAAGCTTAAATGAGTACTCAAACCCTTTACACATTCTCATATGCACCCACCCCAAGTTACTAGCTCAAGAGGGTTAAAAATACACAAAAATAATAAAAACTTAATAAAGAAAAAAAACTATTTTAGAAGCCTTTAAAATCACTCAAAAAGGCAAAATCTAAATTTTGACATTTATGACAAATTAAATTATAGAAAAATCATTCACCTTACAAACTCAAGGAACACAGCATGGTTTCACAAAAGACCTATCACCTTGGGTACACCTAGCAAAGACTACTTGTCTTCATCGGGAAAACATAGTTATAATCTCATTACTCCATGATATGAAGAGGGATAATAATTGGTTCTTGACAATTCTCATAAATCTCATTAGCCAACCTTGCAATATTCTACACACTCATTACATGCCAAATCTTATCAAAGAATTCATAGCTGAAGCACAATTATCAATCCACACTATCCAGACATTCATATCCATATGTTAATTCACATACACTAAAATCTCAACTAGAAACACGTGTAGAAACACCATATTGATAATCATGTAGTACAAGTATAATCATAAAATGAACTCATAATCCATAAGGATTTCATCACATCATCCAAAACCTCATATTATATTCAACCATAAATCATAATATTAATCAACATTAATTCTTGGGTAATTTTACTATTTACATTTTACCCAAAATTGCATAATTTACTTAAATCAACCTACTTAAGTATCATTAGTCTCAAATCACACTAATTAAAATCTCAATTAGGGTTGAAGACAATATCTTATCACAATCATGTTAACTAAATCAGTTATCGCCAAACATTTTAAACAACTTCTTAGCAAAAACATAAAACAATGATACAACTAAGCATCTCTAGCAAGATCCTTCACATGGAATCTAGTTAATTAAAATAACATTGAGAAATGCATTCCAACAAATACAATTTAAATGTGACAAAGGTCAGCTACCATGAGGGTTCACAAATGTCATTCAACTCAATCAAATAAACTACATAACAAGATCTATATAATTTACTAAGCAACACACACAAACCTCCAAATTCATAATTAAGGAAGACAATTAACACAACCAATAAAGAAGCACCTAGAACTAAAAAGAGGGTGGCCAGTAATAGGATCACAAGAGTGCATAAGATAATATTCTAACATAACAATTCACCAATACAACAATCAGGTCATTATAGAAACAAGCCAAAATTCCCACATGCATACTAACATGCATTCATAGACTTCACAATCATGCAAATTCATGGTATAATGGGCAATCAAATCACCATTAGTGACAAAATGTGTACCAAGGTTCAAAGCATGAATTATTAAAACTAAGTTCATAAGTTATGTCAACTTCAAACCAAGGAATCCTACTTACCAACATATTAACACCCATTTAACAATTCATAATTATGCAATTTATAACATAGTCACAACCACGAGGAATCAAATCATCACCATCCAAAACATACATCACAACTAAATATAACCTAATACTAATTAAGGATTATCACACAAGCATTCATGAATCATAAAATTTACCCAAAAAGGGTTCGCAAATTAACATCACAATAAAAGTATGTTAATCCAAGAGTTAGAATATTTGCATGCAATGTCTAAAACTAGATAGTAACATAAGTCATGAAGCTAGAAGAGTGAGATTGAGATCAACAAAATGGTTGGGCCTCACAAGATGGTTGCATACCTAAACTAGGAAGAATAATTCCAACACAACAAGAATGAATGTCAAATATTACATATCAAGGATTACCATGATAGATTTCATTGTGGTCATATTCCAACGTTCACAATAAGGGTTCAATAGGACCTCTCATGAATATTTAACCCTATAAAAATGGCATGTGTTGCATTGCATGAGATTTATCCTCGGCTTGCATTTTGCCACAAGTTATATGTTTTTTTTATTATGGTAAGCAGCTTACAAGGGGCTGAACCCTTTACAAACAAAGCCCCTAGGGGAAAAAATGAGACAGACACAACAGCACAACAATAGTCAAGCTGGAAGAAACCAACAGCCCAACAAGCAACCCAAACAATGCATAGGATGCACACTGATAGTAGAACCAGACAGGGGATCTAAACAACAGCAGATCTCGAACAAGCAAACCTAACATCCTTATCCCTAGGGTGTAGCTTCGTAACAGATTTGGGGAGTCCTTTATTTCTACGTTGGACCACAGTCCAAGAAACCTCTGAGTCAAATTCTTCTAAGCGTGGCGAGAGGAGGGGTCCTCTAGAGTAGCAGCAGCCAAAGAAGGCGCAAGCAAAGAGGCCGAACTAGAAGCAAGCATAACTGAAAGAGTGATCAGAGTAGACAAAGAAGCAACCTGGCCACGAAGTGCCGAAGAAACAATAGGAGCAGACATCAGGGCCTCGACCTGAACGGATGAAACAAAATCCATATTCTCTACCGCATCCTCAAGAACAGGAGGAACAGGCAAAGAATCTTGAGGAGAGTCATCTCCCTGAGAGGAGCCTTCATCCAGAGAGACATACTATCAGGTGATCTATGAGTGCATTCTTCCACCAAGTGGCCGCATTCTTGCAGTGAGAGTGAGGACAACCTGAGGCCAAGTGACCAACAGAAAAACATCTTCTGCATCTGAAAGGAAGGGCCTCATAATCAAGTTGTGTCCAAGGGCTTTCCCTAACCATCAGCAACACATCTCCATGAAGAGGCTTGGAGATGTCAATATCAACTAAGATTCGGGCAATCATAGTATGCCCCATATCTGAGGTAGTAGAATCTACCTTCAAGAACCGACCAATAGCATTGCCTATGGCCTCATAGCAAGAATCCTCCCAAAAATGAAGGGGAAGATTTGGAAGTCGAACCCATCGGCCTGATATTAAGAGGCTCGGTAAGGGGGTTAAAGGACCGATCCCAAGGTTTGATGGAGAGCAAGTGCTCACCACACAACCAAACCCTATCATCCAGCACTAAATCCTACTCTTGAAGGGAAGCAAATGTTGCAATTAAAAAACCCCTAGCACAGGGATAAAGTTTAATCTTACCTTCAACGATGGGCTTCCATGACTCACTAACCACAAGTTATATGTCGAGGGAGAAATTTTAAAAAATTATCTCAATAAAATAGATATGGCCATGAGGATACAAGGTTGTAAACAACTAAAAAGGAAGACCCTCAACAAAGCCCTTAAGCTAAATAGGAGGAAGGGGCTCTCTCTAATATACACACAAATGTACAGTTTGTGGCTTATGAGTTAGTGATATAGCATGACCAAAGAAAGCAAATAAAGAAAATGAAACTAAGCAACCGAAGCAATCAAATAATATAAAGAAAGGAAGGAAAAAGACGCACTTGATTAGGGGACTTCTTAGCATAGAGATCCCCCCCTTCAATCGAAGCAACCACATCACACAATTTAATGATCAAAGGAAGAGTAAGTATAGAGAAACCCTAGCATATGAAGCAATAACATGTGCCTTAAGACTTTGCTATGATCAATATTATTCTTCAATTATATCTTTAGATTTGTGTTGTAAAAAGCAATCCTTTGATGAAGTCCCTACTGATGTGCTAGAGAAATGTGAACTATTGGTGTCTCATTTAAGAAACAATCACCTAGAATCATTATGTAACACATGTCAATTCCTAGGTCATGTTTCCAATAAAGGAAACGTTTTCAACTATCGTTGAATATGTTGTCTTTAATTTCAAAGAAAAGCAACAAACGGGTGTCTTCATCCAAGAATGACCCAAAGACTCCAAAATAAATGAAAGAATGTTAGTGCAAGTTGTGAAGGCAAATAAGAGAACAATAGTAATTTGCTAATCACAAAATAGACAATTACAAAAGCCTCAAATTGCCTTAGTAGAAGAAGAGGCAGGGCATCAATATATAGAGTTTCAGAAATACAAGTGACATTATGGCACACAACCATATTCACCAATAACCCAGCTACAATAGTAAATGTAAACAACAAAGTCAAGAAATACAACTACCATTAGGGGAAATTTACATATAAAATGGACCTCCTAAGAAACTCTAAAAAAACAAAACTTTTCTCATATAATATAATTAAATAAATATAAATTACTTAACTACATGAGTTATGTGGGGTCACATACTTCTATTATAATTCTTTTAAAACTCAAGTTCACTTTTCTTTTTATATTATTTCTTTTCTTGATTTATTTTCTATTTTCTATTTTATTTTTAACTTATATTTTAAAAGATACACTTTCTAAATTAAAACTCAAGTTCACTTTTCTTTTTACATTTTTTCTTTTCTTGATTTATATTATATTTTATATTTTATTTTTAAGTTATATTTTAAAAGATACACTTTCTAATTCCATGATTTAAACTCAAGTTTTATTTAAAGAATGTACTAAAAAGTAGTTTAAGTTTTTTAAACGTATATAAAAAAAAATGAACATTTTAAATAGTTTTTTTTATTTTCCTTTCTCTAAAATATAAATAAATATTTGTTATCTTTTTATCTTCCTATTATATTTCCTTTAAAACTCAAGTTTACTTTTCTTTTAATATTATTTATTTTCTTAATTTGTTTGTTTGTTTGAAAATCTTTTATCTTTAAATTTTTAAAATCTACACTTTCTAAGAAAAACTCTTGAAATATTTTTGAAATGATTTTTAGATTTTTTTTTCCTAAAGAATGAAAATATTTTTTTAGAAAACATAATAATTTCTATAATAGAACTTAAGAATATAAATCTAAAAAACAAAAAGAATCTTTATTATTTAGAATAATAATTTAGAAAGATGATTGAGATAGAATAGGATATGTAGAGTTTAATTAACCATCATGAGTTAATTCATAGGATTTTAGAAAGTTTAATTTTATAAAATAAATAATTTTACTTTTATTTTGGATGATGTCATTGTAACGGTTGATGTCATCTTTTAGTTGATTTTTGATAGCTCAATATTTTGATGATGTCATCCTTAGGAGGCCCATTTTTTATATAAATTTCTACTAATGAATGTTTAATGAGCCCAATGGGCATTACAAAAATGTCAAAAAAGATTGTTGCACATGTTGAAGATTACCGTTGACCACGCTACACATTGATAATTATTGTCATTCTCCATAATGCCATTGAGAAGAGCTTGAAGTAGATCTCTAAGTGTCTCAAACCTTTCACGAGCTAGAGGCTTCATGAAGATATCTGCTATCTGATCCTCTGTACTGCAGTACACAATCTCGATCAATCCCTGTTGAACCAACTCTTTGATGAAGTGATGTTGAATCTCAATATATTTGGTCCTATGAAATACTGGATTCTTAGTCATTTGTATAGAACTCGTGTTGTCACAGTACAACAAAGTAGGTCCATTATGTATCTGGTGCAAATCCTCCAATAGTCGTCTCAACCACACTGTTTGGCATGCTGCAAATGTTGTGGCATGATACTTTGCCTCTGTTGTAGAAAGTGATACAATTGGTTGTTCCTTGGACTTCCAAGAGAATATTGGAGAACCAAAACTAAAAGTATAACTAGAAGTAGACTTTCGATCATCTATGGAACCTACCCAATCTGAATTTGTATAGCCAATCAACTTACTATTCTCTGAATGCTTAAATCTAAGACCATAACTTAATGTTCCTCTGACATATCTAAGAATCCTCTTAGTTGCACTCCAATGTGTTTTCTGAGGTTCTGACATGAACCTAGATACCAAGCTCACTACATATGTGATATCTGGTCAAGTAGTAGTTAAGTAGATCAAACTACCAATCAATTGTCTATATGGAATGGGGTCCACTGGATCTGACAAATCGAAGTTAGACAACTTAAGTCCAACTTCAATGGGTGTTGCAATTGGTATGCAACTATTCATCTAAAATTTCTATAGGATGTCTGAAGCATATTTTTTCTAAGACATGAACATTCCATCTTTGTTTTGTCATACTTCTATACCAAGAAAATAGTGCATCTATCCCAAATTTGTCATCTCAAATTCAACAACCATAGTTGCTCTAAACTCTGCAAATAAACCTGAATTGTTCCCAGTGTAGATAAGATTGATAACATAGAGAACTAAGAAAAAAATATCCTTAGCCGAGATCCTAATATAAAGATGCGGATGTGATTGACTTCTTAAGAAACATTTTTGTTGTAGGTATGAGTCTATCCTTGAATACCATGCTTTTGATGCCTGCTTAAGACCATACAAGGCCTTCTTTAATTTGTAAACATAATGCTCTTTAGAAGGTATTTCAAAACCTCTAAGCTGAGAAACATACACTTTCTCATCAATATATTCATTCAAAAAAGCACTCTTTACATCCACTTGATAAACTATCCAACTCTGCTAAGCTACCAAAGCCAAAACCAATCTGATAGTATCCATTCGAGCTACAGGTGCAAATGTTTCAATGTAATCAATACCTTCCCATTGAATGTATCATTTGGCTACCAATCTACCCTTATGCTTATTCATGCTTCCATCATATTTATACTGAGTTTTATACACCCGCCTTGTACAAACAACTTCCTAACCAAGAGGTAGTTGAACCAAATCCCATTTGTCATTCCTTTCAGTTGTTTCTATCTCACTATTCATTTCTTCAACCCACTCTTCTTTTTCTTGAGCTTGTTCAAATGTTTGTGGCTCATTACTTTCCATGATTTGACTCATCAAAGCATAATTCACTTTTGCTTGTGACCTTGTTGTCATTTTCTCAAAAATTGAATCCAACATAAGAGTTGATAGATGATTCTTTTCTGTCCTCCTTTGATATTTTTGATATTTTTTGTTCTTGTACTAGAAGACTCAAACTCATTTTCTTCTTCTTCTTCTTCTCCTTCTTCAACTTCATCAAGCATTATCTCTTTTCCCTTTGTTTCATTTTCCTTGGTATATTTTGTTGCTTCATTGAATACCACATCTCTACTTATAACAAGTTTCTTTCCTATTGGGTCATACAATCTATATGCTTTATTTTCTGATCCATACCTAATAAAAATACATTTTAGGCTTTTATCATCTAGTTTAGACCTTTTTTTCCTTTGGTATGTGTGCATAAGCAACACACCCAAATACTCTCAAATGATCAATCACAGACCATGCTTGTTCAGGAGTCATTCCCTTAACTACTTTTGTAGGACTCCTATTGAGAATATATATTGTGGTGCATACTGTTTCTACCCAAAAAAAATCTTATCTAAATTCATGTCTTTCATCATGCTCCTTGCCATTTCAACAATGGTTCTATTCTTTCTTTCAGCAAGTCCATTTTGTTGTGGAGTGTAGAAAGTAGTGAACTCTCTTGATTCCATGATTTCTGCAGAAATCTATAAACCGATTTGATTTGTACTCACCTCCATTATCTGACCTTATCACTTTGATATACTTACCACTTTGTTTTTCAACCAACCTCTTGAATTCTATAAATTTGTCACACTTCTGATTTTGCAACCAAACAATATACCCAAGTTTTTCTTGAGTAATCATCAATGAAGGTTAGAAAATACTTTGATTTATTCAAAGAAGGTGTTTCCATAGGACCACACAAATCCATATGGATGATCTCAACATGTTGCTTAGCTCTACTAGATTTACCAATTGGAAAGCTAACTCTATGTTTGTTTTCCAACAACACATTCTTCACACACTTCTTTTATATTTTTAATGAAAAGTAGACCTTCAACCATTTTTAATCTCTCGAGTAAAATTAACCCACCAAAACTGAGGTGGCCATATCTTTGATGTCAAATTCTACTTTCATTCATTTCACTGGACCTTAATACTTGGTTTCCATGGGTGAAATGGAAAGGAAATATCCTATCACCTGTGATTTTTGCTCTTGCAACAACTACATTTCTTTTTAGCTTGTCTTTTATTATGCACTCTTTCTCATCAAAAGTCACTTGATAATTTTGCTCTAATATTTGTCCGAACAACAAATTCTTTTTGAGTGTTGAAACCAATAATGTTTCATTGATATGTTTTACCTCACCATATTCTGTTGCAACTTCAATAGTATCTTTGCCTTTGGTTCTGTGAGATTGATTATCTCCTAATACCATTGTACTATGATGTTTTTCATCTAATTTGATAAACAAATTTTTATTGGATGTCACATGTGAAGAGCATTCATAATCAATGTACCATACATTATTCTCACTAACATTCGTTTTGAAACAAGAAATAAACAAATTTTGTTTATCTTCAACAACATTGTGAGCATTTCTCTTTTTTAATTAACCTTGTTTACTCCAATATTCTGATGCATAGTGTCCAAACTTGTTACAATGAAAGCATTGGACATTCTTTTTATCTCCCCCATTATTTCTACCTATTCTTATTCCTCTGAAGTTGCTACTTCTTCCTCTGAAACTATTACCTCTTCTTCTAGAATTGCTAGATTCACCTTTGTATTCATTTTTGTTTTGATTCTTGAAAAATATGTTTCATTTACCTCTTATGCTTGCTATAGAGGAAAATGTTTGTTCTAGACCTTCATTACTTTTCATCATTTCTTCAACAGTTAACAATATTCCACTTAGCTCATCTATGTGCATAGTTGTGAGATCTTTGGAAATCTCAATTGTAGAAACCACACCATCAAATTTAAGAATCAAACTCCTTAAAAAAAATTCAATGACAAGCTTGTCATCCACAGCTTCCCCTAGAACTTTCATTTGACTAACTAGGCCTTTTACCTTTGTTAGAAAATCGTTCAGACTTTCGCTACTGACCATTTTTATATTTTCAAAAAAAATCCTCATTGTTTGTAATTTTGCAGTTTGTGCACCTTGATAGGCATTGTTGAGAATTTGCCATGCTTGCTTAGAATTAGTAGCACTACTTATCCTAGGAAAAATTGTCTGATTAATTGTGCCTTGAATCAAGAATAAGGTTTTATTATCCTTCTTTACATTTGCTTTGTATTCTCTTTTTTGTTGATCATTTAATGCATTAAATGCAGTTGTATCTAGTTCTACATACTTTATTTCTACAATTTCTCACAAATCTTTGGATTTGAGTAGGGCTTGCATTCTAGTACACTAATATGTAAAATTATCCCCTTCAAACACAAGAATTAACATGTTAGACATAACATTTCCTACCATATTTGCCATAAGAGAAATGTGCACAGTTACCCAAAAGCTCAACACAAATAACCTAGAGAGATCTTTGCAAATGGATACTCTCCATGTCCCTTCAAATGGAACCCACACTAAAAAAAAATTATATTATTTTGTCTTGTTGAATAAGTGTCGACTTCGATTGATAATGTACTTAATTACAAAGGATTCATTTATCTTTTACAAAAAAACTACACTTTGAAATATTTAAACTTAGAACCCCTTCAAAATAAATTTCAATGCCTAAGCACATCACTATCAACCAATCTTTCTATTCACCCCTTTCCTTACAATCAATAAGAAAGGGAGCATAAATATTTAAAACCCTTAGCTATACTTCCCATATGACCAAAGAGATAGATCTCAAAAAATAAAAAAGTATTGACACCCTCCAAGAGAAGTTCAAGACAAAAGAAAAGCAAAGTCCCTTCTGAGAACATGGAGGATTCGGAAAAGGGAACACCCAAAACATCCAAAAAGAGGGGAGCAGATAGCTCTCCTCAGGAGTAATGAAGTTCATTTCGTGGAATGTTAGGGGTCTGAATGCCCCTAACAAGCGACGTCTTGTCAAGTCTCAACTTGATGGGACGAGAGTAGATATTTTGATACTCCAAGAAACCGAATTAGACTAGGATGTTGGAGCGTTTTGTTATCTTAAATGGAAGGAATGGGAAGTGGAGTCACACCCAGCCAATGGAACTTCGGGAGGTCTATCTATTTTGTGGAAAAAGTAACTTCCCAAATTAGAGGTTATAGGTAATAGAGACCACTAGATTCTTGGAAAATTTCCGAGAGTGCTCTTTGGAAAGGATCTGTGGATTTTAAATGTTTATGGCCCCTCACGAGTACCCTAGAAGCTACAACTCTGGACGCATTTGTCAAAGCTGCTACATATGCTTAAAGAAGAATTGGTCATAGTGGGAGGAGACTTCAATGCTATTCTAGATGGCTCTGAGAAACTAGGTGGCTCCCCGGTTCCTTCACAATCGATGCAGGACTTTAAAGACTTTGTAATCTCAAACAGTTTGCAGCACTGCAGGCCTTCAAATGGGATCTTCACGTGCTCTAATAGGAGTGATAGCTCAAGAGTAGCAGAAAGATTGGACAGATTTCTCTTATCCCCACAGTGCATTTTAGGAAATATGAATTTCTCCTCAACAATCTTACCCTTCACGGGTTCGGATCACTTCCCGGTATGCTTATCTTCAGGTGGAGCTCAGAAGGTATCGGACAATCCTTTTAAACTCCAAGAGATGTGGCTAAGAGATCCCAATTTCCTTCCTAGTGTTCAGACTTGGTGGCATTCAGCTCCCTTTGTCAAAGGCTCCAGAATGTTCCAGTTAGCTAAAAAGCTAGAATTTGTTAGGGACAAGATTTCAGAATGGAATAAAACTCACTTTAAGAATATCTTCTTTGAAAAGAAACGACTTTTGAGAGATCTATCCCTTGTAGAAGAAGAGATCTTTAGAGGAGGTATGAACCAACAGACCTTTTCCTTAGAAAAAAGTCTTCGATCTCAGCTAGAAGAAGTCCTTAAAAGAGAAGAAGTGTTCTAGCGCCAGAAATCGAGGGAAACTTGGTTAAGAGAAGGTGATCGAAATACCTCCTTTTTTCATTTCTTGACTAAAGCTCGTAGGCAAAGTTCCAGGATCCTTTGTATTAAGAAAGAAGATGGTACATTTCTACAGAACATGGATGATTTTAAAAAAGAGGCTCAATCCTTCTTCAAACACCTCCTATCTTCAGAAAGAAGTCCTTCCAGGTTAGACTTTAGTAGTTTCAATCTTCCTAAAAAATTAACGGAGGAAAATAACAAGGATCTCCTTAAAGAATTCATAGAAGAAGAAATTAAATCAATGGTTTTCTCTTTGAGCGGGGATAAAGTGCCAGGGTCGGATGGTTGGACAGGGATGTTCTTTCAAAAATGTTGGGATATAGTTGGGAGAGATGTTTTCTTGGCTGGTGGAGAATCTAGGAAGTTCGCTAATGTGTTAAACGAGTTTAAGAGAACTAGCATTGTCATGATTCCTAAAGTTCGATTGTCATCCTCCTTTGAAGAATTTAGACCTATCCCCCTCTGCAATTTCATTTATAAAGTAATTTCCATTGAGGCGGTTGCGTCCAAATTAGCTTCACTACTTCCACAACTTATCTCAGAGGAGCAGGGTGGTTTTGTGCCTGGAAAGGAAACAATTGAAGGAGCTATTCTCACTCATGAAGTTTTGCACTCTATCAATAAGGAGAGATCTCCTAGTATGGTTCTTAAGCTCGATATGTCCAAGGCTTATGATAGAGTGGAGTGGGATTTTCTGCAGTATGTACTTTCTTCCCTTAGGTTCTCTTCTCGTTGGATAAAATGGATCTTTTCAAGTCTCAGAGGTGTCAGATGTTCAATCTTAATCAATGGTAACGAATCTCCCCATTTTGAACCCTCAAGGGGTCTTAAGGCAAGGGAACCCCATCTCCCCTTATCTTTTCATTTTGATGACGGAAGCACTCACATAGCTAATAAGACAAGCCAGAGGAAACAGAATTTGGACAATGAATCCGACACCCATGCCCTTTTCGTGGATGACACAATCTTTTTTGGCAAAGCCAACAGAAGAGAAGCCTCTACTATCAGAAGGACGCTGTGAACGTATTGTGAAGCTTCTGGACAGTTGATTAATCCTTTGAAATCTAAAATCTATCTATTCAACTCCTCGCATACAGTTTAATCAAGGATTTCTAGGCTTTTCAACTTCAAGCTGGAATCCCTGCCAGGCAAATATTTAGGGGTCCCTCTCTTTAATGGACGTCATACTAAGTTGTTTTGGAACGGGGTTATCTCTGGCTGGCGGACTCACTCTTCTAAAAGTAGTTCTTTCTGCAGTGTCGGTCTATATGATGTCGTCACTGAAAATCCCTAAGGGAATTTTGAATGACATAGGGAAGATCTCTAAAAAATTCTTATGGCAAGGCACTTCAGACACACGGAAGATCCATCTTATTGCCTAGGATAAAGTATGTTCTCCAAAATATCAAGGGAGAGCAGGGGTCATCAACCTGGGACAGCAGAACTTGGCTCTAGGTGTGAAACTGGTGTGGAAAATGTACAAACATCCATAGACCAAATGGGTTAAAATTTTACAAAAGTCCCTGGATAGCAAGGCACCCGAGAGAATTTTTACAGTTGCCAGTCCTTCGAAGGGATCATCTATTTGGAACTTTATTGTAAAAAGTCGCTAGGTAATTCTTCCCAAACTTTCTTGGATTATCCATAATGGGAAAAAAGCATCCTTCTAGGATGATCAATGGAATGGCTGGCCGAAAATCTCCTCCTTGGGCAATTTTAGGGAAGAAGAAGCTTATTTAAAAAGGTTTTGGGGGGAAAAGGTATGTTCCTATTTCTCAGTGGACACAAACTCGGTACCATTTAAAGTCAGATGGAAGAGCTTTGACCACTGTAATTTTCCTCCTGATCAAAAGGTTGCCCTCAGAAAGATCCTAGAGGATCGTTTTCTTTTCTTTTCTTCAAGAGAAGATGAACTCATTTGGATGGGAGACAGCTCAAGTAGATGCAAAGTCCATTCTGGATATCAATTTCTCTCAATAAAAGTGAAAGTGGACTGGCCTGTCAACCTTTGTTGGGCAGATCCTATCTTGAATCTCTAATCATTGAAACAACTCTTGCAAAATTAAGGCGCACCCAGCTCAAAGACTCAAAATGGACTAGCTGGGATGCTATCATGATCAATAATTGGAAAGGTCTTCAGCAACACTCATTCGATGGGGCCTCGCTAAATTCTCGATCAAGAGTGGATAGATCTACAGTGAAATGGTTTCCGCCTACCCCCCCTCTTGTGAAAATTAACTTTGATGGTGCAAGCAGAGGTAACCCTAGGCCCTCGGCCTTGGGTTGTGTCATCAGAAACAATGAAGGAAAACTCCTCGTAGCTAGAGCAATGAAGCTTGCAGAAGGCACAAACAATAGAGCAGAAGCTTTGGCTCTACTCAATGCCTTACAACTGGCTCAAGAAAAGGGCTTCAAGAAGGTCTATATCAAAGGTGATTCTCAGATAATCATCTCAGCTTTGAAATTAGAGAAAAGTGAGAATTGGACGATTCATTACATTCTAGAGCAAGCTAAGGAAATGTTGAAATCATTTGACTCCTTTGAAATAGCTCACTACTACAAGCAACGGAATAAAGTGGCAGACCGGTTGGTGAATCTTGCCTTAGACTAGAATATCAAAGAAATTTCCTTTGAAGCTGACCACCAAAATTGGCCGGAAATGCTCAAGTCTCTAGTGTTGAATGACCACTCCTTCAGAGGGTCCTCGCCATGGATGTTAAGGTCGACATGATCTTGAGCTCTCTACAAGCACTGGGATCTCTTTGCCCACGTGTAACCCCGACCAGGTGTCTTCAACTGGGTGGTCTTTTATTCACCACCCAATGCATCTTCTCCCAAACAGTTGGCGGTTCTTGCCCTCCTTCAAAAGCAACCCACCTTCAAACGGCTCGAAGAGAATTTAATGTTGCATTTATTCACAATCCTTGGTGGATTTGCCTGAGATCTCTCCTCTTCACTACCTGTTGCTTGTCCTCCGTCCTGCTTGCCAGCTCAAACCCGTCCTAAGCGTGGCCACCATTTCATTCTTTTCCCTTATCCTTTGTTGTCCTTTCTCACCTTGGGTTGCAGAGTACGCTGCCAACCACACAGTATGGCACCCAATTTGCAGAGTTTTTTTAAGGGAGCGGCAGCTTGGTTTTTATTTCATCAGAGATGAATGGAGTCATCCACTCGAGGCCTATTTACTGCATTTTAACTCATGCATTAATGATCAGAGACGCTCCTCTTATAAAAGAGCCATCGCGTCATTATTTGAGACATCCTTTGTCTCTTTTATGTCGCATCAATACTTTTCTCTTTCAATTTTCTTTGTTTCTGCGTTTGGCTTTTGCAAATAGTGCGAGTATGGAGGGAGAGGTGTCGAATTTCAGGGTCTACTTTCCCCCCTTTCAATGGGAGCCGATCATAAGAGGTAGTGTGGGCATAGTGGACCTGAACAACATCTTTAACCTCGACTGCACCTTAGCTCAGTTCGCAGTCCAAACGGTGTGCAACTAGAAATGGCTGCAAGGCACCCCGGAACATGAGATAAAGGGGTCGGAGGTGGTCTCGGTGTTTCTCTCCAGCCTAATGGACATAGTGCAAGACCCTCATTTCATCCTCCCAATTGCAATGGGGATCATTAATTGCCTCCTATTCAACGTAGAGAGATGGAACGAAGCAATGGCCAACTACGATATTATGGTTGGGGATGCTTGGGTTGGAGGTCTCTTTCCATCTGATAAGCTCTGCACCAAGAGGGCTTATGAATGCATTTACAGAAAAATGCAACACGGACTTAGTTGTGGGTGCAATGTCTCCTTGAAAGAGCCCTCAGAGGACACGCGCATTCAGTCCCAAAATCAATTCAGTCGAGGTGTAAAGATCTCTTCATTGCAATTCGCTTTCTAAGGTTCCATGCAGCAGACTTGGCGCCGCGTCATCGCAGGCTTTCTGAAAAGATAGAGGATGCCTCAGAGGCAGAGGCGAAGGATCCCCAGACCAAATTGAGGATGAGGAGATGGCCGCTGTGGAAAGCGGGGTCTTGGGCGTGGTGGCTGGTGTGGATGACTAATGGTGCTCTCTTTGTTTCGGGGTCAAGGTGGTGGACAGGTGGTGTTTTAAGGTGACAGTTTTTTTGTGTCTTTCACGTCATTTTTGAGCGGTTTTTCCTTTTTTAACCGCATAGAGGGCGTGGAAATACTGATCCCCCCTCCTTATGTATCTAAACTTATATATATTAATATATTTTAGTCTAGGGTCTCATCCCTTTTGCTTAAAAAAAATAAAAAATAAAAATAAAGAAGTATTAAGACATGCTTTAATACTATTAAAAATTTCTCTTTCTTTTATTCTAAAGAAATGGGCTATTAACTCACGTGAGATGAAAAAGTCAAAGCTTTTCTTAAAAGAAACTTTTATACGATTTTTTCCTTTCTTTTAAAACGTTTCAAACCCTATTTCTTACAGCTTGGGCGCCTCTTCACAGGGAAAATCTTTATTTTAAAACCTGAAATAGCAAGTCACACCCTTATGCATCAATGGTGTCTTTGCCTTCAAAATATGCTTCAAAGAAATTGAAACTCGACATAAGATAACAAAACTTACATCAGCGTCAGCCAAACACTCTACAACTCAAGCAATCTTAGTCTGTAGATCGCAGCCAAAAAAGGTCTCACATGATCTCTGATGTCCTTGGATTATAGCCCCACACTCTTGCATAGCTGACACCATACAACTTGCATTCCAAACTAGAAAGCCTACAGCTCAATCACAACCCACATAGTTGACACTCAGATTACACAGATCTCAGAGTCTCAACACAGACCTCACAACTCTAATTCAAATAAACTAGCTCTGATACCAGATGAAGGCAAATAAAAGAACATTAGTGATATGTTGATCACAAAACAAACAATTACAAAAGCCCCAAATTGTCTTAGTAAAAGAAGAGGCAGGGCATCAATATATAGAGTTTCATAAATACAAGTGACATTATGGCACACAACCATATTCACCAATAACCCAACTACAATAGTAAATGCAAACAACAAAGTCAAGAAATGCAACTACAATGTTTAATGAGCCCAATGGGCATTACAAAAATGTCAAAAAAAGACTGTTGCACATGTTGAAGATTACTGCTCCCTGCACTACACGTTGATAATTGTTGTCAAGTTGGGTGAGGGGTAAAGGCGAGATAGCCACAAAGTGTCTAAGCGGCAAAAGGAGAGACCTAAGACACACTAACAACACCTACTCATGATAATGACAGCATGGTTTCTCTAGCTGAGCTCACCCAAGCCCGTATCATTGGGTGGGAGGTGCAATCAAGCAACAATCCATTTACATTGAAAAAAGGTTAGTAATTCATTTTGTGTACATAGATCACTCCAGTGAGCATTTCCCAAAGTATTTAATACCACACTAGTTTTCAAACAATAACATAATTATTCACATCAAAAGTATGGACGGTGCCCTATGTTGTCAAATGTGCTAGCTTTCTTCCTTTCCCCATGCAAACAAGATTAGAACTGTATAATAATTGAATTGGGATATCTTTTAATGTGTTTTGGATAATAAATGATAAATCATTGTTACTTTAAAATATATATATGAGCCCATTCTGAAAAATGAGTGGACCATAAATTTGTTGTGTTCCAAAATAGAAAACAATCATGCAAACAATATTAGAAGTGTATAATCATTCAATTGGAGTATCTTTTAATATGTTCAAGATAATTATAGAAAAAATGCTATTTATTTACAAGAAATATATGACAAGTGCATGAATTTGTTATATGCAAAAATAGAATAATTATAAATGCATTGCATTTCAAACTATTAGATAAGAAATCAATATTAGATAAGAAATCCCTTCTGTAAGAAACGAGAATATAAAAGATTTTCAAGAGGAAAGTTATACAGAGCAATGAGCTAATATGTTATAAAATACTGAAAATCATATAAGTGTTCATATAATCATGTTCTAATCAAAATTTGTTTATGTAAAAATGGAGATAATGTAGAATCGTTGTACTTTACACTCATTTTTTAGAACGACCCTCCAGTTGAATTTGCATCACAAACTCCTCATGAAATAGCGTCCCTCCTCTTGATAGTGTTTTCGCACTTTGAAATTAGTTTATGAGAGACAAAAGCACTAACACATATTATTAACAATAACCATTATAAATGCACTGCATTTCAAACTATTCTGCTTATGAAAAATCAATATTAGATAAGAAATCCCTTCTGTAAGAAACAAGAATATAAAAGATTTTCAAGATGAAAGTCATACAGAGCAATGAGCTAATATGTTATAAAATACTGAAAATCATATAGGGGTTCATATAATCATATTCTATTCAAACATTGTTTATGTAAAAATGGAGATAATGTAGAATCATTGTACTTTACACTCATTTTCTAGAACGGACTCTCCAATTGAATTTGCATCACAAACTCCTCATGAAAGAGCGTCCCTCCTCTTGATAGTGTTTTCTCACTTTGAAATTAGTTTATGAGAGACAAAAGCACTAACGCGTATTGTTAGCAATAACCATGGTATGATCCCAATCTGCATGTTTTTAAATGAAATAAAGATTTAGCTCTACTTTCTATGTGAGAAATGTTGCACCTTAATGAAGATCATAAAAAATAGAGAGAAACGACATACATGAAAACACATACCATTACAAGGCCATTCTCATTGCTTCTAAATCTCCATGATAATGCATTTCCTGCAGCCAATTGAGCAAAATGACTTCAATAAATGTATAAAACATAGACATATATGAAAGTGGAAACAAATTTATATTATCAAGTAGTCATTCATTCCTAGCACATTCAAAAGACTAGTGAATATAAATCCATTTGAGACTTCAATGAGATAAAAAATTAGACACTCGAATAAATGTTTAGAAACTTGTTCAGCGATTTATCTGTGGCAACATAGTAGAGTGCTCGCATCAATTCTTATGGCAGGCCTAAGAAGATATAATGGCAACATCTTGCATAATCTAGTGGAATTCATCTACTTACATCTAATATGGGAACAAACAAAATGCTGTGTTTGATGGCTTTCTAGTATAATTTATATCAAATGAAACTTATGGTATCAATATTCATGTAGTATTGGGATCAATCCCGTCTTTTTAGCTGGTGTAAGGCATAAAAAAATATAACTGCAACATCATGAATCTAGAACAAACTAGTGGCCTTCCACCTATATTCATTTGGGTATGTGCCACCCTTGTCTAACTTGAGTGATGCCTACCAGATATAATGCAAGCATATTGATCTCAAATAAGATAGTGTAATTAACATGTGTACATCATGGAGCATGATTCAAGCCACTAGAGGATTAAGACAAGGAGACCCCTTGAGCCCTTACCTCTTCATCATTCTGAAAGAAACCTGTCTCCTATCTTTACTCACAAATCAAGAAAAAAAAATACATGACCTTGCAGTCACAAATGGAGGCTAGAGATATACAGGCTACCAATCTGTGGATAACATAATTATTTGCTCAACTAGCAGTCTATCTGAAATCAAAACAATTAATAAAATCATGCAACAATGTCGGCAAGCAACCAGTCAAGAAATCATGAGGACAAGTTTCACATTATATTTGCCAATGTCCCATTGAGGAAACAGCAGCTAATTTGTTCAACTCTAGGATAGAGAGGGGAATGCTTCCATTGACTTATCTTGGAAACTCCAGAAAACCCTAGAATGGACAACCAAATGGTTCACACTAGCAGGGAAAGCATAGCTTATGAGGTTTGTCCTATAGTAAAAGCCAATCCATCTTCTAGCTCTTCTCAAAATACAGCAAGGTGTGCAACACAAAATGTTAGAAGTTGAACGAAAATGTTTCTGTCAAGGGGCAGAGTAAATATTCAAGCACCAACTCCTGGCTTGAGAAAGCATATGCAAAAACTAGAAGAGCAGAAGCCTGAATATCAAAAATAACATGAGTTTAATATAGCCTTAGCAATGAAATTAGCATTGAGAGTCCAAACAAATCTACAAGCCAGTTAATCACAAATCATCAAACTCCAATATCTTCATATCCTATGCACAATCCAATACATGCAAATTGGAAGATGCAATTATCGAGTGTGGAAAAGCACATCAAGAAAAGAATGGAAAAGACTGCCCAACGTATCATGGTTCACCAGAATAATTCGAACAGAATTAGACAAATTTTTGGGACAAAAGTTGGAATTTATTTCCCCCACTCTCTTACCCCAAGGTGCACTCTCTTCAGCAAAATCTACAAAGGCAAGGTTAAATAACAGTAGCAGAGTAACTAACCAAGGACAATAATAGAGAACATGGAACCTTTTACTACTCCAGAAACAACCTGAATATTTGCAAGTATAATGCTTGAACCTCCAATAAACCCTACTGGGAAGAAAAATACAAGTCTCCAACATGCACGATACTTTGAGGATGAAAAACCATAGTGAATGGAGAATGCACTGTTGCCTCATCTTATCAAGAGATAACAAGGGATAACAAGTGCCTAGATTAAAAATGGAAACAGCTATGACAAACTCAACGTATCCCCAAAATATAACTCTTTCTCTAGTTAGTCGTTCATGGAAAAATCCTTACCACAGACCAATTATAGAAACAAGGATGCATTGAGCCAAATAGATCCCCAAATTACAAACAAAATGAAGAAACCATTCATCATTTGTTTATCCAATGTAATCTGCAAGAGAGATTGGAGAGAAATGGCACATGGCTTCTCCTCCCTGACCCACCGGATCCGAGTATCTCCAACAAAGTGTGCCAATGGCAGAAACAATACATACAAAATGGCAGCACAATTCATATAAATAAACGAATCCAACAAACTGCCCCAGGACACATTATCTAGGGAATAGGAGAGAGCAGCATAGCAGAATCTTTGAACAACCCAAACACCACAAAGATTAAAAAACAAGGTTGAAAACAACTCATATTTGAAGCAGTGGCATTATATACAAAAAATAAAGGAAAGACAAATATCAAGCTTCCAACATGCCTTACCTTCATATTGCACAATATTGGGACCTCCCCTTCCAGTACAAGATGGCACATATCTCAGTTTGCCCTAACATGGATGGCATTAACTAAACTTTAATGGAGCATACAACTTGATCCCACGAAAATCTGGTTAAGTAGTAAGAAACCATCATTGGGAATTTATCCTGAGCTACCAACAATCCATAAGGCACCAAACAAATAATATTGTAAACTTATACGTCTTTATGAGGGACTACTTCTGGCCAAGGCTATTAAAACATCTAAGAAAAATAACTGAAAGGCACTTGTTGATGTGTCTTTTGACACACCAACTTGGGGAGCAAGTTAGTGCTCACTTGAAAGAGATTTTACTCCCCCAAGGGGATTCCTTCTTAGAAGTTTCGTTTAAGTGTGAAATCTTTCAATTAACTTCACCACAAGAAGATTTTGGTTATATCTAGGCCTATGTGGACAAGTGGATTTTCTACCTGTGATACTCTTTTTTCAGACTCTCACCCTAGATTTGTTCCTTTTGAAACGGGACTAAAGCTCTCTCCAAATAAGACAACAGCTAACCATTAAAACACTATTGAATGATTTTACAAGAAGCTCAAAACAACATTGAAAAGAAAAAAAATGATCAATCTAAGCTTATTCTAAATCTTATCTAATTCATTGTTTTCAAAAAGATCAAAAAATGAGATGGGTAAAGAGAAAGAAAGAAATGGGCCTGTCAATCAAAAACAAAGATCTCTGATTACCAAGTGCTCCAAGTAAGTTTCAAAACCATCCAAGCCATGGTCAGCCTTGACACAACCTGAAGGCAAGAATAGTGCAATCTTCAAAGCTATCACTCACACAGCAGTAAGACAGCAACTACCATAGTTATGCACAAGTCGCAGCTCGATGAAACACTCAAAACACTTTAGCTTTGCTTGACATTCACTATCCAATTGCTTGCTCAAAAATACTTAAATAAACTATAGAGATTGCATTCACAAATAAACAGAACCCAATTTGGAAAACTTAAAAGACAGCAGAGAACTATATTAACTTAGCCAAAAGATAATGTTTTCCAACCCCCTTACATGGTATCATACCCAGGCACTAATAGAATTTCCCCAGGTAATTAAAACGCATAAGCAGCTTTAACAAAAAACAAAAAAGCTCATAAACAGCTTTAACTGCAACAATTATTTTTAATAATAATTAGAAGACCTATTCCATCTTTTAAATGTAGGGGATAAATGATTTCCCTAGTTCGTCGTCCTTGATGACAACTTGATTATTGCAATCCTGGTACTCAGCTACCACTTTCTCAACATTAATTGCATGGACTTCCACCTGTTGCTCCTGGATGTTTTTAATTCCAAATGTTTCTTGCAGTGTCAAGATAACACTATAATCACTGCAACAACAAGGTAATCGTGGCAAATTTATATGAGATTCAATACTAAATCCAGGAATGGCCTTGGAATTAATGTCGCTCAACAACTTGCACACAAAGCAGAAATTAATGCTCGGCTAGAACCATGAGGAAATTTGAAATTAAAATACATGGTTTGAATTCCAACGCGAAAAGCAATTAATTGAGCAATCATCACAGATGAAAGCAAAAGTCATGAGGTTCATACCTTATTACCGCTATGGTTATATCTGATGTTTTGTTTGCTGGTAATCAAAGACCCTCCTGCCATTAAATCCATTAAAACATTTCTCATTGATCACAAGAATCCTTAGTGGGTCCCAGTCAGATTGGAACACGGAAGATCAGAGCCTTTTTGGTGCAAAAATGAAGAGTTTCACTCCAATACAAACTCCAATTTGATTGGTTTACTCAATCCATTTAATAAACCTTTTACCAAAGACTCGCCTGGGCATACTATGTATATTCCCAAACACCTAAGGCTTTCAAACCGGATTTTATGAATATATTGGGTCCATTTTATATTGGATGTCTTTTCTCCTCCAATGATAGATTGGATTTGATGTCCAAAACAATTCTCAAATAGAAAATATATCATGTCCACAACTTTATCCTTGAATTTAAAATAATACTTACTTTCTACCTTGATCAGTTTGATCTTAACTCACAAGTTTTCTCTTCCAGATGTCACCTTGCCAATAAACCGGATAATATATCAATATCTGGTCTGAGAGCATATTGGAGCCCTCTTTGAAACATTTCTGTTCTTTCCTCTGATTTTAGTTTCCCTCCAATATTAACTGTTTTTCATAATTTTCTTAAGTCCACTACTTACATGGTTTTATTTTGTTTTATTTGCCAGCTCAGCCCACTTGTTTTAACTCAATACATATGGAGGTGGCATTCTTTGATTTATCCAGTCGTTCATCATAGCTATCCCTGTGGAAACTACCCAATAAAAGACAAGTCTTTCACAATTTTCATCCTGGCTTATAATGCGATATTGGGTCCGATCCTTGGATGACCTTCTTAATTTGCATAGTGGACACCTTGTTTCCTCTTATCAAGGATCGGATGTGATTTCCTTTTAGACCATGTTGTATAAAACATCGTGTCTGCAATTTTTCTTATTTGTTGGATAATGTTTACTTGTATTTCATAAGTTTTTTTATAAATTATGACCAGCTATGATTTTGTATTTAATTCCCCAAGTTTTCTTAATTTTCTCGCAGAAGTGATACTTTATAGCCTAGATATTATATGTTGGAATCAGATCCATGAGCATATCAAGGGCTTTTGGGCATAAACAAAACACAGACACAACCTGCTTAATAAAAAAAAAATTGACAAACCAAGATCGTGTTCATAGGAATATCAGAGGCAAAAGAGGAACTTTTCTCCGAAAGCATGTTGTGGCCTTGTTACCACGACTCAAGGGTCATCCTTCAGCCAAGGAAGGTTTTAATACTTTCCTATCCATACCTACCCTCCCACCTTCCCTAACTTCCCACAGTTCTTTCTAGGTTCTTTGAGAGGGTGCCAATAAGAGAATGGAAACGTATTAAGAAATACACAGTTAAATCCAGAAACACGACTGCTTTGTTGATTCAAAAACAAATATCAATAAACTGTATCTTGATATCACTTCTAATTTGTTCTAAGGGTGCCAATTTGTATATCTGATCAGTTCTGCAGGAAGGAACATTCTTGTAGACAAGTATTCTAAATTATGACTAATCAGTCAACTGATCCTTGACTTTAAACTAAAATATATGCTTTGCAGGTTACAACATATTATTTAAATTGTTAGTTTATGGAAATGTTACAATTATTAACTAGAAGTGTCAATTTGTGAAAATGCTACAATCTTGACTCAGCATAATATTGGAAAGTTTTAGGCAACACTACTATATTTATTTTTAAGTACTGAGAGAAAATGAAGAAAAAAAGCAATAAAAAGCAGTAGATGTGCATCTATCTGCTTCCCTTCACTAGTTTATTCTCTAGAGTGCCTACAACATGAAGAAAAAAGGCCAGAACACAGGAAAGAAAACATACCAAAAGGTTGTAATAAATCAATTGAAATTCCTGCCACAGGGACACCCCAAAACCACCATGCAAATCCCAGGTAAATGAAGACCTGTATTAAACAATGCAGCTTATGATTATGAGAGGAATAGAAGCTTGTACAAACAAGTAAACAGAAAAAGTAATCAATATGTCATATATTCGTTTACTTGTTATATTTATATAATGCTTGCCTTTAAAACTCTCGGGGCCATGGTCTGCAGATTATACGACAAGCATTTATCCTTTGAGAACTTCTGTCTAACTGGAAAAGAACACAATCTGCTCAATAGATTATAAAATAGCACTAAACCAACACATGAGAAAGATAAAGCAACTATCATAAGACATCAAATATCAAAAATTCCTCAAGCATCAAACAGCTAATGTCTGAGCAAAATTTACAATTACAGAAAAATAACGCTTAATACACATACATTTTTTTGTTTTTCACAGACAAGTGATATCAACTCTAGATGAGCAGTGATATAAACAAGTGTTTTGAGAGAATAAATAAAATCTATGAAAGATCTCAAGATGCATACTTGAAACTTAAAAAACAAGACAGTTCAGTCTTATTACTACAAAGTCAAAAGGTATCATACTTTCATGAAGTTCTTTCTCCTTGGCTGCAGCAGCCCGCCTGAGCTTAGCAGCTTGTGCAAACGTGGAAGGCCTGTAACCATGCTCAGTTGCAGAAATTGTCTTGTAAGATACAGAACCATTGAAACAAAAAAGGATTCTAATTACCTTGAAATCGGATCAATCACAAAGACCTTCAAGAATATACAGAAACACTATATCTCAAGAACACAAGAATCAGTGTCATTGTCTTTTTTATCCAGTTTTGATTTCAACCATATTCAATATTAATTTCACTTCCATTCTTCAAAACCTTAGGTAGTAAAAAAATAAGTAATAGACACTCAAATGGCATATTGCTGGAATTGAATGAACAGTGTTCCAATAATTGAAAACATAATACCAAATGAGATTGAAACCCGAGTAGCACAAAATTTGAACAATTCCTATGAGGCATTCGCATATGCCAAGTTTGCAATTTTGTTAGGCTGTGACCTTAAGCATTCCCATTCTAACTTTCCCTTCCTATAATTCCGTTCAAGGATATGGACATAATCTGGATTTCGTGCCTTGATTTCTTGTGGTCCTTGAGCCTATGAGACTGGAATAGATATCAGTCAACCACCATATCATCCAATCAAAGACCAGTTTTCATTAATGGCAGACTGCCCCATTGTTAATCTCTAAATGTAAAGGTTGAATTGCAATGTGCACTCAAAGGATTTATCAACTTCATGGGCATGGTCTAAAATAATCTTTAATGCCTTCCCCAAGCCTTATTATGTGAATGAGGCATTGATCTGGTCCAATTATGATGTTTATTAAATACTAAAATAGCAAGTTGACATTAATATATTGGGTTAAATCATAAATGTCATGATCTTCAATGAATAATGTTTCCTTTGGCTGATAATATCTGAAATCACAGTTAATTAATTGGAGATGGAAAAACCTTAGAAGGATAAATAAAATTTGATCTTCACCCCCTTTCCTCCGTGTTCTTTTGCCCCCCCCAGCACGCACTTCTAAGAATGGGAAATATTTAACAAACAGCTCAAATGAAAACAACTCTAGCCTTAACAACTTGTAAGAGACTTGGAAAAGCACCTCCTATAAATCTCCCCTTTTCCAATTGCTCAAACTACACTCCCTAAACATCATAAAGTATGAACTGTTTATCACTTAAGCATAGGGGTAGTCTTTGTCTTTCATGCCTAAAAAGGGAGTTCTCTTGGACCAAGATTAGATGAATACATTTACCATGTATAATTTGGAAAACTAATCTCCACATAAAATGTTAATGGACTCTTTGGGTTTCCGGAGGAAATCAAGTTTAATAATGGTGAAGAGTTGACTGGAAGTCATTCTTATTGTCTATTATTATCTTCTAGGGATTTATTTGTGAGTCTATCTCAATTTTGTTTGTCAATATAGTGGATTTAGGAAATTTCTTCATACGTTTCAAAATTTCCTGATATGCATTTAAAATTTCTGTGTACATTCTGTTCCAAATTTATTATCTTTCCAACTTTATATATTTTTTGCAAATAAGGCAACCAGTACCATAGATTGGAGGATGAAACATCTACTATTGCTACAGACTAAAATCCATGTCAACAATTTACACAGTGACAAGAAAAAGGGGGTGATATTAACACAACACTGTAAAACCTTAAAAGGATAATTAAAATTTGATCTTCACCCCCTTCCCTCCTCATTCCTTCACTGTCCCAACACTACTAAGAATGGGGAATATTTAACAAACAGCACAAGTGAAGATAATTCTAGCCTTAACAACTTGTAGTAGACTTGGGCAAGCACCTCAATAAATCTTCCCTTCAATAACTGCTCAAATGACACCCTTAAGCATCATAAAGTATGACTAGTGTATCACTTAAGCATAGGAGCAGTCTGTCTTTCATGCCTAAAAAGGGGGTTCTCTTGGACCAATTTTAGATGAACACTTTCAGCATGTATATTTTGGAAAACTATCTCCACATAACGTTAATCGATTCTTTGGGATTCCAAAAGGTGGAGATCAACTTTAACACTGGTGAAGAGTTGATTGAAAACCATTCTTGTTGTCTATTATTATCTTCTAGGGGTATATTTGTGAATCTACCTCTATTTGTTTGTCAATATAGTAGTTTTAGGAAATTTCTTTATATGTTTCAAAATTTCTTGATATGCATTTAAAATTTCTGTATACATTCCATTCCGAATTTTTTATCTTTCCAGCCTTTATATATTTTTTGCAAGCAAGGTAACCAGTACCATCAATTGGAGGATGAAACCCCCACTATTGGTACAAACTAAAATCCATGTCAACAAAATACACAAGAAAAAGGGGGTGATATTAATACAACATTATAATCTCCACAATCATTTGAATACATCAGTCAAGATTATCTAGACCCGTCTTTGATTAGTTGTTCCAACTGACTCATCTCACAATCTTGAGAGTTCCATTTTGTATACATTCCATTAGGTGATTCTTGAAATTTTTTATTTACACCTGATGCAATGAGTGCCAAGAAGACTATAAAAGCTCATGAGAGATGAGTGAAACACCACTCATGAAAGAAGGCTCTTGAAATTTGATTCTATGCTAAAAAACACAGTTGATTCCTAAAAATGATATTTAACTATGATGCCCCACAGAAGTACCACATCTATAAAACTTGTGATCCTACTATGAAGTTGGTTAAGATCCTTATTCAATAGAAATAATCTGGCAAATGAGGGTATGGCATAACAACAATCCATTCAAAACAAGCCAATAAACAATGCTCCTGGTTGTAGGTTGTCAAGTGGAAAATACTCCTCTATTGTTTAGCTGGTCGTACATATGAAATATCAACAAAAATGAGTTAGGCAAGCAAATGAATTGAGTCTCAAAGTTCATGCTTTCCCAAAACCTAGTCACCCCATGCAATTCAGCCACACTCTCATTTGTGTCACCGTGGACATGAAGAAGTTGGTTAAGATTCTTATTCAATAGAATAATCTAAAAAATGAGACTATGGCATACAAACAATCCATTCAAAACAAGTCCATGAACGATGCTCCCATTGTAGGGTGTCAAGTGGGGAAAAAACTCCTCTATTGTTTAGTTGGCCATGCAGATGAAATATCAAAAAAAATGAGTTAGGCAAGTAAATAAACTCAATCTCAGAGTTCATGGTTTCAATGACAATGGGAAATGGAGGTGTTAAAGTGTTGTTCTACATAGAAATGAAATATTGAAGCATAAATCCAATATAACACTGCTAGCGTTTTATTTCGCAACTTTCGATGTGAAAGCAAAACGGACACATGTGCAGTAGAACCGCTCTTCGAATTTCAAGGGGAACCTCCCTATAAAATAAAACTTAACTAAAACTATACAATATGAACAAACTTTTCAGGGGTTTTTCATACTTATGCTGAATGAAAGGGAAATTTGTGATCTTTTTGGTTATGCAGCGTGCGGAAGGCAGAAATGCTCATTCGATAGTGAAGCAAAGATTTTGTGCTTTTTGATTGAAAACAAAACCTAGGCTATATGCTTACACTACTCAACTAAATTCAGAGGCTAAGCAAGGCAAGTACACGCGAATCGGATTGAATAACACTTGAACACGAACGCCAAGATTAAATCGAATACAGAAGGGACCCAGCCGCGACTCGTATATTCAACTTTATTTACAACACAAACTTTGCAAATTCATTAAATGACTTCTCCTTGGGCACAGATGACGAAACATTTCATTTAACATTTATCAGTGAAAGAAGGCATAATAGATGTTTATCGAACAAACAACAAAAACACAGATTGAACATCGGGTAATTAACAACTCCAGCGTAATGAAGGCATGAGAATTGCCATTTTCATTAATTGATCAAAATATAACACTGAATACTTAACACTTGAATATTGAATACTGAAAAAGCTAATTGCTAAAAAGCTTCGAAAAAAAACTAAATAACAATGAAGTTGAATTCTAAAATCTATCCCTTGTGCTTGTGCGCACTTATTTATACAACTATAAAGCAAATGCATGAGAAAAATTAACTTAAGTCTGACTACTATTTGCATGATATGCAAACTTATTACAGGCAACTATTTGCTCAACTAATGATTAATCATTAAACATGTGACCTCTAGTTGAAAAAGTCATATTCTTTGCATGAGCACTTTACTTGACTGGAGATGACTTTGGATCTCTTTCTGATTTGTATGAACTTTTATTTTCCATAATGAACGCCAACCTTTAAATTTTGATTGCCTTCTTTGAATCATAAATAGGATGTAGATAGAGGCGTATTAGAAATCTTTGCAAAGTGTGTTGAAAGAAGAAAAGAGGCACTTTTGGTTTATTAGGTTCTCTGCTCTAGTCCCTTCTCCCCAAGCTGTCGTAGACCTCTTTGTTGCATAGGCATGGAATCCTTTGTTTGAAGGCATTTTCATTCTTTTATTGTGGCTTTTGAAAAATCTTCTTGTTGAACTATGTATGTTGAGCGTTGACATGACTGTAGGCGAGAGGAAGCCTTCTCTAGCGTGACTTTTTTCGGAAGATGTGTTCTAGTACTTGCATGCTTTGATATCCATCTATGCTAGGAGGTGCGATCCACTTGGGCAAGCGCTTTAAGGGAGAATATGGGCGTCCAATATCTCACACAGTTTTCTCTTTTTTGAAGTGGCATTGAATTTCTCCAACTCTGAGTGCGGCATCTTCCTAAATGGATTACCTTTAGAAACTGACTTCACGCTGATACCTGTTTGGAGTGATTTATCTCTTGTCTGGGTGAATGGAATGATCTTGGCGAATCATTTTTTCTTGCTATGCGTTGAGATTTTCTCTTTCACTTTGGCTTGTTGAATGCTTGATGTAGGTGTGAGAAATGAACTGTGGAATGGGCCTGTGGAAAATCAAGCGCGGGCTCCTCCATAAAAGTGTGTGCATCCTCATATGAGCGCGTCCTCCATTTTACCTTCACGTTCCCTTCTAGATGGCCCATTTCATTCTTCCTTTATAGCTCGTGCAACCTGAAAACTCATGCATTTTATCTTCTACAGGCGTGTTTCATAGTGGTATGAGACGCTTTGATTGTGTTCGGAGATCCATTTTAATTATTATTTTTTTTAATAAATATTAATAATAATAAATTATTAATAATATTCATTAAAAGAAAACAATAATATTATTAATATATATATATATATAATTTTATTTCAAAACTTAACGACACAACATTTGACAAGGACAATTAACACATTTAATTTTGATATATTAAATTAAATAACTAATAATAAATTATCAATTATAAATTAATAATCAAAACTAAATTTTAGAACAAGCAGAAATGCTTTAAAATTTCAAAGCCTTGGATTCGAATGCAATGACAGTGGATGACAAACACAAACAAGTTGACATCAACATTTCACGACAAAGATCTTGGGACTTCAAACTTCGCCAAAACAATCTTTGGACCTGACCCGACTTATGACACTTCGACTTGATGACCATGACAAAACGGTGCAACAACTCGAACGATACAGACAACCTGATGACGAGGGAAAGAGTTTCGGATTGGGTACAACAATTGGCTCTGTTTGGTGACCACGGCGTATACTTGCGGCGTAGGAGGACCTCAGAATCTCTGGATTTTGCACGTAGACCAGTGCCTTATCAGTTGGACAATAGAGTCAAAACAAGCCTAAGTCGCCTAACAAAACACATCCCTAAATCACGTAAACATAACTTTTAACAAAATGACTAGGGAGACAACATAAACAATGTGGAACACAAAAAAGCTCTTTTTTCGAGCGAGAACAAGAACAAAAACTATTACACAAAACCATCAACAAGTTCAAAAAAATAAGAACCTCTCCTCCTGAGCTGGGAAATTTGTCTTGGCAGCACATAGTCTTTCTTCCTATGCAACACCCCTTCAAAGAGCCATGGTTTCGATGGGTAGACACGATCATGCCATGAGAAGTTCATGACGAACTAATTGATATGCATTAGCTCAGGTAGATCCTCTTCTTCCATGGTGAGCAATCTCTGTATCAAGCGAAGGTACAAAACTTCTTTCTGAAGATATGAAGCAAGGTCCTTTGGCCAAAGTATGCTTGTGGGAATGGTAACCACCACATATCGAACTTGGTGTTCTTCGTCCATGTCTTCAACATATGAAACCTTGAACTCAGTCCGTGTGTCATTCTCTGGAAAAGGTCGAAGCTGCTCATATAGAATTTCCATTACAGGTTCCTGACTTACAAGGTCCACAACTATCAACAACGGTGCACCTAGTAATTGGGAAACCTCTTCATCATTCTCATCGGTCATGTCTTCGTCCATCCAATCCTCAGAATCAGAATGTGATAGATCATCAAGATCTGAATCTTGAAGCACCTGATCGTCGTCAAAGCATACTCGTTGAAAAATATCTTCTCCTAGTAGCTCGCCTTGCCATCCATATTCTTGAGTCTCATCAACTTCCATAGAGTAATCACATTCAATGAATGAGTCTTTGAGAACATGAATGCAAATATCTGGTACCATCTCATTTTTGGCAACCATACACTTCTCGTCTTCTGACATGTGGGTAGGATTAAGGATCTAAGCCTTGTGTTTCTTCTTCTTGTGCTTGATTGATTTCACATAAGGCATATCTCACCACACACTTGTCGAGAATTTATGATTTCTCCATATGATTCTCTTCAGTGACCAAGACTAAATATTCCATGAGCTCTTCTCCTTCTTTATCTGTTGCAACATGGCAATCTTGTGCAGGTTATTCTTCCACAGATTCAGTGATAACCTGAGAAGGCTTAATGATATCCTCTTCACCAATGTGTATGAAATCTTCTAGAGACAAGGATGAAGATGGGTTGAACTGCAAAAGAAAATTCACATTATCCTCTACTGAAGATTCACTCTCCAAGTGATGCAAAAAACTATCAAGATCAGGTAAAGAATCTTCTATATGGTCTCTTGATTTGACGAGTGCCTCCAATAATGAATCATCTTCAACATGAATTTTTTTCTCTTGCTCCAACTGTGATGTCTCTTTAATACCTTGAAAGAAGATACCAACTCCTGATGACTAGACCTTGGTCTCTTGTCCTAACATCAACTAAGATGGTTGATCATTAGCACTTGTGGAAACTTTTATCTTCAAAGTTGAAAAGTCCTTAGAAAGAAAATCTCGGTCACCTCCTTGGATTGCATCTAACACAAGTTCTTCAAACCACCCTTCAAAAGAAGATAAGAACAAATTGGATTCACCATTGCTCTCTATGACTTCCTTGCAACTTTGATCCTGAGAGGTTTGCTGCATTTCTTCCTCCTCAGAGAAAGTATGCAACACTTGCATTCCTTCAGGTTCCTTTTCTGTCAAAGATCCTTCTTCAGCCTCAAAGAATTGATGCAAAGTAGGTAAGATTTCAACTTGAGATAAATATGCTTGCTCCATTGATAGATCCTGGCTATGCAGACACATGAAGTCGCTTGAAACATGATTATGAAAATCATTCCTTTGTATATTTGATTTACATTGGATAAATCCCACCACAGAGCCGCCATCTGATTCGTCTAAGAGATGTTCAGGATCATCCGATAATCCTTGGTTTTGTCTTGAAGCCATTAAAACTTGCATGAGTCTTCTCATTTCAGGACAATTTTCTCCATCATGTCTATTCGTTGCATGGAATAACTAGTATGTGTATGTCGCAGGAGATTGTTTTGCCACTTGCCCTATTGGTGAAACAGGCTGATCACTGACATAATTGATAAAATAGTTTTGCCAATTTGGAGGAGATGGAACTCGTTGTAGAGGTGAGACATTCAAAAGCACCAACGGTTTGATTGAATCTCTTGATATCTTTCCCGAGGTGATCATGTTGTCTTCTAACTCAACAGCAAACTCTTGAGCCTCTTGCAATTCCATTGAATTTCTTTGCTTGAAATAGAAAGAGACTTCAGAAGATTGTGCAGTTGTGAAACAACTGAGAAGGATTCCTAACGAAGGATTCAAGGTGTTCACAACTTTGCCAACCAGACAATTGAATCTGCCCACGAACTCTCGCATCAGCTCACTTTTGTCTTTCTTGATGTTCGAGAGCTGAGCAAACAAACATGACTATCTTCTGCAAGCTTGAAACGAGCAAGAAATTTCTCGTTCATGGACTCCCAACTCGTGATCGAACCAGCAACAAGGTGATTAAACCATTTAGCTGCGGTGCCTCGCAAGCTCTGCACAAAAAAACGAACTGCAACATCTTCATGTGCAACACTAAGAATCCCACAAGCGGTGGTGAAAGCTGAAATATGCTCATCAAGATGTTGCTTGCCATCACCATGAAACTTCGAAATTTTTTTCCTTGAGCCTTCAGGAAGTTCATGGTTTTCCTCCAATGCCAATGGACCGATCTGATTTCCCAACGGTCGAGGTGGGTAATTGTTGATGTGATTGGCCTCCTTATTAGCCATGAGAAGCCTTCTGCTGAAACTGGAAAAATTGAGTGCACTTTGGACCTTTTTGAATTTGCAATGGATAAGACGGAGGTCTTATGTCATTCCCCAATAGAGTTGCCAAAAACTATTGGCATTTTATTTTGCACCTTTTGGTGTGAAAGCAAAACGGACATATGTGCAGTACAACCGCTCTTCGAATTTGATGGGGAAGCTCCCTGTAAAATATAACTTAACTAAAAGTCTAAAACTATACAATATGAACAAACTTTTCAGTGATTTTTCATACTTATGTTGAATGAAAGGGAAATTTGTGATCTTTTTGGTTATGCAACATGCGAAAGGCAGAAACACTCATTCGATAGCAAAGCAAAGATTTTGTGTTTTTTGACTGAAAACAAAACCTAGGCTATATGCTTACACTACTCAACTAAATTCAGAGGTTGAGCAGGGCAAGTACACGTGAATCGGATTGAATAACACTTGAACACGAACGCCAAGATTAAATTGAATATAGAAGGGACCAAGCCACGACTCGTATATTCAACTTTATTTACAACATAAAGTTTGCAAATTCATTAAATGACTTGTCCTTAGGCACAGATGACGAAACATTTTATTAAACATTTATCAGCGAAAGAAGGCATAATAGATGTTTATCGAACAAACAATAGAAACATAGATTGAACATCAGGTAATTAACAACTCCAACGTAATGAAAGCATGAGAATTGCCATTTTCATTAATTGATCAAAATATAACACTGAATACTGAACACTTGAATACTGAATACTAAAAAAGCTAATTGCTAAAAAGCTTCGGAAAAAAAACTAAATAACAATGAAGTTGAATTCTAAAATCTATCCCCTTGTACTTGTGCAAAAGCACTTATTTATACAACTATAAAGCAAATGCATGAGAAAAATTAACTAAGTTTGACTACTATTTGCATGATACGCAAACTTATTACATTCCATCTGCTTCACTCGAACTCAAACTAATTACATACAACTATTTGCTCAACTAATGATTAAACATGTGATCTCTAGTTGAAAATGTCATATTCTTTGCATGAGTGCTTTACTTGACTGGAGTTGACTTTGGATCTCTTTCTGATTTGTATGAACTTTTATTTTCCATAATGAACGCCAACCTTTAAATTTTGATTGCCTTCTTTGAATCATGAACAAGATGCAGATAGAGGCGTATTAGAAATCTCTGTTGAGTGTGTTGAAAGAAGAAAAGAGGCACTTCTAGTTTATTAGGTTCTCTGCTCTAGTCCCTTCTCCCCAGGTTGACGTAGACCTCTTTGTTGCATAGGCGAGGAATCCTTTGTTTGAAGGCATTTTCATTCTTTTATTGTGGCTTTTGAAAAATCTTCTTGCTGAACTATGTATGTTGAGCGTTGACATGACTGTAGGCGTGAGGAAGCCTCCTCTGGCATGACTTTTCTCAGAAGATGTGTTTTGGTACTTGCGTGCTTTGATATCCATCTATGTTGGGAGGTTCGGTCCACTTGGGCAAGCGCTTTTAGTGAGAATATGGGCGTCCAAACTCTCACACAATTCTTTTTTTTGAAGTGGCATTGAATTTCTCCAACTTTGAGTGTGGCATCTTCCTAAATGGATTACCTTTAGAAACTAACTTCAAATTGATACTTGTTTGGAGTGATTTTTCTCTTGTCTGGGCAAATGGAATGATCTTGGCGCTTCATTTTTACCTGCCATGCGTTGAAATTTTCTCTTTCACTTTGGCATGTTGAATGCTTGATGTAGGTGTGAGAAATGAACTGTTGAATTGGCCTGTTGACAATCAGGCGCGAGCTCCTCCATAAAAGCGCGTGCATCCTCATCTGAGCACATCCTTGAATTTACCTTCGTGTTTCCTTTTGGATGGGCGCGTTTCATTCTTCCTTTATAGCCCGTGCAACCTAAAAACTCACGCATTTTATCTTCTACAGGGGCATTTCATAGTGGTATAAGGCACTTTGATTGTGTTTGGAGATCCCTTGCCCGTGCGCTTTCCTGACGCGTCCTCCTACAACCTAGCACATCTGAAAAGGAAGAGCGCCTGTTTTTATCTTAGCGCGCTTTGTTTTACTTCTGCCTTTTTTCTTTTTAACATGCCTTTCACAAGGCACCTCCAATACGTGCTTCGAAGCGCTTTCATTCACTTTGTACTTTGACTTCTTTATAAGGAGCCTTCATTTCAAAATGAAGCGCTTTTATTTTTTATAAATTTTTATTTTTAGATTTCTTTTTAAATTTTTAATTATTATTTTTGATAAAAAAAATATTGATAATAATAAATTATTATTAATATTCATTAAAAGAAAACAATAAGATTATTAATATATATATATATATATATATT
The DNA here is from genome assembly GCA_027924645.1 of Cunninghamia lanceolata. Classification (NCBI taxonomy): domain Eukaryota; kingdom Viridiplantae; phylum Streptophyta; class Pinopsida; order Cupressales; family Cupressaceae; genus Cunninghamia; species Cunninghamia lanceolata. The sequence goes on from BSBN01000066.1 coordinate 8,765,420, forward strand.
TATTTATTTTTATTTCGAAACATAACAACACAACATTTGACAAGGACAATTAACACATTTAATTTTGATATATTAAATTAAATTACTAATAATACATTATCAATTATAAATTAATAATCAAAACTAAATTTTAGAACAAACAAAAATGCTTTAAAACTTCAAAGCCTTGGATTCGAATGCAATGACAATGGACGACGAACACAGACAAGTTAACATCAACATTTCACAACAAATATCTTGGGACTTCAAACTTTGGCAAAACAATCTTTGGCTGACTCAACTTATGACGCTTCGACTTGACGACCATGACAAAACAGTGCAACAACTCAAACAATACAGACAAGGAAAACCCCTATGATGGATGAAAAACCTGATTGGCAGGAGACAATGCTCTCTACTAGAGTGTAGTACTCATAATAGACAAGTACAAGAGATTACAATCCTCCTATCCAGCCTATGACTACTTCAGCTTCTACTTATGGAAGGTACAACCTTCAATTGTCATCCTCCCTCCTTTGATTCAAACTTCCAATGGTTCTTATAAGTGTTGGAAGACTCCCTTGATATGTGCAAAGCCTTCCCCTTAGGATCTAAATAGATAAAGATGCTTGTTCATTCCAAATTCTGCTCATTCTTATGGTTCAGACAAACCACCACTAACCAATCAAAATCATCATTGTTCAATACAAAACTGCCCCGACACTTTTGAAACTGCCTATATTGACTTCAAGACCATCGCTTATTCATAGATTTGCACTAGCAGTTACACTTTTGTCCATTGTCAACTTCAAAATTGACGCTTGATAAAATTGACAATTCTATCTATAACAAAACAATGAGTAGTTGCACTTATCCAATTTTTGAACCTAATACTTATTTGGATGCTATGTACCTCATTGATACCATTTATATAGATGGTTTTGGCCATGCAACATGCTGAAGTGTCTTTCTACTTGAAGATGAGTTTTACTCCTCAATCTAGCCATGCAACATGCTGAAGTGTCTTTCTACTTGAAGATGAGTTTTACTCCTCGATCTGGCCATGCAACATGCTGAAGTGTCTTTCTACTTGAAGATGAGTTTTACTCCTCGATCCAATACAGATCAGTTTGATCTTGATGATATTGAAAAAGTATTTGGTTCCCTTATCACCCTCTCTAATCCAAGTCGTTATAGACCTAAGTCTTGCACCCTAAGCAACATAGGTTTCATGCACCCTCAAAGAGCATTTTAATTTCACCACATGCTCAATCAAGATAGGATCTTAAAGAACTTCAATACCAATCTCAGCCCCAATCAGCTCCTCAACATTTCACTATCTACTTTTTTCACTTTGGCCTTCATTCTCCCATAAGTCCTTACAAATTTTTGAGTTGCATCTATACAAGTTTGCCAAGAAGAGATCATAGATTGTCATATCCTCTTTTCAGAACTAAAAGAATTAATTGAGGACTAGTAGCCTATTTTTATTTCCTGTAGGCTAAGGGATAAAATAAGAGAAATATTAATAATATTTTAAGTTGAGCCCAATCACTTTATTCTCTAATGGGGCAACTTATATATTATATTTAAAAAGTGTTTTCAAACACTTGGAGGGAAAAGTAATTTCAAATGGAGGGCCCAAAAGGCAATTATAAAGGAGAATCATTTGTTCAAAGCAAATTCTTCGATTTTGTCATTTCACTATTCCTTCCAATTCAGAGTTTGAAGCATTCAAGGATGAAAACCCTTAGTGTGGGAAATCCGAAGGACAAAAACCCTTTTGATTTTCATATTTGGGTTTGAGGATGAAAACCCTTTTATCCCTTAGAGGTGATTCCATCCAAAGATCACAATTGTGCTGATGTATTGAAGATTCATTGAGGATTTGATGTCATTATCAGTTGCTACAATGCCGCTACAGTGTGAAAGGGTTAGATTTGCTCATTTTGAAAGGGTTTCAGATATTGTTGTTGCTTGTGACGATTTTCAATCATTCATTGGTTGTTTCCAACCATCATAACTGTTGCACCCAGCCTTTAATCATTGTTTCCTATCATCATAAATGTTGTATCTAGGGTTTTAGATTATTGGCTACTGTTTATGAGACTTTTCAATCATTGGATCTGCTAAAACATCGCATTATTGTCGCCATACAACAATACGTTGTTGATTTTTTTAGGTTTCAGGATATTGGATTCTTGTTACCAATCATTTACAGCTATTAGAGGAAGGTTGCAGACTTGTTCTACATATTTGCTACTGCTGCACTAGATCCAACCCCTCTATTGACTACGCCATCATTAATTGGCAATTTTGGGAATGTTCGCATGTAATGTTCCTAACCAAACCGTTAGTAGAATTTCACCAAATTTTCAAAATCAATACAAACCCAAGCTCTTTCTGATCACCAAGGTTCCAAAGTGGGCAAGGTGAGAGTATATTGAAATTGGGATGCAGACAATAAGCAAACTAACATAACTCACTAGTGGCAAGCCGCACAGTTTACAATCAATGCCAAATTGGCAAATAGTATGCAAATGATCAATGTCAAACTAGCAGATTACAAAAGACAAATCCGATCAATGCCAAACTGACAAATAACAAACAGATTTGAATCAATGCCAAATTGGCAGATAATAAAATGCAGATCTTGGCGGCTATGCCATCCAATCACTATTATAATGCAAGTGTAAATAATAAATGGGCCCTGGCAATAGAACTTCCAGAATCCACTACAATATCCAACCTCTTCTATCTAGCAGTAAACCGCACAAAGGTTACAATTAATGTATAAATTGTAAATGCTGGTAATGTTAATAAAATGAAGTAAATACTCGCAATAACCAACAGATATCATGCAATTAAAACTCTTCAATAATCACCTCTAGACAGCATACCCAAAATTAAGAAATGGATCAGCAATAAACTCCAGTATAGTTCAGAAAACTCAAAAAATTACATTCACAGCAGCTCCAAAGCTTTCATTCCATCACCAAAAATGGCAGTTGATGTATTAGAGGAGATTTGCAGGTGTTAGCCGCTCTAACAACCTCAAATAAGATGTCGATTTACCCCAAATAGGTCACGCCTTGAGTGGAAAAGGATGCAACAACAACAAATAATTTCCAACAGTGAATGCCCCTTGAAAACTTAATACAGCAGCCTTTTCCTTGGTCTATTATTTATCACCCAAAAGGTACAGCCAACAACAATATTGTTTAAAGCAAATAAACTCATAAATTAATGATTTCAGCACTAAGATACTGTACAGCCTGATGCAATGATGATATGGCCCAGCAAGACCCCTTTATGCAGCGATTTGATTTGATTTGCAAATATTGATGTTAGGTAATCCCTCTTCAAACCAGAAAATGCACACCAAGCTCACATTCAAACATTAAACTCAAACACACAAATGAAATCTGGAAGCACACCAATATTTATTTTATTTTCTAAATATTCCATACCACACAAAACAATTAAAATCTTCACACCAAACTGAAAATTGAAAGTACAATGCAAATATCAGCTCGTTGGTAATCCCCAGATGGAATTACTCTGTTGGAATGGAGGATTTTGTCCTCCATTTGCCAATAGGGTTTTCTAGGGCCAAGAAATGAACACAAAGGCTCGATTTTGGAAACAAAGGTTTTTTAGATAAAATTGTAATGACCACCCTACTTTTTTTTTGATAATTTCAACAGAGATGAAGATGCAATCATGCAAACTCCTCAACACTTTCTGATCACCCAAATCCCAAGATGGGCAAGGTGAGAGCATATAGTGTGTTGGATCCACACAAACTATCCAATGTAGCTATAGAGATGTAAGCAATTAAAGATCACTGCGACACATGAGGCAGCCGAGCTGTCCACAACCTGTGCTTGTTCAATGGAGTGGTCAATGCAACACAAAGGTTCACACTAGGCAGCAAAGCCGACCACAACTACACTCCTTTAGTGGAGTGTGATATGCAAACAGAATGAGCACACGAGGTGGCTAAGCCGACCTTATCAACACTTGTTCAGCGGACGTTTGCAATGCAAGCCATTGGCAGATTGATTCAAACTCGATCAAACCAAAATGGTCGATTACATGCAAGTCTTTCATGCGAAAATGGGCTGAGATATGAAATGCTATATTAACTGGCGATAAACCATCCAGTTTTACATTATGAAAATGCATGCAATAACAATGCCTCCAGCGGTACTACCTTCCAAGGTTGCAAACGAATTTGAGATGCACTGAAAATGACAAATTTACAAGCAAATAGTATGCAACATCAAGTTTATAAAATCTGAAATGAATAATTAGACTGCTGCAACTTTATATTAGATCATGAAACTCAAGGAATCATTAAGGAAACTTGCTTACAATGATAGAGAGCTGATGCACACTAAAGTATACCACCAAAGAAGGTTGCAAGAAGATGCTACAGGACTGAAATCACTCCATTCTGCTGATAACTCTGCTAAATCAGAACTGAAAACATCATTTATGGGAGTACCCAGTTGAACCCAAAGGTCAAAATCACACAAATAGAGTGATGTTCACTGTCATCAGATTCTTCTTACACAGTAATAAACAGTCCAGCCTTCCAATACTCTGAAATAGATTGATAAAATCCCTTAGAATATGCAGCAGCCCCAAACTAAGGTGCACGGCCTCCTCAAGAAACTATACGGTCACCAAAGATATCAAAAACCAAAGAAAGAAAACTAAGAAATTATTTGCCTTAGTGTTTTAAAAGTGGCGGCCCCCACCAATAGCTCAAGTAAGACAAAATAAAGAGGTGCTTCTTCTTTTTCATAAAACCATGAAATTTGATAGGGAAAGCTCAAACACCATTCATTTGATAATGAGAGACCCACTTGAATCTCCACACATCCCTTAACCAAGCAAACTAATAAAATTCCAAGCGCTAACTTATATGCAATGTAAACTTTAATTCCCATGCTTCACAAATTTAAGAAAGACTCAGTACAGTGCCAAGGAGGAAAAGGTACGGATTAAAGGAAATCCACAATTTCCTTCTCAATTTGTTAACGCCGCCTCTAGAATGGGTTCGCCCAATATTAAAAAGAATTCACTTCAAATAAACATCCAGAACTTGCAATTTATAAAGTACAGCCTCTCACAAGGGAGTGTGACCACTACCAAAGACTCCTCAATGCAACACAACAATCACTGCAAAGAATTATCAGCAATATGTTAAACATAATCTTCATTAAAACCCACAATTCTAACATTTCAAAACATCCAACAAATTAGCAAACTGATTTTTCTGGATTAAACTTCAAACTTCAATCTGCAACTCTTTGTAGAAACAACCTGGAAATGAAATCTCCTCAAACTCATAACCAAACACTGCAAAATCAAAGGCACCAACGTTCAGCTCAAAGGCAATCTCTGAATGAAATTACTCCAATATCTTCAGCATTCAACGTAGTGGTAATTTCTGGGTGAAATCACACTATCCAGTTAGGAGGGTTTTAGTCCCCGAAACTGGTATTTTCTAGAGGGTTTCCGTCCTCAAGAAAATATGGAGAACATAGGTTCTCTCAGAAACAATATTCAAGCTAACGTCACAACAGATCTCAACTCCTTATAAAGGCACTTTTAGGGCAACTTAAGCGAGAATAAAATATTAATTTCTCTTTATCTCCATATTCTCCTCAAATTATAAAATAAGTCATTTTATGTGTGCAGAAGTCCCCTTATGTCCCCTTGAACCAAGCGCCACTTAAGTGCACAAATTAAAGTACCTTTAAATAAATAATCAAATAAGATGTAAAATAAAGTTACTTTTTGACAACTTAAATAATTATTTAATTAAGATATGTACTGCAGTATATAACTTCGCAACCAATGATCTATAGTACATAACTTCAAACCAACAGTCCACAGTACACAACTTCGAGCCAACGGTCTGCAATACACAACATTGAGCCAACGGTCTGCAATACACAACTTCACAACCAATGGTCTGCAGTACAGAACTTCACCCATAGAAAGTTGGAGAGTTGTCACTCTCCAAGGAGGATAGACTTCTCCAAGAATGTTGGAATGACCCCAAAAAGGGACATTACAAAAATGGCAGAGTTGCAAATGAGCCCACTCCCTTTTTATAGACCCTTGAGAGAATTAAAATAATAATATTTACTTTTCCCAGCCCAAAACTTATTTTAATTTTATTTTTGTAACTCTACCCCAAAATAATAAAACATTACTAAGAGTTACATAAGGCTTTATTATGCCCCATTTAGACAGTCTGGCAAATAATAATAAAGTTGTCTTTTACAATGCTTACGAGAATAATATTAAGACCAGCTTTAATTATTATTTATTAAAATATTTCCCTAGCCCAACCCATTAACCTACAAGAAATCAAAAATAGGCTAAGGGGCAAAGTCGAATGCTTAGGGCCGAAAAGGGGACATGAAACCACAACCCTTGACTCCTACAGCTGCCATACAGCTTCACTGGAGTCATTCGCTGAGGGTTTGCCTTTCGTACAAGTGGTACAAACCATTGTAAGTGGAAATTGCAAATTAATGTGAGCTAGAATTAGTAAACATTGTCATAATTGTATAGCAGGTTGATTTTACATGCTAATACAGGGTTTATTGCTAATACAGCAACTCCCCTTCCCCTTCCAATATATGGAGTGTTAACTTGGACAGCCTTGAGTCAAAAATTTTAAGAGCCCAATTCAAAGTAATCAAATTAGACATAACTTATTGAAGAGGTATACAGTCAACATTCTCTCTAAAGTTAAACCTTCTAACCATTCTCACAACTCTTCTATCTTGTGCTTCTAACCCCCTAACATTCCAACCAATGATCTTCATGAATTTATAGGATAAGGAGATTTGGGGCAATGTCTAGGCTGAGACAATTTTGGAAACAATTAGTAATTTTCTCATCTTTACCTCTCTTCCCACTTCTAGTCTCTAAAGATGGCGAAGATTTCCTTTCTTTACTTTACTCGGCATGTATACCTAACCCTATTGAAATAGACGACTTTGTGCATAACCTCTAAAGAATCTTCCATACTCACATTATGCACTTCATCCATTACATTTCACAATTTGACTTTCTGTCCACTATTCCTAGTAACCAGTGGATCAATTGTAAGCCTCTCTACTGCATCCCCAATTACATTCTATTGTTCTCTACTGAAAGGGGAAATTCAGTCAACACCTTGGAAGATTTTCCTTTGACATTAACAAAATCTAAAATCTTTTTAGATAGGTTCTTTTCAAGAAAGTCTAATTTGGACAGGGATTTATTAATATCCCTCAAGTTATTGGCAAGTTACAAGGTGGCCTCAAACAAAGTCTTTGGTTGATCATTGGCAAAGATAACCACGTATTCTTCAAAAGGTATTCAATTCAAGTTCTTCTGGCAGGGGAGGCAATGGTTTGGGAGGAAAAACTTCAGCATGTTCACTTCTATAATTTGGTGCTACTAACAAATATGGCATACCCCTATTTTGAATAACATCTAAACTTTTACACACAATAGAGTTACTATTGACAATCAACAAATGTCTTTTCCTAAGATATCCATCTTTCTTGCAAGAAAAACAATTAGTAAGAACTCTTAACCATAAATATTACACACAAATTTCTTGTTAAAAACAAAATTCTAGGGCCTCTAGAAAAGAATTTGAAAGCTTTAACGAAATCAAAACCAAGTGCTTAAATGTGGCAGAGTGATCCTAGATTCTTACACCTTAATAACATTACATGTCTCAATCCAAAAAGGGGTTGTATATTTAGTAATTTGATCAAAATTAACTCTAAATCCCATGGATGGGCATGAAACAAGGACTTACCCTTATTCCCAAAAACATTTATCTATTAACCGATTAATCACTTAACCTTGCTAGGGTTTTTAAAACCACAACAAAAATCCTTTTCTGTATCATGCTACAAAAGCTCACATAAATCTTCATTCTTTTCTTCCAAACATTCACAATCCACTCATCAAAGAATCTATAGGATGGCAAAGCCTCAGCATTCAAAGTTCAAACAAACCAGAAAAACACCATTTTTCTTCAAACTAACTTCTTCTTCATCTATAGCTTTCTTCAATGCATCATTAGGAGCGAGGGAGAGAAGGTTAAAACACCTACTAAGTCATCCAGTTGTGATTGGGCATCATTGTCTTTTGCTTGTATATCCCCCATCTCTCTTTCCTTCTCTTCCTCCAGCAATTACAAATGTCGTTCTCTATCCTAGCACAATATGTTCTCTTACCACCTCCCTAAAAGTCTTCCTCCCTTGCCTACTCTTCTCTTTCACTCTCTTGCTAGCAAGGGAGTTAGGGTGATTTTCAAGCGGACACAAAGGAGCTCCTTGGCCCTTACAACTATCAACACATTTCTCAAATTGATTTTCTTGGCACAATGTTTGCCCATATTTATCCCTAGGAAATATCTTTGGTTTGGGTATTTTTGCTTGTGTCCTGTTTTCATGAGACCATGTTTAATTTTTATTCTCCTTGTTTCATTTTTTTCTATTTCCCCAAGTTGAGTCCTTGTCTCTGTTGCAGTCAGGTGAATCAGTCATGTCATGTTCTTGTTTTACCTTCGCCCCCAAATTTGAATTTTTGGTTATCATCTTTGTGGGTTTGGCATATATTATGGTTTATCTTGGTTAAATCCAAGCATGTCTAAAGGTGTATAGGTCAATTGCCATGTGTTTGTGCAGTGGGAGCCAATTTTCATCTTTGGTGGTACAGATGTGTGCCATGAAAGGAAATATGCACTAAATCCTAGTTAATCATATGAGGAAAGTATTAGAAGTTTTCCGATCTTTGTGAATTTCAGCAAAGTTTCAGCATAGAATAACACTTAGAATAAGGACAGGAATAGAAGAGAAGTAGAACAGAACAGAACCACAAGACGTGTGATGTAGTCACAGCCTCAGAGCCTAGTGAAAGGCAGCTTGAGACGTGCAGCTCCACACACAAAAACAAACAAAATTGTAACAGCAGTTCATAAATTTAGAAATCACAGACTAATTCAGAATTCACTGACCCCTTAGGCATGTAGCCTATCTACAAGATAATGTAAACTGATTTAGACAAAGACTAACACCTACTGGTTCTAGTGCAGTCCTATGAAGAACTGCATAAAATACTAACTCTATTTTATCTCTCTTAACCCCCTTAGGTATATCTTCCTTTATTGAATCCGTACTCCACTCTTCTCTTTGATCTCTGCCCTTTAAATAAATATATATAAAAGATTACACCCAGCAGCACAAAATAAACATTTTATATGGCATGACCAAGAAGGGAGATCACAGCAATGAACTTTCCCATGATCACTAACCGCCGGCATTGATTAACCACATTCTAGCAATAGGAATTATGATAGTCAGCACCTAAGAAGAGGTAATATTTATGACAGGACTGCAGCACCCAGAATCTGCCAGCCAGTAATAACAGTGAATGTAATTCCCACGCCAGGTAATAGAAAAGAAGTCAGCACTCGCAAATAAGCCTTAGGCAGGTCCCAGCTGGTACGAGTTTCAAAATTGATCAGGATGAGGTGGACCCCACCTCAATACCATGTCTCAACAGCAAGGAGCGCTGGTATCCATGTGGGCCCAGCATAACTGTTTGGCAGCAGAGAAAATGTAACGGCCAGCCAAAGAAAATACCCACGAACCAAGCAACGACCAGCATTTCGTGTGGACCCACCCGGCACTTAAAAAACAAAATTGCCATTCTTTATGTAGTGCTAAGAAAGGAATTTATTTGCCAAACAGGAATGTGTGGGCCCCAATAAGACAAACTAATGCCCAACAGAGGATTTAAAGGAAATATCTGTAATGTTTGTTATTACAAGTCCAACATACTGATGCCAGCATATCGGAATAAGCGATGAGGAGGATTAGGCATGTCACAGCATTGAGGAGCTGAATTTATGAACAGCAAACAGACCTGCAACACACAACAAAATCAGAAGAAAACCAAAATTTGTTAGAAGAAAATCTTTTTGGGTGTGCAGGGTGGCACGAGTCCCAAAATGCTCCTGCATCCATGTGTCACCAGATGTACCATGGAAAAACCCTCGTAAGGGATGCAGCCTCCAAAAGCACAACACCCAATGTATTCATCAGCAACAAAGGTTACAATACATTATCAAGATCTTTGTACTTCAATGAGGTCTACACTCTAAATTTGGGGGAATTCCAGCAACATAACCCTGCATAAAACTGAACATAATGTCTACATCCCAAACCCTGTATATAGAAGCAAAGGAGACCCAAGAAACCAAGGATGGTTTTCCAAAACCATGGGATGAAAACCATGAGTCAAAGTCAAATCCAAGAGCTCAGCATTCAACCCATGTACCCTACTCCAAAAGTCACTTCACAATTAGGATGTAACTCTTGTTTGACCGGTTTGACCCCTATGACCAAGGGGTCCAAGTGTAACCCCCAAATGCTCCAACATGAGGCAATACTTACACATGGCTATAAATAGCCAATCAAAGATGCTAGTCATAGTCCACCTAGTAACCCCCTATTCAATGACTTCTTACAACTGTCATAAAACCAATGACACATGGTGGAGAGTGCCAACTATAGAATCTCAAAATTCCATCCAAGTGGGGTGCCATTTTCCATGTGGGCACATTATTTGTAATTAGTACAAAAGATAAAATAATTGCAACTAGACATAGGACTTGCAAGGTGTAGAACACCACCTGTCGCCTAGTCCTAACATGCCATGTGGCACACCTTTATTAACTCACACCTTTCTTCCAAGTGCTTGGGTGTGCCAACATGAACTCTCCCATGAAGTAGAATGGGTAAACATTCACCGTCAACAAGCTTCCACACCAAATTTCCAAGGTTTTGGTACTCTTTTGCTGCAAGAAAATTTCAGGTCCAAAATCTCATTTTTATTTCGTTGATGAACTTTCTGAATCTGGTTTCTCATGTCATGGTTTTCCTATGTTTCCGAGATCCAAAATGTATTTTAATTACATTTCTTTGCACCTTTGAGTCCAAGCAGGTTTCACACTAGATTTGTATGTTTTTGGGTGTCTTATGGCTCCAAAGGGATATGATTCCAAAATCTTGTTTCAAATCCAGTTTCTTGGAAAAGAATTCAAATTCAGGTTTGTTGTGTTCTTCTAGAGATTGCTTTCCAAATATTTGCCATGGTGGAGATGCTTGCCAAGTGCTAATGAGTTGAGGAAGGTAGTGTTCAATCATCGTGGTGATGATGTCTTCAACCTAGGATGATGTGTTCAATTTTGGGTTGATTTGAGTAATGGTGTGCATGAGTTGCAAATGGTGCCTTCTAACACTTTGTTATTCTCCAAGGCATTTGGTTTATCTTTGGTGTGTTTTTGCCTCCGATGCTCCTGCATCCGAGAGGATTATTATCTGGTATTTTATGTGCTTTTGCATCCAGTATCAAAGAGGAGACAAGCAAATCTGCTTAAGGCATGAAGAACCCACAAAATGGTGTGAAATCTTGTCACATGGCGTTGTTCACACTATATTGGTTTTCAAAGGTATAACAGAGTATAAGTATATTGAAGGGAGTTCAAAAGGTTTTCAAGTCTGAAATCCATTTAAATCTAGTTTATTTTAAATTCGGATCCAAATCTGCCTTACACTAGGTTTGGAAACTTTTCAGTGAGTTTGAGCTCTATGGGGATAGTAGATCCAAAATGGTTACATTCTAGCTTTTGGTGATTTTGGATCCAAATTTGGCGAGTCTTAAGTCCAGGAGGCAAGCAAAGTCTAATGGTGATGAGGCAAAAAAATGTGGCACTAATGGACTCTAGTTTGCATGTCAGTATTGGTTCACTCTTGTTTCCTTAGTTCTCTATTGGTCAAGTGGCAGCATCCGATTAGTCTTCAATTTTGGGTGGGGGCAAAGAAATGGATATGAAATATGTTTAAGTCCAATTTACTAAGGGATTTCATGTCTAGTTTTGTTTGGAGGTTTTTGGTAAGAATTTTATCATGCTGCTCTAAGAGGGTCTCGAATCTGAAACGGTTTGCTTCCTAGTTTGTAATGTCCCTTTTTTGGTGCATAGATTTTTGTGCGCATTATGCTTGTTCCTAGTCTCTCAATGGCCATCCGACATGTTTGGGGGAACTCCAAACTTCTTGGAGTGATCATGTTTCTATCTGCAGAGCAATTGTGGGTATCTCAAGTCTGCATTTTCGTCAAGGATGGTTGAAGTTATTTGGCAGAATATATTGGTTCTGTTTAATTATTAAATTTGGAGTTATATGGAGTTTTTATTAAGTTTGATAATTAAACAGGTTATTTTAATTATTTATTGTGCACTTAAGTATAAGGTGGAAATATTTAAAGTGACTTAAATGTTATATCATGTGGGGGTAAAGGAAAATGTTTTATTTTTATATCTTAGTCACTTTAAAGTGTGCACATAACTTGGAAATAGAAATATTTTATAAGTTGGAGGAGAAAAAGATTCTATTTTCAAGAAAGATCATTTTGTAACTCCCAGAGGCTTTTAAAAAAGGGAGTGAGAGCTCATTTGGGGGCTTATGCTTGGTTGATAATATTGTTATGCTGCTGGGATTATTCCAGAAATTCATTCTACCTTCTTGTGGACAGAAACCCACTCAAAGAAGATCAGTTTCGGTGGTGTGATATCCACCCTAGCTGGTGAAGGTGGTTTTCACTCAAGAAACCTCTTGGAGCTTAATGGAGTTGAATGATTTTGTGTAGTTTTTGGTTTGTGGTTCAGTTTTGTAGTATTGCTATATGTTTTAGATCATTTTTGGAGTGTTTGAAAGTGTCTCTGTGGAGTTTCGATTTGGTTTCTGTTATGGTCGTACTATGATGGCCCTACAACTGCATAATGAAATCGATGGTCCTTAGAAATTATTGATGCTGCTATTGGGAATCAACTTGATAGTGATGTTTTTGCTTGCCCTAGACGCTGATTTCAAGAGTATGATGGAGGTTTTTGATGCAGTATTTAATAAGTTAAGAGCAGCTGTACCTTTCCAGGCTGTACGGCCCTGCTCAGGAAAAATTAATAACTGATATTTATATCTATTATGTCTCTGAGGTATAAGTGCTCAGAAATGTTTGTTGGGAGTGTTTGATCAGATTGGGGACAGTTTTATATGTTTAAGATGTGTTTGGAATTCCTTCAAAGGCATCCGTACCTCTGATCCATACGGCTCTGATAGAGGACATTTGGCTTTGTATTGTTATTCAATATGGTGTGACTTGATGCTGTTGTTATGGTATGGATATTGCAGATTGAAGATAACAGTTTAGGGAATTGTTTGTGAAGAAAAATAAAGTTCTGATTTTTTGTAAAGAAAGTATTGTTTCAGGCCAGCCGTACATGTCCAGCAGTCAACATCTTAAATTCAGTCCAGCTTGGGTTTGATCCACTTCATTTTGGCAATCTAATACATGTATTTTGCAGAGACAATGTGCAGGGCAATGATCTTCTTTCACGATTTTCAGGGGTGACATTACTAGATTTATATGATGTGTTATTGATTATCATTGTAATCGTTTCATTGTAATCTTAATGCAATTCACATAATAACCCTTGGATGTTATACCGCCAGTGTGGAGAAAGAATCTTTCTTTATTGTTCTCACCCACTGAATAAGTGGAGTATTCCCACTGAATAAGTGGGTGGCTTTGTAGTCTTTCATGCTTACTTTTTTCCCACTGGAAAGTGGTGAATTCCCACGATACGTGGATGCCCGCCGCAGCGGATGAATTGAATATTCTAGTTGTATTGTTGTTCATTGTAAGCCAAAATCACTGTATGCTCTCACCTTGCCCATACTGGGATTTAGGTGATCAGAAAGTGTGAGGCAATTAGTTGGTTATGCAGTTGAGCTAACATTGTCATCCCTTATATGCAATTTTTAAAAAAAAATTGGGTGTAGTATTTTACATAGTTTTAAGAATTTTGGGTCCAGTTATTAGTATGTTGAGTCCCAATGGTTTCCAAATGATGTGGTAGGGCTAGTATGATGTGTCTCCTAGTTGACAAATTATCTATTATATGTCTAGCTACTCCCAATGCTAATGTTGCAATCAGTAATTGGTCATTTGTCCACAAGGAGAAAAAGAGGCAAATTCAAAATAATTTGTAATCTGATTTATTTAGGGATTTAGGTCTAGATTTACTTGGAGAACTTTAATGCCCATTTTGCCTGTGAGGACGGACCTGAGGTATTTTATGGAACCTGGTTGAATATGCTTTCAAGCCAAGGTTATATCATGCTTTTTCCACAATTTATTATTAAATAAATAAACATGCTTATATAAACATAATCGTGAGTATCTTGTGACTCCAAATATTAAAATTTTTCCCATTTAACTTATGTGCCTCCAATAGAACTAGATTTTGCATATTTGCCATTTACAAAATGAACACAAATATGTATAGACAGTTCCAAAATTTTCAAAACCTTTCAAAAGTCTCAGGGTCCAAACTTTATCATGGGGGCATTGATGGTTTTAAAGGGAATGACTTCCATTAATTTATCTCTGGATATGTAGCCACGTGGATGATGATGTTGACTCACTAATACATTTGGAATGTTTTTGGGTATTATGTTTTGCTTTCAAGGGTGTGTCTAGGGCCATTGATGATCTTCATGAGGTTTGTTGACCTTCGATTTCTCCTTCGAATTCAAACCTATTAAGTTTGTTGTGTTCCACACTTAACTTTAGACTCTAAGTAGGATATGAACCCATGAATGAAATCCAGATTTGTTCAAAATCTCCAAGGGATGTGCCCGTGTGCTCAATTGAACATATTTATTCTCCAAGAATCCCTTGTTGGTGGCTCAAGTGCTAAGTCATCTTGGGAGCCAATTTCTTGTTGCAAACCCTTGTTCTATTGTGAGCACACTCACAAACAATCCAATTATGGATAGTTGTCATAAATCAAGGAATTCAAGTTGTTTCTACGCAATATAGGAGGGAGTTTTTCTCCCAGCTTTTAGATCTTTAGGCCCAGCTCATGCTTATGGGTGTCTATGTATACTCTCTGGTGTCAACAATTGTAGCTTAATGTAGGAATCTATATGAATTCAATTCCTGTAAAGGTTTGTTCTATGGGAAAGCACTCTATAAGCGTTAATTCTCTCTAATTGCATGGTATCTCTGGGAATTGACTGTTTCAGCAATCCTAGAGTCACATTTAGGCTAATCAATCATAATCATAAGGCTTACTGAGGAATATTTACAGATTATGAAGCAATTTGCTCTTTGATGATGTTTACATTCCTTTGGATGTTGTCTAACATGAACTTGCAGCTAGACTGACCAAATTTTCAAGCACATTTTAATTCATCATGTGGAATTTATTCTTTATTTTTGCATATTTTGCTAATCTTGACTCTATCACCAATGGATGAGGCACCAGTCGTGAAGGCAATTGATTGCATCTTTTATATCTTAAAATATTTGTCCATCTGATAAGTTATTTTACGTAGTTTATGGTTCTCAGCTAGTTACATTAGTCATTGGGACATTATAATTGATTCATATATTTTGGGGAACTTCATTGATTATGTATTCGTAGTCTAACCATGTTTAACCAAGTTATTTCATTTGTTGTTTATAGATCATAGGCTTACAAGTCCGGTAAGTTAGCACAAGGGGTAATTAGTAACAAATAATTGGGTTATCCTCATGTGCAAGGTGTAGCTAAGCGATGTGACCTTGTGTTTTTCATTTCTCTTTAATTGTTCTATAGGATCTTCAATTAGAAAGTGTAATTTTTTCAAATAAAAAAGCAATCTTTTTCAATTATATAAAGCTTTCAGAATTTTTATGGGTCATTCATTTTCTTGTTTATGAATATTATATCATTTTTTTAATTTAGTCTTTTTTTTATTTTACATTCATGAAATGATAAACATTTTACACTTTCTACACTTTCATTTCCTTGTAAACGGAATGCTAGTATACTTAAAAATAAACTTTTTGCACTTCCTATAATGTCCCCTTTTTGGCGCATAGACCTTTTGTGCGCATTATGCTTGTTCCTAGTCTTCCGGAGGTTATTCGTCATGTTTGGGAGAACTCCAATGTTCTTGAGTGGTCGTGGCTCAGTCTTGCAAAGCAATTGTTCGTGGTTTTGAGTTTGGCTCGTCATTTGGAGTTCATAGATGCTTTCAGAATTCAGTTCCGACCTCTTGAGTGCTCTCAAACTTTCTTGGAGAAACATGCTAATTTTAGACAGTCACCCAACGGCCTCTGATTTCGTCCAAGTCTTCTATTACACTTTGGTATGATCAGAGTTGTTCGATCGGTGCATTTCTATGCTTTCTGTAGCTTGGGACTATTATCTAGCAGTTTAATTAATATTTCACTAGGGTTGCCTAAGGTTTGGAATAAGTATTAGCAACTTAGTGTAATATTAATTATAAAGTGTCATTCCCATCTTGGAGTGCACAAGTTCAGTTCTTTTTTATTTCTTTCTATGGCATTGAGCTCGGTTGATGTTCAAAATCACAATGATGCTTTCAAAAGTAATTTCAACTTTTCGGTTTGCTCTCCAAACTTCTTGGAGAAGCTGTTTATTTATAGTAAGTCACCCAGTTGGCATCATTCTTCATCTCAAACCTCTTGAATCATGTTGGTATGGTTTATTTTGCAATTCGCTTCAATTTGGATTTTTTGTAAAATTGGGTGAGTTATTGAGCTATTAAATATTAATTTCACTTAAGTTATCTAAAATTGCAAATATTAAAAGATAACTTAAATGTTATAGCTCATTGGAAAGGTAAAGTGAAATATCTTTTGATTAGGCACATTAAAGTGAGCCCCTAGACATGGGAAAAGGAAGAATATTTGAAGGAGATGAAAAGTTAATTATTTTTTAAAAAAGAGTTGTATTCCCGTGCAACTTAAAAGTGTCTACTTAAGAGGATTGGGAGTTCATTGTTGGGGGATGTTATTGATTTGATATTGTTATGCTGTTGGATTGAACCTATTTGTTCTTCCATTCCTTCTTGAAGACGAAAACCCTCTTGGAGAAGACTAGTTTCAGTGGTGAAAGATCCTCCCTAACTGGTTGTGGGGGTTTCATACAAAAATCGCGTGTGCTGAATGCATGAAGATATTGGGTTTGGGGATGAAAACCCTCATATCCATTGGAGCAATTTCATTCAAAGGTTGCCATTGTGCTAAACAATTTGTGCCATTGTTATTTCTGTGAAGCTCTTCCAATTTTTTCTAGTAATTTGGAAATTTAATTTTCATATTGCATGTTAGTGATCAGCAATTGCATGCCAATTCTAATGGTTGCATGTCAACACTCGATGGTTGCATATGTGGTATCAATCATTGCATGTTATTGTTGGTGATTGCATGTCAGTACTAATGGTTGCATGTTAGTGTCTTTAATAGAAGATCAGTGTTGGGACAATTTGCATCATCTAGGTTCTTCATAACAGCTATCAGTGTGAAGTTTTGGAGTGTTTCCTTTGCTGTTCAGACCTGATAAACAGTATATTTCAGTCACAAGTCTGAAATCAGTGTTGTTTTGGGTTGAATAAATCAGATTTCTTGACTATTCTCTACTGGTTAGGGTTTGCAATGTTTCATTTTCAGACCCATACCTGCTGCAATTTATATCAGACCTGTCATTCTGCTGTTACAGTGTTTTCAAAAGGGTTTACAGTGATAGTTTGAGCTTTCTTCATCATCTACAACACCAGAGCCTTGTTGGTATGTCTACTTATGTTGTTTGAATGATTTTAGTGCCATTTCTTTATGATTTTCAATGCTACAGCAATGATAACAGATTTATCTTTCTATGAAAGGTTGCAGAAGTATGTTTAATTTGAAAATCAAAATTATTTGATGTATTGCAGCTTACATATCTTTCTATGTAAAAGGTTGCAGAAGTATGTTTAATTTGAAAATCGAAATTATTCGATGTATTGCAGCTTACAATCATTTGTGATAAACATTATATTTCATTATTGGGTGATTGTAACGCCTGGATGGTAGTATCACCAGTGGGATTGATATTTTCCTGTTTATGTTACTCACCCCACTGAATAAGTGGTTTTGTTGTAAAGGCTTCCCGCTGAATAAGTGGATGTGCCTATGCTTTTCCTTTCAGTATTCCCACTAAATAAGTGGTGATTTTCCACTGAATAAGTGGATGCCCACTGAACAAGTGGAAGTTGTTATTTGTTGTTCTATATTTTAGTTGTTATATCTGAAGCACTTGTATGCTCTCACCTTGCCCTTATTGGGAACTGGGTAATCAGAAGGGTGTGGATGAACCTGTTTGCTGCATTTACATTTCAGTAGTGATCTTTCAAAAAAAAAAATTAGGGATGGATTATTACACTTCCAAACAAGACTTACTTGGATATCAAGACATTACAGAGCTACAATTGGAGAAAGCTTAGAAATATAGAAGCTCAAGTTATAGCAACTAGAAAGTTGTAGCACCCCACTCGATACTATAGGTATTCATTGTCAATCCTTTTTTAATTTCCTCAAGCATATTAAACTTTTGATTTAAATTTCACAAAAAATCCATCACATCAACATATCTTTGGTTTCAATGTCAATTCCAAGAGACTTGTCACAGTCCCATTCACACACGCTACTAGGGAAGCCCTTGGTTCCAACTAAATGCCCAAGATTGAAAATGGTGGAATTGAGACATCTATTTCCTTCCCCAAAACTCGGCACTCTCCTGCAACTTCTTCTAGCACCTAGTTTAAACATGTAATAAACACGAGAAGCTTATTTTGACTTAAAGTAGTTTTACCCCAAGGCGGCTCAACTCATAGTTTATCCATAAATTAACACGGGTTTATCCCGCTATTGGATGCTTTTTGTTTACCTACATCTACATTGTCTTTCATAGCCCAATGGACTCAAGGCTCCAATTAAGTCCAATTACATCACCCCTTAGAACTCTGACGAAATGCAATCATGCTACACTATGATTATATCGTGTTACCTCAATCAATCAGAAGCTTAGGTTACCAAGAGGGGTATTTTCAATACAAGAATTTGCAGAGACTTGAAAATACTTATTCAATCTAGTTTTGAACCTCGGACTCCATAACTTTATCAATTCTAGTTATGTTGCACTGTCCTGGATATCAAAGGCTCAATCCTTCAAACAACATTTTTGAAGTGAGGACTAGAATGGACTCGCAGATGCTTATTAAATCTAGCTTGGAGCTTGTTTCCTGCAAATTTTGCCTTGGTCTCCTTTCAAAATTTTGGCCAATTGTTTTTCCTTGTTGAGTCAATCTGGGTGGTTGGAAATCATTATCTTTGCCTTCAAAGTCATTTGCAAAAGTTCAGCCTTAAGCCAATTTCCTACAGCAACAAAATTTCTAAGTCTTCCTTCCTTTGTAGGCAGTTTTCAATTTTCTCGAACCTTTTCTGTAAGTTAGAAAGTTTTAGAACTTATCGAAAACCCAATAAGGTTCCTTTTCCTCTTGTTTGGCACCCAGTTAGAAAGTTTGCAAACTTCCCGAAAACCCAACAAGGTATCTCTTTCCTTTTTATGGCACTAAGTTTTAAAGTTCTAAAACTTACCGAAATGTTGACAAGTTGTCTTTTCCTTTGCATTCGGCACTCAATTCTAAAATTTTCAAATTTCTTGACTTGTCGGCAAAGCTGTGTGTCAAGAGTTTTGAAGATTCTCGAACCTTTGAAAAAGCCTATGGAGTTCTTTCTTTTGCAAAGATTCAATTGAAAATAGCTAAGTCTTCAATGTTGGCTAGTTTGCAAGTTCACGAACTAGCCGAAAAGCAGACAAAGTTTTGATTTGGTGAAAATCTCCGCTCAAGTGTGCTTTCAAAAAAAAAAATCCGACATGGTTCGAAAGTTCTCAAAACTTCCTAAAGTCGAGACGCTGAGAACGTTATAAAATTTTCAAAAGCTTCAACAGAAAGAAGAAAGGTGGTAAGTGTTGGTTTTTCAGGGAGTTCTACAAATTTTTCAAAATGACTGATTTAAGATATTTAAAAGAGTTCACGGGCCCAATTCTAGCTATCATTTGCATTCAAACAAAGGAGCTCCGCCACAACCCGTTGCTACCAATGCCTCTCTGCAAATTTTCAATCAATCTGTCTCTGCATTGTGAGGTAGGCTAATCATATACACCATTGAGGTTCTGGAACACATTTAGCTACTTATTAAAAGCCCTTGCTACTTGTTTGAATTGTTTCTCCATTTTCTTTTTAATGAATGTGTGCACTCTAGCTTTTGCCCTCTTCGAGATAAAATTATATTCCTTGCCACCCATAAAAATCTCCTTGAATCCCTAGCCTGCTTAGTTTGGTTGCTATCCAAACCTCACAAATTGAAGTACAAGTATCAAGGGTATGAATATACCTCCCATCATTCACAATTTACTAGTAGAGGTAAAACATAGTGACCTAGGGCACTTTGATCTAGAAAATTTCTAGAAAAGAATGAGAAAAATCCCTAGGGCTCCCATGGAAAAAGCAACTTTCTCTAGTGGTTTGGCCCATGCAAGGGGTTTCTCAACAACGATTCAATGCCCAAACTTAGTCCTTGCCTGTATAAAGAATTACAAACTAGAAACTAGAGAAGTCAAGACTGCAGACAACATGGTAATAACAAAATTAGATGGTCCATCCCTCAGCATCACATTCAAACTACCTGTCAGGGATGAGTTTGCGGATGTGGGTGTTGATATAGGAAGACATTATTTTCAAAATAAAAAGGACACCTATCTTAACAATATTGCCAAGAACTAGTTGAAGGTACCAAAGAAAGGGAAGTCCCAAATCCCAAAGAATTTGTAAAGAGCCCATTTTCAAGAGGGCATTTCCGACATAATTACCCTATTGCATAGGGTAGTGGGAAGCAAAGACACTAGCACCTTTGAATACTGGATGTGCCAGTTATCATCACAATTGGATATGCCTCTAAGTTTATTGATTGGAGCAAAATGATAATTGATCATTTGCATGATCAATTAGTGAACTTCCACACCAATCAGTGTTTTTACATGTCTTCCTACCTCCTCTATGCCATTGCAAGTATGAATGTATGGCCTAGATTGCAGACTCAAGGGGTAAATGATAATTTCACACAAATCTATGATTTCTATCCACAACTCCAGATGGAAATTGGTAACAAGGACTACAAGAGAGTTAATGATGCCTTTAGCATGCTAACTGTGAGAGTGATGGAAGGAGAATTAAGGCTCAAAATTTCTCCAGAGGCAACCCAACTGATTACCTAATTTGGCAGTTTCTTCATTCAATATAATAGGTTTTCATACCTAAGAATAGGTGGCTTTGAAGGCACTCTTTATAAATGGCCACAATATGTAAGTGACTATCTCATTTTCCTTGAGATATGTAGGTAAATGGGAGAAGTGAGTAAGAAATGCAATGAGAAGAAGGCATGATATAGTTTTCTTATGAGCCTAATGTTGATAGGCTCCTGTCGAAGATGAATTTTTATCCTTTCACATCAAGGCTATCCTATGGTAGCAAGAATTATGTCAAAGATAATTTGTACCTCTGGGCAACATACAACCATGTTTCTCACTTGGAGGACTATTGGGAAGATTGTATAGATGACTATGAAGTCAAGAGAAGAGATTGAATGACATTGACTGTAGATCAAATGAGAGCTTTTGATCTTGGTTGGGATATACCTGATATGGTAGATGACAGCTCTAAATTAGTTGATGATGCTTATCTGTCCATTTAGATGCAACCACCGTCTCCTATCAACTGGTCTGATAAGGAGATTACTGATATCATAGAGAGATCTTTGTTTGTATGCAAGAAGAGTCAAAAGTGGTTAACGTCTAGGGTTGTTGAACATACAACAACTAAACCACATGCAAAGAATAATGTATCCAAGAGACAAAGACAAGCTTCTTCTTCATCCTAGCCTCCCATCATAACTTATTCTACCAAGTCCAAATCTACTCCAAATAGAGGTGGTGATGATGAGGACCCAGATAAAGAAGTCAATTTGAAAGGAGAATGTGAAGGTGGAGATAAAAAGGCCACCTGCTCAAAAGGATGATGGCAGCTCACATAATCCCACTGATGAGCAGCCACAACTAAATCCCGTTCCATCTCCCCTTGCTCCACCTCTCCCTCATACAATTCCACCTTCTCCTCCTCCATCACCACTACCTATCAACACTATTATTGATTCTACTCAAAAGACCACTCTTCCTCCATAGACACTCAAGTCCCAACTAGTGTCATCCTCATCTCCATGGCCCAAAGAGGTGGTAGTCAAGAAGAGAAAATGCTCTCAAATGATAGATCCTAGTTTTGATGCAACAGAAAAATCGCTACAAGCTACACATCAACCAAGGAAGAAACTCGAGATAAAAAGGCCACCTGCTCAAAAGGATGATGGCAGCTCACAAAATCCCACTGATGAGCAGCCATAGGTAAATCTCGTTTCATCTCCCCTTGCTCCACCTCTCCCTCATACAACTCCTCCTTTACCTACTCCTCCATCACCACCACCTATCAACACTACTGTTGATTCTATTCAAAAGACCACTCTGCCTCCATCGACACTCAAGTCCCAACTAGTGTCATCCTCATCTCCATGGCTCAAAGAGGTGGCAGCCAAGAAGAGAAAATGCTCTCAAATGATAGATCCTAGTTTTGATCAATAGCAAAATCGCTAAAAGCTACACATCAACCAACAAAGGTTCACACAACTTCCAGGTTGATGATAGATCCCTCTTCAGGAGATCAATATGTTGAGATTGTAGAGCCAATAGTAAATAAGAATAAAGAGGAGGCAACTGAGGTGGATTATAATATCACCAGAGTAGATCTTGGCCTATCTACACATGAAGGTGATATTCACAATGCTCAAATGTCCATTGCCAAACTGGTGGAAAGGACAGAGAAAGAAAAAGAGACAAGAGACAAGGGAGCAACTTGAAAAGCAGGTGAGAACTTTGACAACATACATCAAATCTATTATAGACACCTCTGCTCAGCCCCTTGATGTCTCGACAATAACTCCATCCAATGCACCACCAAAGGGAATAAGCTTTGATGTCATAGATAAGATTGGTAAATATCGAGCTTATGGAAGAGCAATTGAAACCTGGGTGGAAAATGTAACTCTTAATGGTCTTCTTTACATTGAAGAAGCCATCAAGTTATATGAACGGGTTTCAACTAAGAAGGAAATTGATGTTGAGACCCAAGCAGCCAAGAAAGAAGAGGTTGTGTTACAGATCATTGCCAGAGACCTGTAGGAAATGATCAAAATTGATGTAAGTATTTTGGTCACTAAAAAAGTCTTCAATAAGCCTAAAGAAAATGACACTTTCAAATGGCTAAAGGGAATTGAATGGAAAGTGTTGGTAATAAAACAAACTTTAACTAAGTTTAAGAGGCTTGGTAAGCTATGTGATTCAATTTTGATGGATGTTCGAGCCAACTGCCTATCTATTGATGCTAATATTTTGAAGGAGGATGAAACCAATCTGTCTAATGTTGATGTTGTAAAGAAAAATTTCAAGGACATGGTTTCACAAGAGCTGTTTAAAAAGGGCATTGTTGATGGTAATACAATGGAAAAATTAAGCAACATGTCTACTGCCTTGATTTCCTTCTAAAAGGAAATTTTTTATTTTCACAAAAGGATTGAAGAAGTTAGTAAGGCACTATCAACATGGAAAGTGTGTCTCAATAGTATGTCTATTCCAAATGGGAAAGCAATGGCCCCAACAATTACTAACTTCAAGAATTACAAGGCAAAGATTGCTCCTTCACTATCAAAGTCTTCAGCAGATGGTGCTGTCAGTACTCAGAACTCTGATAAGGATAAAGAAGTCCACAATTGATACTTTATTTTCCTTTATCTTCTTATTGTAAAGTGACTTTTATAAGTCATATTGTAATAAATTTAAAATGAGCTTTATTTTTATAACAAAAGAAAAGAAAAAGAATAAAGTTTATTTTATTTTATTTTATTTCAAGGAGGAGTTATGGAACAAAAAAGAGTTACAAATGTAAAGCTATATAAGGGTGATGAGGTGTAAAGAAAAGGATATTCTTCTTTTTGTTTTCTACTTCTTCTAGCTCCGAATTTGTTTCCTCTAGGGTTATCCCTTCCCATTTTTCTTCTACTGGGAAATATTTTGCATAGACTTTGTACAAAAATCTCTTTGAAGAGACTTTGAGCTCTCAAAATTTTATGCAAGGAATACACATGAACTTTGGGTCATTGATTCTAAATTGTTGTTTGTTTTTCTTATGTTAAATTTGTAGCAACATATTGAAGGTTTCTTACAATTCTATGTATTTTGTTTCCCTACCTTCACGCATTGGAATATGAAAAGTCACATATAGATCTTGGGCGTAATTCTCTGTCTAGATATTCTTTTTTTTATGTTTAAGAAATATTTGGTAGATATCTTTCAAATTTGCATAGTTTTAGTTGTTCCTTATGTTAATCGCACTTTGTATGAGACTTTGTGCTCATCCCCTGAAGTTTTCCTTTTTTTTAGTTTAGTTTGCACCTTTCCTACTTTCTAGTTAAAATCATATCTCAAAAAACCCAAATCCATCATTAGAGAGAGTTGCCCCTCTCAAACGCAAAGGAAGATTGTTAATTTAACAACAATCTCTCCAACTATGGTAGACTTTGTCACTGCCCGTTGGGCGAGTCATGTTGGTTTTTCAGCAAAGAATTGCAATGACAAATCTATTTACCAACAAAACTCAATCCCAAGAATTCTATCAATTTCGATTATATTTCAATATCCACCTTGAAAGGCATCTGAAATCTGAGTCTCTAGTTGCACTTACCTGAGTTTACCTAAACTCTAGTTAATCACAAGGCATCCTTCTCAGTCCATCACACTAATGAACATCTAGTTTTGGTTGTGATAAGAAAATTCTTAAACCCGATTTATGTTCCACCTAGTAAAACTTCATAGATACTTTCTCAAGACTCTAACTTGGGTTCAACTATGGTTTATCTCAAAGTTGATTCTTAACTCAAGTTACTTGTAGGGGTTGCATTTTTCGCAAACTAGCAAGGTCAAGCTCCCCATTTTTATTGTTATAAAGGAGATGAACACTAAGGAGACACCCAAAAAAGACTCTTAAGGTGTGTCCCCATGTATCACTGGAGTCATAATGATAATTTGCAAATAGGGGTAGAATAGAGTAGATCCACATAATATGAGCACAATGAAACATAGAATATTGAATATCAAACTACGCCATTTTTAAGAGGGCAACCTCCACAATCCTCACAATGAAAACAAACTTCTTAGATATGATAATGAACACTAACCGCTACCTCCTTTTTATAGCATAGTTAGGTTATGGTAACCTGTTAATCCCAATGAAGTCGAAAACCTACTATACTTATTAAATCTTGAAATCATCAAATGATCAAATCAAAGGTTGTGTGTAACACGTTGGCCACAAGGTGTGACATGCCTTCCTCCTCCACTCTCTTGAAACAAGTGTTATCCTCCATGCAAACCAACTATGGATGCTTCTACATGAAGCTTTCAACTTCTCATATAGCATCTTCCTTCAATAGGTTCTCCAACTTAATGAAGTATTCCGTGACCACCCTAGTAATCAATTTCTTAATCCCTGTCTACAAAATTGCTTCATGTTCCAATATGTTCCCTCTTCATCTAGCTCTGGCAAATCTATTTAGACTAGAATCTTGCTTTCAATCATTTTTTCCAAGAGTTATGCATGAAAAATTAGATGTAGTCTTGTGAGCTAAGGTGATTCCAATTTATATACCACACTGCCTATCCCCTAAAAAATCTTATTGGATGTGTAGCTTTCCCAAAATGAGTTGTATGGCCTCATCCTAATCCTTGTGTGGAGGAAATCCTTTAGACAAATCTTCAAAATCCATGAGTGTTTGTCCTTTAGAGCTTGGAGAACCCCTAGTGGTGATGCATGCCACTATTGAGATTCTAACAAAAACAATTGTGCCTCAATTCTTACAAATCTTTGTTTCAACAATTTTTGCACTCGGAGAGAACTAGACATCTTTAGAAACAATGCTTGCAAGACCCTAAGTTTCTCTGTCTTTCCTCCTTAATAGAATTGCATGAAAGTCTCCTAGAAATTCATCTCTATTGTACCAAAGCAGTAAGCCATTAGAACCCCAATTCCACATATGCTCTACCCGTGGAAATGGCAAACATAGGGCTATCCAACAAATAAGCATCCATTGTGATTTTAATGCTATAGTGTTTTCCAAATAAATTCACAATACCTCTATCTGCAATCATGATTTGAAACTTTGGTGCAAGGTACCCAAAAAAATTCATGCTACTCACTTCTTGTTAACAAAATTGTTTGTTAAAATCAATTAGTATTGTCACCCTTTGCTTCTTCAAAAATACCATGACGTTTCTAGAGTGCAAATGCCTGACAATACATGGCAGGAAATAGTTGGTTGTGGATCAACTGATACTTCGTCTGGTACATCTTCATTCTCAAAATCCTCTTCCTCCTCTTCTTGATTTTGGCAAACAAATAGACACCAAAAAAAAGTTTGTAGCAAATTCCTAGCTGAACAATAGAAGATCTGAGCAACAGAAAAAAATTGCAAATTACTACTAATTTACCCAAATACTAAATTTCAGTTGCCTCCATAGCCACATTGCATCATAGAATTGCTGCCAAAACAGGAGCTCTGATATTACTTGAATGAAATTACTATATCCAATAGCATAACGACAACAAATATCTTAGATCAACATGATTGCATTTACAAAAGTAACAATAATTCATGAATAAGGTCAAAATAGAATGGATCCACACAATACAAGCAAGATGAAAAGCAAAATATTGAATATAAATTTGAGCTACTTTGAGGGGGCAACCTCCACGATTCTTACAATGAGAACACATTTCTAATATGATCAATAATAAACCACTACCTCCTATTTATAGCACAATTAAGCTACAATGACCCTGTATCCCAATCAATATGGTTATTCCTATTATTATTAAACCTAGAAATTATCAAATGACCAAGTCAAAGGTTATGCATGCCACAAGTCATCTACTCCATGTTAAGGTGGCCTAGTACCCACCATCTACTTAAGCTTACTTAGGTAGTTAGGTTATTCTAAGTTAGGTGCATTAGTTATTTTCCTATTTTGAGTAATTAAGAAATTAGAAAAAGGTAAGCAATTATCCAAACCAGCCAATCTGAATCAGCCTTTAGTCTTCCCAATCACATTCTAGGGTGATGTAATGTGGCCAATACAATTGTTTCTAGGGTTAGATTTGAATTCTATAAATAATGGCTTCCTTTAGAATTTCATGAGTAAGAAAGAGAAAATGTCTTGAGGAGTGTAGTGCCCACCCATGTGTTAACTCTTGCCTTGCCCTAATGCTTCTATGACTGGATTAAAGGTTATATTGGGTTGATTATGATATGATGTAATTGCAGGATGGATATGTGTCTTGGTAGATTGCATGTCCTCATTGGTCATTATATGCTTCTTTGACTATGATCTTTGTCATCAAATTTAATGCTTCGCCTTGAGTGTGTAGGTTATATATACGTGTGTTTGACCAATGAATGGATGTGGAGGAGAACGACATAAATTCACTTGACCTGCTTACTGTACCTAGTCCTTGTGGTCGAGTCAATGACCATGTGACTCTTGTGGTATGTGTTTAGTCATAAAATGTCCCCCTAGGACTTTTACCTCCTAAGTTTAGCTCCCAGGTCCATTATTTTTCATATTGCATGTTTATTTTAACTCATGATGCAAAATGGCCTGAAACCCATGTCAAATGGGGCTTGAGGGACATCTGTGGGCTTAACCCTGCCCTAAAATAGGACCTAGGGGCTTGGGCGCTCACGCCATAGTCCTGCCCTATTTTAGGCAGGTCCTAAATTTAAATGTCCGTTATGTGACCGTTAAAAGGTTCCGTTGCCGACATCTTAAGTTTGAATTACGAAATTTGTAGCAGAAATGCATATATAAGAATGTTTAGGGTTTCATTTGTAAACTAGAAGATGATTATGAACTTTTGGCAAACTTATGATTGTAGAGCATTCAAAGCATTCATTGTGGCAGAGCAAACTTGTCTTGTTATTGTGTTTGTTGTGCAGTTTTCGCTTCATCTTCTCATGTGTTGAAGGATTTTCATCTACGTGCGAGCTACACCTCTAAGGTAATATCTATTTGTGTTGAATCAATCATTTATCAAGTTATCAATTTGTTTTTGCCTCTATCCCACAAGGATACGCACTCTTTATCAAACAACGGTGTTGGAAGGCTTGAATGCCATTCCGGGACTTGACTGAGGCAAGCTCCTAAACACCACAACCCCCCAACCCCCTTCTTTGTGATTGTAGGTGACAGGTGTCGTGTTCTATGGAAGTGGAGTTGCAGGAGCCTGTGACAGAGAGTATAGTATCCAAATCAGAGAAGAAAAGCACTGCCTGGGCTTGGGCGCCCGCTCCGAAGCCCTCCAGATCCCTAAAGCAGAAAATCCTTAAGACATCAGTGATCAGTTGTAGACAAGTTCCGGAAGTCCCCGAAGAAGTTGCCACCTTGGGGTTGGGCACCTACTCTTTAGCCCCCGACATTTTAGGAACTGGAATCTCAAAACCTGGTATGTATCTACTCTGAATATTACATCTCTGTGTGTGAGCATTTGTCAGGATTCATTCATTTATTTACGATTTTGCATAATTAGGGTTTTAAGCATAATCAGGCATTAAATTAATACATTAATCAGCAAATTCCAAATTTTCCTATCGTTACAAGTGACCATCAACCTGTAGGTGAATCCTCTTGCAAAAGTTGTGATTCAACTCGGTTGAATGTCCTTGAATGGTATGTAGTGAAAGGAGGATCTAGGCATATCATTAAATCAACCCCTTTTCCCCTTTTTCCTACATAACATTTTGGTGAACCCGTGTTTTAATTGAATTTTGTACCTTGCTGAGTGTTGTATTTCAGATTTACATTCATTCATTTGATTTTCATCTTATTGCATTTAAAAATTTACAAAAAAATGAAAAATTTGAAAAAAATTGGCATCCTAATTGCATTTTTGACATAGTTTGCATCAATTTTATTAAATTTCATCTAATATCTGATTTTTACATCAGATTTGTACATCATTTTATAATCATTTGCATTGCATTTTCATGCTTAAATTGTTAGATTTTGCTTGAAATTGTGCATTTTTCATATAACCTAGTTTTTCCAAAGCTAGGGTTTGTGGTTAAAATCTTGTTTTAGATTTTACTACTCTTTTAAACACTCTTTTAGGTCTGATTTCAGATTGTAGTGTTTCATTATTGTGTGTTTTTGCATTTACATCCTAGATTTGGCATTTTCACATAGTCAATTTCAACAAAAACTAGCATATTCACTCATTTTTCCTTGAAATTGCACTTGCATTGAGCATTGTAGAACTTGTGACATTATTTTCATATTTGACCTGAGCTATTTCACATATTAAATCTTATTAGAAAACATTAATACATCATTTTGCATAGTTTCATGCTTTAATTTCACAATTAGAGTTTGAAAACCTTGCATTTTCACAAGATTTTGCCTTGTCATCTATCTAGATTTGCATTATAGGTGTGTTGTGAAGGATATTACTGCATTATTGGACTAATATTAAGGTTATAATTTGCTGCCCCTCATCACTTTCCTTACAACACTACTTCTTTTAGGCATTTACATTGAAATAAGGTGAAAAAAGTGAACATTTCAGGTGCATAAACAAGCATAATTTATGTTGTTTCATTGCATTCAATCTAAATACATAAAATCATCAATTGGGCCTTGTTGTGTTGTACTCTTTTCCTCCTACCCATTGTGTTTGTTGTGGACTTTGTGTGTCCTTTTAGCCCTTTCCCTCAAACAAGTGCTTAGGAGTGAAATAGTCACACATCTAGGGTGTGTTATATATCTTATAACTTTGCATGTCTTGTCTTATTAGATCTTATTGGACATTGATGTTACAAGACATTTCATTATGGCATCTTCATCTTATTTCTCTTTGGTATCTTTACATGCATATATCAAAAACTTTGAGAATTTCTAAAAATTTCTTAATATGAATCCTCATGCTCTCACTTATATACAAGCTATGTATCATAAGGATATATTTAAATGCTCTTCATTTGAAATCCTTGACTATGTATCTGATTTTGATAACTTCACATCTCTCATGAATACATACCCTTCGGTAGTAGAAGATCTAACAAAAAACATTGACAATGATGAGTGTGAAATTTCTCTTAATGCTTTGGAAATAATAGCTAAAATATATGAGGATGATGATGATGATGATTCTATAAGTTATCCTACTTCTCCTATAGTTGAATTTCCAAGAACCCTAGATGGTTCTATTAACGATACAAATTACAACACCTAACCTTCCTAACTACACCTTACATTTCTTTCATTTCAATGCTCTCCTTGGCCAGGATGAAGCATTAGTGGATGAGAAAAGGTCTCTCATACTAAATCTTTTAGGGATAGATGTTGGTTATAATCGAGAGGAAAACAATGTTAATTCAATCTTTACTAATAGACTTATTCCACCCACTAAGGGGTTCCTAGATAAGTGTAGCAATATTCCCAAGATGGTTGTGCGGGGGGCACCTAATGCACCTTCTTCTTAAAACCGGTGATTACGGTTCAAGGAGATCGAAAACCACCTCAACCCCTAGATTACTTTTTAAATTATGCAAGACAAATCACTCAAAGAAATCAAGGTGTTCAAAATGTGTTACAACAACCACATCACAATGTGATTGCTCACACATACAACACCTGTAATAACAAGCAAAGTAAGCAAGCACCTCATGTGCCTGTCTCTCTTCCATGTTCTCAACCTATGCTCCCTCCACCACCTCATCTCACTCCTAAAAGAGGTCAAGAATATGATCTTGTCAAGCAGCTTCGTGCTACTCTGGCTAAGATCTCTCTTTGGGATTTAATACAAACATTTCCTACATGCCATGGAATGCTCCAAGAAGCTTTACAAAAGGTGATTGTACAGCCTGTTGTCAAGCCGAATGATGTAGCAGCTCTATTAGATTGTATGCATGCAACAAAAACAGATATTTTGTTTCAACAACATGAGTTACCTTCTCCTAAAGTTCAAAATCAGTATGATCCTTTGATTATCTTCACTACAATAGACAAGAAATTAATCAAGAGAGTTATGATTGATAATGGATCGGCTCTTAATGTTTGTGGTATTAATTTGTTACATAAGATTAAGGTTGATACCTCTTTGATTAAGCCGGATAGAATAAGCATTCGTGGCTTTGATAATGTTGGAAGACAATCTGTGGGTACAATAACTTTACTTGTAAAGGTTGGACCCGCAACAGTATCCACTCTTTTTCATGTCATGCCTAGTTCGCTTTCATATAATATAATTCTCGATAGACCGTGGATTCATGCCATGGGGGCAGTTTCGTCTACCCTTCATCGATCACTAAAGTTCATTTATCAAAACAAGCTCTACACTATAGAAGCCGATCCTAAACCAGATAATTGTTTACATATTGAAAAGCAAAAACAAGTTAACAATCATACGAGTCTAAATAACCTATGAGTTGATTCATCAACACCTCTTGCCACAGATAATGTTGTGCAAGACTCTAAAAATGCACTTTTTGGTGACGATTGGGGTTCATTAGATTTTAATCCTTGCAGTATAGGGGAATATAAACTTAATAACCCTGACACATCAAAAGTCGCATCGATCTCATCCAAGCAATCTTTTGAAACACCTAAGAAAACTTAAAGCCTCCTTGGTAGAAACCAAAGACAATACTCTTACGTATACTACAAATTATGATACCTACAAGGCTTCACCATCTTCTAAAGAAATGACATCCCTCTATGGTCGAGGATTTAAAATCTTTTATAACAACTACGACTATGTAGGTAATGGTTGTGGTGTAAATCAACAAGGAATAAGAGAACCTTTACAAGTTGTTGGAATTAACTACACAGTTGGTATCGGATACAGTTCTTTGAAAACCACTAAAGCTTCCTATCGTCCTAAACTTAATGTTAATGCAATATCAACAAGACCGAAACGACATGCGAGATATACTGAGCTGATAGATAGGAATTGTCTGCCAGGAAATACCCCTTTGAATCAGGTAAGTATTTCTCCCTCTTTAAGCCACACTCGTTGTAGCAACTATTCTAGTTGCTCTCAAGGGTGGCCTCCTAGATATATATATATTGTTAGAATCATATTGTATTCCCCCGTGATGTGTTATCTATTGTTTAGGCCTCTTTGGATGACCCTTGATACTCTTGTAAGGTCAAGGATACCGGGAGACCGCCTCTGTTGTGACCATTCTTCTAATTGTATCATCATTCTTCTATCTTGCCTCTCCTCTATTTTTATTGTTGTGTGTTGTGTCTTAGGCGCATAGCGTTGCGGTTGATAGCCTGGGGACATCCTCCTACGTGATTGTTCCTAAGACACTTGCTCTCCTCTCTCATTTTATTGTTTACCTTCTTCTAGTGATTCTACCTAGTCGGCGGATGACGAAAAACAAAAATATACTGATACATACCGCGTGTCCCTTCAACAAGCAAAGCAAAAATGGACCTAGTCCATATATGAAGACGGGGTTGATTTATATATCCGACGCTTGGCTAGTAGAATCACTCCGTGTGATATTTGTTGTCTTATCATGCTAACAAATCATAACAATACATCTGCTCCGTACACTTTGATTGTTTTGGCCCTTGGGTGTCTCGCCTTGTTACATTCGGTTCTGAGATGCCTATAGTATAAGCCCCACGACTATACTCGGACTCAAACCCGTTTGTGTAGCCTTGGCTTCTTTGTTTTCATGCATTGCTTAGATTAAGAAGTGTGTTTGTGGGAACATTCGGCGATCGTGAGCACATGTCACCTTTGGGAAAGGTAAGTTGTCTGATGATTTTGGTACTAACGAAGCGTGTTTGTAAGCCCTCTGCGGAGGCGGGATGTATCTCCGACACGAGTGCACATCTTTATCTATATTGCAATCATAAAGCCCTCTGCAGAGGTGGGATATCGTGCATATCCTTTTATTCAAAAGCCCTCCGCGGAGGCGGGGATGGTGTATCTCTTGAGCTAGTGCACATCCTTTTTATTTCAAAAGTCCTCCGAGTAGGCGATGTTGGATCTGAGACTATCCTCCCTTAAGCGTGTTTTTGGCAGTTGTTGTGGCATAAGCCCAACCGTCAGGTGTGCCAGTAGCATGCTTAAGATGGTGGGGGCTTAGCAATAAGTTCCTCCCATCGCCTTGTTTTCCGTGTTTTAGACGTATAGTATGTCTTTGGCATGCTATACGACGCTCGTGTTTTCCACGTGTTTTCCCCCTTGTACGGTTAACCCCCACTTGGGCTTTGTATGGCGTGTTTTCCCCTCTTGTGTGTGTAGCAACGGGCTCCACCTACACTCGAGGTTTGTTTGGCGTGTTTTCCCTTTAGGGTTGTGTGTTGCATTTTTACTTTCCATGTATCTACATTCATTTTTATATATGTGAAAATGAAAAAGAAATAATCACTGCATTCACTGTATTCATCGTGTTTTGCATGTCTTCAATATTGTCTTCTATGTGTCTTGCGTGACAGTTGCTGTCTTCTCCGTGTTTTGCATGTCTGTTACTGTCTTCATTGTGTTTGGTGTGTCTACGGCCTATTTTCTCTAATGTCTACCTAAGACTGGGGGCTAGAAATAGTTCCTCAATCTTTGTGTATGCACCTAGAGTGTTTGTTGTGTTTTGACCATACTTTAATGCATGTATGGGTTGTGCGTTCATACATACATTAAAGTGGGGGCTAAATGTTTAGTCGTAAAATGTCCTCCTAGGACTTTTACCTCCTAAGTTTAGCTCCAAGGTCCCTTGTTTTTCATATTGCATGTTCATTTTAAATCCCAATGCAAAATGGCCTAAAATCCATGTCAAATGGGGCTTGAGGCACATATGTGGGCTTAACCCTGGCCTAAAATAGGACCTAGGGGCTTGGGCGCTCGCGCCCTAGTCCTGCCCTATTTTAGGCAGGTCCTAAATTTAAATGTCTGTTATGTGATCGTTAAAAGGTTCCATTGCTAACATCTTAAGTTTGAATTACGAAATTTGTAGCGAGAATGCATATACAAGCATGTTTAAGGTTTCATTTGTAAACTAGAAGATGATTATGAACTTTTGGCGAACTTATGATTGTAGAGCATTCAAAGCATTCATTGTGGCAGAGCAGACTTGTCTTGTTATCGTGTTTGTTATGCAGATATGGCTTCATCTTCTCATGTGTTGAGGGATTTTCATCTACCTGCGAGCTAAACCTCCGAGGTGATATCTATTTGTGTTGAATCAATCATTTATCAAGTTATCAATTTGTTTTTGCCTCTATCCCGCAGGGATACACACTTTATCAAACAACAGTGTTGGAAGACTTGAATGTCATTTCGGGGCTTGACTAAGGCAAGCTCCTAAACACCACAACCCCCAACCCCCTTCTTTGTGATTGCAGGTGACAGGTGTCGTGTTTTGCAGAAGTGGAGTTGCAGGAGGCTGTGATAGAGAGTATAGTATCCAGATCAGAGAAGAAAAGCACTGCCTAGGCTTGGGCGCCCGTCCCAAAGCCCTCTGGATCCCCGAAGCAGAAAATCCCTGAGACATCAATGATTAGTTGCAGACAAGTTTCGGAAGTCCCCGAAGAAGTTGCCACCTTGGGCTTGGGCGCCTGCTCTTTAGCCCCCGACATTTTAGGAACCAGTATCTCGAAACCTGGTATGTATCTACTCTGAATATTACATCTTTGTGTGCGAGCATTTGTCGAGATTCATTCATTTATTTACGATTTTGCATAAATAGGGTTTTAAGCATAATCAAGCATTAAATTAATACATTAATCAGCAGATTCCAAATTTCCCTGTCGTTACAAGTGACCATCAACATGTAGGTGAATCCTCTTGCAAAAGTTGTGATTCAATTCGGTTGAATGTCCTTGAATGGTATGTAGTGAAAGGAGGATCTGGGCATATCATTAAATCAACCCCTTTTTCCTACATAACAGTATGTTTGGTTGTTTAACCCATCCTATTAAGCTGCGAATAAAAGGATGTTCCTTGAGTTTACCTAGTTCGTCACTAATCTGAATCAATGGTGATTCTGGATCCTTGTGTTGTGGGTGAACTTACAAAGTGCTTGTTTGCTTTTTGTGTGTTTATTTAACTTGAGTTTGCTTGCATTTTATCAAGTTTTTGAAATGCTTGTTGTGGAGTGCTTGTGAAATAATCCTAAATGCTTAGTCGAAAAGTTAGTTGTTTAATTGCTTTTGTGAAAAGGTCTTATGCATTTTAATATTGTGGAAATAATTGGAAAATGATATAAATTAAAAGAAATTGTTTTAATTAAATGCATTAGCTAATTTGAGAAATTACTATGTTAGCCCATTAAAGGAAATTCCTCTATGCATTAGTTAATTTGAGAAATTACTATGTTAGCCAATTAAAAGGTATTTTTGCAAATGCATTTGATTTTAACGATTAGTGAAATATCAAAAGGAAAAATATCTAATTTTGAAATAACCTCTTTTGAATTAGCTTGTTAGTGGGAAAATGAGAAAAAGGTTTAAGAAGGTTTAGGGATTTTTGGAAAGTAGAAAGAAAGAAAAAAGGGTTCATTTTAATTATCCATTCCTCTTT
This sequence comes from Cunninghamia lanceolata, assembly GCA_027924645.1. Lineage (NCBI taxonomy): Eukaryota > Viridiplantae > Streptophyta > Pinopsida > Cupressales > Cupressaceae > Cunninghamia > Cunninghamia lanceolata. Next base: position 8,801,137 of record BSBN01000066.1, read on the forward strand.
GCTTGAAAAATTCTATCCCTCCTTGTTTAGGGTTTTGCTTGATTTGGAAGTGGATTTGGATTGCTTTGTGGATTACTGCACTATCGAAAAGAAAGGATCTTGGAAAGTTTGCTTGATGTGTATGTGGTAGCAAAGAAGATCTCTACAATTCATGAGTGTGAAATTGCATTGAAAGACAAAGGTATTCTTCCTTTTGATTTATGCAGTTGCTTGTTGTTTCTTTCTTTTGGCCATGCCTGCAATAGGTGATTGTATATGGAATCTCATTCCTTAGGATGGAATTGAATTTGAATTCCAAGAATAGATGTAAAGCATTTATTTTTAGGTTATGTATTTATTTTTGGAGTTTTTAAAATGGCGTCGTTAGGCTGGCAAAATTTCTCCAATATGTGATTGCATATTTGTGGTGTTGGGTCGATTTAGAACAAAAGGGTATTGTTGGAAAATCGATTGGGTGATTTTTTCTGGTTTTCTTGAAAAAGATGAAATAGCCCAAAAACCATTCAAAAGTTCTCCAAAAAAATATGTGATTGAAAAAATGTGATCCCTAGCCTATTTAGAGCAAGAGGGTATAATTTGTTTTTGAAATTATACAGTTTTTATTTATGGTAAAATTTAGTGAATAGTGAAAAGCTTGAAGCTTCCAGAAATGGTGATTGAGCTTTTTGCATGGTTCTTGAAATTGAAAAAATATGAATTTTGGATTTTTAGGTCATGTAAAAGCTTTTTATTTTGTGGGACGAAATGTCTCATGTTGGAAATGTGAATTCCTACGTTTTTGGATATGAGTGTCATGATTTTCAGCCTTGTTTTAGTGCTTTGACTTTTTTAGCCAAAGTTGACTTTTTGAAAGGCCTCATGTTGGATGTGTTTTTCGACCTCCTAGATATGTGTTTTTCAACCTCCTAGATATGAGTGTTATGTGTTTTGATCTTGTTTTCCATGCCTTGACCTTTTTGGTCAAAGTTGACTTATGGACTTAGCATTGGATACCTAGTAATTCCTTTCCTGCTTTTCATCGGATCATTGGTACTCGATAGGTCCTAGTGATTATTTGCATGAGTGTGATGTCATGCCAACTCATTGCTTAATATTGGTGGTTGTTACGACATTTTCGTGTGTTATTCGTTGGAAGCCATAACTCTTGTGCATCATTGTTTTATCATGATTGCATTATGTATGATTATCGATGTGATGATATTGTGCCTTGTTTTCCATGCTATGACCATTTGGTGTAAATTATGAAGTAGCATGTATTAATGGATGAATTGTAATATGGTTTTGGAGTGGTTTCCTTATTTTCTCAACTCCATTGAAATGAAATTATTAGTGTTGATGAATAGTAATACTAAAGGACAAGTATGTGGATTAAAAGTATTGATGCTCCTTGTATTAGTTTATTCCTTTCTCTTACCTTTGGTTGGGTCATGAGCATCAATGTGATAATTTATGCATTGGACCCTTGGTGTGTGTGTATTCAAGTGTGGTTGTGAACTAAATTACTAGTGTATTGTTATCCTTGAATTATGCATTGGACCCTTGATGTGTGTGTATTCAAGAGTGTGGTTGTGCATTGAATTCTATTGGATTATTGTTCCCATGGTGTTATGCATTGGATGGTGTGATACCCATGTGTAACCATGGTGTGGATTTTGGTGTCTTGTGTGAGACCCTTGTTTGTGTGAGTTTGATTCTGCTAGAAGTGTGTCCATGATCTTCTCTCTCCATAACTCGGGGGTTGCCTAGAGTGGCATAGGCATCTATTGCGCTCGATGATGGTAATGTCGTTGGGAGGTGGGTTAACATTCCCCATTGGTCCATGTTTGGAAGATCACTTGGGAGCTTGAGGAGATTTTGGTTTGGTATATTTGTCATCTTGTTTTATGTCTTGAATTATGTAATTGAGCATGTTATTGATCCCTTAATGTGCCCATTCTTATATTCATCTAATACGGGCTTGTAATTGCAATAATTATTTTGTTATGTATTTTGGTAGAAAATGCGCGTGTATGCAGTTAATTTTGTTTGAGCATCGTAGATGTTACGATTCATGCTTTTGGGAAAAAGTGCTTAATTGATATTTAATTTCATGGACGTGTTGTAGATGTTAATTGAACTCCATGGTGTGGTTGGTGTTCATCCAACTCTTATTTCCATTAAATTATGATCAATTGGATATGTCATTATAGATTGATTGATAGGCTTGACCTCATGCATTGCATAGTTGAATTAGATTTCATTTGGAAAGAAAATATTTAGGTGAATTTAGCATTGAGTTGTGTTATCAAAATGTAAAAAGATTCATTATTGTATCATGTCATTGCTTAGTTATGATGCATGGAAAGTTAGGCTCCATATCGTGTTTTACTAGCATGTTAAAGTAGACTTGTTAGACTTGTTAGCCTTGTAAAGAGAAGCAAATTTTGTAGTTGAGAATCTTGGTGTTTTGAATTCAATGCTATCGGATCCTATTGCTTGGAATTAGAACCATCTATGTTTGGAATGAGACTTATTTCATGGTAATGCATGTGTGTCATTATTTTAGTATTTTCTTATCATCTTAGAAGGGATTTAGCATGTTTGAGCAATCCTAATTATGAGATGTTTAGGCTTAATTGTTTATGAAGTTGAAATGAAACTAGAAGTTATCTTTTGTTTATCATTTGAATGCTATGAGTAGATAAAATCAATAAGATGGTGTTGTGTAGTTCTATTTATGAAAGGAGTTGAAATGCTCTTTTATGATTGTCGCATTTGATGTATGATGTCAATGCTTATGAATTATGTTGTGTTGGAACATTACTATGATTGTGGAGTGGAATCATTAGTTTATGGTGTGCTACTTATTAATAGTATTTTGCGTTAAAATAAATCCTTGATTTATGTGAATTTTGCATGGTGTTAAACCTAGAGTGCAAGTAAATGTTTGGTTCAAACCATTTCTAGTCAAGAGGTTGTTATGCCTTGTTTCAAGGTTAGCATGCTATAGGCTTGTAGGGCTAGCTCTACCCTTATCTAGGTTTGTGTGACCTCATTTACCTTTGAGGTTCCTTGCAAGTTATCCACTCCACTGTGTTGATATGTGTGCCTTTGTGTGTTTGTGTCATCTTGAGAAGTTTAATGAAGCAGGTGTCGCTCTCATTCTAATCCTTGTGTTCGCGAGAGAACAAGATATGGACTACTATCCGATCTCCGCCTTAAAGAAAACTCTACCCCCTCATATGTGTGTCATGATGACTTTGTCACACGACATGGTTAAGTATTTTGCTATGTTTCCATGCTTGATGCATTGGCATTGCATACCCTAAGTGTCATTGATGTTTATAGTCACGTTTGTTTGCCACTTTCCATGGACTTTCAACATCACATTAAGAATACTAAGTGCTTGTGTACCTATTAGATGAGATTTTTGCAATTGTTTGGTGACACCTTGTCATTGCTTGATGTTTCCATGGATGAAACACTTTTATATAATGACATTAATAATTCTGATAATGGTGACATAGTGCATGAGGACTCACACATGACTTCATCAAACTTGTCAAATTTGTGATGCATCTTTTGATACTACTTCTTTGCAAGGTCTTTACCTCATTAGAAAACCACATTTTGGGGGTCTTGTTTATGTGACATTGATTGCCTTTGTTGAATCTCATACTAACAATTGTCCTCATTGTTTGGAGGACATTGCTTTGTTATTTGATGAAGAATCCCACATGGATGTTCTTGGGAATTCTTCATCACCTTTCTAGAATTCCTCTCTTTGTGACATTGGTTGTCTTTTTGTAGAATCTCGGCTTGATGATTGTCCTCACTTCTTGGAGGACATTGTGTTTTTGTTTGATTAGAGTTCCCACATGGGTGTTTTTGGAACTCCATCAATTGCTTCACTTTGTTATCCACCTTGTTTATAGATCCTCTTAAAATGGTTGTATTGAGGGTAACTATTATGGTGGGCATTCCTCTATTGCCAACATCGAGGGTACCTATTGTAGACCTTCGTATTTTCATGGGCATTCCTCCTTTGTATGATCCATCTCCATTTACTAATTCCTCCAAGATGGCAACTCTTCCACAAGTTGTTTCCAGGGCCTCAATTTGACGCTCGACCCTGCCTGTCAAGCAAATTTTTCATGACGGTTATCTACTCAAACTTGCCCTTTAAATATTAAGACATAATTCTACTATAAAAAATTATATATAAACTAAATACATATATCATAATAACTCTATAAAAAATTTGACATTCTATGTAAAATCTACCCTTTCGTGTGATACAATCTTCCTAAAATTTTGATTGTATTTTACGACAAAAATAGCCAAATACGGCCATACAGCCATCAAATTTAAGCCCTGGTTGTTTCCAAGATCTCTTGGCTATTGCATTCTAAGAATAGTGAACCAGTTACCAGATACTTTCTTGTTTCTTCCTTCATATCCTATTTTGGAGTGGTAAGATTTTAAATATGCACCTCTTGCTTTACTACTTCCTAAAGGAGTGTCATTTGATGCAACAATTCATCTTTCCAAACCTCCAAAAGAGCAGCAACACTTGTTTTTGGCATATTCGCTAAACCCTTGATATGTTCATTTTTTAGCATAGTTATGGGTGAAGGAAATTGTCCTGAAGAGGTGGGGGTATTGCAAGTCATCATTCCTTCTTCAATGACCCGTTTCTGAAATTTTAGGCTATTTTCTTGTATAACACTCCCTAAGTTGCACTTAAGGGGGGTGTTGGTGTGGTCTTGTACCCATCGTGTACTTAAGCTTACTTAGGTAGTTAGGTTATTCTAAGTTAACAATATTAGTTATTTTCCTATTGAGTAATTACGAAATTAGAAAAAGGTAAGTTGTGCAAGCTAGCAAACTAAAGTCCACATTTAGTATGGTCAATCACATTCAAGTGTGATGTAATATGGCCAATAGGATTATTTCTAAGGTTAGTTTAGAATTCTATAAATAAGGGCCTCCTCCCTTTATAATTTTATGAGTGAAAAATAGGAAATTTTCTGAGGATATATTCTATAAGCTTATCTCAATGAGGGGGGCTTATTCAAGATCTTATGAGAGAAGATTACTGATGTAATGTAATTATGTTATTTTATTGTCATTTGAATACAATTTTATAGCATTTGGTTTGTGTTTATAGTGATTTGTTGCACAGATATAATTGTGGGCCCTTTTGTAAAAAGGTTGAGTTCTTGTGCATTTCTGGCATGGCATGAGAGCTTGTGGCCCCTTCCTTTCAACATGATTTCAGAGTTTTCCAACACTCCATAACCCAATACATCCAATAGAATAAGGGTGTGACGTCTATGGTTTGGAGTTGCTCAAGAGAGGTAGCCTTAGTGTTTTTTGGGACTGAGTAATTTTTATAGCATCTAATTGTTTGAGCAATTTTTTTGTTCGTCTTGGATTCTTTTACCACTGCCAACTTATCATCTTTTGAGAACTCCCAAAACTTTTGGAAAAATAGGGCTAAGAAGACACTCAGTCTAGTGGACTTTTTCCCATTAAATGAGAAAAGGATCTATTGTAATTATGATTCAATAATGGGATCATTGATTGTGTCATTGTCCTCAATGACCGTGGGAATGTTTCTGATATTTTCCATCTAAGCTCTAGCCTAACAAGGGGAGTGGAAATCTTCACTAAGAATATGACTGAAATAGTCAATTTCAAAGGAGACAATCTCCTTTGGGCATCTGATGCGGATGCTGAAATTGGTTTTATCCCATTAATTTACTGCCTATTTTGGACACATCTGTGGATGAAGACCATCATATTGGGGTCTCCATGCCAGATCCATTGTTCTCAAGAGAGTTGTCACCAGAAAATCTCTTCTCTTGTTCTCTTATTCTATTTTTAATGGCTTCTAATCCGATGATTGTTTCTTTACCTGTTTCAAAAACGTTTCCAAAATCCTTTCTGATCCATTCAATCAACCTGTTACTCATGTATTATATTTGTTTGTAATTTTGAACATGGTATGGCCTTGAGTTTGGGATATAATTCCACCACACATGAATCTTTCCCTTAAAATTTGGGTCAGTCAGCCACATGTTTTTGTGTATCTACTGGATAGAAAACGTGATTGGCCTGTGATCTAAGAAAGTTGTGTTCTAGACATAGCCATGAACTATCATTTGTGAGGTGATCTACTCACTTGATATGAGTGTCTTTCTAATTTCTCTGCAACGTGGCCTTGTCATTTCCTCATGTTTGTCCATGTGAAATTTCCACCTAGAAGATCTAGATCGACTGTACATGTGACTGAAATAAGATCTGTGAGACTGTCTACTATTCGCTTGTTGAATCTTTGGCTGCCATTTCGTTCCTCTGGATGTTTGATGGTGTCGAAGTCCCCGTTAGAATAAGAGGGTCCTCAAAATGTGGAGGATAGTCCCATTTTCAAGCCTTTGGGGAGATGAGACATTTACAATTAAAAATTGAAGAGTTTTTTCATACAAAAGAAAGAGCTTGCAACCCCCCATATGTGAGTAGTATGGGAAATTGACATTACATTTGTGCATCCCATAGAAGTGTGACTTTGGTTACAGCACAAAAGTGTTTTTTCTTGCTTACCATTGTCCTATAAATTTTGCCTTTTTGATATTGTCAGATCTGATAGTTTCCTTCAAAAGGATCTTATATATTTTGTGCTCTTTGACTGAAACTGCACCATATGTATTCCATGAGAGTGCATTATTCATCTGGATTTTGGTCGGTTAGGTCCAGACCTTCATTTTCTTCATAAATGTTCTTTGATGCCCAGATTTGTACATTTTTTTATTTTGAGGAACCTTGACTGTGGATTCTGAATTGAGGTGGGTTGTAGGATGGCTTTCACAACTTTCTCCCCGTGGATTGCCCACTCTCCTAGCTTTGGACATTAACTGGAATGAGATCTATTACAGTTGGTTTCATTGTTCGAGTTTTTGCCATCATTTGGGACGAAGCAGAGCTGGTTCAACTTTGAATGATATTACCTTCCAAGCTTCCAGTGATTTGGATGTATTATCTTGAGAGATATTGTTGTTGTGACCTCCTTCCCCTGAGCATTTTTGCCTAAATAAGTCTCTTTTTTGTGTTCCATGTCTTCCATCAATCCAAGATTGCAAAAGGATTTGCATTCAGGAGTTCATTGGCTTGGTAGTGGGGCTCTTTTCCTTTCTTGGTATATGCTTGGTTGGATTCTTCTCTATTCTTGGCTGCTGATTATTGATTGTCTTTTGAGATCCAGGGACCTTGGATTCAATTCCTTTGCCAGATTCTTGTTCTGAGACTATCTTCCTTGGTTCAATAGTTTCTTGTCTTTCCTAGAGGGGGTATATATTCCCACAAGATGCCCAAGTTCATGACAGGTTCCACATCAGAAAGGGATTTTTCATAGTCTAAAGGCTACTCCCATTCAATCTCTCCAATGTCAAGTATGAGTTTGTGTGGGAGTGGCTTATCCAGATGTATATTTATGTAAATTTGAATATAGTTAAGAACTCTTGGGTTTTTTGTCATTTCTAAGGCCATTATATATTCTCCTATTGCTGTACTATCCTTTCCAACACCTTATCTTCCCAGTATTTACTAGGAAGAAGTGGGAGACCAACCCAGACAGAAACAGTACTTGGAAGATCCTCTATGGGATTGAAAGCGGAAACCCAATATTTTGTCACTGTGGACCCCCGAAAAAAATGCATTAAAATATTGTCTGGTGCCAAAGCCCAAAAAGCAAACACCTTGTGTAATGTTCCATTTTTGGCACATTGATTATTATGGGCATTTGTGCTTGTTCCTAGTCTTTTGGAGGCTATCCAACATGTTTGAGAAGAACTCCAATGTTCTTGGAGTGGTCTTAGTTCAGTCTGCAGAACAGTTAATTGGGTTTTCCTTTTGTAAATGGATAATTTTGTCTTGGTTTTGAGCTCAATTGATGTTCCGGGTAACATTGATGGTTTCTAAAGTTTGATCGGGCTTCTGGTTTGCTCTCCAAGATTCTTGGAGGAGTTTTCTATTTTTGGAAAGTCACCCGGAAGGCATCGTTGCACATCCCAAACCTTACAGAGAATATTGGTTTAGTTTATTTTGCTTTCGGAGGCCGTTTGGGATTTTCCGCAAAATTTAATATTTAATGAGCTATTTTAATTATTATTTTCACTTAAGCTCCTAGGGGTGAAAATAATTAATAAAAATCTAAGTGTTATAGCTCGTTGGAAAGAGGAAGAAAAGTTTTAAATCATGGATGCATCATTTTGGGGCCTTGCGAAGCAAATATTTCATTTATTTCGATAAAGGGGTCTTTGGAGCTAAAAAGAGCTTTTAATTAAAAGTGGTGACTTTAAATTGTGCACACTTAAGGAATTATTTTTTATTGTTTGAGGAGAAATATGAAGGGATAAAGGAAATAATATTTTATTTCCCTCAAAAAGTTATAAAAAGAGGAGTTGGGCTCATTGTTTAGGCATGCTTGGATTTGTATTGTTACTCTGCTGGATTGAACCTGCGTGTTCTTCCATATTCTCTTGAGGACGAAAACCCTCTTGTGGAATGCTCTTGAGGACAAAAACCCTCAAGGTTGGGTGTGGTTTCACTACAGGAATCACCATTGTGCTGAAAAAGAGATTTGAGCAAACTTATCCAGAGTTTGCCAGTGAGCTTTCATAGAACTGAATATGTTTGAAGTTGCTAAGAGTTTTTGGATTAGAGTTCATTAAATATCATGGCAATCAGATGAGAATGAAGTTAGAAGCAGATTTTTTATGCCTTGTATAGTTTTAATGTCATATTGCTGGTCCGTACCATTATATTGCCGTACAGGGAGAAAAAGAGTTTTGCAAAAATAAAATTATTGAGAAGTTCTTTGTGTCTAAATCTTTTTGCACTATTAATATATTCCTTAGGCGACCCCAATCTGATCATAGTGAGTGGTTGGGAAGCTTTGTTTATTTTTTTATGAGCAGCCGTACTTCTGCTGGCCGTACGGCCTGGGAAATGCATAGTTTGTGAAGTGTTTTTGTTAACTGATCTTTAGTGCATGGGAAACATTGGATTTGTCTTGTATTAGCATAGTTTTTAGAGTGGGAAACAATATTGTTAAGTGTGGGCAGTTTCTTGGGAGTTTTCAACAGTCCGTACTATGCTGGGAAGGTGCCGTACTAGTCTGGAAGAAATCATTTTATAGTCTATCACTCTCTCTATTGTGTTCAGTACATATAATTGATAGATCATTTAGGGACCACTTGTTTTGTCAAACATTGGGTTTAGTCTTGTAATATTATACTTCCTTGGATGCCAATGGTCTGTGTAGAAAGCAGTTGATGTATCATTTCAGGTTGCAGCAGTGACGGACAGCAAATAAATACTACATTATCATTCAACTATTCAAGAAATCTGCAGGGTATGGTCATGCTATCTTCACAAGATTCTTAATAAGTCCAAACAAGACTTGATTTACATTGTATTTGATATCATTTTAATCTTTCTTGTGAATCACATTAAGGCCCCTGGATGGTTTACCGCCAGTGTGGAGGAAAGAACAATTAAACATATTGTAACCCCTGGATGGTTTTACCGCCAGTGTGGATAAATGAACTTTTCTTTATTGTTTCTACCCACTGCATAAGTGGAGTATTCCCACTGAATAAGTGGATGGCATTGTAATTTTCCTTTCTTGCTCTCATACCCACTAAAAGTGGTGAATCCCCACAACTTGTGGATGCCTGCATATGCAGATGAATGTTTACTTGTTTGCACAATGTTTTAATTTGTAATCTAAAGCACATTATGCTCTCACCTTGCCCGAATTGGGATCTTGGTGATCAGAAGTGCGGAGGAGTTTAGTTGTGCTAACACTGTTTATCATTGTTCTATATTTTAGAAAAAAATTTGGGGTTGTATATTACACCTTGTTGAAACAACACTTGTGTTCTAAAATGTCAAATAATAAAGTATGGGGATCATGCAAATAATTTAGGGTCATTGGCATTACAATCAACAAAAGCTGGAGCCAGGGTAGAGGATGAAGATGCAAAGGCAGTATTTAAATTTATTCAGATATGTTTAAATACTTTAAAATCACTTCCTTCGCCCCTTTGTGGCAGAATTGTCATGAATGAACAATTATGGAGATTAAAACAGAACATGCTTTTTCTAGTAAGGCAGTACAGGTGAAAGCAATACTGGCACAAATTATGATAAAAAGTGTATCATATTGTGGTATCCTAAGTCATATTGCCCAGAATTGTCAAGTACACGCATTTGATTTGATTAGAGGCAAAACAAGGAAGACATATACGAGGGACAATGTTGTCATTCAAAATGATAATGAAGATGACATGGATGGCAGTCAACTAGTCATGACAGCCTATTTTGATTGGCAGCTAAAGATATTGTCTCTTAGATGCAAACTCCAAGCAGAATAGACTTCAGATGGACTTACTTAAAATAGATGATTGTAAGAAACCATATTGAGCATCAATGGTTGGTTCCAAATCCATTTTAGGAGAAAGGCAACCATGTAGATTTGTTTATTGCATGATAAAATTGAAGAAAACATGTACTGCAGGAAGCCTTCCTAGACACCCATAAAGCATAGCAACTGGTTACCAAATGCCTCAGTGGATGGTAAAATACCAATATATGTCATCATTAGCATTGAAAAATACTTTATTGTAAGATTCTTTGAGCCTTTGTATTAAAGGGATTTTTTAGATAGGGCATTAGAATATTAACACTACAACATTAGGGATTTTGTTAATTAAGAACAGAGTTGCATGGAAACGGATATGGTATTAAATACTGATACCATATCAGATATAGATATGGCAAATTTTCAAGATCCCCTAATACAGATATGGCTGGATATGCCTCTTATAGAAATATACATATATTTAATTATTTATATATCTAAGGGTATAGAACATAACTTTAAATAAATATATATATTGGTTTTTATATTTTAGTTTACAACAATTATTTTGTTATATTATGTTTGTCTCTTTAGTGATTTATATGTGTGTGTGCAATTTTATATATATATTTTATTTACTTTTTTGCAAATTTTGAATGTTTTCCATAAACCCTAAACCGGATATGGTACCAAACTGTGTGGTGCCATATCCAAAAGTATCAGATACAACTGAAATATAGACACGTTTATGGATACATCTGGATATGGCATCCATGCCGTATCTGGGAGTTTTGTATCATATCGAGTATTCAATACGTAGATATGTGTATCCAAACAAGGGAGGAGAAGTATCCAGACAAGGGAGGAGAATTAATGTTGAAAGGGCACTACAATCATCATTAGAATTAAGGTAAATTAGATTTGTGTGTTTGTCAAATAAATTTGGTGAATCTAGGAAACATATGAATAAATTGCATGTCTCAATGTATTGATATTTATTTCTCAAAAAACTAAACTATATTTCTTTCTGTGCCTCCTCATGAGTTTTTTCCAAAGGAAATGTTAGTGCATGAATAATATCTATCCTAATATATCTGATAATGGTGACGAATATATGGGATCACCTCCATCTAGAGATAGAGAGGAAAATACTAGAGGGATATTTTAGTGATAAAGGCTTACATGGTCTAGATCCAAGTGATTTTCAAATATGCTCTATAGATCTCCACTTGAAGACCCTTGGGAATATCACTCTTCATTAGACAAATGACACATCAATTAAAAGATGATAATGGATGGTTTTTCTATGTCTAGACCTAGAGTGTGCCACAGAACCATAGGATATAAATGGCAATTGTAGTCAAACATTTGACTAGCTAGCCTCATGGAAGATTGGAGGACCATAAAGTTATCTATTTTGACCAATTTGTGTCCAAATAACGACAAGGACCAGGATTATAAGAACATTCTAAAAGAAATAAAATATGTTCTTAAACAAATTCTAGATTGAGCCATTGGCCATTCATATGGTGATGTATCTAGGAACTTGAATGATCATGCACAATGAAAGTTTGAGATCTCGGAAGAAATATGAAATTATATCTAGTTAAGAGATTATTTGCTTAAAATGAGTATTTTCCATGACATCAAAGTAACCTAGCCCTATCTAGTTAAAATATGGTTTCTTTTGGTGACTAAAAAATATTAGTTATCAAATTGAAATGGAAGGCTTAAAATAGATTAACCTAAACTGCATAGACTACATAATGCAAGAGCAAAATTCTCCATGTCCACATATAATTCACATGCAAAGTGAAAGGTCATCTATTAAAGTAAATTGTAATAACTTACAACTTTCAACAACCAAAACAATTGAGCACTTACGTCGATAAAGAATTTGCTTCTTTTAAGAGACGATTGATCTCTTGCATCACTTGAACTTCTTCTAGGTTTGTAGCAACTTTCTGCACATGATACTATAACATCATCACTATCCTTTGGCACTAGTGCCAGGAACAAAATAAGCATTAGTTACCAGCTTTTGATATAAGAAACAGCATTAAACAGTTGATAAGCCATCGCATGGTCTGTAAATTCAAATCCTAGACTATGTTGTACTGAACAATTATGTGGTATGAGAGCTTATGTTGGTCACTGGATTAGAAATAAAATTCCCAAATTATAATAGTTAGGGTTATTGCAAGGGGCTCCTTCTGCAACTGATCTATTCTGTCTTGGCCTAGACAGGGATCCTGCCAGGCTTATATGTAATTTGTTCTTCTTTTTTTTCTAATTTTACAACAAACTTTGCCTGGACCAGAGGAGAGGTCCTATGGTGGACCACTGGCCAAACCCCATCCTAGTGAGCTTACAGTTCTATGAAATGATAATGCCCCTTTTAATTATTTTATTTGCTTAGAGCCATAACTTTCCAATGAGACTGCCAGGGTAAGACACTCCCAGCATATGGTTGTTATAGCTCTCTGTTGCCCTTTTTGATGATTTTACTTGACTAGGAAGTAGTACCATACGCAAGCTTATTTATTTTTGGAAATTTGGCGTAAGTACGACTTATCTTAGAAGAGATTTTAGGATATGTAGTGTTACTGCATCCCCATCTGCTACGCATGTGTAGTTGCACTCTACCCTAATTTGTTACTCATTGATGGTGCATCTGAAGAATGTATGGATTGAACTTTGGTTGTTTCATACTGCATATATGTTTAATCATGAAGTCTTAACTGAGTTGCACAAGAGTTAGTGTGAGATGCATGTTCAGGCCACTTGTCACTCAATCACAGTACCTACGCAACCACTACCTGCAGAGGGTGAGAAAATGGATTAAAACTTTACTGACCCATATAAGAGACATCAAATTTCCACAGTCCATAATGTAAAGTTTCGATGCTTCAGGAATAAACTGTGTGCAAGTTTTTATCTCAACGTTTCGGATCACACTCCATGATCCATCATCAGGAGAAAGCAAGAGAGGAGAGCAATAGAAATGATAATTTGCAGACCAGTTCATCTTCAAATAGAACAAGGAGCACGGGAACCAAGTAGTTGATGGGAGAAAAAGAAAAAATATCAAATCAAAGAGATAATAAGGAAAACAAAGAAAATTAAAAAAAAACAGAGAAAAGAATAATGTGAAAATAAAGATAAGTATAAATAGAAAAGTTAATGATTATAGATAAATACAAATTATAAAAATAGTTGAAAGAAATAAATACACAGAAAATGCAATAAATAGGAAAAAAATATAAAAGATTATATATATATATATATATTCGAAAAAAGAAAGACAAGAAAGGTATAGTCATCCAAGTAAGCATAGTACAAAGAAAAGGATTTCTTATAATGGAGGCAAAAATAAATTCAAAATAGATAGACATATAGGGCAAGCTAACTAATGAATGCATGGTAAAATGAAGAGATTCCTCAAAAAGACATAGAACGTCTTTTTGAGGAATCTCTTCATTTTACCATGCATTCATTAGTTAGCTTGCCGTCTTTTTGAGGAATCTCTTCATTTTACCATGCATTCATTAGTTAGCTTGCCCTATATGTCTATCTATTTTGAATTTATTTTTGCCTCCATTATAAGAAATCCTTTTCTTTGTACTATGCTTACTTGGATGACTATACCTTTCTTGTCTTTCTTTTTTCGAATATATATATATATATATATAATCTTTTATATTTTTTTCCTATTTATTGCATTTTCTGTGTATTTATTTCTTTCAACTATTTTTTTAATTTGTATTTATCTATAATCATTAACTTTTCTATTTATACTTATCTTTATTTTCACATATTCTTTTCTCTGTTTTTTTTTAATTTTCTTTGTTTTCCTTATTATCTCTTTGATTTGATATTTTTTCTTTTTCTCCCATCAACTACTTGGTTCCCGTGCTCCTTGTTCTTTTGAAGATGAACTGGTCTGCAAATTATCATTTCTATTGCTCTTCTCTCTTGCTTTCTCCTGATGATGGATCATGGAGTGTGATCCGAAACGTTGAGATAAAAACTTGCACACAGTTTATTCCTGAAGCATCGAAACTTTACTGACCCAGTTAAACTGAGAGGAGTGAACAGATGATACTGAGAAACACCATGAAGATTTCCTTAGCAACCTTTGAGCGAATGACCTTCCCATATTCATGATTTACAATGATTTGTGTACACAGAAACATAATAACTGATGAGTAATAAATATTTTACTTATTCTTGTACCCTTGGAAAAATATTGATCAGATTCTGTCAACAGACCTACAGACATCTTGTGTTTCATTATTGAGATCCCAGTATTCAAAATCATGTACTCTGACCTAGATAGAATCATGCCTTTACTCGTACTACTTTTCTGAGATAATAAGAAGATATGCATTTATAAAGAAATCTTCCTTCCTAAACTACATTTTTTCTATGTTACACCAAGTTTCAGGGATGGAGATGGCAGGAAACACGAGGACGTGTTTTTGGGATGGTAGGGGACAGGAGGCCTTTTCTTAGGGGACGGGAAGGGACGGCAATTAAAAAATTAGGGAAAATTTATAAACTATAGGAAATTTCAATTATTCATATATAAGGCATTCATCATATATATTATAGAACCATATTATGAAACATTAGAGCTGAATTGAGAATTCACGAGTTGACATACAAATTAACAAACTTTCAATGTCTAATCATTTTAATTTGAGTTTTCATTACCAATGTGCATATACATAATACAACAAAATGAAAAGGCCAAAAAGGCTACAAGTACAAAATGACAAAATGTAGACAATCTAAGATCTGCTGCTATGCCTCTGCCTTGTCCTCGCCTAAATCATAATCAAACTATACTCATAACCATATTGAAAAGCGAAATTAGACTATACTCATAACCACAAGAATGCACTCCCATTATCCCACACATTTCGAGGACGGAATATCTGAGAAATCTCTCTACAGATCCCCAATGAGGAAGACAGCAAGAAATGTATAGGGAATCTCCCCTCTCATTCCCAAACACCTCATAACTATCTAATTAAAAAAGCACAATTTCACATCAGCCATTAACTAAATTTTCACAAAGTGTTAATTTTTGCCTCTATACCAATAAGTCGAACTTATATTAACTACTGCTAGTAAGCTCAAATCTAGCCATGTAGCATATTAAAAAACTATTTATAAATTTATAGTTTAGAATATAGAGCTTGAAGCGTGGTAAACCTACCTTTAAGTATTTTGTGTTGTATTCGAGATTAGTATCATACTATAATAGTATGGTTGGTATAAGCAATATTGTTTATAAGCTGCTGCTACAACCAACAAGAACTAAATGGACCCTATAGTGTCAGCAGTGCATTTTTTTAATTCAAAGTATAAAAGATGTATCCAAATGAAATGTCTAAATCCATTTGCAGGACATACCCTCTACTAAGAAAGATCATGGAGTCTCCCAAACTCTCTACGACATATCCTTTACAAATATCTCACGAAAGAACAAAGATGTACATCTCACTTATAATGGAGTATTGGAGCTGACAACCATCTGGAATTTAAGTACTTCTAATAGAGAATCGGAGCTGACACTCATCTGGAATTTAAGTTCAAAGCCAACCCATAGCATATAAAAACCCTTGAATATCAATCTTTGCCTACTGACCTGAATTCCTAGGCATTCTTTGCTGTATCATATAATTGTTCCTAGGGTTTTCTGCATTTTTTTTCTGACTGTTTTTAAGTGGGGACAGCCAGCCGTCCCTGAATTTCTGCAGCATTCTGGGGACATTTCTGAACAGAGCTGAGGATAAGGGGACGGTGGGGGGATGTTTCCAAGGCATTCCCAGAAAGTCCCTGGTGCAGATACGTCTGCAAAAGGGCAGGGGACACATCTCCATGTATCATAGCATTTTTTATATGGATAGATGTCCTGTTATCTCATATGACTATTTGGTGTATTTGTAAGGCTTCAGATAAGAAATATATGGATACTACTAAGATGTATACAATATCTTCTAGCAGATCTCTAAAACAGACTTATGTGATTAGAAGTCAATCTCAGATGTTAGCAAACTTTTATATCAAGTTTGGAAATTATTTTGACATATGGAATGTAAATGCTTAATCAAAAGTCAGAAGCTGTGAATTATCTACAGAGTGTTGAGATCTCTGAATTTATACATGCACTTGGTCAGTGGTGTAGCAGTAGCACATGTGTTCCTAATCCTTAAGTCTTGTTGATATTGACAGAATTTCTTGGGAAAAAGTTTGAAATCCCCCTTTCCAAAATAGTATGATGTTGTGATTTGTGAACAGATCTTCAGACTATGTCTGGTAAAGCATTGGGCCTCTACTGTTCCATAAAAGTCTGATGTGTGTGATTTAGAAAACTTGATAATGGAATGGGATAGCCACTCTCCTTGTCCAAGAAACAGAACACGAATCTAAACTGTTAGTAATATAAGAAATATGGGCAGAGTGATAAGCTAAACGTAAAAAAATTATACACAAAATAATATTGCTTCTATCTCTTCTTCATTCAATAGGCTATTACATATTTATAGGAGTGTTATCTCCTAAATTATAGGATAACTAGTATAACCTCCTCTAACCATTTCTTTCTATAGACAAGTTGTTCTAACAACTTGAATATTACAATCCCGTACAATATTTCTTCACACATAATATTCTAACAAACCATAACAAATATAATATTCCTAACACCCACAATAATTACGTGAGTTGTTACTACAACTCACTTTACCTCACGCATGATTATTCTAATACATGTGAGCACTAACATTAATTCCTAACAGTAAACACTCTTGAGATTCGTGAAATTAGCCTTAGTTTTGATGATATTCTGTGTAGAGTTTAAACTCAGTTGTGGACAGTAAGTCTCGCATCTTTTGAAGGCATCATTAGGCTCTTCAATCTTGATATTTGATAGTATCTTGCAGTTGAATTATTACCAAGGTTGTCACAATGCACATACCCGACTAAATGCATCCAAATCCACACTCAATCCATCCTAACACATCTTTGAATACCAGGTGTATTTACCCTAGAATCTAATGTGCACTCCCTTAAAAAAATACATTGATATATCAAAACTAAAAGTCTGAAGAAAAATGAAAAAAGGATGTACTTGATTTCATTTCACTATGTTTTATGATGATGTTATGTTTCAAGTCTCAACTTTTAAGTTTGTTGTTTACAATGCACCTAAGTTTTGGGGGTTTGCATCATGCATACCCCTGCACACCCATACCTTAATACCCCTACACACTCATAAGCAAGTTTTGAGCATTTGCACCAATTCCGTGTACCTCCACCTGCACGCCCATGTAACTTGGCTATTACCCTTGAAGAAACAATAGCCATGAATAGGTTTGGCTAGTGAGCCATAACAATGTTCTTTAATTTAATAGATATCACAGTGATGCTATCTAGTTCCTATGGCTAGTGAAGCTTCTAGCAGTTACTGCTCATTGAAGTGGCCATTGATGTTGCAACTAACACTCAGCTGAAAACATGAGCATAACTCGTGTTATGTGAGTTTTCTGCAATATTTGGTAGCATTGTCCAACTTACTATGGCAGTTTATTGATTGTTGTTTGTAATGTCCCCAAATTTGGAAAACCCTAAACTACCCTAATGTATCAATTTCAATTAATCAACCTTGTGTTTGAGGAAGTTTATAACTTGATTGGGTACCTGTTTAAGACCTACAATCAGATTAGTAACATCTATAATAAGAAACAAATATTATGTCAAATATATATTGGAATCTTTGGGTTTCTAATTCATTCTTCTTGGGACAAAATGGTTTGATAGGGTGCCCAAGAAACCCTCTACCCTAGGCCCAAGAGCGGGTGCTTCACCCCTCTTGGCCCCATGTGGCCTCTTGCCATCCATATGGGGTGGGGTGCCTAGTGAGGCGTCCTATCACCGTTCCCCTTATCAGAACCCATTTTGCTTCGTCTTATGACTCAATTTATCACCATGATGGGGGGTTGGAGTGCCACTACAGCAGGGTGTCCCGGAAATCACCCCTTCTAAGCCCAAGAGCGGCCTCTTATGCCCCCTTGGCCCACATGTGGCAGGCCTCAGCTATCCACCATGGGGTGGGGTACTTAGAAGATGATCCCAACGCCGTTTCCCCTCCTCGTAGGCCCTCAATTCCCTCATCATAACATTCATACAAGAATCCACATTAATGCATAATAAACTAATCACATTCATAGTTGCAAACAATCATATCAACAATGCATTATGAAAGTGACATATAAATGGTAATGTGCATGAATTATTGATGATGATATGCATAACTTATTAATCAGATTTAAACAACATCCTATATGAACATTCTACCATAATCATATGAACTCAGAACTGCTGAGGCATTTCTTGTGCTATTAGATATCCTTCCTTCATGGTGTATTATATTTCTTCTTAAAACTCCTTATATATTCCTTGTGATTCATGCTGCCAATTAGGACTCAGAACTGTATATATTTTCCTTCTCTTGAATATTATATTTGTTTCTAATTTGCTGATTTTCTTATTCCTTATGATCTGTATACATATATATTTGTTTCCTTTTTATTTAATATTATTTTTATTCCTCTATATCCATATCTATCCATCTTATATTCATGTATCTGCTGGAGTATATTATCTATCTTTTCCATTCTATATCAGATCTTCTTCTTATCCCTCTTATACTTAATCATATGTAATCAGAAATGTCTTGAATTTCAGGAAATATGAATATATTCTAACTCAGAAAATGTATATATATTATTCCCTATATTAAACTCAGAATAAGAGTTATTCCCTTTTTCCTATCTTTTTTTCCTATCCCCTCTTTCTCTCTAATTCCCACTCTTATATTTTCTGTGACAGGGTGGGCATCCGTTTGAAGAGGGATGTCCCCTCATTATAATCGCTGCTTCTTACCAATCGCAGCCCTTAACTTGGTAATCGTTGAATATCAATATTACTACAACTAATCACTAATCCCTACCTTGATACTATCCCTTGCCTATTTATAAGATTGTTTAGTTAATTCTCATCATACCATAGTACTTGCCTTCATAAATCGTATGCTTATATAATAGTATGAAATTTGAATCACTATTAGTTACATGATATATTTGCTGCTGCCAAGTTGGAAACTCCAAAACACATACCATCGTATGAATGGTAAATAATTGCTGCATAATATATATATTTATTTTATGATAATTATAATTATATTAATATTATTAATGTTTATATTTATTTATATTTATTTTGATATAATAATATATATTTATAGTATAATCTTTAGATTATCACTATTGATATTTATATTTATTATTTGTAAATATAATAATATATCCTTTAAATTATATTTTAATAATATTCAATTATAATAATATAATATATCTCGTTGTATATATATATATACGTAATTATCTTAATTCAAATTGACTAAATACCGTATTTTACAAAAGCGACTTCACCGTCTTTTATTATGATGTCTTAATATCGGGACATCACATTGTTCCTTGAAAATGTCACTATTCCGTTTGACATTTACCATGGGAGATTTTACATAGAAAAACAGAAATAGGTATGTGATGGTTTAAGCAAAAAAGATAGAGTGGCAAAAATAGATATTGAATGTAATGTCCCCTTTTTGGTGCATAGACCTTTTGTGCGCATTATGCTTGTTCCTAGTCTTCCGGAGGCTTTTCGTCATGTTTGGGAGAACTCCAACTTTCTTGGAGTGGCCATGGTTCAGTATTGCAGAGCCGTTGTTCATGGTTTTGAGTCCGGTGAGTCATTTGGAGTTCATAGATGCTTTCGGAATTCAGTTCCAACTTCTCAAGTGCTCTCCAACCTTCTTGGAGAAACATGTTATTGTTAGACAATCACCTGATGGCCTCCAATTTTTATCCTAAGTCTTCTACTACACTTTGATATGGTCAGAGTTATTCGATTAGTGCATTTCTATGCTTTCCATAGCTTGGGATTATTATCGGGTAGTTTAATTAATATTTCACTAAGGTTGCCTAAGGTTTGGAATAAGTATTAGCAACTTAGTGTAATATTAATTATTAAGTGGTGTTCCCTTCTTGGAGTGGATTCTTTTCTATGGCATTGAGCTCAGTTGGTGTTCAGGATTTCAGTGCAGCTTTCAAAAGTATTTTCGGCTTTCCAGGTTGTTCTCCGAACTTCTTGGAGAAGCCATCTATTTTTAGAAAATCACCTATTTGGCGTCATTCTTTATCCCAAACCTCCTGGATGGTATTGGTGTGGTTTATTTTGCAGTTTGCCACAATTTGAGATTTTCCATAATTTGGGTGATTAATTGAGTTATTTTATTATTATTTTCATTTAAACCACCTAAGGCTGGAATTAAATTAAAGTGACTAAGTGTTATAGCTCATGGAAAGGGAAAATGTTTTATTATTTGATTGTGCACATCAAATTGAGCGCCTTTACATGGGAAAAAGGAAATAATTAAGTTAGAGGGAAAAAAGTAATTATTTCCAAGAAAGAATTATATTTTTGTGTAACTTCCAAAGTGTCTATATAAGAGAAGTGAGGACTCATTGTTTGGTTATGCTATTGATTTGATATTGTTATGCTGCCGGATTGAACCTGAGAGTTCTCCATTCCTTCTTGAGGATGAAAACCCTCTTGGAGAAGATCAGTTTCAATGGTGAAAAATCCACCCTAGCTGGTAATGGTGATTTCAAACAAACATCACATATGAACTGAAATGAAGTTTGGTTTTGATGTTTTTTGATGGTGGAAGTAATATTCTTTTCATTTGGTGTTATTTGATTGGGTATTTGATCTTATTTGAGAGTTTGTTTATGGTATTTTACTGCTGAATGCATTAATCCATGGCTGCCGTACAAATCAGCGATTCTCTTTATTTATGCTATGAAGTATGAATGATAGACATTGTGGCATTGTTTGTTGATGATCATTGAATCACAGGGTGTCAATTTCCAAGGGAAAGCAACAGCAAACACATTCTAAGGAGTTTCGTAGGGTCGTACTCACTCATGAGCTGGGAGTGAGGGGTTAGGAGGAAAGCGCTGCCCAAAATCTGCTTTATATTTCCTTAAATCCATGATGCTTCGTCTTAAGATTGAACCGTACAGTTTGAAGGAGTGTTTGGGGTGTTTGATGTATATTTTGAGGGTTTAATGACATCTCTGAGGGGTCCATACAGCTACAGCAGGGTCTGATCAGAATTGAGTTTTGGAACAACACTGATGGTTTATGGTTGTGATCAGATTTGGATGGTATTTAATGAATATTTTGATGCTTAATAGTGTGTGTGCAGGATCAACATTCTTCTTATTTAGAATTTGATGATTTGAGGCAAGATAAAATACAAGTTTTGGGGTTTTTTGGGTCTGCTATTAATCTGATTTAATTGATGTCATCCAATTCTATTTTAAGTATTGAAAAAGACAATACTATTTTGTATTTGAACTCCTAGATGGTATGACCGTCAGTGTGAACTATGACATTCATGTTTATAATACTTACTGTCATGTCCCCATTTTTCGGAGTGCTCACCTTGAAGAATAAAATAATTCTGAATCAAATCTTTAATTTGATTCTTCTTGGCGTCAAAGGAAGATGCTCCTTGAGTCAGCCTAAAAAAGGGAAAAGAACAAATGCTATTAAGTGTTTATGGCGCCAAGTCTTTGTGGAGGTCGGCCAAGAGAGATCAAATGTTAAGGTCGGCCCAAATCTTGAAGGCAAAGTCGGCCATTTATGGAAGGTCGGCCCGAAATTAAGTTAAGTCGACCACTTATGGAAGGTCGGCCAAGGAGTGAATGAAGTGCCGAAAATTTCCAAATAAGGTCAACTTAGAGTCGGCCATCTTGAAATAAAATCGGAAATTGAAATTTAAGCAAGTTTTTGAGCGCTAAATTCAAGGAAGTCGGCTAGCTTATGAAGGGAAAGAAATTCATGTATAAACAGGAGGTTTTGATATCAATTGGGAGGATCTTTTGGCTTGCTAACTTTTGATATTGTCTGCAATTTTACTGCAAGTTATTCCAAGGACGGAAACCCTTGCGAATATTATAGAGTTGGACGAAAACCTAGCTCAACTTGTGAAGACTTCATGAGGGAGGTCTGTTTGTGCTTCATTGAAGATTTTGTTGAGCATCATAGATCTACTTCATATTAAGGGAGATTGTTCCATTGGTATGCATCATTCTGTACCTTGAAGATCAGCGATTTGGCATCACCACACCCTGAACCAGCAATCTGCCCTTAAACTGTGACAGTGATAACATTAAGGGCAACATCATCATCAGCGATCAGTTGGATGAGGCAAGTTACATTGTATCTGAGCATCAAAGTGGTATGTAATATCTCTGATTTCTGTAAAAGCAGCAAATGTATGTTATTTGGCTGTCATAGAGCCATGAATTGTTGATGTAATTGAAACAT
This sequence comes from Cunninghamia lanceolata, assembly GCA_027924645.1. Classification (NCBI taxonomy): domain Eukaryota; kingdom Viridiplantae; phylum Streptophyta; class Pinopsida; order Cupressales; family Cupressaceae; genus Cunninghamia; species Cunninghamia lanceolata. Next base: position 8,824,013 of record BSBN01000066.1, read on the forward strand.
TTGAAAGACTGATTTGTCACAGCAAGATCTGAGCCAGTTCTATGTCTATTATTATCATTGTAATTTACAAATCCATGTGATAATTCATAATGCAAGGCTGCCATAAACTATTTGTTTCAATTTGTGATTTGTCAAATCATATGTTTGGCATTGCTATAGTAGAAGTGTGCAAATAAGAAATCAGATTTCAGTCCTAGGATTTGAGTTCGAATTTGCAAGATTCAGAAAATTTGTTGGCAAACCTAGAACGGGACATTTCACTTACCTCACTGAATAAGTGGTTCATTGTGTAGCTTCCCACTAAATAAGTTGAAGTGCCTATGTTTCTTTATTTCATCACTCCCACTGAGTAAGTGGTGAATTCCCACTGAATAAGTGGATGCCCACTGAATAAACGGAAGTTGTATTTGATTTGCACTTCATTATATTTGTTTAGCCGAAGCATTTGTATACTCTCACCTCACCCGTTTGGGAACTTGGTGATCAAAAGGTGCGGAGAAGTTACATGGTTGCATTTCATTTACTAACACTGTTTGTTAGTGTTGGAATTATCTGAAAAAATTGGGGTAGAACATTACATTGAACCATGTTTACTCATTAAATACTCTAAGATGTTGTGTACCAAGTTTGAACTTTAGTTCAAATTGGACTTAACAGAACTGTCTTAAGAGAAAAAAATGTTCTTATCAACTTGCTGGCTTTTGGAACAGTTGCAACAACCTTTATCTGTGTTTATCTTAAGCTCCATTGTAGTGAAAAAAATCATGTTTTAGTCGATATCATAGTCTAGAAAATCCTAGGCAGAATTATGATATGTGACTATAGACCGTTAACAAAATGAATTCTTAGTAGGCTTGGAAGGAACCCTCATTGTTGCATGGTCTTCAATTCGCTATGACAAATGTTATGCAGAACGCTTCTATTACTTACATTCTATATTATGAGATTGTTTATGTAATGGGATGAAGGAATGTTTTTGCAACTTAGAATCTATGAACAATAGAATTTGAAGGGACGAATTTGACCACTATCCCATTTTTACTTTTGGCATAGTATCGATGGTAGTCATTGGAAAACCACAGTTCTTCGCTTTGTTATTTCTGTCCTACACATAATGTGAATTAGTTGGCGTCTAATCTCTATTCTAGAAAACATCCACTGAGAGAAGATAGAATTATTCTCCACCTAGATTAGCTTAAAACATCATCATAGTTAGGCTTTGATCTCTTGAAACTATGAGATTATCTTGAGACAGCTGCTCCAGATGGTCACAATCTAAGCAACAAATGAATGAGTCATAGGATTGTAATCACTTGGTGAGTTGCACCCACATGGACTTGATATTTTAACATAAATAACATGAGAAAAATGAAATTTGTTACCCCAAACACAAAGTGTGGTTTTGAGCTACTTTTGGGTAATACGGAAATGGATTATTACTGTCCACAAGCGTTGTTAAACAATAGGGGTACTCATTTGCAAAAAGGAATTATTTAAGCATTGACATCTGAATTCATGATAGCTCATCATAAGAGTATCTCATACCACCCACGAGCTAATAGACAAGTAGAGGCCTTTAATAACATGCTAGGAAGAGTCCTCGCTAAAGTATGCAATGTGAATAGGGATGATTGAGAAGAAAGATGCCAACAACTTGTGGACCTATAAACAAATTTTCATAGGGCACCAGGACAACGCCCTTTCAATTGGTTAATTATATGGACTTGAGACTGTGATGCCAATCGAACATGTGGTTCCCAATTTGCAAATAACCATTGCTACCAAGTTGGGTTAAGAGGAGTTATTTAAAAAAAACATTGGAGCATCTCACAAGATTGGATGAGCCAAGATTATCTCACATTGAGAACAAAATGTGCAGAAAAAGCAGCACAAGTCCAATGGCATGAATTCAACTTCAGATTTAAGGAATTTCATAAAGGCCCGCAAGTATTGTCATATGAAAGCATGTATGAGGCACATCTGAGGAAGATGCAAATTAGATACCAAGGACTATACAATATTCATACAATCATGGATAAAGGGGTTATAAGCTAAGAGAATTATCCAGAAAGGTAAAGGAAGGATATGTGAATGTTATGTAGCCTCTAACCTTACCATAACTAAACTAAAACATAGCAAAGAAGCAAGCAAATTGACAGGTAATTAGATGTGAGAAGATGAGAGTAGAGGTGTATAAGGGAATAAAGAGCAAATCAGGGGAAGTATCTAGAGAATTGTAGTCAGCAGCTTATAAAGAGGGTAAATTATCAATTTTGTGAGAGAAAGGCAATAGTTGCTCTCAGAAGTTTACAGCAAGATGAAAAGTACTTCTGGTAAGTAATAGTTCAATCCAATTATTTGCACTTTTGAAAAAATAAAATAAAAAGGAAATATGTATACTATAAAGTTCTAAATTTTATAAAAAACAATGATTGGCAAGGTGTTATAAAGGGTATTAGATGAGGAGGGGGCAAGCCGATATGCTACGCTGAAGAGTGTGAAGTGAGAAGTCATAGAGAGTAAAGCCTAAAAAGGCACTGAAATGGTAAAGAAATTTACTATTTTCAGAAACAATTGAACCAAGTGAAGGTCTAAAATTGCTAAATTATGAGAATGAGAAATCAAGTGTAAATTTTAGACCATTTAGGAAAGTAGTGATGTCAAATGTGATGTAGATACGTACAAATTAATTGTTGTGGAAATGATTTGGCTTGTGTTATGTCAAACTAACAGCAGAAACAAAGAAGAAACGGAGCATTGAGGAACCCATAATTGCGTTGAATTGTGCAGATATACCACCATTGAGCCAACAAGATTATTGGATGGTAAGAGATCTAATTAACCATTCTAAAAGATTATTTAAGCCAGAGTTTAGTGAATTTGAGGGCTTAAACTGGGGGAGATTACAGCTGCCCTATTTAGGGATCATGCTGGAGTTAATGCAGATGGTGTTGAGTAGAATGTCACAAGGAAAAATTTGGTTGACCAATGAGATAATCATCCATATCACTCAGGAAGGCCTACCTAATAAGGCTATAGGGTTAGATAATGACAGCAGGCCAGGTGCCCCATTAGATCAAAGAGTCAACCTAAAATCATACAGAAATCAAGAAGATTTATAATTCAACTAGAGGAAAATGAGGGTCTTTACCAGAGGTGATCACCATATACACCTTATTTTTACTTTACTGGCACTTTTCTTGTGCAGGACTTGTCAATGCATTAATCTACCTAAATGTACATTCACACTGTACACATGTCAAGATCAAGGTAGGCTGGCTTGCAGCACTTGTTAGAGACGTGTCTTCAACCATCCTTCCTATTATTACCTTCATATCAATAGAGTTGTCCTCCTTGCTCTCTAATTCTCCCTCTGGCCCTCTTTTTCCTTTTTGCTTGCAAGTAGCTAGTGTCAATGGCCCAACTAATGACGTTTTGTAGCACCCCTGATTTAGCCGACATCATTAGTCGAAGTGTTAATGCTAGCTAAAACTGAGATTTTGTTGGTGTTGGAAATAAGCCACACCCGGACCGACGATGGACTCTGGTCCAAGAGGGGCCAGTAGCTTAGTGGTAGAGCACTCCAGCAGCGTATGGAAGGTCCTAGGTTCGAGTCCTAGCTGGTCCATGTCTCAACATGGTATCAGAGCCAGGCCAGGCTAGGAGCCCCAAGCACACGAGAGGTGTGGCTTAAGGGGGGGTGTTGGTGTTGGAAATAAGCCACACCCGGACCGACGATGGACTGGTCCAAGAGGGGCCAGTAGCTCAGTGGTAGAGCACTCCAGCAGCGTATGGAAGGTCCTAGGTTCGAGTCCTAGCTGGTCCATGTCTCAACAGATTTGACTTGAAGGGTTTTGATCCTTATTTATAGGTTTACCCTTTGTTGTTTCTCAGAGGACACATAATTCACTCAACTTACACACAAATTTGCCATAAATAGATAAGGATTTAGGGTCAAGAGGAACTTACACCAAGCAAGACAAGTTAGCATAAAGGCCTTGAAGATTTCAACAATAGGAGTTGTACCAACGAGGTCTACCAAGTCTTTGAAGTCCCAACTTTTGTTTAGGATTAAGGGTTTGTTTATCCATCTTGATTTCACCTACAACCATCTCTCACAAAGTGTTGTAAGCCAAGGAGGAGATTAATGCATTTAAGTGTCAACCCAAGGTAAGTATCCCTAGCCCTAATCTCTTTCCTTGTTACTTTGGTCGATGTTGTGAATGCTGCATGCTTCATGTATTAGGTAGCATAGCATTGCTCATTACTTTACTTCTATCTTCTACATTATTGTCACCCATAACTCTTGGTTACCAACTAATGGCATGTTAGCCTCTATGGTTCTTGCTTTAGTGTCTAATGACACCCCAAATATATTGCAGTTCTCCAACTTCTATCTCCTTAGAGATCATATGCGTAGGTTCCCCTTTTAGATTCATTACAACCTTTTTAACACTCTTGCCTACAACCCCTAACCGCTTTGTGAACTACCATTTTATATTGAGTTCGATCTAAAATGCTTTTGTACCTTTTTCCTATTTAGAGGATCATTATATTATTGATACCTATTTTATGCCCAATACAATAATGATATCATCAATATCAAAGTAGAAAAATTGGGGAAAAGAATAAAGGATAGGTTTTGGCATACAAGCAGAACAAGGGAAATTTTGGCAGGAGTAGTTGCTATTAATCGTCAAATGATCTATAGAAAGAAGAAATTTAACTACATGCAACATCTTGCATGTGAGTTTTTAAAATTTAGGGATATAATTTTCCAAACCACCAACTTCATAAACTGCCAATATAGTTTTCTATTAGTGTTGTTGATCTTCATTTACTAAACAACTCTGGATAACGTTTTAGTCAAGAAAGGATATGACCCAAAACAATGTTTCAGTAAACAAACAATTTTGGGGGAAGTGGGCTCTTGAATATAAGAAACACCAAGATAAATTGGTCATTTGGTTGATACAATTTAAGCAAACCATTGAAGATCATCCAAGAGTTATTAAAAAGGTAATGAAGAAATATGGAGATGTTATGATTGTCAGATATCAAAGAGATATTATATATGTGCAAGTGAAAGAAAAGAGAGTTTACAACCCTAATCCATTCCCAATCATGGTGACCAAAGAATTGGTATTGACAAAGTTGAATGGCCAACAAAATAATGCAGTGAACAGAACTCTAGTGCATATCAGTAAGAAAGACCCTAATGCATTGAAAAAGAAGTAGTAAAACAAACAAAACACTGAAAAAGGGGAATTCAAGTACGACTAAGGCTGCTGAGAAGGAAAAATAGCAAAAACAAAAAACACAATAAAAAATAGAAAAGGAGAAATAAAATCTAGTATTCAGCTCAAATCCCCCAAGTGACATCTATAGTTGTAATTCCAAGTTGTGGCTCTTGGACTTCCATTGTGGCTTCTATGTTGAATAAGTGATCTAAGTTGAATATGTGGATGGGGAGGAGATCCCCCTTGTGACCTCCACTGGTGTGGGGCCAGCCTAAATAATCCCTCCCTCCCGATCAAAAAAAAAAAAATATCCTAGGCATTTTGGACTCCGATATGAGAATTACCTCGGCTCATGGAGGCCATTCATCTTCATGGTGTTTCGTTTTTGTGTACACAAACTTTATTTTAACTTGATGTCAGGTTTGAGGTATATCTTATGCACAAAAGATTGTCACTTGAGAGTTGTACCCCTCGCCTCATCCATTTTATGGGGCAGAGCAGAATCTTGGTGCGTGATATGAAACTTCAATGAAATAACCAATGCACAAGGGGGTCTCATAAATTTTTAATCATTGTCTTCATTTTCTTATAAGTGGTTGTTGCAGTGTATCAAATTATGTGATGATTTATAGGAATTCAGCTGTGTAGTTTTGACTCAATCTTCATCGACCCATAATTTATGTGTAGTGATTCACAAGAACCCATCTCTCATTAGCACCATTGCATCTAGGTGATGCTCACGGGTGAAGTAATGGAACATTCCTTAAGGTCACCCATCACAGTACTACTCCAGCTCAAACGTGCTTAAACATGGAGTCTCCTCCACAATCGAATCCACTTAGCTTGCAACCCCGTTTGCCCACTTCCTTGGTTGTCGTATTGCCCACTGCGTTCTTGGACTTCCTTATTTCATGGGATTTTACTTTTTCTAGATAATGACCTTCTGGTATAGGATTTGTACAATAAACAAGTAAAGGAGGATTTCTGGATGCCATATAAGCAGAAATCTGAAAGCAGAAATAGATATTACGTGAAATGACGACTCTTGATGGCAAGGATTGGATTGAATCAAACAATTACTTGCTACAATCGCTGAGCGCGGACGAGGCAACCCCTCTCTAATACATACATCACCTGCCCTTAATCAGGGCCATGCATTAACACAACTGGCAGGCAACTTTTAGTCACCTACTCATCCCATTTTGCAATTGAGTTTGTACCCAAATTCAAATTCAATGAACACGTGCATCTTAAAAAATTAAATCGATACATCCTTAAATATAAAAATGACAAACTCTCCTCGCATTAAGTAATCAATTAGGTTTGGCAGGGCATCAATAAATTCCAGATTGTCCCAGCCAAATTTGTATGTCAATTTCAATAAATCTCTAGTTCTTTTGTCGACATTATTTTGACATGCACCTGTGTAATCAATTATCCGTTGGAAAGAGAAGAACCTTTTTCATGTGAAACATGCGGTGGCTGACAACATGCAAAATGAAAATCGCCGCGAAAATAAATGATGCTGCGGTCGCCTCAACATGCTTCAAATCATCCATTGCAATCGCACGCCAACAATAATGGAGATGAAGACGAAATCGCTCCTTTCCAGAACCGTATACTCTTTCCTTGCCTTTCTGCTTCAAAATCAGAAATTGCTGCCACACTGGGTATAGGTATTTGTTTATAGATATTAAGTGATGAATTATTTGTCCGCTATTGGGTTTAGAAATAATAATTTTTTGGGGGTTAGAGAATAGGGAATGGATTGGAATAGGAGTAAATTTATTTTTGGTTAGAGACTAGGGAATGGATTGGAATTGGTGAAATTTTATGTTTTGGGTTTAAACTGATAAAGTTGTCTTTTCTCCATCAATTAGTATGTAGTATGGTGTTTGTTATTATAAGTGATTAGAAATGGACAAGTATATATGGCAAGTCTAATGATGATTTAATGGTCTAGTACATGACCCATGTGACGTGAATAAAACATTTTTTCAACTAATCCAAACTTGATGGAAGTTTTAAGTCGACCTATACGACCTCCTTTGTCTTTTGTTCTATGTTTATTGATCATTTGTCAAGCATGTATGCTTTTTCACTTTTGAAAAACTTTTGTTTAAATTGTTAAGTGACAAATTCACCCCTTTTAAATTAGATTACTGCTTTATTGAATGCATGATCGCCCCCAATGATTCTACAATTACCCCGATGATTCTATATTGGTAAAATTGTTAGGAAAAATTACAACAATAAAGAACATTTCCACATAACCCCATGAGAGATAAATATGCAAAAAAATATTAACCAGAATCCACCATGCCAAAAAAATAGACAAACATACCACAAGGTGACAAAAGATATACCTTGGGAAAACCCTCAATAGAGAAAAACCCACCCTCTAAAAGCATCCACACTCAATGTATTATTTAGCAATAAAACATTACAATACACTTACAGAGTCTCATGAATACTTCTAAAACATCAAGCTCCTCCAATACATCATTCATGTGTCCAAGCATATAACCACACATCACATGTCATACTTCACATATGTACTTACAAGAGAAACTCAATACAATGGCATTCAACTCAGCCAGCCAACCAAAAACACTAACCATGTGCTTGTTTTTATATATTCAAGCTCACACAAATACAACTTGTGGTATTGGCAAAACCATGTATCTCAAAACCATTGTCCAAATATTGATTAGTTATTCTATGTCTCCCACACATAAAATAACTAACCAGTGTTACAATACAACTTTACAAGTGGACTAAAATGTGACTAAACATATCTCATAAATGCATCACAAATAAATATTTATTTTACATAATTAAAATATTTCATTATTTGTGTAAGGTGTACAACACGTTTTTTCCTAACATTCTCCCACTTGTTGTATACATTGCATAAGAGTCAAATAATGAAATATATCATCATAGCCATACATGAAACCACATGAATCTCTAGCATGCTCTCGTGCTCTATCAAGATATCTGTAATAAAACCAAGGTGACCACCATGTCAAGCAAGAACTCCTCTTATCCTCCAACATGTCACCTATGGAAGAAAAGGAACAAGCCAAGGTGAAAATGCATTGATCCAAAGAACACAGGCCTCAAATCCAAGTGATAACAAAGGCTCCAAGCTCCTGCCAAAGGTAGAAACCCACATGACTGAAAATAGCACCACAACAAATACTAATACATCCATTCATACCTCACAGGTATCAACAACATCGGTAAAATCTTGTCAGCAACATATCCAACCCATAAACTGCAATCACAAGCTCCCTATTGTGATAGGTGAAATTCGCATGCAAAGATTAAACGAAAGCAAATGACAAACAATACAATTCACCTTCCTTTGCACAAACAAATTACCTTCACCGATCGAGTTTATTGAAGTGCACCCTACTCCAATCAATTGCTCTTTGCTCTTTGATTATTGTGGATTGCTCTATTTGCTAATAACATAAATATTGATCTCCCAAGGAATGAAAATGGTAGCATAAGTTTACTAAAATGAGAGATCCTGAGAAATGGAGAAAGAAGCTTGATTTATAGACCTGTGAGATATCAAATCTATGGTTGAGGATGAGCAGAAAGATCAATGGTTAAGGATGGTTGAGAGAATGTGCACGAATGAGAGAAGGACAAGTGTCCCAACCTTTCATGAGTCAAGGGAGTTAACAGATATGATTAAGGAGTTAATTGGATAGATTGGTTAGATGACTGAATTGATTGATCAGTGAACTGAATTGATTGCTTAGTGAACTCAACTGATTGGAGAGTTGACTGAATTGATTGATTAGTGAACTCAATTGATTGACTAGTCAACTAAATTGATTGATTAGTTAACTAGATTGACTAATCTGTTAACTATTTTGATTGATTTAGTTAACTAATTTGATTGATTAGTTATCTAAATTGATTGAGAGTGAAATGTGGATGAGAGGAAATAATAGGAAATTAAATAAATAAATTATTTAATTTCATGCACATGTGATAAATGAATTAAGTATTAAATTTAATTTATTTTGGAGGAAAAAGACTAATTAAATAAATAATTTGAATTTATTTATTTAAATTGGAGAGAAATTGATTTAATTAAATAAATAGAATTATTTAATCAAATAAATAGAATTATTTAATCAAATAAGGAGGATAAATTGATGATGATCGATAGATTAAATTAATCAAATAATTAAGAATTATTTAATTAAAGTGAAGTATGGTAGACAAAAGCCTGATTTGGGAACAGGTCAATTTTAGGTCTCTATATTTTTCCCCTCTTTGACATGGTGTTGCGCAGTAACATCATTTCAAAGGAGTTTAAAACATAGTGCTAGGCTGGATAGAAGAAAATATTGGTTTAGAAGAACAATATGATTGGATTAGAAATGATGATGCCCCAGTCGGGTAGAAGTACCTAGTAGATTAATTAATAGGTTGAATGATGCCCCCTCAAGAGAATAGATGAATTGGAAGAATACGGGTGTACTCTCAAAATGAATGGATATGAAGAAAATAAGGAGATAGAAGATGGAGAACACATAGAGAAAAATGGAGAAGATAAAAGGATAGATGATGGACAAATGATAATCAAATGATGAGGATAGAATAAATAATTGAATGGGAGAAGTTACGCTAATATGTATAATAGAGCAATCTTTTGTTTTGATATAGCATAAGGATATTATGCACCAAGGTATAAGAACCAGGGTGACTATATATCCAATGCATAAGACAATTGACTCTGCAAACAAACGGTTTGAGTTTATTACTACTAGGTATAATAGAACCTTGTCGGATAAGTGAATGGAAAATAGTCTTAGCGTAGAATAGTCTTAATACAAAGAAGGTCTTTGCAGAGCCTTAGATGTTAAAGATATTGATATGCAAGATGATAATCCCATCACACACAAGATAGATATTAGACCTAATAGGATAATACAGTCATCCCTCAAACACAACATACGAAAGCAATGACTATGCCCCAATTTATACAATATCACCACATACCAAGATATAGAAAGATCAAGGTAGTTTTGAATGTGCATTTTAAAAGGCACACAAGATAAACTGAAAAGAAAATTAATTGACTTACAAAGGAAACATACAACAAACATATTCTCTTGCCAAAGAGGTTGCTTAGGGTTGGTAGGGTAGATAAAGCCTTATTGTAGGAAAGATATATCTGTTAAAGGTTGTTGATTTGATCTAGGATAGATGGATTGTTGTAGTAGATGTGGCAAGTGGTATGTAGGACAACATATGGCTTCATGAGTAGTCATTTTTGCTTTGGGTTTGATAAAAGTACTTGAGCTTTCAAAGGATGCATAGTTCATTTTCTGCTTGAGTTAGTCAAGTTGGGGTGATAAGATTGATTGTGATGGATGGAAGACGAGAATGATGGAAGTGTTAGATGGATTGGGATGAATATGATGATTTATGATTGTTTTTGGGAATTTTCTAGATTTTTTTGAATGTGTTTTGGGATTTTCTAGATTTTTTAATGTTTTTTGGATTTTTGGGATTTTTGAATGTTTTTGGGACTTTCTGGATTCTTGAATGTTTTGGGATGACATTGGATAACAATTTGGATAGCCTTAGTACTAGATACCAATGACAAGGAATAACCAGCTCTAGATGCAATGAGAAAGATGGGATTAGATAAGTGGACAAAAGGATGGGTGATAATAAATGGGATGGATAAAAGGGTAGGTGATAGTGTGTGGGATGGAAAGCGCATGATAGAGGGATGGACAAAAAGATAGACAATAAGGGATGGAATGGATGGATGTTGCATAAGTGAGCTAGGATGTGATCTTGAAAGACTATATCGCATAGGAATAACATGCCCCATTCTAGGTAGGATGTGTAGGATTTTACATGACAAAACTTAGGACAAGAGGATGATTGGATTGGTTGACTTATGACGACAGAATGATTGTATTGGTTGAAAAGGATGAGGTGTATCAAGAGATTTTCTAAGGCATTTTTCAACATTTTGCCCATATTTCTTTATCAAGATCAAAAGGAGGAATGGATGATGGATGGATAGATGGGATAGGTATGTTGGTATAGTAACTAAAGATGGTAGGATAGGATACGATAGGATGGGGTAGATAGGAAGAAAATGATAGGTTGGATGAGACAATGTGCCCCCAAGAGTAAGACACATAGATAGTCAAACTACACATGACTTTGATTTGCCAGGTTTTCATCATGGTACTTATCCAAGGCACCTGTTTACATGGTTTTCACCATTGGACGAAGGAATTTCTCTTTACTATTTTGATGTTTTTCTCTAGAATACTTGGATGGAATAGGTGGATATGGAGAAGAAGGACTCAAGCATCTAGTTCCAAGAAAGGTGATAGTCCCATTTAAAGTTGGATGACACACATGGACCATGTCAACTGTCATTATGCTTCATAGATGTTGGTAAGAAATTGCATGAGAGGGAGATGGGGTAGGTAGAGTATGATGTGGATTATGTATGGAAGGATTATGCAAGGATGGAGGGGAAATAGTGGATTATGATGTGGATTATGCAAAAGCATGGACCATAGGGATATGATGGGTGAAATATTTAGGATAATGGATTAAATATGGGGAGATGGAGGTATGTGGAAATGTTGTGGAATGGAAAGGAACCAAGACCAACGGTTGCACACACCGTGATAAACATTGAAGCTTATGATTAGAAGGAGATGTAGGAAGTAATGGACTTGTTTGCGTAGGGGATGGTCGATGTAGGATTTTAGGTACCCACACAAACAACTTAGGATTTTTATTATTTTTGCATTGGGATTTATGGGATGGAGGAAGTTGGGATTTTTGGATGAAGTTGGATTTTGGGGATATTTGGGATGTAGGAACTTGAGATTTTTGGATGAAATGGGATATTTGGGATATTTGGGATGTGGATGCTTCATTTGACTTGATTTCTTTTTGCTTAGGGACACAAACCATTTTATTTTTGGACTTTTCTTGAGAAAATATGAGCTTGGGTAGCCTTTTGGATAGATTTTTCTTGGACTCTTTGCCTTGATGCCTTAAGGCATAAGTATTTTTAGGAGTTTTGGCTTTATAGGTAGAGACATTCAAATGTTTATTTGTTAATCCCATGGACTTGGTGGAAGCTTCATGTTTGGTCGATGTGTGCATTTGTTGGTCATGATTAGGAATGTGAGGGGATTTATGGATGGAGGGATTAAAAGTGGATTTGTGGATAAATGGTTAAGGGGATTGGAGGATAGGGATACTAGGCATTGGGATAAGTGGAGGTAGAGTGGATGAAGGGATATTAGGAGTTGGAAGTAATGGAGGTAAAGTGGATGGAGTAATACTAGGAGTTGGAAGTAGTGGAGGTAAAGTAGATGGAGGAAGGTGTATGGTCACATGCTTTTGGGATTTGTAGGATGATGGAGGAGGAATGTCAACATATGTGTTGGGGATATGATGTGGTTTATGATGGAAAGGAGTGGATTTATAAGACATGGAGGTAACATGTTGAGATTGCTTTTCTTAGGGAATATAACCGAGGCCATAAGATTGTGGAAGGACTTGGACATGGATGGGTTCCAAAATACCTTATTCACAAAGGCCTAAGCCTTTACCTTGATAGTTCATTTTTTGGAGTATGTGGTGGACAATGGGATTGTGGGTGATTTGGACACTAGATGCGAGTTCATTTTTGGATGGGGAAGGTGAGGTGGTAGATAATGGTTGTTGCTCTCCTAGGGAGGAACATTCATGGATGAAGGTGTCAAGACCAAGGGTATATGTTGGATTTGCAATATGGTCAATAGTGGAGGACAAAGCATCAATAAGATCATGATCCTTGTTATGCTCCCATGTTATTTGTTTGATCATCTATGGGTGCTTGGGAGGCAAGTGTCTCATCAAGGGAAGTGGAAGTTGTTGGATCATGGATAGGACTAGGTGGAGGATGGATAGGGGTAATTTGGATATCTTGCTCATGGATAGGTGTGGGAATATTGATAGGATCAATTTTCTCATGGATAGGCTCTTGGTCATAGAGAGGATTAACATGGATAATGGGATAATGAGCTTGGATAGGATGAACTTGGCTTACTTGCTCATGGATAGTAACTTGATCATAGATAATATCATGATCATAAAGAGGATTATGGAGAGGATGAATGGAAGTGTTTTGATCTTGAATTGGATGAGGGATTAATATTTCCACATGATTTATATTATACTCTTGACATTACTCTAGATTTTCTTGAATGGAAGTGGAGGTACAAGACTCTTGGATAAGCTTATAGGTTCTAGATGGTCAACAACATGAGGGTAGAATGAATCTTGACTTGGACTCATGGTAGGAGACTCTTCAATAGGCTTTATGGGTTGTGGATGACATGATGGGGTTGAAGCAATGGACATGTTTGAAGGTTCTTTGATAGGCTCTTGGATAGGTGTTTTATGACATGGAGATGGTTGATTCCTTGCTAATAGCCATTGGATCACATCCTTCATGAGTGAATGGGTAGATGGACAATATAATGGATGGATAATAATAGTGAATGGTGTTGTAGGTTTAGGATGAGGATTAGGAGGAGGGATAATAAGTGCGGAAGGTGTTGTAGGCTTAGGATTAGATGGAGAAATAATGGTATTGGACATACTAGGATTGGAATTAGATGGTTTTCTCAAGGGTAGCTCAAGCAATGTTGTTTGGATCAATTATCGTAGGGTCATCTCCAAGGGATCCTTTGGTGGAAGAGTGGAGGAACATGGGGACAAAGGTAATGAAGGGCTTGATGGATTAGAAGGTTGATGGACAAATGGACTATGATAGGGACTACATGGTGGTGTTAGGATAGGACTAGGAGGCTCTTGTATGGGTATTTGATTGGATGGGGATGTAGGGTACCCATGGGATGTATAAGTTAGAGTGGTGTTCCCCTTGTCAAAGGTTCCATAAGGCCTAAAGGACACTTGATTTTGGTGCAAAGGAAGACTTGCATGTTCTTGTTGTAAAGGAACTTGATAGTCTTGTAAATGGGTTTGATGATGAGTTGAAATGTTGGAACAGGGAATTGGATGATCATGGGGTGGATGCTGTCAGGTATCAATGGGATAGGTTGATGTGGAATTGACATGATATGTAGATGGGTTAGGTTGATATGATAATGGGGGTGACACATGGGATTGAGGTGTAATTTGTTGAGGTTGTGGTTGGAAATCTTGTTGTTGTGTCCTGATATTGTTGATGTGGAATGTGTTGATTAGGTGGGTTAGGTTGGAATTGTTGGTATTGTGGGTGGAATTGTTGTTTTTGTGGTTGGAATTGTTGTTGTTGTGGTGGTGGAGGGATTGCATAGGAATGTTGTTCTTGGGAATTGGATGGAGATGAATATATAGATAGAGGATGGTATGGATGACCTTGATGTCCCTTGTCATAAGATATATAATGAGGTATAGAATTGTGACTTGTGCTAGCCAATGTTTGATTGTAAGAAGTTTGTGTGTTCAAGTATGGATTCGTGATTTGATGATTTGGAGTTGGCATGGACATGTAAGATGGTGTTGTTGATGCGATAGGTTTAGGAGGATCTCCAGTGATTAGATGGGCATAAGGGTTATCACGAATGATATTTCTAAATTTTTCCTTAGTGATAGGATCCAATCTCTCATAGTCATGTTTAATTTGTTGTATTTGGGCTTCAAGTGGACTAGGAGATGTGTAGGATGGAGGTTGGTATGATAGTGATGTGTGTCGGTTTGAAGATATAGCTTAAGGATGAGATTCATATAGGTGTTTAAGTTCTTCTATGTCTGCATCATCTAAGTATGATAGGGATATTGGTTGAATTGGAGATGGAGGGTAGTTTAACTTAGGCTTATTGATTATTAGGACCATTTTGACAAGGAAAATGCAAGAAAGGGAAAGTTCTAACTATATTTTTGAGATTTTTTGATTTGGACAAGGAAAATGTGATAAGGGAAAGTTTAAGCACTATGTTTTTGGGATTTTTTATTTTTTTGACAAGGAAAAGGAAAGTTGTAATCACTATGCTTTTTGGATTTTTTGATTTGGTTTTGGAAAAGAAAATACACACTAGGCTATAGACATAATGACAGTTTTGAACAAAAAGTATGTATGTTTGAGGCTCCTAAAAGCCCAAGTTTTCACAAGTATAAACACAATTGAATACACACCAAGAACTCTTTATACCTAAAGACAATGCTTCACTGCAATAATATCAGCTCACAACTTGGAATCTTTGTCGACTCAAATGTCATCACACCTAGATTGGGTGTGTACATTTTTTTGTTTTTGCGAGTGAGGACAGGTAAGGGCATCCTGGAATGGAAGGATGCCCCAATCACCTTCTCCCCGGAAAGCTACAAGTAGCTTAATCTATACTGGGGATTTTTGTCTCATCTCAAGGGAGCCTTATGGTGAGTAATCTTGGGGGCATCGTACCCTTGCACTGAAAGTTACCACAACGTTCAAAGGTGAGTTAGGTGGACACTAGCTACAAGGGTTCTAGTTACTTTGGGGGACCAATGCCTTGCGAGCATCCAGCAAGCTACTAAAAGATTTAGCCAATTCTACTAAGAGTCTCATATACCTCACATAATGCAAAAATCATTTTCACAAAGTGTTGGTACGCCTCTTTTTGATTTGGCACCATAAGGCAAGGCTAACGCCGGTCAAGTCTTGGCTTTCACCTCAACCAATTTATATAGTAGTCCGAAGGAAAGATCCGATTAGGGTTGTCCCTTTTGGATGAAGCGCAGTCCAAAAGCAGGCCCTTCTAAAGATTGATAGCATACATGAAAAAGTGATAAAAGTGAATAACTTAAATGTTTTGATTCCTAAGATCATGTTGCCATGCAAAGGAAGAGCATACACATTTAAGAAATTCCAAACACATAAGACACATGTAAATTCCCTTAAGCAAAATTTGAAATGTGTGCTAAGATTTTAGTGATAATCAAAATTACACATACATGTCAATTCCCTTAAGCAAAATGAAGTGTGAATCCTAAGACTTAGTGACAATCCAGATTACACATACATGTCAATTCCCTTAAGCAAAATGAAGTGTGAATCCTAAGAATGAGTGATAATCCATATTACACATACATGTCAATTCCCTTAAGCAAAAATAAAGTGTGAATCCTAAGACTTAGTGATAATCAAGATTTGTCTTTGGCATACGTCCTGCAGCAAATCACATTAGTAGTCTCAGTGTTTAAGTTGTTTGTCAGAAAATGTTTGGTCTTCATCAAACAATAAGAGGCAACTCCTGATGTCCACCTATATTCCACCAAAACAAAAAAAAATCAAGAAACTTGCAAGCCAACTTGTTAGGTAAAAAAGGAGTAATCAAGAAATTTTTTGAGAAATATGATTAGTGACAGCAAAATAGATAGCATGACCAGATTCTACATGAAATTCTATGCAACTTCAAAAAAAATTCACGAAATTTCGTTAAGAAATGTAAAAGTTATAGCGATTTAAAGCTTCCAAACAAAAGGGAGGTTTGACTAATAATACCTGATAAAGTTGACCAAATGGGCTAAAGATACCTATACCGATGTGAAGTTGAGCGAATCATCTTTCCAACACAACTAGTTTCACAAAAATCTGATATACCTGCAAAAAGTTATGCTAAAAAGAAAAAAATAGCCTATTTTAGCATGTAGGAGCAAGCTAGGCAAGCCTGACAGTCAATAAACAACAAACAGTTAATGGTTTTCTTCTCACATGTGATGGTTAACCCCGGTGGTTAAGTTTGTTGTGAAGGGTTTTAAACAAGCCCCTGGTCCTCCATGTGACCAGGGACTGAGGGCCTTTTAAAAAAATTTAAAAAATTAAAAACTTAAAAATTAAACATAAAAATTGAAAATTAAAAATTAAACCTAAAAACTAAAGTTAAGGTTTTTTTGGTTTTTATTTTAATGTGTTGTCATTTTTTTTGTTTGCTGTGTGATTTTTTCTCTGTGGTAGGGGTAGTTAGGGTTTTTGTTTTGTGTTTTTTTGTGTTGCAGGCTAGGTGGTGAAAGTTTGCAGGCTTGGCAGTGGAATGGGAGTGGAGTGGTTGTGGATGGTTCAGGAGGGGTGTGTGGGAGGCACAAAGGGAGTGAGCAGGGGTGATTGGGGAGAGGTGAGCGAGGGAATTTGGGGAGGAACAACAGAAGCTGTGGAGGCGGAGGTTGTAAGTGAGCGGAGGGCATTGGGAGAAGGGGATGAGGAGAGGTAGCGGGAGGTGGGAGAGAGGGGTATGTGCTGAGGGAGGTCGAGTGGGGGGTTGGGGAAGAGGGCGTGAGGGAGCAGAGAGGGGGTGGGCGGGGATAAGGGAGTGGGGAATGGGCGGGGCGGGGAGGGGAGGGTTACAGGGGGGTCGGGGATAGAGGGGGGCCAAAGCCCTTTTTTTTTTTTTTGGTCCGTAAATTAAGAGTTTTTATATTGATGTAGAAAAATAATTACAAGCAAGTGGCTATAGTCTGTTTTCTTGCATTCCAATAACTTGATCTGGCTTCCTTAGCTATTACAAAAAGGCCACTTAGGGTTGAAGTTTTACCAAAATTAGCCATTATGGCTATATTGATTTCCTTGGTAATAAACAAAATAGAATAGACATTTTTTGGACATCTTCTAAGCTAAGCTAGATAAACATACTAACAAAAAGTTACGAAGAAACTGCATTTACATAAAACCAAGCTCCATTGCCATAGCTTGGAGCTCACTGACCCACTTGCAGTCCTCAGTGACCTCCTCCAAACTTAGCAATTTCTTCAGAAAGGTAATGGCCTTCACCACTTGCTCTCGGTGTTCGAGCAATATCAGACCCTTCGTGTCCAGAATGAGAGGGAAGAACTTAACAACCTCAAAAGGATCTTTCAACACTGAGATGTCTTTGGGGCGAGGGGCTCCTGCCCCTGGGATGACCACACCCAGAATTTTGTCGAGGCCACCAAGTAACTCTACTTTAAACAATTTCACCATCAGCACCCTCGCCTCTCCTTTTGAAGCCCTTGCATCTAAAATGGATGCCAGAAATTGGGATGAAATATGGGTATCCACCCAGTAGAATTCCCCTGCACACAGAAAGTCTTTACCGAGAATGATCTTCACTGTTGGTAACAAAAGACCATCATGCAATCGCAGAACCCGTTTTAGCCTTTGATCAGTGAGGACACCTTTGAAAGCCATTTGCCAAACAATGCTTTCCAGTTGAATGGGGGTTACCACCCCCAAATTTATCATTCCTTCAATAGAAATACGAGCTATGAATCCTGAACCTTCTGCCATTCTAGCCAGAGAGCTACCTTCGAACGAACCTGTGACAAAACTTTCCATTCCAAAGAAGCTGCAGAATGCAATTAAAGGTAACTGTGACCATCTAGAGTATTCTATGGTAGAAACCCTACGCATGCATCATTAATTGGACAGCTCAGAGAATGAATGGAAAGGGATAAATCCTTCCAGGAGGCGAACAAGCTCATACATGTGGAGGCATCATTTAAAGGCATTGATAAGTATTCGTTGTTCAAATTATTATTACCAGAAATCCAACGAAGGTAGCCGCTATTGCCAAGTGTCTATCCTTTGGATACGACCCTTCCATGTTCCCATGGATAGGGTGCCCGACCTACCACCCCAACCGAAGCCCAAAATTTTGTTTTGTTATTTTTTTTAATTTTTTGTTTGCTTTGTTTTGTTTTTTGTTTTGTATATATATATATTTTGTGACTGAAAACTATATTAAAAATAAATAAATAAATATACTGCCCCAAAAAAAAAATTAATTGTTGTATGCATTTTGATTTTGGTTTTATTATTATTATTATTATTATTATTTATTTATTTTTAATGTTTTTTGCTTAATAAAGAATAAATAAAATCTTTTTTTTTGTATTTTGTATTGTGTTTTTTTTTGGAAGGCTAATTTGTGTAAACTAGGTCAAAAAATAAAAAAAATTTCAAAAAATTTCCAGTAACGAAAATAAGGGTGTTATATGTTGATTTTTACCTGCAAGGCCTCCGGGACGCAATGGTGAGGTTAATTTTCACATAGGAGGTGACCTGTGAAACTTGATCCCCAAAACTTGACAAAAATGATGTGAGAGCTCCAAATGAAAATGCATAAACAAGCTAATGGCGAGAGTTAGAGTACCGGGTGTGGCAAAATGTGATAGGTGAAATTCACATGCAAATAATAAATGAAAGCAAATGACAAATAATATAATTCACCTTCCTTTGCATGAACAAATTGCCTTCACTGATCAAGCTTATTGAAGTGCACCCTACTCCAATCGATTGCTCTTTGCTCTTTGATTATTGTGGATTGCTCAATTTGATAATAACACAAATATTGATCTCCCAAGGAATAAAAATGGCAGCATAATTTTACTAAAATGAGAGATCCTGAGAAGTGGAGAAAGAAGCTTGATTTATAGACCTGTGAGACATCAGATCTACGGTTGAGGATGATCAGAAAGATCAATGGTTAAGGATGGTTGAGAGAATGTGTGTGAATGAGAGAAGGACAAGTGTCCCAGCCCTTTCATGAGTCAAGGGAGTTAAAAGATCTAGTTAATGAGTTAACTGGATAAATTGATGAGATGACTAAATTGATTGATCAGTGAACTAAATTGATTGCTTAGTGAACTCAATTGATTGGAGAGTTGACTGAATTGATTAATCAGTGAACTCAATTGATTGACTAGTCAACTGAATTGATTGATTAGTTAACTAGACTGACTAACTTGTTAACTGCTTTGATTGATTTAGTTAACTAATTTGATTGATTAGTTATCTAAATTGATTGAGAGTGAAATGTGGATGAGAGGAAATAATAGGAAATTAATTAAATAAATTACTTAATTTCATGCACATGTGACAAATGAATTAAATATTAAATTTAATTTATTTTGGAGGAAAAAGACTAATTAAATAAATAATTTGAATTTATTTATTTAAATTGGAGGGAAATCGATTTAATTAAATAAATAGAATTATTTAATCAAATATGGAGGATAAATTGATTTAATTAAATAATCATGGTTATTTAATTAACAGAGAGGATAAATTGATGATGATAGATAGATGAAATTAATCAAATAATTAAGAATTATTTAATTAAAGTGAAGTATGGTAGATGAAAGCCTGATCTGGGAACAGGTCAATTTTAGGTGTCTACACCTATATAAAACTTGTCAATGAAGAACTCACACATCCAAGTACTCCCATTGCATGGGTAATATAAAATCTGAAAAATAGATCAAGGCATACTAAGCCTACCAATGAACACTCAAACCAAGGTGTGGTTGATGAACAAACCATGTAGTAACAAAAATAATCACAATGATCCACACATGCAACACAAATCATTACATACTCCCTCACAACATGTCAACACAACTCTCCCATGTCTATCATAACAAACTATATGAACATTAACCTCTAGAAAGTAGCCATATAACAAAGGAGAAAACCTATAAATCATATCATAACATGTCCTACCAACACCTCAAAGTTCTATGTTGTGTCAAGTATGATCTCCTTTACAACCCCAAATGAAAAGCCTTAACAACACCCAACAATTCAATCTCGTAGATCAAATGAAACATATGTATCATGTAATAACCAACATGGATGTAAGCTTCTTTAATCAAGGAAGATCAAACTCAAATATCTATTCCCAAAAACTAGGAATAAGCCCAATAAACATCTCTTAAATCCTCATAAATGACATCATAAATCAAGCCCATATGCACAAGGATATAACCATGCCAAAAACCCCTCCAATGAACCCTCCAAAACCAACAAATGTAGCTCAAGATCCATATCCATTAGAAGATAAAGCATAAAACAAAATGCATATAAAAAGGATGGGCAATACCTCTTAGATGATATATGCCAAGTAGACCGAGTAGGGAATGGGAATGCTCCTCCAGGATACACCAAACCACAATGACTCTCTCTAAGAACAATCTCCTCTTATGTCCATAATGAACTCACGTCCATATCCAAGTGTAGGTTCCTCGGTCTTCCTATGTTTTCCTCCAAAGAGTAACCATCTTAACAAAAGTCTCTAAACCCAAGAGAACTCTAACCTTACTCAAGTCTCCATGTATCCATGAACACCTACAATTGATCAATCCATGCTAAGCTCCAAATGCAACACCACACTATCATGAAACTCCCAAGCACATGACCAATATAATTGTAATGTCCCCATTTTTGGGTTCTCTAGCATTGCAGTTGGCTCTGACCTTCTCGGTGAGTGTCAACTTTGTCAGAGAGTGATGAGCCAAATATATGACTCATCTATTTCATGATATTTCCTATTCTGTGAGACTTCAACAAAACACTATGGCATACATATTTAAATACATATTATTAATTATGTTTGTTTTTCGGATGGATTATGCACATGTTTGGTTTTCATTTCCTTTGATGAAATCTCTTAACTTATTTACTTGAATTATATTTTCAATATGCATATCTTATGAATTGTGGTACAAGTTGTGAATGTTTGTACAAGGATTGCAACAGTAGAACTACCAGTGGTCTCCAAATCCCTCTGGAGCCCTTTGCCCTAGATAGAACCTGAACTCTAGATAGCTCCAGATGTCGATTACCTTCCAAGAATCATCCTCCCCTTGAGTTGATGACCGCCACAAGCTAATCCCAGGGCTATTTAGAAGTCCAGCAATGCAAACATGACTCGCGCCTAAATCAAAACCGTTGTGAAGAGTCACACCACCACGTCGCTACATTTTCTTAGTGATTAACTAAAGTAGTTGTTAGCCAACTTCAGTTCCAACTAAAGCTGCTACCACCAAGCGCCGCACCATTCTAGGAAATTCATCCAGTTTGCCAAACAATCAAACTGATGCAAATCTCTGATCTATAGTTACCACATAGGAATCATTAATGTAATAAATCATGCAACTAGTTTTAGTCCCAATTCGTTGTTGTTAGAATTGTTGTTAGTTATTTCCTTTCAATAAAGCTTGAATGTATAAGTAGGAGCAAATCATCTCTCTAGAGAGTTCCAAGTTTTTCATAGATAGTTGTTCACCAGTTTGTATTTCCAGCAAGAGGAAAACTCCTTGTTTTCAGACATGTATTTTCATCCATTCTTTAGACTATGATTGAATGCAAATGAAGGGGGAATTCTTCTAAAAGAGATAGTTGAGAAAAGAGGATCGTCTCCAGCTAGGAAAGTAGGGCCCGCTTCCCCATCTTGGAGGAGATCTCTCGGTATTTTCATATTTGTGCAATTCTATTATGTCTTTCATTTCAATAAATTTGTATGTTGCATGCATGATGTGTGTTTTGCTTTTGTGTGATTGTTAGTTAATTATTACCTGCAGGATCGTTCTATAAATTCTAAAAACACCAAAAATAGACTTGTTATTTAGCAGCACTATCATATTCAAAGTGTTCCATTATTGTAGCTTAACAGTGGATGCAGTTTATCTTTATTTACTTTTTTCCAGCAAGTTAAAGTAGTTTCTTTCATTGCAAAGTGTGTTTATTTTCTAGCAAGTTAAAATAGTTTCTTTCAAAGCAAGTGTGTTTATTTCCAAGCAAATAGATAGATTTCCATTTCTATATGAACTTTCATTTCAGCAAGATCAACGAACCAAGTTCCATCCACAAACCATTTGACCAAACCCCCCCATACCAAAGAGTTTTATCGCAGGTTGCTCCAGACACCTCCGGATTGATAAAATTAAATGATGATGCATTAATAAACACTACTTTGACCTCATCATTTTTGGCACCGTTGCCGGGGACTAATTTACAAACCATTGTAGGTTTAAGGTGTTGATAAACTTTCGATCCATTAGTTTATGAGAAGACCTAGGGACGCCTTAGGTCGATTCATCAAACAAACCACAGCTAGTACATCTCTGGAATCTTGTTTAGAAGAAATTCTAGCTCATCTGATCAATCTAGGATCACTTACACCATCAGAATCTCTTGTTCTATTAGCTACACTTTTAATAATGGATGATAATGGTGGCGATCGTGAGGAACCAGCCAGAACATTCTGCTATCCAATTTCCATCACCCCTGAAAGGAATGAACCTCCTATGAAAAATATATCTCCTGCCTTTCTACCTACCTTTAGGGGAAAAACTTTTGAAGATCCAGACCAGTTCCTATTTGAATTTAAGATTCTCTGCCAAACTTATGATTATGCCACAAACAACCAAAAATTGAAACTGTTTCCTTCCACTCTTAAGGAGTCAGCGTTACGATGGTTCATGGGTTTGACAGCAGACTCTATCACTACTTGGGATAAAATGGAAACTATTTTTCTTGATAAATATCAGGATTACTGTAGAGTCAGAGATAGGAAGGATGAACTCTCCTAGATGAAACAAATGGAAGATGAAAATTTGGAGGATTATGTAGATCGATTCTTATTTTTCCATTGAAGGTGTGGAAACAATTTAGATGAGGAATTGAGTAAAACCATTTTCCTTAGAGGAATTGACGATGAGATTAGGGAAGCCTTAAACTTGATGGGAAAAGGGGTTATCAACAAACAAACTTTTGTAGAAATTGTAGAAATTTGCAGAAACTATTCTTGCACTAGCGCATGTAAAGGAATACTAAAAAGGGGTAGTACAAATGATGTTACACAAGTAATGGAAGAACTAGCAAACCTAAAAACTGACATCCTACTTCATTTGAATACCACTTTGGATGGCATGCAAGCTAGTAAAAAGAACACTGAACCCTTGGCTATTTACTGCCCTCGTTGTAGAGAAAAACATCCACTTAGGGAATGTCCCTTGAATCAAACTAAGTTGTGTAAAATCTATGAGAAAAATCACCCTACAAATGAGTATGGCCTGCTTCCCGAAATTAAAAATAGATTGAAAAAGGTTCCAACAGATGAGGAAGAGCTAAATTTTATTGGTCAGAAACAACCTAATTATGGATTCAATCAGTTTCAAAACTAATATGCTCCAAGAGGCCCATCAAGTTGGGGTACAAACTCTTATAATAGACCTCGGGGAATGCCAATGCAATGGGGACCAGCATGGCCTCAGCAAGATTGGACAAATCAATCTTGGACAACTCCTCAATGGTCAAATCAACAACAATATCAGCAAGAGTGGGTACCTCAATATAACCAAGGAATGAGGAGATTTGGAAACCAAACTCAAGCCTTACTTCCTGGACCTTCACAACTTGCAAATTCAAATTCCAATGAATAGGTAAACCAACCATCAATGCCCGCTCAACCAATTCTAAATCCTAAGAACAATAGACCACAATAATAGTGTACAACATTGACCCAAATGCAACCACCCTAAATGTAGTGGAGATTAATGACATCCAACTTCGATCTAGGAACATTCCTGTAACCATTCCTACTGAGGAAACCCCTGAAGAAGAAGAAGTGGTCCCCAAAGTTGATACACAACAACAAAATGAGAAGGCTGAAGCAAAGGATGCAGAAGAAATTTTGACAGAAACCTCTATTCCATTCCCAAAATGATTAAAACAGATCCCTCCAAAATTTAAAGAAATTCAACCGTCACATGATGACTCCCAATTAATTAAGGAACCCAAAAAGATACACATCGGAGTCCCTTTGTTACAAGAAATAAAAGATATTCCTGAGATAAACCAGACCATTAAGAGTTTGTGTCTGAAACTTCCAAGCAAAAAATAAAAATTACCCAACACTATCCAAGTAGGTGAAAAACTTGCAGATGTCCTATCAGGCAAGTTAATTCCTCAAAAATATGGGGATCCTGGGAGCCCTGTCATTACATTGGACATAAAAGGGGTATCAATTTCAAATGTTCTAATCAACCTAGGAGCTGCCATTAATGTAATGACATCAAAAACTATAGAGGCGTTGGCATTAACACATGTTCAACCAACATCCACTGTGTTACAATGGGCAGACCTATCTATTACCAAACCAGAGGGGATTCTGGAGGATATTATAGTCACTATTGATTCTTGGGACTACTCAGTTGATTTTCTCATCCTACAGACCAGAAAGAAGCATTCAAGGTACCCAATGATACTGGGTAGACCTTGGTTGGCTACCACAGTAACTCTTATCGACTGTAGGTCTAGAAACATGACTATTTCAAATGGGAAAAGACTTAAAGAACTTTCCATCTATCCCCTTGCCAAATCGTTCTTACAATGTGAAAATAAACCATGGATAGATGACCTAATGGATTCTGAAGAAGAAGATATCTCCTCATTGGCAATGGTAACAATCGCAAAACATTTTGAAGAGTGTAATGAGGAGTATAAAGAATTGGAATCAAGTGGTGAAACCTCTTTATATAGTGTTTCCCAACAAGAGGTCTTCAGATGGCTCTGGAGAGATCTAAAGGGAGCCTTTAAGGCATTTAACTATCCATATTTTGAAAATATTGCTTCACACTTAAGTTATCAACAAGCAAAGACCCTCCACCAAATTGTGCCTCACCTTTGTCCTTTAAATACTCTGATAAGTCCTTATAAATATCTTCTTTCTGTTCATAATGGCACAAAGAAAATCACTATCCAAACCAACAAACAACTCTCTATTAGCAGTTCATTAACAGAGGTAGAAGAAGTTCGCTTGACAAAACTATTACAAAATCATACCCAGGCTTTTGCATGGGAATACAAAGACTTGAAAGGAATCCACCCCAGTGTATGTACACACCATATTTACACAGAAGATGTCTATCTTGTTAGGAAACCACAACATAGAATCAATCCAGCCTTGAGAGATATAGTGAAGGAAGAAATAGAGAAACTATTGCAGGTAGGATTCATATACCCCATTTTTGATAGTCAGTGGGTATCACCATTGGTTATAGTACCAAAGAAAAATGGAAAGTGGCGAGTATGCATTGACTATAGAGAATTGAACAAAGCTACAAAGAAGGACTATTTCCCACTTCAATTTATCGACCAAGTGCTGGATAATCTAGCTGGTAGTCACTATTTCTCCTTTCTGGATGGATTCAGCGGCTACAACCAGATCCAGGTAGCTCCAAAGGATCAGGATAAGACTACTTTGACCTACCCATGGGGGACATTTGCCTACAGAGTTTTGCCATTTGGATTATGCAATGCACCAACCACATTTCAACGTGTTGTGCTAGCAATTTTCACAGAATTGGCAAACACGTGCATGGAGGTTTATATGGATGATTTTACAGTGCATGGGAAAACTTTTGATGAAGCCTTGAATAGTCTGAACAAGGTACTTGAAAGGTGTAAAGAACATCAACTGTCCCTAAATCATGAGAAATGCTTTCTTATGATAACTGAGGGAATTGTACTTGGTCACCACATCTCACAAGAAGGTATGAAAGTAGATCCCAAAAAGATCGAAATTATAGTTCAAATTCCTCCTCCTCAAACTCAAACAGAAGTAAGAACTTTCTGGGACATGCTAGATATTATCGAAGGTTCATTAAAAATTTCAGTTGAAAAGCTAACCCTTTGTTCACCTTTCTTAAAAAAAAATCTGAATTCAAATGGATACCACAATGCCAACAGTCATTCGAAGCCATCAAAAGTGCCCTCATAATAGCTCCGATGATCAAAGGACCAAACTGGAGTGAGCCATTCCACATTCACACAGATGCTTCCAATCAGGCCATTGGAGCAGTATTAGGACAGCTAAATGAATCTAGAGGTATGCATGCAATATATTACATTAGAAAAAACTTAAACCCTACAGAGAAAAATTATACAACAACTGAAAAAGAATTTCTGGCAGTAATTTATGCTATCAATAAATTCTGCCACTACATTACAGGCTACAAATTTTTCATACATACTGATCATGCAGCTATAAGATACTTAATGAATAAAGTTGTAGTAGGAGGTAGAATTATCAGATGGCTATTATTATTGCAAGAATTCGATATAACCATTGTTGATAAACCAGGGAAAGATAATGTTGTTGCTGACTTCTTATCCAGATTGACTGTGTAGGGAAATCCCGAACCAGTGGATGATGCATTCTCAGATGAACATCTATTTGCCATTTCTATACAATCTCCCTGGTGTGCAAGTTTAGCTAACTATTTGGTTTCAGGAAAATGGCCACAACATTTCAATTCAAAAGAAACCAGACGGCTGGTTCGAGAGAGCTCTAGATACAAGTGGGTAAATGGTCTCTTGTTTAAAAATTGTCCTAACCATGTATTGCATCGGTGTGTGTAGGAAACAAAGGTGTATGACATAATCCGAGCGTGTCATGATGAGCCCTCTGGTGGACATTTTTTAGCATTAGAATGGGGCACAAAATCCTAGGAGCTGGATATTTCTGGCCAACAATGACTAAGGATATTCACCAATATGTTAAACAATGTGATCAGTGCCAGAGAATGGGACGTCCAACTCCCACCACGAAGATGCCGCTCCATCCTCAAGTGGTCTTAGAACCATTTGAGAAATGGGGAATAGATTTTGTAGAACCAATTGATCCACCATCTAGAGGGAATCACTACATCTTGGTCTGTGCAGACTATGCCACTAAATGGGTCGAAGCAAAAGCACTACCAGTAGCAAAGGAGGACAAACTTGTAGATTTTATGTATAAGCATATCTTGCAGAAGTTTGGAGCCCCTAGAGTCCTTGTCTCTGATCAGGGACCATAATTTATGTCTACTATGATCAAAACATTCTTGGAGAGATATCAGATATGTCACAGGAAATCTTCACCATATCACCCTCAGAGCAATGGTCAAGTAGAAGTAACAAATAGGGAAATGGAGAATATCCTTACGAAAACCATCTCAAGTAAAGAGAAAGATTGGGCTAACAAAATGACAGAAGCTGTTCGGGCTTATAATACTACCTGGAGGACCACAACTAACTTCACACCATATGAGTTAGTTTATGGGAAGCACCTAGTGCTGCCTATAGAATATGAGGTAGAGACATTGAAAACAACACTTGAAGTTGGTATTGATTTGACCGAAGCACAACTACATAGGATATTACAGCTAAATAGGTTAGAAGAGATGCAGATGGAAGCACTTTAGCACACAGAGTTGATCCAACAATAGTGGAAAGAATGGCACAACAAGCACATTATCAGTAAGAAATTCAAGCAAAGAGATTGGGCCCTATTGTACGACTCCAAATATCAAGATCTAAAAGGGAAACTGCACACCAGATGGTTGGGGCCCTATGAAATACAAGAAACCTTCAACAATGGAGTTGTTTAGTTAGTTCCCATTGATGGAGATTGTAGAGTTCTTCTGGTTAATGGACATAGGTTGAAGTTGTATCACAAACCAGCATCTAAAGAAGAATTCTTTGGAGAAATTTAGTCTCGGATAAAACATTTTTTTCGTGGAAGATCTTTCATCCATAGGATTTATGCTCTAAATGATGATTCTTGAATAAATAAAGTAGTCAAGGTTGAAAACCAGAAATGGCGGCCTTTTCTATCAAAAAAAATCAGGCAAAAGTTGAAAACCAACAATGGTAGCTTTGCGTAGAGGGAAGATTGAAAACTAACAATGGTGATCTTTCCTTTGAATTTCCCATTTCCTTCAATAAAACTCCTTTTTGCAAGTTCTATAGGTCTTTTGTGTTGAATTTTTTTGAAGAGCTCCAAATGAATACCAGTGGCTAGTATCTTTCTAAGTACCATGGGGCGCTATGTTGTGTATATCATGAAAATTGATTCGGTAGAGACGTTAAGATAAAAGAATCAAAGGGATGGGTACTTCACAAGGTATATTCCTTCCTTAACACTTATATAATTATTTTAATATGTTTATGTATGCCACGTGGTCCCCAAACTGGCCATGTGCAGTCCTCATCTTTTTACATGCCACAACAGTTGCATAAATGATTGTCGTCCGATAGATGGCAGGCACAGGTTTGTCTGTAGATCTTGCATACCTCACAATGAAATATAAGTACTTGGTCATCATAACAACAACATTTCCAATAAATGCCATAAATAAAAATAAGAGTTGGATTAAGAAATATAATGACCGGTATTTATGACCATTTAAGGGAAGTACATTTGAAAAGACATCAGGGCTAAGATTGTTGGTGTCAGCTCTAGATGCATATGGAAAATTAATTAAGGTGGCGGCTGAGAAATTACACTTCACACGCAACCACTCTAGTTCAACACTCCGAAGTACACGCCATGATCACTAAAAAGACGGGCAGGGTAATCGCCATCTTGTCCATCTCGCATGCAATTATTCCTTCGCACAAACCTGCAATTGACAACTCAAAGTTCACAGTTCCTTCCTGTTTGAAACCAGAGATAGAAGGTAGGAAAAAAAACACAGAGCTCCATTGTAACATTTTGCTGCAGACTCATACAAAATCAACTGATCAAATGGGTAACAAAAGAAAAGCCGAACCTAAGTGCAATTTTTTATGATGCCAACACACAAATTTTCTAGCAGGCCGGATGGTTGGCATTTTTGTAGAAATTTGAAGGATTTGAAGTTGAATTGGTCGAGGAGTTCGTTACAAACATCCACAAGACCTTCACCACTATAAAAGGGGTAAGAATACAAATCAACTCTACCATAATTAGTCAACTTTCTGGTATACCTGCAGTAGGTGTTGATTTGTTTGCAAACAAACCATCATATGAAGAATTAGTTCAGAATTTTCATGTTGCTCTGGAGCCCTTGCCCTGATATATTGTAAGGGAGCAACAAAAGGCATCAAAAGGACTAGTCTTCCAGACCCATGGAAGACTGTGGTCCTATGGATCATGAATTTCTTCACATGTGATGGCCAATTTGGTATAGTTTTGGGCCTCGGGATGCGGCTAATTACCCACCTAAGGCATGGGGCCAATAACCCCCAATATCTGATAAATGTTCCTATTTTTCTACATACAAATCTTGTCACCATGTTGACCAAAAGAAAGAACAAAGAATGGCATATTAGCCACCCAGATTTGATACATTTGATCATTAAACACCACTTCCTATAGCAGGAGGATGGTCAGCAGAAGTGGGAGGACTTTCTCGCTTGACAACCCAGAAGGAAAAAGGTGAAACATCATACTTCCACTGCCTCCATTTCAGGAGACCCTATTGCAATTTCCTCCAAGCCCCCTGAAGTCTGGGTTTGACGACTTCGGAGAAGAACATAACAGAGTAGTCAAGCAGGTGAAGCCATAGCGTCCACCTCTACTAGAATATGCCACCATCGATTAATTATCTCCTCGGATGAAGAAGACATAGGAGAAGCAGAACAAAACCCTACCGCCATCTCAAGCGAACACTCATCCCCTAATGCACATCCTGGAGAAGAAACTCATGAGGAGAGAAGAGCTGAGGAAGTTGGCGGTGGTGAAATTCTTGAGGAAGTTGGTAGTGATGAAATTCCCGAGGAAGCTGGCGAAGAGGACACCCTAGAAGAAATAGGGGAGAATATATTGCAACAGAATCATAGGAAAGGAAAAGAGACTCTTGAGGAAAGCTCTGAAGACACCACAACATAAGAAACTCGGTATGCCCTAGCTCTATCCAAAGATGAATTTGAATTAAAGCAATACAAGGCACAATTGGAGGCAATTGCCCAACAATTGAAGGCCAAAGACGAGGAGATGGAAATCCAAAAGGTAAAGGCTGAAGAGGAGAAGAGAGAAAAATAAAAGGAAATTTCTATTTTCAAGAAAGAGGTAGATGATCACAAGGCCATGGTGGCCCAAAGAGACATTCAGGTAACTCAACTTAGGCAACAGGCTGCTCAACAAGCCCCTACACCTGCCTCATTGAATGTCTATGCTCAGAATCTGCAACTTACACTGGATAACAGACAACTCCAAGGAGAAATTATACAGCTCCAGAAAGACCTTAAGACCCTGAAACAGGAGAAGGTGGTGGTAGAGAACAACCTGGCTTTAGCCTGCGAAACAGGACAAACCTGTTAGCATAGTGCCGCCATCAGGTGTGTATGCCTTGTTCCTCCAAGAAAATTTTTCAAGATGGAAATTACTCAAGATAAGCTGGAATCTCCCATTTGATTTTGACAATGATAAAGATTTTGTTGAATGTTATATGCAAAATCCAAAAGACCAACAAAACCTCTTGTGTGAATTCTTCCAACATGGCCACATTAAGGGGCATGTCAATACCGCAATGCTAAATCTATATGTGGGGGAACTCCAAATCTAGAGCTATCTATCTCTGCTCTGGAATAACAGATTATGGGAAGAAAGGATGGAAGAATATGATGCTACAACAGGATCCATAGGGCTATTAATGAGACATGAGTGCCCTAAAACTACATGGTTTTCCAACACTTTAAAAGCAAATGCTTACAGGTAGGGCATCGCAAACCAATATGTGAGAAATTTGAATTCCTATATTTCTGATTTCTTTGCAATTGCATATTATCTCCCCAATGCAGTAATCTCAAGCTGCATATCCAGATTTGAGGAATTGCCTCATATATTCAAAAGAAGGGAACTTATGTCTCCCACAAACATCAGGTGGATGACAGACAAGGTAAGAAAAATAATACCCATGATTCAGCAGAGGCAACAAAACTAGATTGGAATGAGATTCAGACCACTACTAATTCTGATGCCAACCCCTCGCCTAAGTCACCCTCAAGGACAACTAATGAGAGAAGGAAAATTCAATACATGGTTCAACAGGGTACATGAGAATGATGGGTTCCAACCAAAAGGGAGAAATTTGTTCCAATACAAAGATGAGGACTACAACTGTAGTACAATCATTGAAAGCAAGAATATATTAGATGAAGTAGATGTGACACAGCCATGAGGACATGGCATACACTAAGTTGGGGGGGACTGATGAGCCAAATATATGACTCATCTATTTCATGATATTTTCTATTTTGTGAGACTTTAACAAAACACTATGGCATATATATTTACATATTATTATAATTATGTTTGTTTTTCAGATGGATTATGCACATGTTTGGTTTTCATTTCCTTTGATGAAATCTCTTAACTTATTTACTTGAATTCTATTTTCAATATGCATATCTTATGAATTGTGGTACAAGTAATGAATGTTTGTACAAGGATTGCAGCATTAGAACTACCAGTGGTCTCTGGAGCCCTCTGGAGCCCTCTACCCTAGATCAAACTTGAACTCTAGACAAATCCAGATGCCGATTACCTTCCAAGAATCATCCTCCCCTCAAGTCGATGACCACCACAAGCCAATCCTAGGGCTATTTAGAAGTCTAGCAATGCAAACATGACTCACGCCTAAATCAAAACAGCTGTGAAGAGTCACACCACCACGTCACTACATTTTCTTAGCGACTAACTAAAGTAGATGTTAGCCAACTTTAGTTCCAATTGAAGTCGTTGCCACCAAGCGCCGCACCATTCTAGGAAATTTATCTAGTTCGCCAAACGATCAAACTGATGCAAATCTCTGATCTGTAGTTACCACATAGGAATCTTTAATGTAATAAATCATGCAGCTGGTTTTAGTCCCAGTTCGTTGTAGTTAGAATTGTTGTTAGTTATTTCCTTTCAATAAAGCTCGAATGTATAAGTAGGAGCAAATCATCTCTCTAGAGAGTTCCAAGTTTTTCATAGATAGTTGTTCGCCAGTTTGTATTTCCAGCAGGAGGAAAACTCCTTATTTTTCAGGCATGTATTTTCGTCCATTCTTTGGACTATGATTGAATGCAAATGAAGGGGGAATTCTTCTGAAAGAGATAGTTGTGAAAAGAGGTTCGTCTCCAGCTGGGAAAGTAGGGCACGCTTCCCCATCTTGGAGGAGATCTCTCGGTATTTTCATATTTGTACAATTCTGTTATGTCTTCTATTTCATTAAATTTGTATGTTGCATGTATGATGTGTGTTTTGCTTTTATGTGATTGTTAGTTAATTGTTACCTACATGATCGTTCTATAAATTCTAAAAACATAAAAAATAGACCTGTTATTTAGGAACACTATCATATTCAGAGTGTTCCATTGTTATAGCTTAACAGTGGATGTAGTTTATCTTTATTTACTTTTTTCCAGCAAGTTAAAGTAGTTTCTTTCATTGCAAGTGTGTTTATCTTCCAGCAAGTTAAAGTAGTTTCTTTCATTGCAAAGTGTGTTTATTTTACAACAAGTTAAAATAGTTTCTTTCAAAGAAAGTGTGTTTATTTACAAGCAAATAGATAGATTTCCATTTCTGTATGAACTTTCATTTCAACAAGATCAATGAACCAAGTTCCGTCCACGAACCATTCAACCAAACCCCTCCATACCAAAGAGTCTTATCGCAGATCACTCCAGACACCTCTAGATTGATAAAATTAAATGACGATGCATTAACAAACACTAATTAGACCTCATCAGAGAGGTTATTCAATGTTGCCAATGAGCTCAATAAGTCTTGAGGACACTTATGCCACTTTCCAAAGTGAATTCTAACTCCTAGTGTGTTCTCCAAGATTCTTGGAGAGTGCATCTATTTATAGTAAGTCACCTGGTCGGGCCTGATTTTCATTATTCATTATTGGTATCACTCTAGTGCAGTCATATTTCGATTCTGATGCTTTTCAACAGTTTCTGCAACTTTGGTGTAATATTGGCTATAATTTTATTATTTTACTAAGGTTGCTTAATTTAATCAAAAGAATTTAGAGGGCACCTTAGTATTATAGCTCGTTGAAAAGAAAATAAAAAGTTTTAAATCATGGACGCATAATATTGGGACCTTGCACGTCAAATATTATCATTATTTTGATAAAAAAAGGTCTTTTGGAGCTAAAAAGGAGCTTTTAATTAAAAAGTGAATTAAAAAATAAGCTTCTTGAAAGTTCGGCGAAAAAAGTATAAAAGCAGATTATGAGAGCTCATTTAGATATGCAGATTATTTTATTTCCTCTTGTGAAACCCTTTTGGTTCTATGAGATTGAACTTGGTTCATCTCAGCCTTCTTGAGGATGAAAACCCTCTTGGAGAAGAATAGCTGCGGTGGTGAAAGATCCACCTAGTTATTACAATGTGACTCATTCAAAGTTACAATTTGTGCAAGAAAGCAATTATTGGTGGAATCATACAGATTTCACACAGAGCTAAATGTTGTTGGTTGACAAGTTGCTATAGCTGAGACAAATTTGTGGATTTGTTCCAAATACAAATTAGAGTTTATGATCAGTTGTTGAGGCGATTAAGGGTAGATTATATTCATTGATTTTGTGATAGATTGAAGGAGTGATTAGGTGATTGGCATTGGAGAAGGACTGATATACATTGCTATTGTATATAGTCCTAGGGTGAAGGTGGTTGCTACTATATATCATGTGTTGATTGTTGTCAAACATTTGGGGTTTTACATTAGACATTCCAGTTGTCCATTTGAGAAGGTAATCGCTATCCAAGTTAAGCTATCTCTTGAAGTTGAAGGAAGTTTTGGGGTTGTTCATACTCTATTGAAGTCTAAATATTGTCCAAGAGGTTCGCAGACCAGTTTGGGGGTCATTTGCATATGGGAATCATTCTCATACTATTAAGATATTGTTGCCATATCAGTCATAAATGCCATCAAGAGGGATCACTATCTTTTTGGAAGGATACACTAACCATTGGAGAAGATATGAAGGATCCTGGCATGTGGAGAAGTTGTATCAAACCTATCTACATTAGAATTTCACTTGCAACAATCATATATTATCTCAGTCTTGTATATCAGCTCATATCTTTGTAAGAATGACATCTTTATTCATGCATATATCAAGGAAGGACAAACTAGGTATGTAATGGATGTAATAGTTATTCAAATCTTTAATTTGAATAAAGATATCTTGTTGTTCTAAGTCATATCAGACCTTTGATTTATGTTATCAGTCATATTGTTTGTCTTTGTTTCAATTGCAAATTGTTATGTTTTGGCACACTTCATGGCAAATGCATATGCAAATTGAAAACATCAAAACCCATCATCCAAACAAGTAAATAAACTCAGAAAATTAGTCACAGTTAGATTGCATGCCAAGTGTTTGATGGAATGTCAACTCACTAGAAGTTAGTAAACTTTATGGGTGTTTTTTTTTTTAAATGTTCCAAACTAGGGTGGGACATTACAGTGGTATTATAGCTAGGCTAGGAGCCCCAAGCACCTAAAGTGTGGCTTAAGGAGGGTGTTCGAAATAAGCCACACCTGGACCAACGATGGACTTGGCCACAAGAGGCTAGTAGCTCAATTGGTAGAGCACTCCAGCAACAAATGGAAGGTCCTAGGTTTGACTTCTAGCTGGTCCATATGAGTAGCAACTCAATAATTGGTATCAGAGCAGTGTATCTTGCTAGCCTGTTGGGTAGTTGGTATATTATTTTTAGCAGTGATTTATCATTCAGAGGATTGTCATAGGTTGATTCTTCCAGGGTATGAATTATGGCATCATTCAGTGAAGAAGATGTGGGCAACAAGCTTTATAGAGCAAGTAAGAAACTTGAACACTTGTCATAGTCCAAGAATGATCTACTTTGTATTTTGAAAGAAGTGGAGATGTGCTTATTCATGATAGATCAACGAGATTCTAGGAGGCTGCAATATGTTTTGGCTCCATTGGTGAATTCTTTGGTTAAGCCAGAGCTCATGAGACATCTAGATGAGGTGGTAAGACTTGTAGTTACTTTTTGTGTTAATGAAATCATGAAATTAACAACTCCACATGAGCTTTGTAACAATAGTATTATGAAGAAGATTTTTTAATTGATTGTAGAAAGATTCAAAGGTTTGCATGATTTTAGCAATCCAAATTTGGCTAAAAGAATCTTAATTCTAGAAACTGTTGCAAAAATCAAATCTTGTGTCATTATGTTGGATTTGGGTTGTGAAGATCTTATTCTTGAAATGTTTCAACATTTCTTGGTTGTTGTTTGTGAGAATCAAATGAAAAATGTTATATCCTCTATTCAAACCATCATGAATTTGATTATTAATGAGAGTGATGAAAATTCACAATCACTCTTATTTTCTCTATTGGTTGTTTTGAGGCAAGAATTGGTTACTTCTTCAGCTGCACATGAATTGGTTGACATTATTTTCAAACAATGCAAGAAGAAATTGAAGCCATACTTATCAATTAATAGGATAGAGGAAGGAGGATCACATGATGTATCTACAAGTAGACAAGAGGATGGGAAAATTTTTGAAGTTGATAGAAGAGTTGAAGAACTCTCCCACAAAGGAGAAAATGACTTACTTCATGATACATGCATGACCAAGTACCAAAATGACTCCATTGAAGTGCCATCTACATATGTTGAGGATATGTTTAATGATGATGATAAAATGATAGCCTTGGGTATAAATTCATACCAATCGAATGAAGTCTCTGAGACTATTAATTTCCTTGATGACACTAGTAGAATTGTTGGGATCACTAATTCATTTCTAGAAGAGGAACATGATGAAGAGAGGTATGTTGAAGTTTTCAAATTGGTTTATAGTGAAGATAGTTTAGATGATGAGAGAAATTCTTCTTTGCCAAATGCGTATCAATTTCACTCTCGATCAGAACCTATGAAGAAGAGTGTTCATGATAGTTTTAGCCTTTTCGATTAAGAGAGTGAGTTGTTTAGGGAAACAACCACTCATGAGGAACATAATAAACATATTTATTTCGACAAAGGCTACCAGCTCTTAAGTCCATGGGATCCTGGTGTGTTGGCACCTAAACATGATGAAGAACTGGTTTGGGATGAATTTCTTTTTTACCAAAGTACTGTCCTAACTTTAAAACCTAAATTATGCAAAGAGGATGACATTGTGGTAGTTGATTGTGAGAGGCTTGATCTTGAAGACAAATCAGAAATTTTAATGCAAGGAGTTGATTTTGATCTAAGACCTAGAGAAGCACACAATTTGAAGGATTATCTACCATTCATGAAAGAAGAAAGGACAATTCTAGAGACCAATGAGGATGAGATGAGCTCTGAAGGAATGGCATATGAGGCTTGGGAGAACCATGGAGACATTGCTGAAAGGTATGAAGACAATTCTGATTTTTGCATGCATTATAACAACAGTTCATTAAACTTGCATGATCTTAACATTTATGACGGAAGTTGGAAGAATAAATTATTGGTATCAGCTGAAATTGAAGTGTAAACTATCAGGATTAAGGTGCCATCAATCTTTTAAATCCTATGTAATTTATTATTCCTATTATTGTTTGTAAATCACCCATAAGAGATGATAGGTTTCACCAGCAATGATCTTGTTTCAACCGCATGTTTATATCTGATACTTGACATTAATTCATCTGTGATGGGGGTATGTATGCTCAAAATCATGAATCGGTGGCCTAGGGTAGTTCAGTCAGCTGTAGTGGACACAGGGACCCTCTCTCCTTGCCACGAGACGAACCGCCACGTCACTCTCGTGGAAGTAGCTAATCGAGAGGAGGTGAGACACGGGGGTGGTCTGGCTCGTTGGAGAGCTAGACTTTATGGAGAGGGGTCGTCTAGTCTTGGGGCCGATGTTGTTGTGCTCTTGTTTGTATGCGATGTTCTGTGACAGTAGTTGTAAAGATAACAACTATATGACCCCAAGGGTCACTAGTCACCGTTCTCTTGTTTGGGTTTCAGATGTTCCAACGTTGTGTGGGTTGACTATTATTCTCGTTGATGCTTTGCTCAAGTTGGCATTCTCTTTCAAACTGTTAGATGATTGCTTATTGTACTTGAAGTTGTCTGAATCTTTCTTGTTGTTGTTGAATGACTAATTGGTCTTGTTGTGGTTTTAGGTGGATCTCCTCTATCTCATCGAGGATTGCCCTCACCCACTCACCTCTAAGTCTAGGGCACATTCGTGAGCCAAGACAAGAGATAGGTGGTTTAAGCTAACCTTGACTTGACCTAGGGTTTTCACTTAGGGTTTGTGTGACCTAAGGTTTAACTTTGTTGACTTTGTTTGACCTTGTGATGCAACCAAGGGTTTTGACCAATGTTGATTGAAGTTGACCTTGTGTTGGGACCAAGGGTTTGTGAATCTTCTATGTTGCTAATGTTTTTGTTCTTTTTGGATTTTATATGCCTGCAAGCCTATATGAGTGCATAACGTCTTTTGTGTTTTTTTATGTTTTTGGAAATCAAAGTGCTTTTTCTTAATCTAGGAATTAGAAAATGTATGCAAGCTCTGATGAAGTTACCTAATGCAATGTAAACTATGTTTTTGTTTATTTTCTGAATATGTGGATCAATCTAACCCAAGAAAGGAAATTATTTTTAATCTATGAACTTTGGAAAGTGAAACTAAGTTCAATGCAAATCTACTTAACCTATCAAGGAAAAAAGATGTATTTACTTATCCCAAGAGCAAAGTTTTGATTATCTAATTACTATGAAATGAAAAAAAAACATGAAGGAACTTGGAGACACGTGAGCCTCCACAACCCTAAAAAATCCTTGTATCAGCAACCTCTAATCCTCTTGTAGCAGCAGAGTGATCCTCTTGGCGACAACAAGAAAAGAGAAGTAAAAGAAGCTTTGAAGCTTTGGAAAGAGCTCAATGAGAGCTTGATAAGCATTGTAGCTTTTGATGTGAGCAATGTTTGGATGCAAACAAACTTCTATGAAGGCTAGATGAGACAACAAATAAAAGCAAAAGGCTCCTATGTCCTATATGAGCATGAGAATGCTTGATTTGGAGAGTAATAACATGTAAGAGCTGTGTGCATAAATGAAATTGCCTCCCTTTGTGCTTGAGGGAGGGGGGCATTTATAGGTTTGAAGAAGGGATAAGAGGTGAAGAAGAAGGAGAGTTAACTCAATTTGATTGGAGAGTTAACTTAGAAGACTCAAGAGTGATTTGGGTTAAAATTAGAGTGATCTACCCAGTGAAAGCTTATCACTCAAGAAGAAGTGAAGAAAGAGGAATGCATGAGAATGCATGGGAATGCATGAATTATTAACTAAAGATGAAATAGAGATAATTATGCATGTGTGGGTGCATGAAATAGGTAGCTCTATCTTTGGCATGAAAATCCATGCAAACAGGAAGAAAAATGGATGAAAACAGAGCTATTTTGAGTTATAAACTCAAGTTTTTCTGCGGCTGAAAACAT
The DNA here is from genome assembly GCA_027924645.1 of Cunninghamia lanceolata. Classification (NCBI taxonomy): domain Eukaryota; kingdom Viridiplantae; phylum Streptophyta; class Pinopsida; order Cupressales; family Cupressaceae; genus Cunninghamia; species Cunninghamia lanceolata. The sequence goes on from BSBN01000066.1 coordinate 8,863,318, forward strand.
GACAGGGTTGCCCATGTGTCACCCATGGGTCACCCCTTTCGCTAGTAAGGGTCACCTAAGGGTGACACATGGGCGACCCTCAGAGGAGGGCACCTGGGTGAAAGTCCATGGTGGGAGATGGTAGAGGAAATGAAAAGAAGGGGATCTGCCTCTAGAAATAGGTCAGTCATGTGTGAAAATCCAAATCTCCACTTGCAAAAATAGGATCTCCCAAGGGAGATCTAGAAATAATAGGGGGAGATTTGGATTGGTTGAGTGAAGATGAAAACCAAAAGTTGGAGATGGTTTGGGAGGTTCTCTAGAGGGCCCCTGGGGGTGGGAATGGATGAAAAACACTGGGGAATGGTGAAAACACACCTATAGACGTATGGAAATGGTCACAACCACTTCCATCCATTTACGCAATCCAAACCTATTTCACTCACATCATCCCATTTGACCTAAATATTAATTAAATAATTTTTAATTATTTAATTAACTTATCCTGCACCTTCTCCCTTTCACAAAAATCAAATTCCTCTATTATAGTTCAAAAATTAATTATTTTTGAGACTATAGTTCATAATCCATACTCCAAAAATTAAATAAATGACCATATTTATTTAATTCCTATTTTGTCCACTTTTGATTACTTTTTGTAATCATTATTTTCTTCTAAAACATGTGCACATGAATTAATTCTAATTAATTCCTCATTACAAACCCCCATGTTTCTAGAAGTCCACTTGTCATTCCATGTACATGCATGTACATGACAAGTGGTACTTTGGAAGCATGGCCAAATCTTCCAAAATGGGTACACTTGTCCTATTTATTCCATCCCACTCCAAGTGTCACTATTCATGCAAATTTAAAATTACATGTGGCACTATTTAAACACTATTCCTCCAATTTTAAATTCCACTTGTCATCTCCACACAATTTAAAATTCTTCACTAAATCCAAGCCTTACCTTTTCATAAATGAGACCTTACATGTCATACACCTACCCAATCCTAGCCATCCATCCATTCAAACTTGCAATCTCATCCATTGATCATCCCTTGAATCTGGAAGAAAAATTCTCATCCAATCTAATCATGCCATTTGTCCAATTCTCATTGCTTGAGGAGCCTTAAGCAATCTCAACCATTGATCTCTCAATTTGATCATAGCCCTACATTTCCATCCCCAAAAATCTATAAATTGAGGCCTCCACCTCCATTTTTCATAAGCCATCGTATGCAAAGACATTATGCTAATTTGAGTGCTCAACATCCACCTAGCTTAGTGCAATTTTTAAGTGAGAATAGTATAGTTTCATATCCATTAGGACAAATCATCACTAGTGTGTTTAGATAGGGTGCATTAGTTGATAGGAAGTACAACAGTGATCTAGTCCAATCTTGAGGTCCTTTGGACTTGGGATTGGGAGCAAATTAGCAAATGTATGAATTTGAAAAACTATATCCAAGACCTCGTCGATCGCAGTGATATCCAATTAGAAGGAAACAACAACACATCACCCAATTATGGCTTAGGTATCTACCAAGACCCTCTTCCCCACCCTAATAACAACCAAACTGCATCCAAACCATCATCCTCCAACACCAATCTCAACAACCAAGCCAACAACATCAACTATAACAATGTTCTGCCTCCTTACGACAATGTAGTAGGTCGAATTAATTTTGATTCTATTCGTGTCGTCACCGTCAAACTCAAAGAAATCACCCCCGAATGTGTCATTACTACCCATTGTGGGCATGTAACCATAAAGGGACCATCCCCATCCTCCACTACTACCACTTCCGAATATAACCTCCTTGACCATCTTGGGAAGACCCTGCACAAATCTCCATCTTGGAACTCCTTAAAATATCCACCATCCACTAATAAATCCTCGATAAGGCTCTCCAAGAGTCTCATGTCCCCACCAACATACCTCCCACCCAATTCCAAAACCTTGTGGCTCAACTATCCTCATCCTATCATCTCACTTTTAGCCACACCGACATGCTGCCCATTGATCCCACGAATAATAAAGCACTCTACATCGAAGTCCAAATCACCAACCACAAAATCAAGAGGGTCCTCTTGGATAATGGATCCAGTTTGAATATATGTGCATTAAAATTCATAAAACTCATGGGTATTCAGCGGCTGACCTAGAGTCTTTGGTCATCTCCATCAAGGCATATGACAACACAGAAAGAGAATATGAAGGTACCATATGCCTCCCTATCAAGGTGGCCTGCTCACCATGCCCACTCTATGTCATGTTATTGATTTAGACCTTCCATATAATCTTCTCCTAGGCTGACCATAGTTTCATGCCATGCAAGTTGTTCCATCCACCTACCACCAATGTCTTATGTTCCCTCATAACAGTGTGGAAGTCACTATTCCCGCCGACCAACAACCTTTTGAATATTGCAAAGATTTAGAGGTTGTTTATGATAGACAATTCCATTGTCCAAGAACCTACGGGGACCATGTCAAAGACCCCTGGTCCATTCCATCCACATCGTCATCCACTCCACAACTCATCATCAATCTATCACAAGCTTCCACCTCATCTTCCACTCCTACGCCTCAAAAGGTCAAGATCATAGACAAAGGGTGCAGTGAATATGAGCTTCACAATGCCTTCCATGTGGGACAATTGCCATTATCCCCCCACTCCCATGGTCGTCATCTTCAAAAGAAAGAACAAGAAAGAATCAGTGACAAAATTCCCTTTGTACCAGCATAAGTCTCTAAAGAAGAGGAAGCCGAAGAAACAACCTTGAGTGATTGGTTATACTGTGATGAAACCACCCCAACACCTGTAAATATGGAATACTTTAAAGAAAAATATCCTGTACCATTTCAAATTTGTACCAAAATGCCTTACCATGGAACAAGACTTGGTGCCAATGAACAAGGTGTTACAGAACCCATTCTGGTTGATCCTACATCTCCCGAGAAATATGCTCAATACTTCGGTTTAGGATATGCCCCACCGACTATGACAATCTGTGGACCCGCTAAAACTTTAGTAGAGGCAACAAAATACTCTTCTATTGTTAAGAACATTACTCCGAGTGTCATCATAACTTCATGTGAAGATCTTGATCTTTCATACATCTTCCCTGACAATGCCATCTTAATTATTGACCTCCCCCTCATTCATCTTGAACTCATTGCTTGGGATTATCAAGGACCCCCGCCTCTCGACATGTTTCCACATGATGAGGCTCTCTTCGCATTCCTAGAACTCCACGAAACCTCATAGTATGCCATATGCTTGCATGCTCATGCCTACTTTGGGGAAGAGGAGATCCTTAGTCTAAAAAGCAAAAATCAAAAAATAGAAAACCGTCCCCTAGTGAAAACCTCTCTGAGGCACTTTCGAACACAAAAGAGAAAAATAAAGACGTATCTCCTAGTGAAAACCTCTTCGAGGCACTAGAAGATGAGGATCTCCATCTTCCCCCCATGCCATCCTATTGGTAGGAGCATTCCAACATTCTAATCGAAGGCACTCAAGAAATCAACCTCGGCACACAAGAATTACCCAAGCTTACACACCTAGTAGAAAGTCTCGGTACTAAAGAAAAATCCAACCTCTCCATCGTGCTTCATGAAGCACCTGATGTGTTCACTTGGTCCTATGTCAACATGCTAGGGTTGGATTTGTCCTTGGTTATTTACCATCTTGTGGTACATCCAGAAGAAAGACTTGTTAAACAGAAACTTTGAAAGATGCACCCTCAATTCGCCTTGCTTGTCAAAGAACTATAGAAACTATTAGATGTCAGCTTCATCTGCCCTATTGACTATCTAGAATGGGTCTCCAACATTGTCCTAGACGCTAAGAAACCTGGGGGCATCCGAGTTTGCACAGATCTCTGGGACCTCAACGAAGCATGTCCAAAAGATGACTTTCCACTCCCCAACATTGACATAATTGTAGATCTCACAGCAGGACATGAGATGCTCGCCCTCATGGATGGCTTCTCCTGATACAACCAAATTAGGATCGCTCTTGAAGATCAACACAAAACTACTTTTACCTGTCCTAGGGGTACATATTACTAGGAAGTCATGCCCTTTGGTCTAAAGAATGCTAGGGCAACTTATCAATGTGCAATGACTACTATCTTCCATGACATGCTACACAAAATAATGGAGGACTATGTGGATGATCTCCTAGCGAAGTCTAGAACAAGGGAAGAACATCCTAAGATTTTATGACAGATATTTGCACGTCTCAGAGAATACAAGCTTCATTTCAATCCCAAGAAATGTGTCTTCGGCGTAATATGAGGAAAACTCTTGGGGTTTATTGTTTCCCATAGAGGCATTGAGGTGGATCCCACTAAATTCACTTAATAACAGAAATGCCTCGCCCTAAGACATTAAAGCAAGTCCACAGTCTCCAAGGCAAACTACAAGCTATCCACATATTCATTGCTCAACTCACAGACCAATGTCAACTCTTTGCCCATTTGCTTCGCAAGGATGTACACCTCAAATGGGATCAAAATTGTCAACAGGCATTCGATCGCATCAAGAAATATCTGGCTTCACCACTGGTCCTCATGGAACCTATCCATGGGAAGCCCCTATTATTGTATATATTAGCAACTTCAGTAGCACTGGGGGTACTTTAAGCACAACATGATGATACTACCGTGAAAGGGCTATATACTATATCAGCAAGACCCTAGTCGACTATGAGCTTAACTACACCTCCATGGAACACGCATGTCTAGCTGTCGATTTCTATTCCCAAAAGTTACGACACTACATGCTAAGTCATTCTATCAAGATCATCTCTAAAGTTAACCTTCTCAAGTACCTGCTTTCTAGGACCTCACTTATAGGAAGAATTTCACATTGAATATGTTGACCAAAGAGTAATCAAAGGACAGGTTATAGCAAATCAGTTGGCTGAAGCACCCCTCACAGATCATCAATTGCTAATCATTGATTTTCCAGATGAGTCCATCTTAACCATGACATAATCAACAAATTGGAAACTATACTTTGATGGATCCTTCACCAATCATGGTTCAGGGGCAGGAATACTATTGGTGACCCCACAAGGCGACTATATCTTCAAAGCATATAGACTTGCCTTCCCATGCACAAACAATGTGGCCGAATATGAAGCTTTGATCATTGGTCTGAAAACAATAGTTTAGTGGAATATCCTGCAACTACAAGTCTATGGTGACTCTCAGTTAATTATCAAATAGGTCAATGACAAGTACCTCACTAAGGATGACAAGTTAGTACCCTATAAGCAAATGGTAGATGAATACAAACTATTCTTCACCTACATTCAGTTTGAACATGTACCTCACCTTCACAACAAAGCAGTTGATGCCATGGCTACTATTGGTTTCTTTGTAGACATGACTCATGACAGCCATCAGTGTGAGTTTCTTGTGGAACAACTTCTTATGCCAGTATATCGTGTTGCCGAGTTAGAATTTGTGTGTGAGATTGTTGGTCCAAAAAATCCTTGGTATGACGACATCTACACCTACCTCCAACATCACACTTTCCCACCCGAATCCACCCGTAAACAACAACGATCCCTCATTCGCTGAGACGCTCACTACACTATCATCGCCGACATCCTCTATCGCTGAAGCTATGATGGCACTCTTATTTGATGTTTAAACATGAAAGAAGCTTCCCTTGCCCTACATGAAGTCCATGCAGGTATCTGCAGAGCACACACACGTGGTATTGTCCTAGCCAAGAAGCTCTTACATACTAGATATTATTGACCTACCATGGAACATGATGCATGTGAGTACGTGAATAAGTGTAAACCTTGTCAGCAGAATGGAGATCTCATCCACACTCCCTCTTAGACATTGCAACCTATCACCACACCATGGCCTTTTTCTCAATGGGGCCTAGATATTGTTGGAAAAATCCACCCATCCTCCTCTGACATACACAAATTCATCATCACCATGACAGAATACTTCAATAAGTGGGTTGAAGCCATTCCTCTCACTTTCACCATTGGAACCCAAATCACCAAGTTCATCCTTTACCATATCATCTATCATTATGGTATCCCATCCACCATTGTCACAGACAATGGTAAACCCTTCAAAAACCATGATGTTCAAGACCTTTGTGAACAATTCCACATACAACATCATTGGTCCCTCCATATTATCCCCAAGGTAACGGCCAGGCTAAGGCAACTAACAAAACCTTACTCAAAATCATAAAAAAAATTGTCAATGAAACTGGTCGTGATTGGCACCTCCACATCCATCCTGCCCTTTGGACCTATCACACTAGCATCCGTACACCTACAGGAGCTACACCATATTCCCTAGTCTTCGGAGCCGAAGCCATCCTGCCAATAGAGATTGAATTGCCCTTATTGCACATATCTTTACGTAATGTCATCACTGATGAAGAATACCATGTTGCACACCTCCAAGAGCTCGAGCTATTGGATGAACGGTGCCTCAATGCCCTCAGTCACCTCCAAGCATACCAAAACTGGCTTCGCAAATCCTACAACAAGAAAATGCATGCTAGAGAGTTTGCAGCAGGAGACCTGGTCTTCAAAGAAAATCAAAGGAATTTGTCAGAGTGAGAAAAGAAAGGGAATTTTGAGCCTAATTGGGTAGGCCCCTACATTATCACTGCTAAATATGGTTCTGGAGCATACCTCCTTTCCACCCTTGAAGGAGAAGAGCTTCACGAGCCTATGAACATCATCCACCTGAAGTGGTTCCACAGTTAGCTCGTTGAGTACCCTATGTGAAAAATACAAAAAAAAATAAAATTAAAAAATTAAAAAAAAAATAAAGAAAAATAATGCATCCTATGGTGAAAACCACTTCTTGTGGCACCTTGGATAAGTACCATGATGAAAACTTGCTTGTAGGCCTCATGTGCAGCTTCAACCCAGATCCATTATTCAAACCACCTTCTCATCATTATCTGCACTATCCAGTATATCCCATGATCCCCTCATCTGAGATTCAGAACAAACCCATCATCTAAGCTTCCATTGTCCATCATTCCCAAAATATCTCCCTTCTCCCCATATGTTATCTTGAAAGGGAATAATAGAAAAACAACATTCCAAGCCACCCACATGCATCCTCCCCCATCTACCCACCCCTTCCACTAAGCTTTCCTCCCATGCGATTCCTATCTTTTTGATAGAAACTAGTAACAGAAAAAGTAGGAATCTCACTTGTACTAACACCTCATCTCCACCGCCATGTCCCCCAACCAACTTCTTCACCTCATGCACTAATCCCGGTCCCTGTTATGCCCTTTATTCTATAGTGTATATGGTTATGAATAGTCGGCTTGTGGCTATCTTAACCCTTAATTAAGTCATATTATCATTATTATATTGTTATTTAGTTGTTTAGGTCGGCCTAAGGCTTCTATAGGGCTATCTAAGTCGGCCTGGGTGATATCCTAGGCATAAATAGGTATATATAGGGGTAGTGAGTCTTATTAGATCATGATATTGAGTATTGTGTTCTCATTGAAGACTGTTGGAGGTATCCCCCTCGAAGTGGATTAGGAGGTTGCCCCCTCGAAGTGGCATATTATTATCAGGTATTTCCAGCATATTTACTATTATATTCAGATATTGTGCAAGTTGTTTCATTACAAGTGGTATCAGAGCATGATCTTGGCACCGTAGAGGCAAGATTTTTTCTCAACATTGGAGGCGATTTTGGGAAGAGCATAACTTTCAGATTTTAGTGAATTTTTTAAAGATTTTTAAAGGGTTGTTGAAGACCATATTAAAGAAGATACAGTCCAGATTTCAGAGGAATTGAAGCAAAAATAAGCGAGTTATTGCAAAATTAGGGTTTCCAACAAATTCGCTCTCAAGGCAGCAAATTTGCTAATTTTTTGGATTTTTTTCTGGGTAAGTGGTATCTTGGCCTTAGTAAGTTACAGTAAAAATTTCAAAAAAATTACATTTCATTTGTGTGATTTATTTCAAAAATATTGGTTTCCATCATGACGAGCCTTGCGACAAGAGGCAAAAAGAATGCTGTCACACTGGGGAAACCCTCTGATAAGGATGAGGAAATAAGTAAGTACAAGAGGGCTATGCGTGACCTAAGAGAAGATATATCATATATACGAAGCATGTTAAGTGCCTTAATGAAGGAACCAAGAAAGGAGGTCTCAAGCAACAAAGAAGAAGAAGAAGAAGCAGTAGCAGTAGACAAAGAAGAAGAAGAACCAGAAGAAGAAGAAAAAGAAGAACCTGAAGAAGAAGAAGAAGAACAAGAAGAACCAGAAGAAGAAGAAGAAGAAGAAGTGGAAGAAGAAGCGAAAGAAGAGGAAGAAGCGGAAGAAGAAGTGGAAGAAGCGGAAGAAGAAGCGGAAGAAGCAGAAGAAGAAGCGGAAGAAGAGGAAGAAGCGAAAGAAGAGGAAGAAGTGGAAGAAAAAGTGGAAGAAGTAGAAGAAGTGGAAGAAGCAAAAGAAGTAGTAGAAGCAGAAGAAGAAGCGGAAGACGCAGCGGAAGAAGAAACAGAAGAAGCAGAAGAAGCGGAAGAAGAAGAAGAAGAAGAAGATGATGATGATGATGATGATGATGAAGCAGAAGAAGAGACAGAAGAAGAAGAAGAAGAAGAAGAAACAAAAGAAAAAGAAAAAGATGATGAAGAAGAAGTGAAAGAAGAAGAAGTTCCTGATCAAGCTATTCAACCAATGCAAGGGTACCATGTACTATTCCTCACCTCTTCCTCTATGGCACATCAAAAGGTTCAAGTAAAGGAAGAACACATTCATCACCATCAAGAGCTAGATGCAAAGGGAAGACACATCTTGGAGCTGAAGTTAATTTTCCAGACACACATGAACAAGCTGAGGACATCAAGGACATATCTTCTAGTTGAAGTTGCCACATGGGATGATGAAGATTATATGAAGAAACTACCAGAATTGATCAGCGTTGAGGACAACGCTTTTGTAAAGGTGGGGGGCATGTTATGCCCTTTATTCTATAGTGTATATGGTTATGAATAGTCGGCTTGTGGCTATCTTAACCCTTAATTAAGTCATATTATCATTATTATATTGTTATTTAGTTGTTTAGGTCGGCCTAAGGCTTCTATAGGGCTATCTAAGTCGGCCTGGGTGATATCCTAGGCATAAATAGGTATATATAGGGGTAGTGAGTCTTATTAGATCATGATATTGAGTATTGTGTTCTCATTGAAGACTGTTGGAGGTATCCCCCTCGAAGTGGATTAGGAGGTTGCCCCCTCGAAGTGGCATATTATTATCAAGTATTTCCAGCATATTTACTATTATATTCAGATATTGTGCAAGTTGTTTCATTACAGTCCCCCTCTATGGTTTTGACAGACACATCATGTTTATGTACCGCCACTCCACCTTGCCTATCACCCACTACCATCCCTTGGTCCCTTCCTGTGGTCTCTATAGACATCATGCCTTTGTGCCAGCACTTCACTCCACCAACCAATCAACATCGTACAATCCTGCTTGTCCCTCCTTCTCCCAATCATATGGTTAGGCTACACAGTACAGTTTGAATACTGACAATTGTCCCACATCATCACCATCTCCCCCATCTATTGTGGTCCTTATACCATGGTACAGTCTAAAAACTGATAGTTGCTTACATCGTCACCGTCTCTCCCATCGATTGTGGTCCTCATACCATGGTACCATCTAAAAATTGACATTTCCCTCGTCTAAGCAACACTTCATCCAATCACATGAACCCACCCCTATCCTTACATCATTAAGTCACCCAGAACTACATATCATCATCACCCACATTGTAATGTGACTTAATCTCGTGGATACAGGGTATGTAGGCAATCTAGAATATGAAGGAAGTATCTAGTATGCAGGTACATATGATGCACCCATCCAACTCGCTTGGATGGTCCCATTTTCTTGAGCTTGTTGATTGCACTTGATTTACAAATGATACACTTGCTAGGCATCCTATCAAAGCATAACACTCTCATGAAAAATCCTTCACCACCAACATGGCTTTTCCATAACTAGTAGCCTGTGTCCCCCCACCTATCCTTGGTTATCTTAATCCATCATCGATTCTTGTCCTAGGATGCATCCTTCCTACAATGGGCAAAATCACCAATCCTCCATCCATTTTTGGCAAGAGATACAATGGCTGTATGTTTTGGGTCAGTCAAACTTTTGATTTTGGATTTTTATATTGTGCATCATTCTTGGACTACTTCAAAGCTAGCTTGATCTCATTATGTCATGGCATGTGGCGAACAATCCAGAATGGCGCATAGTCATTGCTTGCGTATGTCGTGCTTGTGGGAGGTTCTCATTACTCCATCTTAGTATTCATATCTTGTGAATTGTAGGGTTGGTTCTAGCATATTATCCTCCTTTTGCATCTAAGGTTCCTCATACCTTTGGTGTACTAAGGGCTTATGCCTTGGATCCCCCCTCGCTCGTCTAGACAAGGTTGTACTATTATGGGAATGCATGGGTTCATCCTATTGTTTGCAGTGTCAAGTCCTATGCATGGATGCCTTACCACCTTGGTTCCACATACCCTGGTGCATAACATCCCATGCTATATCAACAGTAGTACTCAATATTTGTTGGCATAATGTCTCAATATGATATCCTCCCTTTGTGTTATATATATCCTATTTAACCTCTCCACCAAATCCTGCTTCTCGTTGCTCCAAGATTCCTCACAATACATTTCATTTTACTCCCCTCTATTCATTGTCCCTCCTATCATCCCATGATCATTTTTAGGGACCTCTTTTTGTATCATGATCCACCAAATCAACCCACTTCATCGCACTATAGTAATCACATACACAACCGTCACAGCCACAATAGCTAGAAAGTGAGTTTTCAGTTATTCTTGACACCCTTTCTGCTGTGTTCCCCTCATGTCGTCCATATAGTCTAATGCAAATAAAAGGCCTATTAATGGCTTATATTAGTGTGCAGGTCCATTTTGTACAAAACCCTATGATCACTCCATCCTTTTCCACATCGCATCCTGCATCCAAACACGAGGCAATCCATCATAACATCTCCATCCCATTTTCTCCTTTTTTGAGACATCGCCGAAAAAATTTATTTTTTTCGTTGATCTCTCAAGGGGGCATCACATGGTCACCCATTCCTCTCCTATCCACTCACTAGGGCATATTTATCAAAAAAAATATATTCTTTGATATCCCGTCAACCACGACAGGAATGATGCCATATTAAAGGGGGGAAAATGTAGACGTTTGAAAATGGTCACAACCACTTCCATCCATTTACACAATCCAAACCTATTTCACCCACATCATCCCATCCAACCTAAGTATTAATTAAATAATTTTTAATTATTTAATTAACTTATCCTGCACCTTCTCCCTTTCACAAAAATCAAATTCCTCTATTATAGTTCAAAATTTAATTATTTTTTAAGACTATAGTTCATAATCCATACTCCAAAAATTAAATAAATGACCATATTTATTTAATTCCTATTTTGTCCACTTTTGATTAATTTTTGTAATCATCATTATTTTCTTCTAAAACATGTGCACATGAATTAATTTTAATTAATTCCTTATTACAAACCCCCATGTTTCTAGAAGTCCACTTGTCATTCCATGTACATGACAAGTGGTGCTTTGGAAGCATGGCCAAATCTTCCAAAATGGGTACACTTGTCCTATGTCTTCCATCCCACTCCAAGTGTCACTATTCATGCAAATTTAAAATTACATGTGGCATGATTTGGACACTATTCCTCCAATTTTAAATTCTACTTGTCCTCTTCCTGCAATTTAAAATTCTTCACTAAATCCAAGCCTTACCTTTTCATAAATGAGACCTTACATGTCATACACCTACCCAATCCTAGCCATCCATCTATTCAAACTTGCAATCTCATCCATTGGTCATCCCTTGAATCTTGGAGCAAAATTCTCATTTAATCTAATAATGTCATTTATCCAATTCTCCTTACTTGAGGATCCTCAAGAAATCTCAACCATTGATCTCTCAATTTGATCATAGCCCCAATTTCCATCCCCAAAAATCTATAAATTGAGGCCTCCACCTCCATTTTTCATAAGCCATGATATGCAAAGACATTCTGCCAATTTGAGTGCTCAACATCCACCTAACTTAGTGTAATTTTTAAGTTAGAATAGTATAGTTTCATATCCATTAGGACAAATCATCACTAGTGTGTTTAGATAGGGTGCATTAGTTGATAGGAAGCATAATAGTGATCTAGTCCAATCTTGAGGTCCTTTGGAATTGGGATTGGGAGAAAATTAGGTTAGTTTGCACTTGTCTTAGGATCCCATCTCCATAGTAGACAACACCTACAAGATGCAAACAAGGCTTAAGGACAGGGTTGCAAGCACAGAAAACGCAAATCGACAAGTGTCGAAAAATGTCAAAAGTTGAGAGAGAGAGAGAGAGAACAACAAAAGGAGGAAGAAAAGACACGTCACCAAGAGAATTATTGTTGAGAGGATGTTATTTCATGCTTACATGAATGTGACAAGGATTGCGACTCATCATAGGGGTCCTCGTGGAGGCTGTGCATGATTTTGGTGCTTACATGTTTGCCCCCTTAGGGATGGTAGTCTACATGAAAGGTAGGTACCGTTCCCAGACTAGGCCTTATCTGTTGTCAATTTTCTCGCAATTGTACCTGCAATAACTAGTATTAGTTTGACATCTTAATATATCAAAACAAGTATGAAAACTAAAATGACGAACATACCATAGATCATTTGAGTTTGACTAGTTGTTTACCTTTGTCAATGAGACCTGTAGGAAAGAATGCACACAAAATGAATGCACAGGAGATGCATAAAAGAAAAAACTATTCTAAAAATGTATAAGGAAAACTAAGCTAAGGGAGAGAAAGAGTGAGCAAATTAGTGAAACTCGAGTGAATCGGCGGCGGAATCGATCATGTGAGCAGTTGTTGGGTAGATATCATTGAGGAGATCATGAAGATGGCCACCTCTTCTTCTACTACTGAGAATCAGGTATGCAAATAGTGAAAAACCCTTCTCTAAACCCTAGGTTACGTTTTGTGAAAAATCTCTTGAAATTGTCCATTTTTGGTGATTCTTTCTATTGCATTGTCTTTGTTTTGTTGTTTAGAGTAGTTGTAGTTTTTCGTTTGTTGAAATTAGATAACAAATGAGGTTTTTAGAGCACTTTTAGTTCAAGGGATAGCCACATAGGGTCGCCCCTTTTGCTAGGCAGGTCACCCGGAGGAGATCCTACTAAGCAAGAGGGTCGCCTGGGGGAGATTTTGCTGAACATTTGGGTCGCTCGGGGAAGATCCAGTCTGATGAAAGGAGCGACCCTGATACATCAATTCTAACCGAAATTTGATGTTTTCTGACATTTACTTCACTCTGTTTCGATCTAATTTGACCACTGAAGTCATTTGTTTATTGCAATTTTGATGGTTTATACATTTTTTGTAAGATTTTCTGCATGTTTTACAATTTTTAGGGGTTTTCTGAGTTGATGAGATCTAATCTAAGGTCCTTTTCTGATTGGTAGGATATGAGGATTCATTGGAATGCCAACTGCAAACAATTGTGGCTTTCAGAGATGTATGCTTCATTATCTATCGATGAGCTTGTTGTCTTGGGGAGAGCAGGCTTGGCTAGGGTTTGCCATGTGCCAGTTGTACATCTTATGGCATGCATTTGTTGTGACATTCTGACTTATTGGGATGCAGACAAGAACACATTTAGGTTTCCTCAGGTTTCAGGAGAGTGGACCATCACTTTGTATGATGTGTATCACATTGTAGGGGTTCCTGTGAGAGGACACCCACTTGTTCTACCAGCTAGCGAGTCCTCCAAGGACAAGACTTTTTGGGCATAGATTATGGGGGTGAGTCACCCCGAGGATCAGATTCGAGTTCAACTCACCTCTGTACCATGACTTCGCATTCATCGCTTGAGAAAGTTCTTGATTGGTTTGATTGCATTGAGGTAGTCTGTAGAAAAGGCCTCGGCTTGCTTGAGATGGTGTTGGACACCAATTATACATGACATTGAGCAGGGCAGAGTTTACGATTGGGTACCAGACATCTTGGCTATGGTCTATAGGGACTTCTATCATATTGTGCGGCATGAGGCTCTTGCTTTCAACCACTCCTCCATGATCATGAATTGGATCTTTGAGCACATTAGGTGTTATTAGAAGGAGATTCCTCTTCCTGACCGATGATTATCGAGAGCTACTAGGTGGGCTCATGTGGGCTACTTTGATACTTCTTTGTGTTTTGTGGCTACTCTTATAAATGCTGATATGATCTCCAACCCTTAAACAAATATGGATGGTGCATGGTCTCATGATGGTCAGATCAGGGAGTATTGTCTCAACATATCATATCTTTCAGATTGTAATGGTCTAGTCGAGGCTCATTGTGTCGAGCACATATTACGACAGTTCGGTGAGGACTTTCTTGACAAGTTGCCCCCAGCACCTACTTGTTACAGATCCATCTAGGAGATGGGTGAGATTGGGCAAAGGACCGTTGCTTGGACCCCTTTGACTCCTAGGGTTTTGATTGCAAAAATTTCTAGGTCCTCAAGAGGGGGACATAGGGGAGGGAGAGGAGCTCCTTCCCATGGACTCATTGTTGTGGATGACTCTAATTCTACTAACAAGGACTACGTTCCTGATGGGGATGACTTGTCTGATGAGCAACCAGCAGGGGGTACCCAGGAGAGAGATTATGATGAGGATGATATACATGAGGGTTCCTTCTTAGTGCCTAAACCTCCTCACTTTGATGAGGTGATGCAACAATTTGATCCTACTTGGTAGCCTGGCGACCGACATGGGTCTACTACTATTTTATTGATTTCTTAGTGTCCTTTCTTTTCTTTCCTTTTTGTTAAGAATCATCACATCTTTTGGTCTTTACTTTGCTTTGTAGGTAGCGTTGAAGAGTGGAGGGGTTTCGTTCATGAGGTTAACATTGGTTTGGCTACCCCTTCACTATGCTGACTCGAGAGATGCTTTTGGTTGATCCTGGTGTGCCTCCTACGGCTGGATGACACATTGATGTCTTCGCTCTTACTTATCATGGGTGTCAAGAGAGTGCTACTTTGAAGGCTGAGAATCACATCCTTAGGGGTGAGAATCAGGTGCTTCGTGAGATGGCTCACCTTGGGATTCAACAACGAGAGCTTAGCGCTGCAAGACCTTCACATTCTTGCACTCATAGCAAGCCACCTAGCTCACACAAGTCTCATGGAGAAACAAGTGCTACACAAAGACAAAGGAGCAAGAGTCTTGAGGGTTCCGTTGGAGGGAACCGCCCTTGAGCTTTTTTTACTTTTGGCCTTTTTGAAGCTATGCCCCCTTGCATGGGGAGCATTACTTTCTCTCGAGAGAATTTTGTCCTAGCTCTTGTACTCTTGTAAATGTAAACTTCTGATATATCAATGAAAGTTTGTCTTTTCATGGTTGTTTTGTTATCGTATGAGTACTCATCTCTTGTGCATTTTGGAAGTTTTAAGAACTCTTTGATTATGTTTAGACCTTCAACTCTAAAAATGCAAGTATGATAGCAATGGCAGATTACAATATACAGATGCAAGAACACAAGCGATGCTGAAATGAAAAAAAATTACTTCTATGGAATGCCATGAGTTATGACATCGATTTTATTGCTTTGGAACTCTTTTTCTGATTTAGGTATGAATGCATCATGGAACAAACAATATGCTCCCTAATATGATTTTCAATCCAGCGGATTGTAGGTTATTCTGGTATAAGAGACCTAATCAAGTCTGTGAGATAGGAATTTAGAACTCAAGTGGGGAATGGGAGTGAAAATGGAGTGTTTTTGAATTCGGGCTTTGCTAAAGGCTAAACATTGATCCTTATCTAGATAAGACAATTTGACAAGCTTTCAATTTAGACAAGTAACAAATTTTATTGATGTTCGCTAGACTTAGATCATAGATGGCAAGCAAGATAGACCCGGGGTAAAGAATAAATGGGAAAGAACCAGGGTCCCTAGATAGAAAATGATCCCAAAGACTACTAGACTCTTGGCTTTACTCAGCTGGTGTGTGTGTGTGCTTTATACCAAGTTCTCTTTTATTTTCTCTGGTAGAATGTCACCCTTAAAGCTTTGAGCTTAGACTGATATCCACCCAAGAGTGCGAACATTCAACAATCTTCTCTCTTTCACTATTTTTTTGTAACTCTTTTTTTTCTCTTTTTTTGTATTTTCTAGAATGCCTCACTTGATTTTCTCATTTTTTTGGATTTTTGACTTTTTTGAAAATGAATGCTCTTGGAACTTTGGATATGCAATAATTTGATCTCTCAATTCTCATTTTTCTCAACACTCTTATTTTGATCACTCATTTTTTTATTCACTCGTATTTTAGATTGCTTCATTCAGAGTTTTGATCCTCCTGACGTTTTTGGCCAAGAAAGATAAGGGGCTGAGCACCACCAAAAGTTTTCATAGTCCAGTTGGACTTCTTTTCTACTAGGGAAGATTTGGGAAGGTCTACTTGCAAACTTCCTTTGAAAATTGTAGGTTTGAATACTGACTTTACTTAGACCTAACATCTTAACTCATTAAGACTGGGATCAGTGTAAATCTAAGAGATAGGCTTTAATTAGAATCAATGGGAATGAAGGGGGAGAATGGCGATTGTGAAAATAAGGAATCTCGTGACCTAAAAGGATCACATATACCTAGGCAACCTTAGACTCCTTACTGAAATGAAAAAAATATAAGAGCAAGTCATTCACTGTAATGCAAGATGAATAGAATGATACTAAAATGCAAGAAACAAAATGCTTTTTGACATTTTTGATTTTTTGTAATATTTTTTTGTGTTTTTAGAACATTTGATTTTTTTTGTGTTTTTATGTTTTATAATTTTATGATTTTCAGACATTGTATTTCCTGAGGTGAAAGGAATTGACTATTTTGCCAAATTCCTCTCCCTCCATTGTGCACAAGAGATAGACACCATTTATGACATCTTCTTTAACCATATAAGGACCTTTCCAATCCTATGTGAATGTTCACTTTCATCTTCTCTTTTTGTTTTTCGTGCTACCTCTTCTTAGGACAAGCTCTCCATTTCTATAGGGTTTATCATTTGATTCTATCATTTCTAACTTAGTGGTTTCTTTTGTTAATGTGAGACAAAGTAAATCTCAAAAAGCTTTTTGATGGGAAGGGGTCCAATACAAGACTCCATCGCATCTTAGTAGTTCCATTAGCATGTCGAATTGCTCTTGCATGTAAATCTTTATGTCTTGTCTATCTTGAATGTTTTGTAAAAAATGGAATAATTCAAAGGGAGTTTGAGGCTCCCATTGCTCATCAGAAGGGACAAAGCTTATACTCATCCTCCCATTAGGCTCAGGTCTCAAGTCCATGGAATATCCAATGTAGCTTCCTGGCAACTCAAAGATGACAGGATCATCAATTCCAACTGACGCTTGCATTTTCCATTCTTTATAAAACATACCCTCACTCTCTTAATCTCTGTCTGGGAGTATCTTAACCATTTTGATTTACACTAAGGGTGATTCCCATTCACCAAGCTCATTTGACTACATTGAGGCAAAATTAGTAGGTTGCATTTGTGGTTGAAATACCATGAACATCCTTGGGAGGACTCATATTGCATTGGATGATTCATTGTCAATAGAATTTATGTCCTCCATTGGAGTTAATGGTTTATATGACTCTTTTGTGGGTGTGAGAGGCTCATATGACTCACTCTCTTCTGGTGTTTCAGGGATACATGACTCACTCAAGGGTGATAAGGGAGTGTGACTCTCTATCGTGTCTTCTCTAGGATCTGAGAAAGCGTGGGGGTCTGCATATCTCAGATCTAACGTAGATGTTTCAAATACTTGTCCTTCAGTTTTGTGGGGTTTCTCCCCTATGTAAGGGAAGAGTTTGTAAGTTGGTTGTATATCAATCATGAGTACTTCCAGAGGGAATTGGAGATGTCCATCCTTCTCTATCCATTCCATGATTTTCACTATCTTTTCTTTAGGAATAACCTCTTTTTGTTTTGGTGGTGCCTCATTTTCTAAGGCCTTCATCTCTGCATTGTTTATAGTCTTTTTTGGGATTTACATTCTTTTGACACATATTGATGGTGGCATAGGACTAGGAATAGAAAGCTTGTTTGTAAGAAATTCATAATCTATGGGGATGCCTATCCTTTTGTTTTATGTGTTTAATTTTAGCATGCTAAAAGGTTCTGGATCCCCTTTCACAACATACACCTTCCCCGCATGTAGGAATTGAGCCTTTTGGAATAGCATAGATGGCACAACTTTCATTCGATGTATCTAGGGTCTTCCAAGAAGTAGATTATATCCCGTGTTCTTATCTATAACATAAAACATGGTTGGGACAATCTTTGGTCCTAGAGTTACATGAAGCATGATGTTTCCTATCGTAGCAACTTTTAAATTATTGTACCCACTCATAGTTTCTCTAGAAGTGGTGATATTGGTGTGCCCATAACCTATTCTCTCTAAAAGAGAGAATGGAACTATGTTTACTATCACCCTGTCATCAATCAACATTCTTTTGATACAAGTATCATAGATCCACAATTATAAGTATAATGCAAGGTCTCCTTTCTTTGTTAACTCTACCTCAGAAGGCATTTGCTTTAGGTCAAAGAAGAAGCCTAGGTCTTTGAGCTCATATCAAAATCCACATGGTTGACTTCCTCACTAGGTGGAGGTGTAATTTGATTGAGATACTTCAACTTTATTGCTTTCAATAGTGCTGAGCGATGTGAGGGGGAATTCCTGAGTAGGTCAATGAATGATATATGTGCATAGGTTTTCTTTAAATCTTCGATGAGTTCGTAACATCTAATCAGTGTTAGTATTGGCTCAACCACCGAGATGGTACCTTCATGTATTTCCTCTTGTTCATTCTCAAGATCTCCTTCCTCTTCTAGTATTTTGACCAACCCCAACATCCTAGTTTCTCCTTTTTGTCCTAACTGTGGCGGGATATTGGTGTTGTTACCTTGGGCTACTTCATTTTGATTCGTTGCTTCCATATCATTATGTGTAGGAAATGGGTCCTGATAGATTCTCATTTTAGCTTTATCCAGAGCTACCAAGGCTTGGTCTTGTCTTGTGCCCTTGTTATCTGGCATGACCTCCCGTGGGCTCAAGAACATCTCTATGAACAACCATTGTTGGTTTTCTGACAATATTGCTATGAATTTGTTATACTCTCTACAGGATTGCATGTTATGCCCCCTAGTTCTATGGAAAAAACATAATTGATTGTACTCTTAAGGGGGTCTTTCATACCTTCTATGATTACCATTTCCATTATGATTCCAATTTTGATAATTATCCCTTGGGTAATATGTGTTGTTTCTTGGACGATTGATTGTATTGAAATTGGGAGGGTAATAGTCTCTTCCGTTATAATCATCCCTTACCTTCATGACTGGGGGTTGATTTGTCACCCCATCTATTGTTGCATTTCTATTGTTTTTGAGAATATTAATGATAGGGGCATTGTTCCCTGTATCCTCCCTGTTGTGATGTTCACAACATGCCCCATTTTGCCCCTTAGCAAAACGAGGACCCTTGCTGTTGCTTTGCCTTTTTTGCTTTTGCTTGTTTTGTTCTGCTTGGTGGTAAGGGAAAAAAGAGAGTCAAATTTGCAAACCTTGTTAAAAATATGGAAAAATGTATTTTTAGTACCATTGCATAATATGGTTGGATTCCTTGCGAAAAATGAGCCAAGGTTGCTTTTTGAACCATCGTAAAATTCATCATATCTTGCAAGTTATGATCATTTAGGTAAAATGAACTATCAGGTTTTGCATGATATACAGTCAGTTGTTTGCCCTTTTTGTTGGCATTCGTTTTAAATTTTGAAGAATTCATATTTAGTGGTTCCAGGTCATGGGCAATTTTGTCTGGGTTCCACTCTGTATCTCACAATTGTCTGTTTGACAGAAAAATGCATAGGTGCACTTAAAATGACAAACGCAAGGGGTTATTTTGCAGAATTAATACATTTGGTATTGAGCATAAAAAATGTATTTCATGCATACCTTAATACATTACAGCGAAGTATGTTATGCGCGTCGGCATAACATTTGATATCGGGGTGCTTTGAAATTGTTACGCCGATGGGGGCTTCTTACCGATGATGGATGGTCATCGGCCTAACTAAGACCATCGGCTGAGTTTAAAAAAGTCACCCCGAGGCCGTATCTCTCGCCGACGATATTGTCATCGCCATAACTTACATCATCGGCCGAACATTTACAGGTCACCCCGAGCGGTATGGTCTTGCCGATAGCCTTGGGCTATCGGCATAACAGTAGGCTATCGGCCAAGGTTTTTCCCCCTTCGCTGATATGGAGGCTCTCACCGATGGCGATCAGCGAAGCGGTCATCGGAATGACTCTCGCCGATGTCAAGACATCGGTGAGATAGTTACGATCGGCGGGGGAGATTTAGAATTCGCCGATGGCGAATCTCTTGCCGATAGAAGGAAGAATACAAGCCGCTGGGGCTATATCGGCATAACTCTGGCTGATGGAACGAAACAAAGGGTAAAACAAAGGAAGGGCCGTCGGCCAAACAGCGAATATCGGCCAACATATTTTTTGGTCCGCCGATGGCAATTCTCACGCCGATGGGCGGGAAATCAAAGCGATAGGAATTTTAAACAGTTTTTTGGGCGCCCGTGGCATTCTTGGTCAACGATGGTTGACCCGATGGGTTTTGAACAGTTTGTGTACATTTTGAATGCAGTTTCTGCTAATTTTGGACCCGATTTCCACATTTTGCACAGTCACCTGGATTTAAACATTATTTCAATATCCTGCTGTTTATTTGATAAATTGATACTTATTGCTTGTCCTGTCTTGCAGGCTTGCAGTTGAGGAAGCAGCTGGAACTTCAACACAGTGACATCATGGAGGAAGGAAATCCAATCTCAGGAGCAGGAAGATAAAGATGAAGTGCGAGGAAGTCAAGGCCATTCAAGTGAAGAACAAGGTTGCAACTGAGAGTATTACTTCAACAGACAAACAGGAGTTATTACCGAGCTGCCAGAACTTCTTAGAAGGGGCAATATTTCGCCCAGATTTGACACTGCTCAGAGATATTTTGGAAGATCTGGTTCATCTGTATTTATTGCTGTAACCAGGGGTTTGAACCAGAGGTAGTTAGGTTTTTGCTGTAGTAAGGACAATCAGAGAGTCTTTATATTGTGCCTCTCTACATTGTAATACTTTACAACAGGGGCTACACAGGGATTTTTAGGAAAACACAGCAAGTTAGCTTAGTTTAGATTAGAAGTAGAAGAAGGAGGTCGCCTGTTTGTCTGTAGTAAGGTGCGCGTGGAATGTCTGGCTGCCTTACTGTATCTGTAAAGCTTGTAAGTTCTTTGTAGTATGATCAATGAAACTAAGAGTCATTCCTACATTGTAAATCATGTATGACTATTCGTTTCTAATACAATAGAATCTGGAGTTCTGCATCTATCTTCTGAGTGTTCTCCTGCTCTTCTTTGTGTTTTGAAATATTTTCTTTGAGAGCTTGCAATTTTAAATGTATGTTTGTGAAAATGCTCAGAACTTGCATTTAAGGTTTTTACTGTGGATTTGATCAAATTATTGTAGTATTTACATAGTGCATAACATAAACAATTAGATCCTTCGGTAGATTAAATGAGGTATAGATTAGATCTTTCTAACTCTTCCCAACCCATCTGAAATATTTAGCTGAAAACATAGAAATCTAAAGGAAATTGTCTCAAATTTGAAGAAGCATGCATAACAGAGTTAAGAGTAGACAGTTTTCATAAATGTATAAAAGAGAAGGCTGCAATAATTCAAGAAAACCATCTGAACTTGCAGCACAGTAACACTTGTATGCAAATGAACAAAATACTTGTTGAAATCTATGATTCTTTTGCATATTCTTAGTCCATTAAACCACCAAACAAACCTAAACTACGTAAGGCCCCTTGAACATTACAGCTTCACATTGACCAACTGAACTTGACCAACCGAACCATTGTAGACTTGGGATTAATTGAATCTTAAGTGATTCCTTCTTATCTTTCAAGTATAGTTTCAGTTCATTATATGTGAATTTTAACTTACTGTTATGATTGCATCAAAACAATCACCAACACTCCCTCATCAATTTTTCATTTGACCCATAAATCCTTCTGCCACTATCAATAGTTGCTTGGTCGATCCTTAAAGCACTTTCCAAGGCCTCTCCATAGGATTTATAAGGTAACTTTTTAACGTCCTCTCTCATATCCTTGTTTAAGGCATGTAAGAAAAGGTCACATAACTCATGATGGTCCATGTTTGGAGCACTAGTTGAAGATTAGAGAACTTGTCTCCATCGGGTAACAAAGTGGGCTATTGATTCTTTCAGTTCTTGTTTCATGGTCAAGAATTCTCTGATCCCTATTTTTACGATTTTGTTCATGTCAAAATCCATGATAAACTCTCTGATTAACTAATTGAATGAGTGTATGAGGCCTCTGGTAGGTGATAGTACCAATCTAGAGCTATTTCATCTAGGGTCTTTGGGAAGATCCTAGCGACAACCCCATCCCAAGGGAGGAGTTCTCTTATCGCGGTAGTATAAGCTTTGATGTGTAAGTTGGGATCACCCTCTCCTTTGAACTTTGGGAGATTAGGTAATGGTTGAGGCAAATGAATGTTTCTTATGATTAAGTAAGTGGTTCTTTCAAGTTTTCCAAGTATGTGCCTAAAAAGTCACTTTGTAATTAAGGAGTTGATAGCATTAATCCCGTAGGAGGGTTTTGATAACCCATTGTCTGATTTGCTTGGCTTCCTAGCATTGCTTGATTGTTCTGAATAGGAGGGTTCCTATTTAGTAATGTGTCGTTACTCACATTTCTTGAGTAATAGTTGAGATAGGGGGATTCTAAGATGCCCCCTGGTCCTGTTCAATTCTAATATTATCATACGACTTCTGTCTTCTTTTTGGAGCAGGTTGTTCTATTTCTAGTGTTCTAATTCTTTGCACTAACATCGCAATTAGGTATGTAAGAGTGGGACCTCTATGCACTTCTTCATTTCTAGGGTTTTCCCTTCAAGTGTTGTCATGATTCTGTGTTTCTTCTCGCACTACATTTTCTCTTTGTTCTTCCTATGAGGCAACTTTCAATGCTTCTTGGGTGTCTCTTGCCTCTTGTAAGTTTCTTTCTAGCCTTCTTGCTTCCTCATCCAGATGAGTACCTGAGGGACTTGTAGATGATTCATTTGGAGATTGGATTTTTGATCTTAGTTGTATTCTTCTAGCTTTGTGAGGCGCATTTGGTATGGTAGAATTATGTTCCCATGCAGGATTGTTAAAAGATAGAGAACACCTAGGTTCTCTTTGGTCTTGCTCATAATCAGAGTCTTTGTAATCATAGCAATTTGAGATTGATGCATTTGGGTCAAGTGGCACGTACCTATCAAAAGAGGGAGTTTTTAGTTCCCTAGAGGAAACATTCCCTATTTTTAGATCTGGTTCTGTCATATTCGAGGGTTCCATAGACACCACAAAATAAATGGAACGAGCAAAAGTGAAGGTGACAAAAGTGGAAGCGGCAAAGGCAGCTATGAAGAATAAAGTGGTAATGATTGAAACCTAGAGACAACGAGGTCCAAGTAATGGTAACACAAACAACATAACCAGAAGGCTCTGTAGTTCATGTTGGTTTCACCAAAATATGTACGCTCAAAATCATGACTCGGTGGCCTGGGGCGGTTGATTCAGCTTTGGTGCACACACGAACCCTCTCTCCTTGCCACGGGGCGAACCACCACATCACTCTCACTCTCATGGAAGTAGCCAGTCGAGAGGAGGTGAGACACGGGGGTGGTCTGGCTCATTAGAGAGATGGATTTTGTAGAGAGGGGTCAACCAGTCCTAGGGCCTGTGTTGTTGTGCGCTTGTTTGTATGCGGTGTTTTGTGACCGTAGTTTTATCCTATTTTGCCTTCTGGCCAAATAACCTAAGGATCTATGAAATCCTAGTGTTTTCACCCTTTTGAAATGCAAGAGAAAACCACCCAAAATGGCTAAGTCCCAAAAATCTTAAGTTTTCTTTGTGTCTTCAGTGTTTTCAGAGTTTTGGAGTTTGGAGTTCTCCCCTTCGTCATGCCATCCTAACTAGCTCCGAACTCCACTTTGTTCTTTGTAAAAGCTCTATGTATGTCAGAGGTCAAAGTTCCAGATTCTTGCCTTCTGTCTTCTTCATAGAAGATGTAAGGTGGAAGGCCCGACGACTGACCCCCAAAAGGTGTTATTTTTTAAGGCATTCCGCCATTTCGCTGATCCTTTTTGGGGGGACCCACAAGAGGGTTGCAGAACCACATGAAGAAGACATGTGGCAAGTTTTTATAGTGTGTGGGGGAACTTAAATGAAGGTTACCTTGTACCATGTGGCATGATCTAAAGTGTTTTCATCGTTCTTCGGGCCTTCATCCGTTGCTTTATCTCATGACCGCAGAACTGGGGGAGGCCACCATGTGGACAAAAGACAAGTGATAAGGAGGAAGGCTGAAGGCCCAAACCCTGAACTCCACTGAACCTTTGTAAAAGTGGCCAAGACTTCAAACTTGTGGGGCTCAAACTTTCTCTTTTCTTCTTTCTCTGGGAAGGCGTAAAGCGGAAGGCCTGAGGCCTGATCTTCACCGATTTCTTAAATTGGCAAAGTGTTGTAGAGGCAGAGGTTAGATTCTTCTTCCTTCTAATGAACAACATAACGGTGAAGGCTTGACTCCTAAATCCTGATGACTTCTCTTCTCTTGGACTTTGAAGACTGGGGTTTCCTCTTTCACCTTTCTAGGTCCGATTGGTGGAAGACCGATCGAATGAAGTCTGATATGTTAGAGCCCAACCCTTTTGCCTTTTAGGGGCATTTTCTACTTTTCAAAACACGACGAGACTGCTCAGCGACTCTCACGGTCCCATTAATGCTTCTTTAGAGTCCGATTTCTTGTAGAAGATGGATTTCTCACCTCCCCATGCTACTGTAGCCTCATTTGCATGGGCGAACACTCTTCCTTAGCGGATTTCATGGGCAGAGCCATGTGGGCGCGCTTCAAGAACACAAAATGAAGTTATTGTAGTATGGGCGATGCTCTTTCCTTGTTGACTTCTCCTTCCATGTCCATGGTTGTTACAGTTCAATTTGTAAAGCTATATATGCATGTAAAAAAGATGTAATTATGTTAGCTATTCTTCTGGGTTGTGCTGGGTAGATTATTTGTAATTTTGAGACCTTATAATGCATCTATAGAACCAACTGGATATGATACATTGTGTTCATTTTTTGAGCCTTTGTTGTCTCTGGTTGATTGTTCGCCCATGAATGTAGATGGTTATTTTGTGTCTACTCTTCTGTAATAGGTTATCTTCCCTTTGTAATGGCTATTTAGCCTTCATGATCAATACAATCACTAATATTTTGTCTCTCTTATGCTTTTTCTTTGTGTTTATTTGAAGCTTGTGACTCATTCTATGGATAAAATGGTTCCTTCATTAGTTATAATCTTCTATTCGAGCCTCCGTCAAAGCTATAAGTCTATGTGAGTTTCTTTCAATATTTGAGGTCATTGTTCTGTTATATTAGTCCTAGCTGACATATCAAAATCTGGTGCATCACCTCCCCTTTTAATTTAGTATTTTCTTCCCCTTTTCCCTATGAGTGTAACATTAGATTTAGTTTAATTCTCTGAGCCTTAAGCTCAGAAAGAGGAACCGACCTTCTCTGGAGGTCTAATCTCATCTGCAAGGTCCCACACCTCGAGATTAGTTCCCTTGTGTCATTGGAATAATTGGACAACCTCCAAGCAGGGTGCAATTTTAGGTGATAACAAGTAGTTGTAAAGATAACTATATGACCCGAAGGGACACTAGTCATTGTTCTCCTGTTTGGGTTTCAAATGTTCCAACGTTGTGTGGGTTGACTGTTATTCTCGTTGATGCTTTGCTCAAGTTGGCGTTGTCTTTCAAACTGTTGGATGATTGCTTGTTGTATTTGAAGTTGTCTGAATCTTTCGTCTAGTTGTTGAATGATTAGTTGGTCTTGTTGTGGTCTTGGGTGGATCTCCTCTATCTTGTCGAGGATTGCCCTCACCCACTCACCTCTAAGTCCAGGGCACATTCGTGAGCCAAGACAAGATATAGGTGGTTTACGCTAACCTTGACTTGACCCAGGGTTTTGACTTAGGGTTTGTGTGATCTAAGGTTTGACTTTGTTGACTTTGTTTGACCTTGTGATGAAACCAAGGGTTTTGACCAATGTTGATTGAAGTTGACCTTGTGTTGGGACCAAGGGTTTGCAAATCTTCTATGTTGCTAATGTTTTTGTTCTTTTTGGATTTTATATGCATGCAAGCCTATATGAGTGTAGAACATCTTTTTGAGCTTTTTTATGTTTTTGGAAATGAAAGTACTTTATCTTAATCTAGGAATTAGAAAATGTATGCAAGCTATGATGAAGTTACCTAATGCAATGTAAACTATGTTTTTGTTTGTTTTCTGAATATGTGGATCAATCTAACCTAAGAAAGGAAATTGATTTTAATTTATGAACTTTGGAAAGGGAAACTAATTTAACAATGCAAATCTACTTAGCATATCAAGGAAAAAACAACATGTATTTACTTATCCCAAGAGAAATTTTTTGATTATCTAATTACTATGAAATGAAAAAAAGGCATGAAGGAACCTGGAGACACGTGAGCCTCCACTACCCTTAGAAATCCTTGTATCAACAACCTCTAATCCTCTTATAGCAGCGGGGTGATCCTCTTGGCGACAACAAGAAAAGAAAGGCAAAAGAAGCTATGAAGCTTTGAAAAGAGCTCAATGAGAGCTTGATGAGCACCGTGGCTTGTGATATGAGCAACGTATGGATGCAAATGATCTTGTATGAAATCTAGATGAGACAACAAATAAAAGAAAAAGGCTCCTCTGTCCTATATGAGCATGAGAATACTTGATTTGGAGAGCAATAACTTGCAAGAGTTGTTTGCACAAATGAAATTGCCTCTCTTTGTGTTTGAGGGAGGGGGGTATTTATAGGTTAGAAGAAGGGATAAGAGGTGAAGAAAAAGGAGAGTTAATTCAATTTTATTTGAGAGTTAACTTAGAAGACTCAAGAGTGATATGGGCTAAAATTGGAGTGATCTACCCAGTAAAATCTTATCACTCAAGAAGAAGTGAAGAAAGAGGAATGCATGGGAATGCATGAATTGTTAACTAAAGATGAAATAGAGCTAATTATACATGTGTGGGTGCATGAAATAGTTAGCTCTATCTTTGGCACAAAAATCCATGCAAACAAGAAGAAAAACGGGCAAAAATTGAGCTATTTTGAGTTAGAAAATTGAGTTTTTTCCATGGATGAAAACACGATAGGGTCCCCCATGGGTCACCCCTTTCACTAGTCAATGTAGCTTGGGGATGACCCATGGG
Organism: Cunninghamia lanceolata; assembly: GCA_027924645.1. Classification (NCBI taxonomy): domain Eukaryota; kingdom Viridiplantae; phylum Streptophyta; class Pinopsida; order Cupressales; family Cupressaceae; genus Cunninghamia; species Cunninghamia lanceolata. The sequence continues at coordinate 8,890,854 of BSBN01000066.1, forward strand.
CGACCCTCAGAGGAGGGCACCTGGGTGAAAATCCATGGTGGGAGATGGTAGAGGAGATAAAAAGGAGGGGATCTACCTCCAGAAACAGGTCAGTCATGTGTGAAAATCCAAATCTCCACATGCAAAAGTAGGATCTCTTGGGGGAGATCTGAAAATAATAGGGGGAGATTTGGATTGGTTGAGTGAAACTGAAAACTAAAATTTGGAGATGGCTTGGGAGGTCCTCTAGAGGGCTCCTAGGGGTGGGAATGGATGAAAAACACCGGGGAAAGGTAAAAACACACCTACAAGATGCAAACAAGGCTTAGGGATAGGGTCACAAGCACAATAAACACAAATTGACAAGTGTCGAAAAAGTGTTGAAAAATATCGAAAGTGGAGAGAGACAAAATGACAAAGAGAAAATAACACGAGGAAGAAAAGACACATCACCAAGAGAATTGTTGCTGAGAGGATGTTATTTCACGCTTACATGTATGTGACAAGGATTGTGACTCATCATAGGGGTCCTCATGGAGGTTGTGTATGATTTTGGTGCTTACAGGGTCGTAGGGGGGTTTCCCCCCTGCGAGGGGTTCGGGGGGATCATCCTCCCGATGGGGGTTTTGGGGGCCGCACTCCCCGTCGAGGGTTTAGGGGCAATGCCCCCAAAACCACATTTTATTTATATTTTATAATTGTAAATCTGGATCGTTCGTCATTAGATCACATATTTGACGGTCGATATTATGTTAGTTTTCTTGCCCTAGAAGTCAACCCCCTTTTATAAGGATATTTGTACTACATTTTTAGCAAAGTAGAGAGTAACAGGCATCGCTAGATTAAAGACTGAAGAAGAAGAGGAAGTGCATATATTGTAATCTCATATTTGAAGATAATACAACTTGGAGCGTCTTTTCTTGGTGGAGTTTTTTACCCGAAAGGGTTTTATCCACGTTACATACTGTGTTATATGTTCAGTTCTTAATACATGTTATTTCTGTGTAATGGGTTTTATTTCTATTGCATCTCCATTGATTCTACATTATTTAGAGGACATTAATAAGGTTTGAATCAGATTTTTGTTGTGTGGTTTGCACCTTCATTTCTAACACAAACTTTATCTAAATTGGATTACACAGAGATTTGTTAAAAATTTAATCCAAAAGACACAAAGAGATCAACATGAACAAATTATTTCCTTTGCTGATTTGCAAACAATAAAGAGCACAATGGAGGAAATGAAATCAACATACTTGCACATGATCAATGATAGAGATGTTGCTACCAAGTTTGTAAATAAGTCTTTATCTATGCCCAAGGAAACAAAGGTAAAGGTTAGTAAGCTCACCATTGAGCCTAATTCCACGAAGCTTGCATTAGAGAGTGTCCAAAAGGCACTTCCAGAAGTGAAAAATCAACTTTATGTAGCCAATTAATTCAGGGAGCAAGAGAACAAAGAGAGGACTGAAGAAATCAAGCAGGTGATTGAAGAGCTTGATAGCATACAAGAGGTTTGGATCAACAGGAAGATTGGGTTGAGGATGGAGACAATGATAGTATTCAATTAATTGATAAATCATTGTTTGAGATGGATATTGAGTCATCTTTTAATAATCCACCTTTTGAGTTAGATGATGGGGCACCTTCCGATTTCAGTGATATGGTGGGTGATAATCACAGGGTTTGAGACCTAGGTGAAGTTTTTAGTTGTGAGATAATGACTCAGGATTGGGGTGGTGATTTAGATTTCAGAGTTGGTACTGTTGTCCACCTTCCAATCAGCCCACATAAGACCTCGGTTGCTTGCACATAGATGATTTGGCATGCAATTCCAACCCAACAGTGGAGTATTTTGTGGTTAGAGTTGGATGGTAGAGGTGATACAGTGATTTGTGAGGTCCTTCCAACTGATTTCATGCTCATATTCCTTGTGTATACAAGAGTTTTTCATTTTGACAGTTGTTGCCCAACATTACAGTGTTGAGTTTGGCAACTACAGTTTATGAGAAGATTGATTTTGAGTACTTACAAGTTTTATGGCAGCAGGTTGTGGGAGATTTTTTGAATATAGTTTAGTTATTTTTTACTTCCATAGTGGCGAGTGATGGCTACTGTAGTCATTTCATGATGTTGGTATATATATCTTCAGATGATGCTTTGATGATTACAAATAGTTGGGTGAGTTGGTGTGCTCAAGATCACCTTTTTGACACTTGAAAATTAAGCATCGATGTGATGTTATCAGTTTATGACCGCAGAGGCATTCCTAAGATAGCTAATTTCAGAGTCAATACTATTGTCATCTTCTATATTAGCCACTTGTCAGGGACTAATCTACATCATTTTTGGGACACCATGAGGAGATATGCTGAGAATTATGTTTTTGGGTCAAGTAGATTATTTTTCTTGTTGCTAAGGATTGTGTTAGGCAGTGAGATTGCAAATGTGGACCTTACTGAGATGCTTTGGCAAGAGATCTTTCATGATATAGCTTTTATCTCTTACATGTATTTCATTTTAGGTTTTGAGGATGGACACATTATTGGGTTATAGGAGAGGAGGGTGCAAATTTAGCACGATGGATTTTCAGTTATAATCAGAGTGGTGCAATGTCAACATGGTGGGTTTTTTCTGAGATTGACATAGTACCTTGGGATCACATTTGGTTGTAGTCTGGATTAGTCTAGTGATTCTGATGTTGTGTTGGCATTGCTTAAGGACAAGCAATCTTTAGGGAGGGAGGATTGTAATGTCCCCATTTTGGGTTCTCTAGCATTGCAGTTGGATCTGGCCTTCTCAGTGAGTGTCAGCCTTGTCAAAGAGGTTATTTGATGTTGCCAATGAGCTCAGTAAGTCTTGATAACACTTATCCCACTTTTCTGAAATGAATTCTAACTTCTGGTGTGTTCTCCAAGATTCTTGGAGAGTGCGTCTATTTATAGTAAGTCACCTGGTCATGCCCGATTTCCATTATTCATCATCGGTATCACTCTAGTGCAGTTAGATTTCAATTCTAATGCTTTTCAATAGTTTTTGCAACTCATGTGTAATATTGGCTATAATTTAATTATTTTACTAAGGTTGCCTAATTTAATCAAAATAATTTAGAGGGCACCTCAGTATAATAGCTTGTCAGAAAGGGAATACAATGTTCTAAATCATGGATGCATAATATTGGGACCTTACGAATCAAATATTATCATTATTTTGATAAAAAGGTCTTTTGGAGCCAAAAAAGAGTTTTAATTAAAAAGTGAATTAAAAATAAGCTTCTCGAAAGTTCGGCAGAAAAAGTATAAAAGGAGATTGTGAGAGCTCATTTGGATATGTAGATTATTTTTATTTCCTATTGTGAAACCCTTGTGGTTCTGTGAGATTGAATTTGGTTCATCTCACCTTTTTGAGGATGAAAACCCTTTTGGAGAACAATAGTTGCGGTGGTGAAAGATCCACCTAGGTTATTATAGTGTGACTCATTTAGAGTTACAGTTTGTGCAGGAAATGAATTACTGGTGGAATCATACAGATTTCACACAGAGTTGAATGTTGCCAGTTGACGAGTTGATAGAGCTAAGACAAATTTGTAGATTTGTTCCAAATACAAATTAGAGTTTATGATCAATTGTTAAGGCGATTACGGGCATATTATATTCATTGATTTTGTGATAGATTAAAGGAGTGATTGGGCAATTGGCATTGGAGAAGGACTGATTTACATTGCTATTGTATACCATCCTAGGGTGAAGGTGATCGCTGCCATATATCATGTGTTGATCGTTGTCAAACATTTGGGGTTTGACATCAAACATTCCAGCCGTCCCTTTGAGAAGGTAATCGTTGTCCAAGTTAAGCCATCGCTTGAAGTTGAAGGGAGTTTTGGGGTTGTTCATACTCTATTGAAGTCTAAACATTGTCCAAGAGATTCACAGTCTAGTTTGGGGGTCATTTTCATATGGGAATCATTCTCATTCTATGAAGATATCTCTGCCATCTCAATCCTAAACGCTATCAAGAGGGATCACTGCCTTTTGGGAAGGATATGCCAACCATTGAAGAAGATATGAAGGATCATGACATGTGAAGAAGTTGTATCAGACCTATCTACATCAAAATTTCACTTGTAGCAGTCATATATTATCCCAGTCTTGTATATTAGCTCATATCTTTGTAAGAATGACATCTTTATTCATGCATATATCAAGGAAGGACAAATCGAGTATGTAATGGATGAATAGTTATTCAAATCTTTAATTTGAATAAAGATATCTTATTGTTTTGAGTCATATCAAATCTCTGATTTATGTTATTAGTCATATTATTTGTCTTTGTTTCAATTGCAAATTGTTATGTTTTGGCACTACTTCATGGCAAATGCATATGTAAACTGAAAACATCAAAACCCATCATCAAAATAAGCAAATAAACTCAGAAAATCAATCACAGTCAGATTGCATGACAAGTGTTTGACAGAATGTCAGCTCACTAGAAGTCAGTAAACTTTATGGTGTTTAAAAAAAAAATGTTCCAAACTAGGGTGGGACATTACAATACTCACTACCAAGAGAACTAACTAGACCACTATAAAAGCTCCCACTACTCATCTACATAGTCTAGGAACACATCATGATCTAATATCTCCTCCTAGAAGATCACATACTCCAATGAACATATTGTGGTCTCAAGAGAACTTGTATCATGCCAAAACTCCAACTAGTATCCAAAGTAAACCAAGACACAATACCAAAACACCCTCTCAACCAAGGGTCACCTGTCAAAACCAACAAGTCATAGATTGACACCTTAGCCAAAGATTCCAAGAGTCCTCCATGGTAAACCAAGATGTCAATGTCTCCAATCACATGAAGATAACCATCTTTTGACAATGGAACTTAGTATGTCAAAGCACTTTCATTGCATATAATAATCATGATCCAAAAGCCTTTTTATGACACCCAACCACTATAGAAGATCATCTATCACCTCGTGATGAATCCACATCACTACCAAATCTCCCACTAAATCATGATACTGAGCTATCCATGACATCATGACAAACATGCTACAAGTCCAAATAACTAACTATCTAGGCACTCTAATCATCCATCCTCACATCCCAATGCAACATAATAATGCATAAATGACCACAGACAAGACCAACTAACAAAGTTTGCGTCAACACTGAAAAGAGCTATGGATATAGATAGTCTACATCGAAGTCATCACTGTAACCAATGGGTGATCAGCCAACAAAATGACATAACTCATAGTTCCCTATAAAATGAAACATGCAAACTTATCATCACATCAATAACTTTCAAACCAAGATAACAAAGAAAATAACCTATAGACCTCAAGACTCAAACATTAGATTAACTCCAAATCTAATTTTCCAAACAAGTCCACAAGCGAGTAACCATAGTCAAGGAATCAATCAAGCATCTAGGATATAAGAATAACCTCCTAAAACTAAACCATACCACCACCTGTACTCAACTCTCACTGAAATAAGACTCCTAATCTCTCATATGTGATGGAGATTGATTGTCATTGATGTCAAATAGGATCAAGAAGAATGTGGTTGATTGTGTCTCAATAGGATGCCTCTTCACAGGTTCATGCTCAGGATGATCAAGATGTAATTCTTCATAATGTGTTTCCAAGAGAACTCATAATGTGTCTTCATATGTCCTTTAGTGGTGTGAGTTAATAAGGTCACAAGGTTACTTGTTTGGGGTTACATAAAAATGTTCATGGTGTTCATCTTTGTCATATGTTGGTCATGGCAAAATATGCAGAGTATTGATCTTCATGGTTGAAGTTCTTCAATACTCTTTATGGTTCTTTTGATTGTATGCTTGGATGCTTAGTCTTTCACACATGATTTGATGTTGCTGAGTTGGATATTATCTTCATAGGTCAGAATGATATTCATGATCAGGATTTGGGTGATATGATTTGTCATGTTGTTTGTGCTTCATGTCAGGAGATCTCAGTTTAGTATGATATGGTGATGATTGAATGATCTCAGTTGAAGTGATCAAAAGTTCTTGTTAAGCAAGAGGAACTCATTCATTCAGTATTGAAATGATGTAGTTGAACATGCTCTTTACTCATCCTTTGTTGTCTTGTGATCAATCTTGGTGCTCTTGCTTCAGGAGAATTCTTGGTTGACCTGGTTGTTATTGTGCTTCTAGAGTTATTTCATTCCAAGTTGTGCTTGCATCAGTGGTATGCTTTGATGGAGGTCTTATGCTAACCTCTTATGATTCTTCTAAACCTCAACAAGACCTAAATTTCTTATGTCCTTTATGTTCTTTAAAGTAATCATCTTTTAGATGTAAAAGTTCTCTACAACAGATTAAGGTTTATGAATATTTTATTCAACAATTTGTGTTTAAGGATCAGGGTTTAGTATCCTTGAATGACCTATGTTTCTAGTTCTAAACTCTAAAAAATTATGTCTTTATATCCTAAAAGCCTTTGTAGACCGTCATATATCCTTGTGCACTTTTGTTTTATTTTTTAGGTGACTCACTATTACAGGTTAATGACTTAAATGTCACCTGCCAAAGGGTTTTAAATCATATGACTTGACCGCTTCCTTTCCTAACCGATGTCATCGGTATTAACTTGTGAGCCCGAGAGCCAAAAAGGCAAATCAAAGGTCTTGTTTAAAATTACATAGGGTGCGCTCTATTTGATCAATGGTCAATATTCAAATTTAGACTTTGACTTTTTGCTTGAAATTTGACGGTCTCCAGAATGTCTTTCTTTAAGACTGCAAAGAATTAGGCCTTTTTTAAGGCTATTATTAGCATGATTGAAGGCTAATTCGCTTGGGTTTTCAAATGCTTTGATTTTTAGAAGATCATTTCTATTTTTTATGCTCCTCACTCATGCTTTGAAGATAAAGGAGAAGTTTTTTTTTTTTTGATTGGTAAAAGGCCGAGGCCATTAATATATAAAATCAGTTATAAAATACAACTCTATTCAGTGCGGGCATCGGTAGGAAAGAACAGAGCAAAGAAAACCTTCGGTCTAGCTCGGGACTTTTGCAGTCCAGTACATACTATTTATTTATAAAACTTATATGGGGACAAGCCCAACAAGGAAACATCCTTTCTTATACAAATACTGAGATACAAGTGCAGACATCACCCTTATCCATGGCCTTTCTTTTGATATCCTCTTGTTGTATGTCTTTTGGTTCTTCAGCTCCTGGGATGACCTCCATGACATATAACATTAGATCAACTATCTATTATCCAATTAAAAGGGCTTCTTCTGTCTTGCTCCTACCAATATACCTGTCTAACCTGAAACCACAAGAAAACTACCACTTCTTTTTGCATGTTAGCTATACAAAAAATATATAATTCATTTTCCTACAACCATCTGTTACTTGTTTAAAACCTTTGCCTGAGATGAAAGAATAAAATACCTGCTCTTGCCAAGCTTATCATAAATAATCAAACAAACTTGCTTCAATGTTAACTTAAATCTAGTTATGTGGGACATCCCATTTTGGTTGAATGATCCACTGTATATGCCAACATCCATATATATATATATATACTGTATAAATATTGATATATATCTACATGTGGGCATAAGTAAGTGATCATCCACTTCACTTAATAATGATGATAAGCCAAAATTACCATTCCATCTAAATTCTAACCCATCATAGATAACGTTGTTACCTGTCAAATCACATCAATTAAATCTCTCAAATGAGCTAAACTGATGGCCTGGTAGACTAGAGACCTCATTATTGCCTTTCTCATTACTTGCCTTCTGACATGACAGTATATATAGTTATTCATCTATCTATATATATAATTTATATATGTATAAATAGATATATAAATGATAGATAAGAAAGGTGGTACCTCCGAAGCATGTGAACAGAGAAGGACCTCAAGCTTAAACAGACATGATTGAAACTACGTACTTCAATTAAAGCTTTTCAGTAGAAGAGATAGAGCCAAGGAATAACACTCCAGTATCCTCTTCCAACATACCAATGCCATTTCAATTTAGCTTTGTCTTCACAGCTAAAGCTATTGTTTGTTTATTGGGTTTATGAAATAAATTGAAATTATCTTCGGATCCACCTTTGTATATATCCTATTGTATTACTTTCTTGCATATCGTATACATATATCTCCAACATACATATGTGGTCCCCACCCGATGTATACAATGTTCAAATCTCCAATTATGTCGGGTTTTGTATATTATTCTCTTGTATATTTCCATGTATATCATATACATGCACATATACAAATATCCACGATGTTGATTCCTTATCTTTGTTATGAACAAATGCACTTTATTCCATATTTAATTCTGGGTTCAAATCCATAAGTGCATATCACCTTTTTGTATATCGGATACATACATTTCTTACATACAAACGCAGACCCCACATAAAGTTCACAAGGAGGAGTTTATTTTTTAAGGAAGGAAAATTTCTTTTTTGGGAGATATTATTCTTTTTGAGAATAGTGTTTAAGGATTTTTTTGTCCTCTTTTTATCTAAATGCAAAAAGTTTTTTTTAAAGGTAGAAATGATTTTTAGAAAGTGAAAATAAAAGAGGATTTTTATTTTCTTGACAGAGCAGATTGATTTATGATTCTTGAAGATTTGTAGATTAGAAATTGTAAAAGATGATTTTTGAAAGGAAGAATATGAAGAGTTTTTTTAAGGAATGTGAGAAGAGGATTCAATTATGAGAGAGATTTTATTTTCTCTTACAAGGGCAGATATTTAATGAAAAGTGAAAGAAATATCTTATGCAGGGAAGATGAAAAATTGAAGAAAATTGAAGAAGAAATATGAAGAGAAAAAGAAAATGAAAGGTCATTTTCTTTTTATATTTTATTGCAAGAATAGAAGATTTGTTTTTGAGAAGGGGAAAATGAAATACAGAGAAGATATATATATATATATTTTGTAGGTGGTGGAGAACATCTTGTGATTTTAATTTTTCAAAATTGAAATGGTGAAGATGAATATGTAAAGGAAAGGAACATCAAAAGTCAATTCATTTATATTGCAGATGCTTGTGAATTGATTTGTGTGTGTGGACTAATGAAGACATTATGCAAAGAACTTACAGATTGAACCATGTCAAGTATGAAGACAATATGCAATTGATTGTGCATCAGGTGAATTAATTGTGCAGAGATCATGAGACTGAGATGCAGATTGAATTGAGTATAATTGCAAAGGGATATGCAAACTCAGGGAAGAAAGTTATTGTATTCTTTGTACAATGATTGTATTTGATTCTTTGTGTGAGTGATGAATCACATGTTATGTAATGGTGCAAATCAGATTGACTTGCAATCATTTCTTGCACACTAAGCACTATGTTTTGATAATGGTGATTGTATTTGCCAGTGAGGTAGATTTATGTCAGTGAGGCTTTGTATGTCAGTGAGGCATGGTTAATTGCTAGTGAGACAACTTGTTGTAATCCTTGAGTGGTTTTTCTACCCCATGAGGGTTTTCCACTCCAGTAATCCTTGTGTTATGATTTGCCTCTATGTGTGTGTTTTCTAATATTTTCCTGTACTCCAACAATATGTATCAATCATGTCCTCAAACTAGAAGACAACCTATGTACCTATCTCCATCAAAGTTAACACTCTAAAAATACTTGTAAACTTATATTGAGAAGTACCAAATCTAAAAACCTCCTATACCATGATATTAGTCTCATAAAAACATGTGCTCCCATGAGTTTGTGACCAAAAATTCATCCAAATGCTCAAATAAGTATAAACCTCTCTATATACATTCAAATAAAAATCTACATGATCCACTGTGTAGTATATTGAAAATGCTCTCCAACGCCTATGTAAAATCCAAAATTAGATTCTAATGCATAAGTTATGATAATTTAACCATTTCAAATCAATGTTGGCTTCAGGGACCAAATCCTAACACAAAAAAATATATGATAACCAAACCTCTATCACTACACAGTGCTCAGAGAGACCTTTTTGACACTTATAAGAAGTTGAAAATCTTATACAAATACCCTCCAAGGGCTAGAAGGAGCCTAAAAAGACTATCCATATAGCTGGCATCATGCTGACATTAGCAATGACGCCCATGTGGTGCATTGGTAGCGGGTTGGTGATGGTGGTGTGTTGTGGTAGCATGCTAGAGTAGACTAGGTGGTGGATCCGAAATACTTTTAAATCCGTTTGAATTTTTCAAATTTTAAAACTTCTTCTCCCAAACCTAAAATGAAACCAAATTTAGCTTAATGTTTAATTTTGAGATTCATGATGGGGGGCCTAAACCTGGGCCGGAATGACCGAGGGCCTAAGACCAATCAATCGGTCGGGGTTTGAACAAAGCAATACTCTGACATTTGTATCTATAAATTTTTGTACCTTGTAGTTTGTATACCCTATACTTGCATACATCTACCACATCTATCAATACTATCCACATGGGGGGTACATGCTAATGGGCACCCTCTACACTTTAAAAAAAATCTACAAACCTATACGAATCTTGCATAAACCAAATTCCTATAATATTCTCTACAAACTGCGATTGACAATTGCGTTGTACGGTATGAATCTGTATGACCATACAAAATCCATATGGATAAGATTCCTATAAGATTCCATTTAGGGTAAAAATGGCTAATTTTTTTTTGAGTCCAAATATAGTCAAGTTTTATATCAAAATAAGGTTTTGGGGATTTCTTGACTCAATGGTGAGGTTTGTTTTTATCTAGAAGGCCTCTAGCAAAATCTCACCTCCAAAACCTCCACAAAAAGAGCCTTAACAAAAAACCCATCTACCAAAACTCCATTAAACCCTAGATCTATAACAACCTAAGTTTGCAAAAACACCTATGACCTTGAAAATGCCTTTATTCTCATCCTGCGAGACCATGGATTCACTATGCACAAGAATCTACTCATTGCAAGGGTTATAATACAAGGGAGATCTCCTCCTGGACAACTTGGCAACCAAGCTCTGATACCACTTGTTAAGAAAACTTGTAGCAATAAAGAACATTTTCGCATAACCCCATGAGCGATAAATACGCAAACAAATATTAACTAGAATAACTAGAATCCACCATGCCAAAAGAATATACAAACATACCACAAGGTGACACAAGATATACCTTGGGAAAACCATCAAGAGAGAAAAACCTAGCCTCCAAAAGCATCCACACTCAATATATTATTCAACAATAAAACATTACAATACACTTATAGAGTCTTATGAATGCTTCTAAAACATAAAGCTCCTCCAATGCATCCTCCATGTGTCTAGGCATGTAACCACACATCCCATGCCATGCTTCACATATGCACTTACAAGAGAAACTTAATACAATGACATCCCACTCAACCAACCAACCCAAACCACTAACCACATGCTTGCTTTTATAGACTCAAGATCACACACATACAACTTGTGGTATTGGCAAAACTATGTGTCTCAAAACCATGAGAGCACAAAATCATTGACCCCCTTGTTTACTTTTTAATACTAAGTTTTCTAAATATTAATTAGTTATTCTATGTATCCCACACATAAAATAAATAACTAATGTTATAATACAACTTTACAAGTGGACCCAAATAAATATTTTACATAATTAAGATATTTCATTACTTATGCAAGGTGTACAACACCCTTTTTCTAAAAAAATTGGCAATCCTACATCTTATTTTTGCTTAGATGAATCTCTTGCATGTATCATTATTGCACTATTTTTGGATTGGAAACTCTTGTTCAATTCATCTTTCGATGCACCTAGTATAGAGAACTCAATGTTACCCTCACTAATTATGGATTTAATATTTTTAATAGATTACAAAAAGCTTTTTACAAGTCATTTGAAGGATTCTCTTTGAAAGTTCTTGCTCTTTCCTCCCCGTACATATACAAAAACAAGTTTGAACATCCACTTGAGAGAATTATATCAAAAGTTCAAGCATCTTTATAGGTTTTCATATAGCATTAGTTTCATACAACCTCTAGGATCTATAATTCATCATTTTCCAGATTTAAAGCAACATAATCAATCACAATAGCAATGCTTTCTTTTGGTTTTGTGCTCCCTAAGTCTTAGTTTTTGGCTTCCCTACTTTCCTTCCATCAAGAGAAGTGTCCAAAGTTGGGAAAGGATAAGAAAGTTACAAAGATGGATCCCTAAGGATGATCTTTCCAACAATGATAATCAGTTACTTATCTTAGATAATCTCATATCCTAAGTGTGGAGTTCCTTTTGTTGATCTTAGAATAGATTGTTTATTGCAATAGTTAGAATAAAGAATAGTTATTTTTTTGCTCTAAGATTGTAACATTCATTTGCAAGTCTCATATTTAGATTAATTTTAGTTTAATAAAATTAGATTAGTTTATTTCTTTGCAATTTTATTGATCAAAACAACAACATTCTATCCTCAAGGATTCATAAAACAAAACACCTAAAATCATTGAGAAACTAATTCCTTCTCGAACAAAACAATAACCAATCCAAAAAAACCAATCAATAGGCAACAAACAGGAACAAGATCCTTCTTTTACTAGCACTGTAATAAAATTTAGTAAACATTTATATTTCATTTTAATTTGTGAAAGTGATATTTTGATTGAAAAGTGATCAAATGAAGGAATTATATCATTGATCACGGATTGTTTTTTTGTTTATTTGCTTTCACATTCATTTGTCGAGATTGTAATTAACATAGAAAAGGGAAAAGGATACTTTGTTAATTTTAATTCATGCATGCAAGTTATTTCAAAACACAAAAAGGTGAAAAGATTGTTTTCCTTAGTAATTTGGTTTAATAAATTGCATTAGATACACCTAATTAGTTAACATGTCAAAAACCTATAAAACACAAAAATAAATAGATTAAATTCATTATTTGTATTAGCATCATTTATTTCAATATTTAATTTAGTGCAAAACATTTACTCTCTAGCAATTAGAAACATCATAAACATCCAACAAAGTAAAAATTGCAACAACTAGGTCATTTGCATTTGAGCCAAGTGCTCCCAAACTTAGTCAAACAACAACTATTTAAACTTTTCAAATTAGGTCAATCTCTCAATAGGTGAACATTCATATTTCTCAAATGAACACTAAAACAAATAATGAAGTGAAACATCCAATCAAAGGCATCGAGGTGTTTTTTTGCCATTCTTTCTCCGTTTGGTCACTAGTGGCATTTCAAGCTTATGTGTTTAGGTGTGCAAAAGATTGGATTGAATCTACTTTGAGGAAATTTAGATAACTTCTCATAGTTCTTATTGCCATTGAGACAAAAGAGCACATCCAGATCCCATAATAAGTTCAACAATAAAATAATCAAATTGGCCATTGAACTAGCACATTTGGAATCCATATTTGAGATTAAAAAAACTCTCCATCTCAATATATTTCTCCAAAATACTTGTTGAGACCTTAATGTCATGTGCATGGAGATAAAAAACCATCATTATATTCCAATTATCATAGCCACCACAATAATTCCTCAAGCAAATATCATTGTCACTCACAAATACTTCTCCCATGTGAAGAAGGTAGTCCTTTAAACACTCCTCTACTCCACTTTCTTTTTCCATGTGAGCAAGAGTGATCTATGTATTGTCAAGCTATATGTGCATGACACATGGGCTTTCCATATTTGGCTTATAAATAATAGTGGTGAGTCAAATTTGGAGAACACATATTTTATTGAACTTGACGTGAAGAACAAATCTTTTGGGATGAGTTCTCTCACTTTTCTTTACATTCCATCCCATCTCCTCTACCTTTTCCCATCTTCATCCATTTATTTTGTAGTAGCTATAGTACCCTTAATATGTCCAAATTGATAAGAAATCAAGAGCAAGTCCCTTATAATGAGCTAATTACCCCTACCTTTCACCATTACGTTCCTCTAGACACTATGGTTCCTATAACAAATAGGTATGACTATGAGGATATCGATTCTAATGGTGCTCATCAAGAGAAAAAACAAAATGTGAAGCACAATAAAGGATACAATACCTTCAACAACCTCATTTAGAGCCAATACAAAGGAACAATTATCGAGCATGACCTAGAACATTCAAGAGCATGATGTGTGATAGTTCAATCTGAAATTCATAGACAAGACCCTTGCTTTGTGGCCTACAAAGACATGGCTACCGGGTCAGTGCAAGAAGTTGGGTCCACTTTTTGGCCAAAAAGTGGAAGTGTTTTCCCCAATTTTCAGAATTTGTCATATTTGACCTAAAAATTTGAAGCACTTAAAGATTGCATCTAAAAAAAAGTTAGTAATATGAAATGTAGTATTTTAATACCCAAATTATACAAATTGATTTTCAATAGGCATGTCTAAAAACCACTATTTAAAAGTCACTTTTTTTTACCATACCATGCACGTGTACGACCAACATAATTTGACCTAAATAAAAGTATTTTTTTGAATCCTTTTGGGGAAAGATGTGTAGTACAATGAAGTTTGATGAGGATATTTTTTTATAATTTTTTTCCAAATACTTTTTTTATTAATTTTTTATTGGCCCTAATTGTCGTTTTTGAAAACCCCTCGTGTACGACCAACATAATTTGAGCAAAACTAATCATAAAATGATTTTTTTCTTTCATTGTGTAGAGAATGATGTCTAGATTGATGACATAATTTTTGTTTTGAAAAACTTTAAAAATTAAAAGTTATTAAAAAAATACAAACACTTGTCATTTCAAGTTTTTGGACTAGTTTGCTCATAAATTAATTAATAAATAGAAAAATAAATCAAATAAAAAAAATTACATATTTGAAAACCACACATCATCATCTATAATGGGTTTTAATTTTGTAAAAAAATTTAGAAAAAAACATCGTCAGCCATATTCGTAAAGTTGGTCTTTTCTCTTGATTTGAACATGAACTTGTACTTGCAGGTCCAAGGCAAGGGGTTGACTTACCATGCCTTTCCCGAGCCTATGCTTTTAGGAACGGGTACCCGTTCTAAAGCGGGTACCCATTTTGAACGAGTACCCATTTTAAAACGGGTACCCGTTCCTTTTGTGTGGAAAAAAAAGTGCGCAAGGTTTTTTTGCAAATTCAAATAGCTATATAGAAATGGGTACTCGTTCCTAAGCGAGTACCCATTTAGGCTCGGCCACCTGTTCCTAAACAAGTACCCGTTTCTTTTAAAATGGGTACCCATTTTTGTCAGGATTTTTTTTTTGCCCGCGAATTCCCCTCTATGTGGACCCAACTTCTTGTGAGTACCCTACCCACATTGCCAATGAGATGGACCATCTTGAAAAAGACTTAGTAAATACACAAGTAGTCCAAGAGCCCTTGTAGTGGTCTACCAAAATGACCAAGCCTCCTCACAACACATGCAACTAGAGAATCCACCCAAAGTAATGACAAATGGAACAAATCAACTCCCAACACACAAGCCATATCAACATTGCCAGCAAAATATACCTCATGGAGGTGAATTGTGAAATGTTAATCGATAAAATGAAGCAACCATAGAGGCTCTCATCACCACCTTAGTGCAACGAAACAATATTCTCAAGGCTAGGGGTGTTAAACAACCACTTCAAAACCTGACACAAACAAATGTGAAACCATGATCTCCATGATGATGACTCCATGCTAATCCCTTGGTTGCCACTCAAAATTATTTGAACTAGGGGGATCTCAACCACCCCCATATTTAAAATTTTACTCTCAAAATGTAAGTAAAAAGGCTTTTATGCCTCCTACAACTCCACTATGTAATGTAACCAATATGTACCAACCTAGTGGAATTCCTTCCAACGAAACTCAAAATTACACAACCACACTAGCATTTCAACTAGTCATTATCCAAAGTCCTTCAAATTCCAACAAATTCACTCAACCTTCCAAGTTTAATTGAACTACCAAACATTGCTAGGGTCTATGTTTAGAGGATTGAATCATCCCCTATGCATGATCCCTTATCAAGAACTTGCCTTGAATACCTCAAAGAACTCTTGGAGCATGCTATTTAAATTTTCATTAAACCAAGACCACTCTCTAATATTTTGAAATTCAAGGGAGAAGGATATCCCAACACACACATCAAGGATTATGCCATTACTATCTAGGAGCTTCTGCTATGGAACATGGTGGTTGCACATATCTTCCCAAAGACTTTGGAGGGGATTACCTTAGACTGGTATTATCAGTTGATTGTAGGATTGATAAATTCTTTTTGATAGCTCATTAGTGAGTTTGTTGTGGCATTTGACATGAATTGGCTTATTAAAATTAGATATGAGAGTTTTTAAGCATCAAACAAGACCATAATGAATAAGTGGCTCATTTCATAATGTGATTGAGATAAGTTCTCTATTTGTCAACAAGTATGCACATGTGGACCATCAAGAGTTATGCGACCTCTTTTTACATCCTCTGAATATGGACACACAAGAGGAGGTCTAGAAACTTCCTTACAAATCCTATTAAGAGACCCTAGAAAGTGCCTTATGACTTGATCAAGCTATCATTGGTAGAGGAAGAAGAATGTGTGAAACCAATGGAAGATTAAAAAGACAAAATCAAGGCAATAACCAAAATTTGAGCAATAACAACACCAACAATAACAACAAGAATCCTTCCATGCCCAAGATCCTAAAAATTAATAGAAGCATCACAATGGATGGGTTCATGGATGTTCCACCCCTAGAGAACAATAACAACCAAAATAACAATTGCAATCATAATGATAACAACTATAGTGGAAACAACAAATATTAAAATTAAGCAAATTAAAACATTCACATGATGGCTAACACCATTGACTACCCCCTCAAAATTATTACCATTATAATCAAAGAGATAATTGATACTAAAACTCAAATTTTGTTAAAAATCGATTGGCACTTATTGAAGGCCTAGGATTACAATCCCAACAAATTTTGCTCCTTCCACAAAACTAGGGGACATAATATCAAAACATGTCAAGACTATAATCAGTTCATCTCTAAACTCCCAAAGGAACAACAATATATTTTCATTGACATGTTCCTCCACCCTTAAAATGTTCCAAACAATGGTAGCCATTAGGGGCCCATCATCCCTCAATATGCAAACTTACAAATTTATTAGGACCTATTTCCCCACATAAACATGTTAATGATTTAGCCCAACCTAGTTCCTCCAATCCCTTTATGTCTAGATCCACAATTATTTCAAACCTAGAAGGTCCAATATTTGCCACCTAGTTGGGTATAAAGGGGCAAACTAAATTGTTGGGGCTACTCAAGTTAATCCAAAATAACAAATCCCAGAGCCGCATGCAACATAATCAATTGAGCAACAACGACATACAATCTCTATAATCCATCCTCCATTAGAGCTTATCGGTCTCGATGATTACATAGAGAATCTCAAGAGGACATGTTAGTACCCAGATTTTTTGGCCATGTGTTGTGCCTATGATCCTTTAAAATCTCACATTTTGTGTCCCCTTTTTGTTGCCTAGCCCTATTATGCCCATCAATGATAACTGATCTGAGATATGTAAAATTGGCATGTGCTTCTCTTTTGTTCCAGGTCAAGAATCAATGGATATATTTTGGGCTTCATATTAGCTTTTGAACTCAGAGACGGGCTGTCAAGTTTTGGCGTGGTGGTTGCCACATGGAGGCTTCTCACAGCCTTCGAAGTGTGTCAATTATGATGCATTTTGTGATGCACCATTGGTTGGCCCATATGAGTCATCCAAATGGAGTGGGACCCATGATTCAAGAATCAGTGGAGGTAGGCCATAGGACTAAAGATTCATCAAGGGGTTGTTGTAAGGCATCATCACCCGGTGCCCTTTCTATGTAACAGGTGGTGCAATCACGCACCATTTGAATGTGTCAGTTATGACATGATCTTACTGATGCACCTTTGGTGGCATGATAATTGAGTCATCACCAATGGCTCCCTCCCATGACGAAAAGAAATGCAAATGTTCTAAGTTCCAATGATGTCACATGTTAGCCCCACGCACCTTAGGAAGGTGTTAGGTCTAACACATCTAAGGTGATGCACCTTCATGACATTTGGTGCTGAGTCATTTTTTGGTGGCCCTCTCTTCCTTAAAAGTAGTGGATTCTCTGGAAACCACATATCGACGCTACGCATCACTTCAGGGCTACAACACTGACACCTTCTTAGTGTTGCTCCATTGACTAATGATGCTGACTTAGCTCGTTCGGTGGGCCTTGATTCATTCAAGGATGAGGAGTCAAGGGAAGCACAAGGGAGGACATGTGGCAGGCTCATGTTGCCACTTAATGAGGAAGCATTGACTCCTCCCAAGCACTGCGATAGTGCACCACATCACTACTATGGTGGGACTTGTAGTTTACAAATTAATTGAAACAAATAAGTCTCGAGGTGATTTCAATGGCCCCATGTGGTGCCTTCATGCATATTCAAGGGGTGCTAGGTCTGACATAGGTTTTTTAGTGTGACATTGGCCAAATGGCGATGAATCAGCTTGGTGGGCCTAGTTCTTGTGATGAAGGAGGAGCTGAAGAAGGAGGCTGAGGAAATCAAAAGGGAGCCGTGTGGTAGAACCGCACAAATCCAAAAGGAAACAAGCCTAACTCTCCCAAAATGATGTGCCATTGGCTCATTTATGCTACATCATAGGCCAGTGGGTCCCATTCTCCATATTCATCCAAAGGGGACTCACCATATGTATTAAAGGATCGCGTAGCTATCAATCTTGAGCCCAAGGTGATTCAACGGTCCACACATTTATGAAGGACCTTTCAAAACCATAGAAAGGAAGGCGATGCACCATCATTTTGATGTCGATAAATCAACAAGTCTCCAAAGCTTGCAAGGAAAATGCGGATGCATTTTTATGGGACAGGTGGCAGTTCAACATCCTACCAAGCAACTTAAAATTAGTTATAGTCTCCTACTACAATTCATCACATGCCACGATTAGATTCATGCCAAGTTAAAATAGTGCAGTGCCATCAATTTTAGTTATTGTGCCTCATAAATAGGTATGGTTGGATCTGATTGCTTCTAGCTCCCTCTCAAGGTTCCATCAATGTGAAGTGACTATGAAGAGACTCACAATGCATAGTTTGATGGCAAGGTTGGTGCATATTCATTGCCAATGTTACATAAGTGGTTGGGGTAGGTGATTCCTGCTCGGGAGGCAGTAGAACATTCACTGCGGATTAGGAGGCATCTCTTATCTATAAAAAGAAAAGTTGTATTCAGTCGAGGGGGTTGGTCATTGAGTCAATTTCTGGGTTGAAGTGTCCCAGTAGTGTTCTAGGGCATCAAACAATGCAGTCTGATTTGTAAGGGGAAAATGTGCATCGTGTTAAGCATTGGAAGGTTCTTGAAAGACAAATGCATGTAATGGTATGTCTCCAATAGTTTGTAATTATTCAGGAAGGTGTTTGAACCTAGTTGCTCATCCTCTCTTGCCACATTTGCTGGTATGAATGTAATGACATTTTAATTCATCGCAAAGCTTTTGTGATGCTCTTTCTTTCTGTTCCATGTGGTTTTTTGCATTATTACTTGGATTACTAAGAATGTTTGTTGCATGAGATGAGATATATGCATTGTATGATGATGCACATGAGATTCCATTCATGTTTTCATTATTGCGCCTCTTTCCATTTTGCAAATTTATGACTCTGTTGCCTAGTGGAGTAGGCACCAGTCTGATTGGTGAAGGGCCAACACTTTTAAAGCTATTAAACTCTCTCTAGTTAGTTTTAGGAGTAGGGGTATAAGTTTAGGTTTTACACACTGTTCATGATTTTGTAGTATAACCAGGGATAAATTTGAAGCAATATAAAATTGTTTTAATCATTTGGAATCATGTTCATGTGTGCCTGCACCTTGTATGTGTATGTAACATTAAGTGGATTCATCTCAAGGAGTATCATGATGTTATCATTTGTTGGTGCATTGGTAAGGTGTAGTAATCAACTATATTGAGGTATCGAGGTGGTTGATTGTTCTTGGTTTTAATGACAATATTTGGAGCCAAGTCAATGGGTTGGGTTTAGCCACTAGATTTTTAGTTGTTCATTTGGCTTATCTAACCTCAGGGAACACCCTCCCAAGTTTAAGTTGAGCTCAAAGAGAAGGAGAGAAAACCCACTCTTGTAGAGTTGGCCATCCTTCATCTATGGATGAGCCTCTTTCTCACCTTTCTAACAACACCCCTAGCTTGAAAGTAAAAGAAATACTTTAGGATTAAGGAAGTGTAGTTTTCGGAACCAATAAGACATTTACAAAAATCTCATTCATATACCTCTTGAAATTCTCCAACTCATTGGATAGCCCAATTGGAAGCTATTGGGTTGAAATGCCTTAACCACATAATTCCTCTATAAGAATAAATTAATTAGGTTGATTTAAACCTTAGCTTATCAAATGCTAAATTACAAGATGCAGGATTCTTTGACCTCAAGCAAATGCCCATAGTGGTTGAGCTGCAAGAGGAGGAGATCCCACTCTATACCTGCAAGTATGGATTTACACCATGTATCAAGAG
Organism: Cunninghamia lanceolata; assembly: GCA_027924645.1. NCBI lineage: Eukaryota > Viridiplantae > Streptophyta > Pinopsida > Cupressales > Cupressaceae > Cunninghamia > Cunninghamia lanceolata. The sequence continues at coordinate 8,911,405 of BSBN01000066.1, forward strand.
GACGTTGGTTGATGATGGATCTATAATAAATATCATCCCCTTTTCTCTCTTGTAGAGAATGGGGTATGGCAAAACTAATGTTTCCTCCTATCGAAACACTCTACGCATGTACAATAATCTAAAAGTTGTGACCATTAGGAAGATCACCCTCCTACTCACCACTAGGCCTATGATGGTTCTGACCATGTTCTATGTCATTGACAAGGATGTAGTTATAACTTTCTATTAGGAAGACCTTGGATTCATAAGATGAAGGCAATCCCTTCTACTATATTTCAGGAGATTAGATTCCTACACTTGGAGAAGATCTATGTTTCCAAAGGAGACCGACCCCAAGCTTTTTAATATTTTAAAAAGGGACATAACCAAAAAGAGAGTGGGGATACTTGTAGACTATGAGTTATCCATAAATAAGGTTGCAATCCTAGAACCCACCCCACAAATGATCTACTTAAGAAAGAGAGAAGATATAGGAAAGGTGATCAAACACCTAGAGACCTCTGTCTTCAAGACAAGGAAAGTTTAAAATGAGTTACGACCATCTCCATGAGGATGAACATAGAAATGACTAAGTCATTAGAACCTTGACAACAATATTTTTCCTTTCAATGCCCACTCAGTGCAACCTTATGTCCCCTTTAATTTGGCATCCATCCCCTTCAAAGAGGACACCTATATTTATACTTTAAACTTGTAGAAGATGATGAAGTGGAAGACATTAATATTTATGTTGTCAAAATCGCACGTACAAATGGAGGAGATGAATCTATAATAAATATCATTAGAAACAACATTAGAAGTTATTCCATTTCCAAACAATCTCTAGATCCTCCACTTTGATGGAGAAAGGTGTAGAATACGAGTTGGGGCTAGAGTGGTTTTAACTTCTCCAAAAGTAGGGTTTCTCTTCTTCACCTTTCAACTTGATTTCTTTTGCACTAACACTGTCACTAAATACAAAGTTTTTTCTTTATGAATTATGTTAGTTATCAAAAGAACATTTTGGCTTTGGGTGATTCCTAGTTACTAGTAAAACTAAGTTTTTGAAAATTAAAAGATAAGATCAGAGTGACTATGACCTTATAAAGATGCTATTCAAAATTTAATTCAACATTTTGATTATTTTTCCATACAATCCATTCATATAGAAGATAATTGGACTGTTGATTCTATGACTACCTCTGTCACATTATTTTTGCATCATTTGTAGTTACATAGCTTGAAGTTTGTCATAGTGATTTAAGGAGAATCACTAGTAGAAAGAGGTGACCTACAACATGTCCTCAATTATGTAAAAAATAGAATAGAGCCCTTCATGCATGACTATGCATAAAATGATGAAGCTATATTAGAATACCTCAATGCTTATGATGATCTCCCATGAGCACATCACAAGAAAGGGTACACATTGATACCCCATCCAAATGATTCTTTCAAAGGGAAATTGGACATTTTATAGGTGGAACATTCTTCCTACTCCCCTAAAATTTGAAGAAAGTCATCCTCCTTTGATAGGAGAAACCATAGATTTAAACATGGGCACCCTAGAAACTAGATGATTCTTTCAAAAGAGAATTGGACATTTTACAAGTGGAACATACTCTAGACATACTTCCTACTCCCTCAAAATTTGAAGGTCATCTATCTTTGATAGGAGAAACCATAGACTTAAACATTTGCACCATAGGAAATTAGAAAATAACAAAACTAAAGGTTGAATTGATGGATGAAGAGGTAAAGGAATATACAAAATTTCTTATCAACTTTATAGATATCTTTATATTTTTTTTATGAAATGCAACCTAGATGAATGCAAAGAAAAATTTAATTCCTTTTTCTAAATTGAATAAATAAGTTATCTAATTAACTAGAAATGGAAATATGAATGCAAGTATACGTGTCTTCTCAAATGTAAACTAATCTTATGTTTTTGTATTTTTGTGAAGCAATTTTGAGTCTATTCTAGAAATTTAAATTACTTGAAATGAAATGTGATCTAATCAATGAAATGAAACTAAATTAAATCAATACTAATCTAATTACATGAAAGTAAATCCTAAGAAGGAAAGAGAAACACAAAGATTACTGTCCCAAGAGCAAAAATGTGAGCTAATTACTAATTGAAAGCATGAAAAACCTGGAATAACTTTGGTGCATGAGCTTGGTGTATCCGCAAAAGTCCTTTTTGTGGCAACCTCCTCTCCTTTGCAACAACGGCGATATCCTCTTGGCAACATGGATGAAGAAGCAATTGATTTGAATATGGATTGAGTTATGAAAGCTATGATGAAACAATTTGAGCTATTGAAGCTATGAGAGCACTATGGCTTGGGCTTTTGAAAGAAATTATAAAGCATAACAATGTTATGAAGCTATTGAATCTTTGACAACTAAGCTAAGAAGATAAAAGAAAGGATCACAAGGTCCTACAATGAGCATGGGAATTCTATGTAGAGCAAAGAGCAAAGTTGGAATGAATGCGCAATAATGAATTTACCTAGAAGCATTCAATTATTTTTGTTGTTGTACTAATGATATGACCTGAAGGGTCACTTGTCCTAAGTCTAGTGTGAAGATTGTTTTACTTGTTCAAGATGTGGAAGCATTCTAACCTCCTTTCTTCATTTTGAATTGCTTGTTGTATGAGTTCTTGTTGATAGATGGTTTGTTGTAAGTGTTTTTTTTCTTCTCTTATTTGTCTATGTCTTGTTGGATTTGAATTGGTTGAAGGAAGTTCTCCCTAATCTCATCTAGGATGAATTTAATCCAATCTTCCCTAATGACTAGGAACATCAAATACTAGACAAGAGGGGGAAATGTTTGTTGTGTTGATTTTGAATGTTTTGAAGATGTTTACCTCATGATAGAATCAAGGGTTTGACTTGATCTTTTGTGTTTTCTAACATTTTTGGTCTTTTGATGAATGCAAATCTATATGAATGCAAAACAATTTTGGTTCTTTTTCTTTGAATTTCAAGATGATCTAATTATCTAAGAAAGAAAAATGAATGAAATCTTAATGATTTTTCTTATGCAAACTAAACTATATTTTTGTGTTATTGTGGATCAATTGTTGAAAACTAATCTAAGAAAAATTTCTATGCTAAATTAGAAAAATTGTACTAGAGTTTTTAATTGTACATGTCTATAAAAATTTATATACAAATGTAAAGTTTATTGTACTATACAAGTTAATTAGGTAATTTATACCTTGAGATAATGTGTTGGATCACCAGCATACTACAAATGTCTAAAGCCTGCATGCTATGAAGTGTTACCCACCTAATGTAGGATTGATCAAGAGTTAGCACATATGTTCCATTTCATGTTGTACAATTAACTAAAATTTGTACATGTAATTAACATTACAAGATTAAAAAACTTGTAAATTATAAAATTGTAAAATATGATTTTCAATATATACCAAGTGATCATCAGTGAATTATGAAGCTAGATCTACTATAGCACCCATGGCCCTCCCAATCCCACTAATATCTAAAGAATGAAGGCTCATGGAGAACCTTGTTGATCCCAACTCTTGAACTGATGTACTATCATCAAAAAGTTCATCGAATGATCCTAGTAAAAAATGTGGAGTAACATCAACCTGCTCAAGAATCTACTATAGAGGTGCTAGAATCACTTGGAATATCCTAATGTCCTCCTGAGCACTATACAGCTACCTAACCAGGGTAGCATGTCTATTAGAATGGAACCTGATGTGTAGACACAACATTGAGAGAGATCATGTACTCTACGCTAATAAACTGGTATGCATTTAATAGATCATAAATGAGACATGTGCTCAACCTACATAGGTTATCCTCTCCAATCATTCATGCTACATCATGTGGTGAGACTATATCATCCTGAATAAAAGGATCATAACTAGTCGATGTGGGCTCAGTAGTGGGAATGTTGGTACATTGGCATAGCATGTATCTGCTCACATGGTCAAATGTCAGGTGATCAATCTCATCAACATCAATGGCTATACTCTCCAAAATACCATGTCTCTATGAGGTGAGTGCAAGTTGTGCAGTAGTACCTAGGTTCAAATCTTTTGGTAGTACCAAAAGTTTTGGACCAACTAATGGCCACTTATTGTCAAGTGGTGATTGATTTGGTTGTTTGTATTCAAGTTTGTCAGAAAACCTTCATTTTCCCTATCTAGCATGTGTAGGATGGATGTATAATCAACTGATAGATGTAACTATAGTTCCAAATATAACTATTTGTAAAAGTACAATGGAAACTCATCATTATGAGGCCATCTATGAAGGATTGATAATTGTTTGGGATAAATAAGTAGACCTAAAATGACATTTGCACACTTGGTGATAGGATAGCTTTGCAATCTCTCCCATCCTGCATAATGTGGCCACATGTTGTGAACCATATCCAATGAATTAATGGACCTATTAATCATTGTCCATTTCACATCTCCAACAACACTCCTAAAGAGTGATGCATAGAACTGGTCAATGCTAATATCATCATATGGGTTGTATGATTTTATAATGTTAACCATACACCTGAACTCATCTCTAATGGACACCACTCTATCTCTATTCACCAAGTTTGGTGTACTATGAATGGTTTGATGTAAATGCCACAATGCATTATCTAGTCTATCAATGGTTGAATTATAAAAAATAGTTCTACTCTGAGCCTCAAACTAATTAGACTAACAAGAACTCTGGTCAGCCATGATCTAAATCTAGATGTATGCATATGTATGTAAATCTACATTAAAAAATTTACATGTGCAATTTAAATCAAAACTAAATTTAATTTAATTTAAAAATATTTAAATTTTATATATAAATTATACATGATAAAATTTACAAGTTACTTTAATACACATGCACAAAATTTATACATACAAGATCAAATCAAATTAAATATGTAAGATTGAACTCTTAAGTACAAAATTAACTTTTAATTTCAATTTCAATTTCAAGATATCAAATTCAGTTTCAATTTCAAAATATCTAATTTCAATGTCAATTTCAATTTCAAGATATCAAATTTCAACTTCAATTTTGAACAATTTCAATTTCAAGATATCAATTTCAACTTCAAGATATCAATTTCAATTTCAAGATCTATCAATTTTAATTTTGATGTGTGTGTATTAGTTTTGATCTATAATTTCAATTGATTTCAATTTCAATTTATATCAATTTCGATTTTGATCTATCATTTTCAATTTCGATCTATGTCATAACCCCTATTTTTACTAATTAATTTTCAATTTAATATTACTATTTTAATGATTGTTGACCAAACTTTGACTCATGTACGTAACAGGAATATACTCTCAGCAGAGAGAGAGAGTATCATCGAGGAGGGGGTGTCTAGCTGACTAATAGTGACTGTGATGAAAGAAATCTGCACACACAGGCACTTAGATCGCATATAGTTGCATAGTCATTGCATAAATTAATTTATTGATATATTGTCTTCTTATTTTACTAGAAAAGAAAATCATTTAATATTTTATAGTTGTTATTTAATTAATTGTTAGTTAAAAATACTCTTGGTGAAATAAAAGTAATTTAAATTATATATATATTGATTTTTATTTGAAATTGTATGTGAGGGAAAGAATTATATTTTATTAATTATTATTTTTAGAAATAATTGTGTGACAAATTAATTAATAAAATTATGTTTAGTTATTAAATTTATGCCATTTTCAAAATTAGAATATATGTTTTATTTTATAACAATAGAAATAATTCATAGAAAAAGAAAAACATAAACTTAGAAATAAAACAAAAAGGAAGGAAAATAGAGCAAAATATAGAAATAAAGAAAACAATAGAAAAAGACACCAAATTAGAATAAAACAAAAACAAAAGCAAAAATCAATAAAAGAAATATAAAGAAGTATTTAAAAACCAAAAAAAAAAAAAAATTCCTTATAAGCTTTCCTTTTAGGTAAGGATAAGTTAAGATGTGAAATTAGAAGTTATATTTTTTCTAGAAAGAAAGTAATATTCTTTTTATTTAAAATAAATCATGTATTTATTTTTTTTGTTGTGATTAATTTTGAATTGGATATATATATTAGTCATAATATTTATGCAATTATAAAATAAATAAATTCTTGTATTGTAATTAGATAATGAATATGTTTTAGAAAGAAGAAAAAATAAAAAAAGAAAGCAAATCAATAAAAAAGAAAATGAAAATAGAATAATGTAAAAAACAAAGTAGATAATTGAATTAGAAAGAATTAAATAAATAAATATTAGGAGTAATATTTATCTATATTATTTTAATAGAAAGTTTTCATGAGATAAAAACAACAAAATAAAAAGATAGAAAGAAGGAAAATTGAGAAGGAAAGAATGCATTTTAAAAAGAGAAAACCCTCTTATTCTCACACGCACAAGATTCATACACAATATTCATTCTAAGAAACAAGAATAGAGACAAGAGAAAATTTTAGATTTGGCAAAGGAAGCAAAAGAGGGACAATTAGATGGAGAGGAGAACAAAAAAGAATTCAATCATTAGGGAGCATATTAAATAGTTTTTATCCAATCCATAATGTCATAATGTTATTCTCTCAATCTGGGTGAGCAAAATGATTGTATGGTCATTCTCTGTTTCTGTATGAACTAAGAAATTTATTGTTAATATTTTATTATTATAAATATCATAAAATCGTTATTATAATTATGTATTTGATGTTATCATTATACTGTTAAAAAAAATAGTATTATCACTATTTTCTGTATGATAATATATATAAAATTATTGTTCTATAATTGTATGTACTATATATATATATATAACTTCGCTATTCCGATTACTATATTATTTTAAAATTAACTGATATTTATACTACTGTGAGATACTAAAATTGTTATTGATTTTATTGCTATTAATTGGTAAAGATTTAAATTTTAATTGTTGTTAAAATTATTATATTATTTTACTGTTATGATATAACAACACACTGGAATTAAATTGTATTAAAATCATTTGAAATTTCCAGCAAATATTATTATCGCTCTGTAGTTTTTTTATTGAAATTTTATATAAACAAAAATTTAAATAACATATATAAATTTGCTTGTGGCTGTAATAGCCGACCCGCAAGCCTTATTAGAGGCTATGGGGGAATACACACACACACACACACACACACACACACACACACACTAGTTGCCTGAATATTTGGTGTTTTGGCTGCTATAACCAACACTGTTAGATTTATGGTATAAGTTGGATGCCAAAAATTTTCTTTATATTAGATTCATTAAGTAGACAAATAGGGAAAAAGCATATATTATTGCTATATTTTCATTCTGAATGTAATTGTAGAATACACAAGCAATTTGAATGAAATAAACCTGAAATGCTAGAAATCCAAATGTTTAAGTAAACTGTTATTTGTTATAATTAAATGTTTCCATTGATTTGAAAAGTAGGATTGTATATTTCAACTTATAGATTGAATTTATTTCAAACATTTAATTACATCACAAGATTAGAAAAACAACTCTTCTTGAAAGATCATTACATATCACTAGAATTGTAAACATAGACAAAAACATGAAAACCAGAATAATGAAACTTTTGAGCAAATTCTATTTTTCTGAAAAGGAACACATTGTTAGTAAACGTTTTAAATCTTAAACAAACTATTCCTTTTGTACTTTGAGAAATGGTATCTCTAGGAAGAACCAGTGGAGGTAGTTGTCAATAACTTTAAACGAGGATGATCTCCCTAATTTTGTTTATAAACTATAATCTAGGTCTATAGATTTATCTTAAAACGGTCATACGATTAAGAAGATTATTGATTTGTTACACATAACCTTGTGTTTGGTAAAATGCATAGGTATCAGTTATTTCTTAAAAGTTTGGTCTTAAAATCAAAATAATAGTATGCCTAAGACATAGACTTTTAGACTATGGTATTCAATTAATTGCACATGCTTGAGTCATTCTTGTAAGACCATGGTATTAACGTGTGTTATGTTTTACGAAGTGATGTCCTATGATTTGGGGTTTTGTATATACTCCTTGTTATGCATTATGGGAAAAGAAATCTAATTTGACTTTGATAGATGAACAAATTCAACTTCTATTCATTAATTATGTACATTGTATATGATCATGATATCAAGAACGAATGACTATTCTTTGAAAAGGATAACGTTTCTTTGCATATGTATTTTACCTTACTTGAAAAGTATGTATGAATTGTGAATGCATTTTTTTTCCATTCTTGCATTTATGTATAATGAGTTAAGTAGAGCACTAGATTCTTTCACCTATGTCTTTTCCAGTTTGCTAGACCCCTCGTGATGGGTCAGGCTTCCCAGTACGGAAGCATGAGGAAGCTTTGTGCTTTGTGGCAGAGTGGATATCACCATGATGATACTCTCTCTTAGGTTCCACGGTGCACATGCAGAAAGATGTTATGTATTGCTATTGTGTTATCTTTGTGTAAGCCTACATGGCTAAATTTTGTAAAGGCATGAACTTGTATTGATATACATATTGACTCATTAATGTATGTAATTCCATTTGAAAATAATGATGAAGTTATTTAATTATTTCCTTTCAGCACCATTTAATAATTATCTTATACTATTTGATTATTTCGGGAATGGATTTGCTTATCGAAGGTTATTTTTAGTGAGATTTACGGACCCTACAATCTATCCATTGAAATTGAAATTGATATCAATTTGAATTAATATCATTTAAAATTTTGATATATCATTTTCAATTTGATATCAATTACAATTTCAATTGATGATACAAATTTTAATTTTGAATTGAAATTGATATCGATTTGAATTGAAATTGATATCAATATCAATTTTAATTTATATCAATTTTGATTTTGATTTCAATTTTAATTTATATCAATATCATAATTAAATTTTCATAGATGAATTTTAATTTTGACAAATTAAATTTTTAATATATCAATTTATTTTTTGATAAATTACATTTTTGTTTTAATTTATATCAATTTCAAATTTCAAGATATTAATTTTGATATCAAATTATATTGATATATATCAATTTTTATATTAAATTTGATCTATTGATAATTAAATATCAATTTTGATATAATTGATATCAATTCCAATATCAATTTTGATATATCAATTTCTATATCAATAAATAAATTTTGATATACATGTTATAAATTTGAAGATATCAATTTAATTATATATATATATATAGGTTTCAATAATATATATCAGTTTTGATATCAATTAATTTTAAGATATCAATATTCATATATATCAATTTCTATGTGTCATCAATTTAATTTTTGATAAATTATATTTTGATTTCAATATATCAATTTTAATTTTCTCGATATATATATATAGGTTTCAATAATATATATCAGTTTTGATATCAATTAATTTTAAGATATCAATATTCATATATATCAATTTCTATGTGTCATCAATTTAAATTTTGATAAATTTTAAATTTTCAATATATCAATTTAATTTTTGATAAATTATATTTTGATTTCAATATATCAATTTTAATTTTCAATATATCAATTTAAATTTATTTATAAATTTTTTAATGAGCAAGTTGATGTCTAAGGGATAGCTACCATTTCATTAAAACACATAAAAAATATTACATAGGTGACAAGAAGAGCAAGGATTCAATCATCTAATTCATAGTGTAATGCCCCCTCGTTTTTGGCTTGTGAAAGCTGTTAGTTTACATTACTCTCTGTTGATCTGAGACAGTTGTTAGCTTTTCCTTTGCATCCGGACAGTTCAGAGACATTTGAGTTATTGAGACTATGGTTTATGTTTATTTTGATCGTGATAGATTATGTTCGACTGATCTAATTCTGACATGTGGAATGAGTTTATGATGACATTGTTGTTTTTTCCAGTTATGATGAGATGGACATGTTTAGTGATGGTTTGATAATATCATGTTTATGCATCTGATTTTAAATAGAAATAGTTATAGTCTTGTTTCAGAGCGGGGACGGTGTAGTACTGCTTGGATCGAGCACCCTACTATGCCGCAATTCTCTATCTCGGTGTGTGTTTGATATATATATATACAATTGATCATATACAACCCACTGTTTTACGTAGGTTGCAGGTACCGGGCCTCAACTCCACCTGACTTAGCAAGTCTGAGCAGACCCTACACCATGGATAATGTTGATGGAGATAACATGAGGTTTATCCCCTAGGTCAGTTCAACCTTCAGTTGGTTAGTCATCTTGTGGTTTGAATGTTTACTGTCGAGTTCTGGGTAGTTAGCCCATGTGTATCTGGGTAATGCGTAATGAGGTAATATTATATTATGAATATTAATAGTTGTCGAATATTATGGTATTTTGCTTAAATTGGAATATTATTTAAGTAAATTCTAATATAGATTAGATGGATTATGTTAATGATTTTATTAGTATCTATGTCATAAGTTAATATGATTAATTAGTATATCGTATTTTTGAAGAATAGTCTTGGATGTTAATTTAATGATTTTTGGATAATCATTTATTATTGGCTAGTTGTCGTATATGTTGGAGATACGGAAATTCTATGTTAAGTAAAATTTCAAATTTCTCTTAATGAGGGGGATTGTGTAACAGATTTGGGGGTCACTAGAATTAATGGTTGTTGTCTTTTTTTGGTCTCGGGAAGGTTTTGGTGTGAGAGGGTTTTTATGTCTGTGGTTATGTTTGTTCTGGAGGAGTTTTTGGGAAGAGGCATGTTTCAGAGGAATGCTTTGCGGAGAAAGGAGGAAAAGTTCTGAAAGAAGATTCAGTTTTGGAGCATGAATTGTACGGGTATGTCTTGTGAATTTCTGTATTCTCTTGTCTTTGTTTGCTCTGAAGAATTAGATTTCTTTGTTGTCTGGTTATTTTGGCATGGAATCGATCTGTTATTCACCTATGTCACCTTTGTAAACTCCTTGCTTTCTTGTTGGTTGCTCCTTGGAAAGGCTTGGCAAACTTTTAGCTTGCAAATCATCTCTGCAACTCTTAACCACTTCCTCAAATGGATTACTGCAATTTTTGCTTGTAGATTAATTTGAACTTTTCCTCATTTGTGATATTCCTCTCCTCTGACCTAATCCATGGGCTTTTAATCATTTCCTGCATCATTCTTTTAACCTTTTGTAGCAATCCACATTAATTTGTTGAGGCACATGCAATCTTTATGGCAAAGCTTCTTTAGTCTCTGTCTGCAATCAGTGTAACTCCTGGAAGGAACCAAGATTTGACAAAATTGTATACACCTTCATTAAAATCAAAACAAAAAATTCCTTTAATCTTCCTTGGGTCGATTTCCTTGAAATCATATCCTCTTGGTCTCACCGTTCTTGCATCTCTGCCCATTGTCACAACAGTTTCCTTTCTTCAAGCTCAAATCAGTGTCCCTAGGTTGCAATTAAGTCATCGTTCATTATTGCCTTGTCACTATTCTCTAAGGTAGATGCCATAGCCACATGGTTGCCTATTCTTTCTCTCTGTGGGATCATCTTTTCTCCCTATATCACCTTGCTACCTTTTCATGATTGGCAACTTTACCTCACTTGTTGATACAATAGTCATATGTAATCCTCTTTGAGGCATCAACTCATGTTTTGCAATAGACCACATGCACTTCTTACCTTTATTCTCTTTTTGCTTTGACATTCAGACTCAGTGTTGCGTGTGTCTGTATTCTGGGTAGCTTCGATGTTAGTGGGGCCATCGCTTTTGCATCTACCCAAACTCGGTGTTGATTCCTTGAGTCTTTTGCTCTCTCCAAACCCTTGTCTGTTTCGTGCCCTTCGATGGTGTTCTCAGCACCCTGCAATGTTCTTCCGTCGACCTCTGCATTTTTGGACCATGGGATCTGTCACTCTTGACGTCCTCCCCTTTTGCTGGATTGATGGCACCGTGGCCTAATCTCCTCTCTGCTGCCCCCAGACGTTGTTTTACCAGGGATCTTGCTTGGCCTCTCAGTTGAACCCTCTGCTGTCGCCTTTCTCAGGCTTGAAATCTTTTAGGTCTGCATGCTATGGTTAAGTTCGATTGAATGCATTCTATTATGATGTCTTTCCACCCCTTTCAACCTGTGTCAATTGTGAAGACAACTAGTCAATTTAGAAGCTTGCTCTATTTGCTATGTTAAGTTTTAGAAGGTGTTAGTGAGGTGGTGTGGCCTTCCTTCCTTGAGCCCGTCTCTTATGAAGATGTGCGGCCTGTCGAATTGAATAGAAGGATTGCCCCCCTTACATTTATCCTTAGCCAAGTTTATTGCAGTGACCACCTTTATTTAAGTTTGATTCTAATTTGATGACCTTTCTTTTATGGGCGGGTTCGATTAGACTGTTAGTGATTTATTTAAACAAGGTAGTTTTAATGTTTAGAATTATCAACTCATCCGTCGGGAAAGGTGTGATGAGGTCCTTATGGGAGTCCATCGTCGGTCAAACCTAGCCTAGGTATTGTAACTTAAGTCACCTTTCTTAATACTTGTTGTCTTCGCGAAAGTTTTGGACTCTAGGTAGATGTGAGATAGATATAATTTAAAAGCCTTGTTTTCACTTTTCAATTTTTTTTTGACAAAATTATAACCTTACCCTTGTAAGATATCCTGTCTAATTGAGAATTTAGTATTCCATTTAGATCAATCTTTTGATTTTAGCAATAGGGATTTTAATATATATCAAATGCTTCTATGTAATTGTATTTTGATAATTAGAAACCGTAAATACTGTAACCTTGTGTAGTAAGTGTTATTCCTTGCTTTGTTAGTTATCCTAGCTTTCTTTTGGGAATAGAATAATTAGGGTTTGGTATATTGGTTACTTAGATTTGTAGTAGAATAGAAAATTGTTGAAATCTTCCATTTTAACCATGTTAGATTAGTTGGAAGGAGACACAATGTTGATATAGATGTTTGTTGTTAAATCAATAATAGCTATTAGAAAATTGAAAGTAGTTTATATAAGTGTTAGTATAGATTTTTTTCTCATTAGCTTGCTTTATAGAAAATAGGAATGGTAGCTTATTGAATCTCGTCTTGTTATAGTCTTTTAAGATCGTCGTCATTTCAATGTGCTTCCAGTATTCTTCATTAGTAGGGTTGTTGTGTCTTGCAAGATTGAAGTTCTTCCCATCATTATTACAAGGAAGTAAGGATGTTTTGGTTTTAGATTGTAATATTGTATTTACCCTTTTGTTGTTATGATTTTATTTCGCAACCTTGTCCGGTGATAGTGTGAAGTCATCCTTGGGACTAAATTTGGTTATTTTATCAACTTATTTTAAGGATGTATTGAGTTATTTACCCCCTTGTCGATCTTGCAATAAATCATGGTCATTGAAACCTAGTTTCCCTAACGGGAAAGGTGATGTAGTAACCTAGTAAAGAACTTAGTCATCGACTCTAGAGGTCTAACTGTTTGGTTTTCAGCATTGGTACTTGTGTCATACTGTCTGATGATATATTGTTTGAGTTTGAGAAGGGCAATGGGATTTATATTGTTCTGGCCAAGTGAATGGCATATGTAATGGATCAGAATCATTTTGTAACTCTTATCCTTGCATGTTGTGGTTTGGATGATTGGTCAGAGATTGCTAAGGGAGTGGCTTTCATGGTGGGGCCGGTGCCTAGTGAGAGGCCACCTGGGTAACCCCATGGAAGTTGTAAGCAAGTGGAAACTTAATAACTTATTTAGGAGGGTTGGGGTAGTATTTCACATAACAAGATAAGTAAGATTACCTCACCCATGCCTTGAGTGCTTTCGCAGGCTAAGGGTGGGATGAGAAGGCCTGGTTGGCAAGGCCGACCTCCTCGCCTTCATGAGAGGACATGTCGGCTCTGCATGTGTCACCCTATGGGGCCGGTGCCTAGAGGGAGGCTGCCAGGGTAACCATAGATGGGGGCCGGCTTCTGGTGAGAGATAGCCTAGGTAACCCATGCTAGAACCATGCGATGACATTCTCCTTACGCAGTTCAGTCACTTCCTTGTTTTATCTTTGTTGTTACCTCTGGAGTGTAGACTTGTCTTCGTGATTGATCTTAGCTTGATGTTTGATTTGTCTTGTTGAGTTCTGTCAGGTCTGTGCAAGTCTTGTTATCCTGTTTGTCTGCATGGAGTCTGTATCTTATGATTGTGTTCATGGTTGTAACCTTGGCCTAGCAGAACGTCATTGTTATCTCCTAGCTCGGTGGGGTGGACCTCAGGGTTCCACATGGTTGGGAGGCAAAGCTATCCATTAGTCTTCTCAGATATTCAGTTTGAGATCAGACAGGAGTGTTCCAATTCCAGTTTGTTCTTCATCTTCAAGTTGTTGTATACTTTCATATTGTACTATTTGTAAACCGATGTAATTGGTCTTGTAACCTTGTATTGAAATTTGTAATTATTCATCCCAGATAATGTAAGATGTATTATTACTCTGTTGCATTAAGATGTAGATTCTTGTATGGTTTTAATTTTATCTGATGCAGTTATGTTCCCTAGATGTGTTAGCTGATCATTTCATTGAATGTTGTTATTAGTGCAGATATTTATAATGATTAATGCATTTCCTTGTTTCAAATTTTTTTTTTTTGTAAATTTGTTGCTTGTCAGTCTAGCACTCTAGGGTTGCATGGTGGGGCATCACACATAGCCTTTCCGGTTGCTACAATGTGAGAAAGCAAAAACCCTTGATCAACTCAATAATTTATGCCTTCTAGCTATTTAAGAAGAGAGGAGGGGTGTCATTTACCAATTTCTAGAAGTTCTCCATACTATTCATGAGCAGGCCCTCACAAAACAAGTGAAAACATCTATGCATCCTTCAATTGTCCCAAATGAGTTTCATGTTGAAGACGTTGCCAAGCAAGCCTACATCATACCCTTATCAACATTTGAAATGGACTTCAAATTTGTCTACCTATATGCGTGTTGAAAATAGTTCTCTATAAACCATTTACACCAATGTTTTCTCCCTAGAATGTCCAGAATAACTAGGAATAAGAACTCCAACACCAAATGGTTGTGGATGTGAACAACAACTGACAAAAAGTGGTTCTACAATGGTAGTGATAGCATGCTCCACCTCCACAAAGACAATAGAAAAGAGTCGACGAATCTGAGGTGAGTGCTCCACCCCTTGCTCTCGAATATCTCCAAACGTACCAAAAAACTCTTAATCATAGCTATAATCAGTGAGTTTTGCATCATTCATTTCAAGTAGGAGATTTGGTTCTTTATGAGAATCAGTGCAATGTGAATGCACCAACTAGTGCCAAAGAAAAGTTCAGTCCAAACTAGTTGGTTCTTTACATCGTCACCTCTATTGTGGTTCTAGAGTGTATGGCCTCTCTACGATGGATGGTAAGCCTCCTAAGGAACCTATAAATGCCATCCATCTTCATCATTTTCATGCATGATTCCTTTTCTTTTATGTGACATTTGTATAACATGATTTTTTTTTAAAAAAAATATCATTGAACTTATCTCGTGTCATTCTATCATTGGCACAATCACTTTGTGCTATGATTTCCTTTGTATTTTGTATGCTAAATGAATATAAGATTCATATTCTTAAAACACAATGCATTAGTTCATGTGGTGTTCCATATACCTTTTTGTTTCGTGTACACACTTGTTTTTATTCTTGACATGATTTCTATTGTCTTGAATTCTTACTTGTAGTTTTTATTTACAAATGGAAATTATTGCATTTTCTTTACCATGTTCATTTATTAATTGTGCAAATGATTAATTAGTTGTGTTCATTTCAATTGTTTAATTAGATATTTATAGTATTTAATTAGACAATTTCATTTTAAATTATTTGATTAAATCATTATAGCATTTAATTAAACAAATTTACACAAATTGTTTGATTAAATCTTAATTGCATTTAATTAAACAATTTCAAACATGTATATCATCCTCATGTGAAACAACATAAGCATGCATGAAAATAAAAAAATCCATAACACATCTTATAACACATATTTAATGCCCAAAATGTTAAAATCTCATATATATCATATGTCCAATACATCATGTACAAAAATCCACCAGTGTATCAAAATGTGGTGTATATATACATAATACATAATACAAAAACCTTGCATCAAGGAGGCATGTGGTTGCCCGATCCCTCGGGTGCGGGTGGTTGATCTAGTTGAACATAAGGCTTGCATCATGAAGCTATAAATTGAGAATGGGTTTGAGACCCAGGCCCCTGACCAAGCCTCTCAGCTTTGTTGCCTCACTAGTGAGCTAGAGCTCACTTTGTTGTAACCTCGCCACCTCTACTTGTAGCCAATCTCCCTCTGCCATCAGTGCTTGCACCCTGGGATGGTCCAAGTATATGGTTGGTACTATCTAGGCCCTTAATAGGTCAACCCTGTTGCAATCTAACTAGATTTGAAGAGCATCACGTGAAGCCTTTGCACTCTATGCTCTCGTTATGGCCTTATCGCACTCTATAGTGAACACTACTACCTATGCTACTACCTGGTCCTGCTTAGCAGTGAGTGATGTCACCTAGGTAGTAGCTTGGTCCCACTTCGTAGTCAACAACACATCCTTAGTAGTAGCCCAATCCATGCGGACTTGGCCCTCCTCATATCTAGCTCTAAGTTGTGCAACATTATAAAAATGTCTAAGTGTCTGGTAGTAATCTATTATGGCATGTAATTGGCCCGCACACTCTTCTCTAGAAACACCATCGACACCATCTCAGTAGTGACTTGACCTATAAAGTTGAGCCACTCTTGTGTACACACTGTAAAAATAAAATAAAGACTCATCAATCACAACTCATATCATAATCAAAGCAAATAAAACCAACATCTAGTGTTCTCAAATTATAATATAAAAATCACAAAGTTCTCACTTGGGTTACTAATCTTCCAATCAGGGTCTATAGAAGCTGCCGGTTTGGCAGACAATATTGATGGTGCTATTGTGGGTGTGGTGGTTGCTATTATCTATTAGTGTAGAATATTATTGTTATTACTTATTATGCATGTAAAACTACACATGGTGTTAAGCCATCTTAGGTGGCTATGTGGTGACTTGGAGAGTTGGTCAAACTCATCCAAGGTATGTGGTGTCTCTTTCTTTCGATTTGGTGGAAAAAACTCACCACATCTATTTGAGTGTTAAAGTCGACTTCTTAAGCAACCCAATCACCTCACCCTATATGTATGAACTTTTTCATAATACAATACAACTTGTTTTATTCCATTTTTGGGTACTCTCTTTTGCATTGCATTGTTCATTTTCTCTCACATAGGTTGACCATGTGGTTGCTTGACTTCCATGGCTTATCGATGTTGGTAAATGTTGCAGAGTCCAGGCCAACATCAACATTATCAATGGTACAGTGGCGAGCCTAGCAGTAACTACATTGCTCAAATCTCCATGCATCGTCTCACTCAGTACCCCACTCATAGAGGGAAGGGTTGCACCACTCATAGTTGGGCTCTAGGCCTCTCCTCTTCAGTGGTTACACCCTCATCTCTTTGCCACCACTGTCCTCCTGTCGATACCTATGTAGCCTCCTCCTACTCCTCTTCATTGGTTTCCTCCTCTCCTCTACTCTCCTCAGCCTCCTCTCAACCTCTTAGGGACCCTGAATCTCTTGTTGGGGCATCTACTAGATAAATAGCTAATAGTCACGATGTCACCCACCATGCCACAACTCCTAGGGTCCCTCTGACATTGTTTGCATCTAATGCTAAAGCTACATCCTCTGCCTCACCATCTAAGTTGCTTAGGGGAATGTTGATGATTGTCAGTTGGGGCTAGTCCCTAGGCCTAATGATGTTGTAGTGTGAGCGCACCTTGGTTGACACAATTGCAGGGACACCCTAGACCTACCCAAACTACCTCATCACCCACCCATAGTAGAAGGGCATAATGATGTGATCGAGGCAATTAAACCATCAATCCCTCTATATCCTAGCCATATGGTGCCCCATACAAGCCCATTCCCTCATCTGTCAATAAGGCCTCTAGATAACATCTATGCTCAGTATCTTGTCAAGGGTTTGTCACCAAAAGAGAAAGCCCCTAGAATATCAAGGCTACCTTAGATCATATTAACACCCTCATGGTATTTCCATACTATCATTATGGGGTAACCTACCAATTGTCTACACGTGATGTGCTGAAATGCCCACACCTATAGTAGTACAGGTCACCAAACTATGGCCCTCGTAATAAACATAGCAATTGAGGTCGTGGTATAAATGTGTAAGCATGCTCCATCCTCATGCAAACACTATCTCCATCTCCTCCATCACCCTGATGGTGTGGATGAGGCCACCATGTAGGTGTGTGCCTTGCCCATTTTGAGTGATGCACATGGTGATAGTGGCTATCATAATCTGTCAAACTAAGGGGACGAGCACTGCTCCCTACTCTAGCAACCTCATATAAATATGCTCTATGGTGTCCTCAGGCATGATCCGGTTAATCACATACAACTACCCCACCTGCACCTAGGGCACCGATCATTACTCAATGATTTAAACCTAGCGACCTCGAATAGGTAGCCTAAGGATGCAGTAGACATCCTCCAAAGTCATGGTCATCTCTCTCATCAATAGCCAGAAGACCAAGGCATCCACACCCCACCTCTTCATCAATGCCATAAGCATTTGATTGTGAAATTACATCTCTGGCATCATGTAGACCTAGTATACACCTACTCAAGTAGTAACATAATCTCATCTTGAGACAATGCACCGAGTTAGTCTCATAGAAGCACAAGAGTACTCCCTCCCATGTGCTCATGCATCATAGGTGGGTATTACAAAGCACAAAAAATGATATTACGCCAATTTTACATCATCAAAAATCAAATTTTAATTCCAAAAACCAAAAAATTAGCTAAGTCCTTTTACAATGCATGTGCCCTCAAACACCAACATGCTTTTTGTATGCTAGTGTGTTTGATGGATGCTAGTGCACCCTTGGGATGCCAACACTAATGTGAAATGCCTGCATGCTAAGTGGGTCCCACCAAGTGCAAAAATGAGAAAAAAACATGACTAAATTCAAAATTTTCTATGTACCTCTCTTATGTTGAGACCCTACTCAACACATTCTCTTAGCTAGTCCAATCTCATCCATTGAAAGTCTTGTTTGTGTGGCATTTTTGCTCCCGAAGTGCACTGGGTGCTCAAAATTTTCTAAATTTGGTAAAGTTCAAATGAATAGTAAATTTAATTTTTTTTACTATTTATAGTAAATTTTTAAAATTTTTAAAATTTCTACAGCACCTCCTACACAAAAACCCCCATAACTTTTGGCTGCAAACTCAAATTTTTGCATCCTTTCTTTTGTGTGAATCCTAGCTCTACCCTCTTTCTTGTGATATACTTTTTGTTGAGCAATTATTTTATGGAATAACCCTTTGGAGAGAATTTTTGACAAATTGTGGTTCCTAATATTGTGGTTTTGTAAGTTCTTAGTTTGAGGGCATCATCCTTTCGCCTAGAGAATTTTTGTGTCCTCTATAATATCCTTTTGGGTATCCTTTACATGATGTTATTTACTCTCAACATTTTATTTATGTACTTTAGCGTATATCATTTTGTGTCATCAACTTGCTAAAGTGGGGGCAAAATGTAACGAAAAACATTGTGTACTCTCACAATTTCATGTTGTGTTTTCAACCCACTTTGGCATCCACTCCCGTAGCATGTTTCTAGGGCCACTCAAGCCTAACCTTGGCATGTTTTCCCTCACTAAGGTTTTCCAAGATACAATATTACATTCTTGTTTTTTCTTTTATTCTAGAAACACGTGTAGAATTCTAGATAATTTCCCCTAGACATCAATATGACATGTAAACGTCAAAATTTGAATTGTTGTTTTCCCACCTAGCTGACTAATTTTATTGGTGGTAACGCCCGTCTGGCAAATAAATGCATTTTGCAAGCAAATCTAACCCTTCAACTTCCCTCTCTTCCTCTATTAAAAACTAATTTTAAAATATTTAGTTCTCCCTTTTTGGCTCTCCATTTTTGTTTTTAGGTGGTCTCTCTTGGCTAGAATATCTCTCTTTCTCAACTTCTGTTGAACACATTGCTATAGCTTTCGCTAGGGTTGAAGCTCTCACAATAGGGATCACATTGGTGGCACATTGATTGAATCCTCCAAAGAGCTCACTGCCTCTCTTCTACATCGTGTGCTTGGTAATACCATTCTCATTGCATTTGAATGATATTACTGTAATATTTCTATTACATCTTCCATTATCTATTGGCAAATCTTTTGGTGTAGACCACCACCCTAATTATCTTTTCATGCACACTAGGGTATTCTTCCACATAGACAAGGGTTGATACTCATAGATTTATTTATTGTCACTATTTTTTATTTTCCTAGATACACTTTTATTTATTATTTTCTAATATTGGCTATCTGTGGAGGTCGAAAGACCAACATAGGGGCTTTCCTACATCCCCAACTTTTGATTAAGCTTAATTTTACTTTTATGTGGTAAATAGGATAATTAATCTTAGATTAATGATTTGATGTTTATGGAAAATGTCAAGTAGAATCATTGATTTTATGGATATCAATTGATGTTTAGATTAGACATGAGATTACATGTGGATAAGATTATTTTATCATAATGTTTTATGAATTAAATGATGATACACTAATCATTGTTATATGGTTGTGAGTGTAACTAGGAAAATAATCTTCCTCCAAGGATGGAAGGAGAGTATCACCTGGGAGAAGGAGATAGATGTTGGGAAAAAGGTCAGAATGCCATTTGAGTATCAAAATTGATCATTTGTTAACCCATGCAAGATAGGGTGAATATAAGTCTTTTTCCTTGTTAAGTCAATTTCAATTCGACCAATGTCGGCAAGACAATTTAAGATCTTTCGACATCATCTATGTCAATTCAACTAGATAATGTTCTCAGAACATTCCTTTAGTCGATAGTAACCTTGTTTGGATGTCGAGTTTTCCTTTGTTTACTTATCTATTTCTATATTAATTTTTGTGAATATCGTTTAATTATTTTAACTATATTCAAATATAGTGAAATGGGGGAGTGAGAGTCAACCCCATGTTTGCATATTAATGATACCACCTTAATGATGGTAATATAATTTAGCGATACCCTGGGTTATTTTGATAATCCTATAATATCATTTAGATGTAAATGATACTATGTGAGACATAATTATTTATATCACCCACTTGCAGTGGTCGAGCATTTTACCATACCACTACCCACGAAGTGTGGAGAGAGTGGAGGTCACAGTTGAGCTTAACATAAGATTATCATCACGCAGGGTACTCCCAAATGGGAGATATGATCTTTGAGGAACCTATATACTCACGAGGTGGCACGGTATTGTTGGCAACATGGTCAAGAGACACTGCTGATATGATGGTGATATGATGTCATTGATGGAAACAATCAAATATGATTGGGGACAGGTCTGGAGACAAGTTGTGTACAACATTTTTGGTTCGGAAAGAATGACTTAGCCAAATTGACTAAGTGTTGGTAGCTTACTAAGTTGGTGATAGAGATGCAGTTGGTACTCATCCGCAGGTGAAGATTTTGGTATATGGTTCTGGTATGTTGCACATGGTTGTTTAATGATGCTATGTTCCAAGTTTCATGCCCTAGCAATCTCCAGAAGTTATACCTTGAATTACTTATGTCTGGATTATCTGAGATCAATCACAAATAGTGCAGAACACCTGAGTATTTCAATCCGCATTCCTCCACTATTGGTTGTTTCAATTTGCGGTTTGGAGGTGTTGTAAACACATGTTAGGAGTATCCAATTCCAGATTTGTAGAGTCTGAGGTTTACCTGATAATCATCTACAAGCTCTTAAGTATCAACACTTAGTTTGATAGTGTTTTGCAGTGATAGAGTCAGTAGTTCAGAGATCTGTATTTTGCCCCTTAAGAATATTATGACTTGTAGTTCCGAAGGTATGTTGGGTGATGTGTAATGAATGTTTGGTACAAATTTTGGAGTCTCATGTGGTTCGCATTAGAAGTTGTGGTATGACAGTAAACTTGATCAAGGGTATACTTAAGGATGAAGTCAACACACAAGTAATTGGATCAATATGCGATAAAGATATATTATTTGGATCATCATTCTAAGTGGTTCTGTAATAGGTCCACACCTATATGAAGGTTCTTGAAGGATTGCATTGGTCCGCATAACTTTCTATGTAGAGAATTCAAGCCAACTAAGTATAACTTTTTGTGTACATGTTTCATTTCAAAATATCAATTTTAATATATCAATTTCAATTTATTGATCTATCAAATTTGATTTAGATTGATATCAATTTCAATTTTGAATATTCATTACTGATGTCAATTGATATATCAATTTCAAAATTGATCTATCAATTCATTGACATATATATATTAATTCCAAGATATCAATTTATATTTTCATAAATTAAATTTTGATATCAATTTCAATGTTAATATATAAAATTTGATCTAGATTGATCTATATCAATTTTTGATATATAAAATTTGATCTAGATTGATCTATATCAATTTTGATATTAATTCATGTATCTTGATTTAAAATTTGATCTATATATTGAAATTTTAATTTTCATATATTAATTTCAAGATATAAAATTTGATATATCAATTTAGGTACATATATCAATTTAGATTTTGATAAATTAAATTTTGATATCAATTTCAATTTTCAAGATATCAATTTAATTTTGATAAAAAGATATCAATTTTTAATTTGTTATCAAAAATTTCATGATTTTAATATCAAATTTGATCTTAGATTGATATCAAATTTTCAATATTGATATCAATTCAAGATATATCAATTTCGATATTTTAATTTAAATTTTGATATCTTGATTTAAATATTGATATTACATTTTGAATTTAGGGTTTTAATTTATGTTTCAAATTTAGAGTTTATATCAGTGAAATAAGGTTGGGGTTTCAATTTCAAATTCAAGGTTTCAATATTCAATTTTAAATTTAGGGTTTCAATATTAGTGAAATTTAGTTAGAGTTTCTATTTGAAACTAATAGTTTTTCATTTCTCTTTCAAATTTAGGATTTTTGTTTCTCTCTCAAATTTAAGGTTTTTTTTTAAATTTTGTTTCAAATTTAGAGTTTTCCTTTTAGTTTGTCATTTAGTGTTTATATTTTTGTTTGCCATTAAACCTTTTTTAGTTTGTCATTTAGGGTTTTTCAATTTGGCATTTAGGGTTTAGATTTTAGTTTGTGATTTAGGGTTTCTAAGATTTCAATTTGTCATTTAGGGGTTTTCAGTTTGTCATTTAGGGTTTTTCAATTTGTCATTTAGGATTTAGATTTTAGTTTGTGATTTAGGGTTTTTAAGATTTTAGTTTGTTGTTTAGGGTTTAGATTTCAATTTTAAAATTAGATTTCAAATATAGAATTATTTCACATCTACACAAACAACTACAAAATATTTTTTTTAAACCTAATTTTTTATAGAAACTATTAATTTTTTTTACAAAAACTATTTTCTTACAAAAACAAATGATTTTTTTTTTTTAAATTTTAAATAAGAAGTTAAGAAGACCTACCTAGTTAAGAGGAGAGGAAGATTGGATTGTTGTTTGTGGATGGTGTTGAAAAGATAGAAGGCGCTAAAGGGAGAAAGCTCTTCGTTCAACTGAAATTTGGTCGAAATGATTTTTTTCTTTTATTTAAAGGGTTTCTAGCGAGAAAATTTTTGCCTAAAAATGTTTCAGGTATAACCTTTCCACCCAAAAATTGGCGTCCATGTAGATGTCACATGGATGCCAGGTGGTTTTAGGCATAACCTTTCTAGCCAGAAACTTCTTGCCCAAAAACTTTTCACTTAGAATTATTTAGTTGGTCAAAAGTGTGACATGGGTTTGATCTTTTACCCAATGACCCACAGTTGATTATAAAGTAAGTCACTAGTTCCTACCAAGCTAAGCATGACAAACTTTCTCAATACTATGACTTGGCCTTATCACTACTTCATCAATTCTATTCTTTCTCCATTAAGACTATCATCCGTAAAGATGATTGTCATGTGGATGCAATGGCGAGCACAACCTCCCTTGTTTGCTTCAATGATTTAGAAAATGATTATCATGTTGTTATTCACACATTTTTACTTGCCATCATGGACAATTCTCCCTAGACACTCTTTTATGTTATAATATTGATTATGAGGAATGGTACTTGCATATATTTATTTATTTGCATGATAGTACATTCCTGAATAAATCCTCTAAAAGTGCTCACACTTGAATTCAAAATCTCACAGCATGTTATATCATTCTTACTAATGTCTTGTATCATTAAGGATACAACATCCTCCTTCTCTATTGTCTATCTAAATTACCAATTGCCCTTCAAGAGGCCCATTCAGGCATGTGTGGAGTCATTTTGGTGGTAGGTCCTTAGTCCAAAAAATTCTTAAAATGGGGTACTATTGGCAAAGCATGGAACAAGATTCCTTTTATTTTGTTAAGAAATACCCTCAATGTCAACAACATAGTAATCTAATCTAAGCTCCCGCATAAGAACTTCATGCCCAAACATCTCCTTGGCCATTTTTCGTTTGGGGCTTGGATCTAATTGGTAAAATTTCTTCACCCTCCTCTCAGGGTCACACATTCATCATTACCATAATGGATTGCTTCATGAAATGGATTGAAGCTTTTCCACTTTGATCCATGACTATTGGTGATCTATCAATTCTTTCTTAATATTCCTCATTTTGAACTCCCTTTTGTCTTTGTTTCTAACAATGGGTCCTCATTTAAGAACAAGGATTTGAAGCAATTTCTCAAGAAATTTCACATTCAGCAAAGATTTTCTACACTAGACTACCCTCAGTCTAATAGTCAGGATAAGGCTTCCAATAAAACAATCGAACAGATTCTTTGTAAAACTGTGAATAAACATGGTAAAGATTGGCATACTCCACCCTCCTATGCATTATGGGCCTATTACACAAGCATTTGCACAGCTACTAGAACTACTCTGTACAATCTCGGGTATGGTGTCGACGCTCTCATGCCTTTGGAGCTAGAGATTTTGTCCTTACAGGTTTCACTTCAAGGCCTCATCAATGACAATACTTATCATGAACAATGATTGTAACAACTTGAAGTGATCAACAAGCATCACATTCATGCTCTTGAATATCTCCAAACCTACCAAAAACTCTTAATCACATCTATAATCAGTGATTTCTACATCATTCATTTCAAGTAGGAGATTTGGTTCTTTATGAGAATCAGTACAATGTGAATGCACCTGTTGGTGCCAAAGAAAAGTTCAGTCCAAACTACTTGGTTCTTTACATCGTCACCTCTATTTATGGTTCTAGAGTGTATGGCCTCTCTACGATGGATGGTAAGCCTCCTAAGGAACCTATAAATGTCATTCATCTTCATCATTTTCATGCATGATTCCTTTTATTTTATGTGACATTTATATAACATGATTATTTTTTAAAATTTTATCGTTGAACTTAACTCGTGTCATTCTATCATTGGCACAATCACTTTGTGCTATGATTTCCTTTGTATTTTGTATGCTAAATTAATATAAGATTCATATTCTTAAAACACAATGCATTAGTTCGTGTGGTGTTCCATATACCTTTTTGTTTCGTTTACACACTTTTTTTTAATTCTCAACATGATTTCTATTGTCTTGAATGCTTAGTTGTAGTTTTTATTTACAAATGGAAATTATTGCATTTTCTTTACCATGTTCATTTATTAATTGTGCAAATGATTAATTAGTTGAGTTCATTTCAATTGTTTAATTAGATATTTACAGTATTTAATTAGACAATTTCATTTTAAATTATTTGATTAAATCATTATAGCATTTAATTAAACAACTTTACACAAATTGTTTGATTAAATCTTAATTGCATTTAATTAAACAATTTCAAACATGTATATCATCCTCATGTGAAACATCATAAGCATGCATGAAAATAAAAACATCCATAACACATCTCATAACACATATGTATTGCCCAAAATGTTAAAATCTCACATATATCATATGTCCAATACATCATGTATAAAAATCCACCAGTGTATCAAAATGTGGTGTATATTTGCAAGACACATAATACAAAAATCTTGCATCAAGGAGACACGTGGCTAGCTGATCCCTCAGGTGCAGGTGGTTGATCTAGTTGAACGGAAGGCTTGCATCATGAAGCTATAAATTGAGAATGGGTCTGAGACCCACTCTATGTCTCTAGGCCTTTGACTAAGCCTCTCAGCTTTGTTGCGTCACCAGTGAGCTAGTGCTCACTCTATTGTAACCTTGCTACCTCTACTTGTAGCCTGTCTCCCTCTGCCATCAGTGCTTGCATCCTGGGATGGTCCAAGTCTATGGTCGGTGCTTCTAGCCCCTTTGGTGGTCAACCCTATTGCAATCCAACTAGATTTGAAGAGTATCACCTGAGGCCTTTGCATTCTATGCTCTCGTTATGGCCTTATCGCACTCTGTAGTAAACACTACTACCTATGCTACTACCTAGTCCTACTTAGCAGTGAGTGATGTCATCTAGGTAATAGCTTGGTCCCACTTCGTAGTCAATGACACAACCTCAGTAGTAGTCCAATCTCTGCGCACTTGGCCCTCCTCATATCTAGCTCTAAGTTATGCAAAAGGCTCAAAAATGTCTAGGTGTTTGGCAGTAATCTATTATGGTGTGTAATTGGCCCGCACACTATACTCTAGAAGCACCATCGACACCATCTCAGCAGTGACTTGACCTATAAAGTTGAGCCACTCTTGTGTACACACTGTAAAAAGAAAATAAAGACTCATCAATCACAACTCATTATATGATAATCAAAGCAAATAAAATCAACATCTAGTGTTCTCAAATCATAATACAAAAATCACAAAGTTCTCACCTGGGTCACTAATCTTCCAATCAGGGTCTATAGGAGTTATCGGTCTGGCAGACACTTTGATGGTGCTATCATGGGTGTGGTGGTTGCTATTATCTATTAGTGTAGAATATTATTGTTATTACTTATTAGTTAATAAGTAATTATGCATGTAAAACTAGACATGGTGTTAAGCCATCTTAGGTGGCTATGTGGCAACTTGGAGAGTTAGTCAAACTCATCCAAGGTATGTGGTGCCTCTTTCTTTCCATTTGGTGGAACAAAATCGCCACCTCTATTTGAGTGTTGAAGTCGACTTCTTAAGTGACCCAATCACCTCACCAGGCTATATATATGAACTTGTTCATAATACAATACAACCGGTTTTATTCCATTTTTGGGTACTCTCTTTTGCATTGCATTGTTCATTTTCTCTCACACAAGTTGAGCATGTGGTTGCTTGACTTCCATGACTTATCGATGCTGGTAAATGTTGCAGAGATTCCAGGGCAACATCAACATTATCAATGGTACTGTGGCGAGCCTAGCAGTAACTACGTTTCTCAAATCTCCATACATCGTCTCACTTGGTACCCCACTCATAGAGGGAAGTGGTTGCACCACTCGTAGTCGGGCTCTAGGCCTCTCCTCTTCAGTGGTTGCGCCCTCAGCTCTTTGCCACCACTGTCCTCCTATCGATAACTATGTAGCCTCCGCCTACTCCTCGTCTTCATTGGTTTCCTCCTCTCCTCTACTCTCCTCAACCTCTTAGGGACCCTGAGTCTCTAGTTGGGCATCTACTAGATAAATAACTAATAGTCACAATGTCCCCCACCATGCCACAAACCCTAGGGTCACTCCCACATTGTTTGCATCTAAGGCTAAACCTACATCCTCTGCCTCACCATCTAAGTTGCTTAGGGGAATGTCGATGATTGTCAGTTAGGGCTACTACCTAGGCCTAATGACATAGTGTGAGCACACATAGGATGGCACAATTGCAAGGGAACCCTACACCTACCCAAACTACCTCATCACCCACCCATAGTAGAAGGGCACAATGATGTGATCGAGGCAACTAATGAACCATCAATCCCTCTATATCCTAGCCATCTGGTGCCCCATACTAGCCCATGCCCTCATCTGTCAATAAGGCCTCTAGATAACATCTATGCTCACCAGCTTGTCAAAGGTTTGTTGCCAAAAGAGAAAGTCCCTAAACTATCAAAGCCGCCTTAGATCATATTAACACCCTCGTGGTATTTCCTTACTATCGTTGTGGGGTAACCCACCAACTATGTGCACGTGATGTGCTCAAACACCCACACCTATAATAGTGTAAGTAACCAAACTATGGCCCTCATAATAAACATAGCATATGAGGTTGTGGTATAAGTGGGCAAGCATGCTCCATCCCCATGCAAACACTATCTCCATATCCTCCATCACCCTGACGGTATGGACGAGGCCACCGTGTAGGTGTGTGCCTTGCCCATTCTGAGTGATGCACATGGCGATAGTGGCTATCATAATCCGTCAAACTAAGGGGATGAGCACTACTCCCTACTCTAGCCACCTCATATAAATATGCTCTGTGGTGTCCTCAGGCACGATCCGATCAATCACATACAACTGCCCCACCTGCACATAAGGCACCGATCATTACTTAATGATTTAAACCTAGTGACCTTGAATAGGTAGCCTAAGGAAGCAATAGACATCCTCCAAAGTCACAGTCGTCTATCTCATCAGTAGTCAGAAGACCAAGGCATCCGCATCCCACCTCTCCATCAATGCCATAAGCATTTGATTGTGAAATTACATCTCTGGCATCATGTAGACCTAGTATACACCTACTCAAGTAGTAACATAATCTCATCTTGAGACAATGCATCGAGACAGTCTCATAGCAGCACAAGAATACTCCCTCCCATGTGCTTGTGCATCATAGGTGGGTACTACAAAGCACGAAAAATAATATTACGTCAATTCTACATCATCAAAAATTAAATTCTAATTCCAAAAACCAAAAAATTAGCTAAGTCCTTTTACGACACATGTGCCCTCAGACACCAAAATGCTTTTTGGATGATAGTGCGTTTGATGGATGTTAGCACACCCTTGGGATGCCAACACTAATGTGAGATGCCTACACGCTACGTGGGTCCCATCGAGTGCAAAATGTGAGAAAAAATGACTAAATTCAAAATTTTCTATGTACCTCTCTCATGTTGAGACCCTACTCAACACGTTCTCTCAGCTAGTCCAACCTCATCCATTGAAAGTCTTGTTTTTGTGGCATTATTTTTGCTCTTGAAGTGTGCTGGGTGCTCAAATTTTTCTAAATTTGGTAAAGTTCAAATGAATAGTAAATTTAAATTTTTTTACTATATAGTAAATTTTTAAAATTTTTAAAATTTCTACAGCACCTCCTACATAAAAACCCTCATAAATTTTGGCTACAAACTCAAATTTTTGCATTGTTTCTTTTGTGCGAAGCCTAGCTCTACCCTCTTTCTTATGATATACTTTTTGTTGAGCAACTATTTTATGGCATAACCCTTTGGAGGGAATTTTTGACAAATTGTGGTTCCTAATACTATGGTTTTGTAAGTTGTTAGTTTGAGGGCATCATCCTTTCACCTAGAGAATTTTTGTGTCCTCTATAATATCCTTTTGGGTATTCTTTACATGATGTTATTTACTTTCAACATTTTATTTATGTACTTTAGCGTAGTTTATCATTTTGTGTCATCAACCTGCTAAAGTGGGGGCAAAATGTAATGTAAAAAATTGTGTACTCTCACAATTTCATGTTGTGTTTTCAACCCATTTTGGCATCCACTCCCGTAACATGTTTCTAGGGCCACTCAAGCCTAACCTTGGCATGTTTTCCCTCACTAAGGTTTTCCAAGATACAATATTACATTCTTTATTTTTTTGTTGTTCTAGAAACACATGTAGAATTCTAGATAATTTCCCCTAGACATCAACATGACATGTAAATGTCCACGTGATGCACTAGTGTCCTAATTTTTTTTTCAAAATTTGAATTGTTGCTTTCCCACCCAACTGACTAATTTTATTGGTGGTAACGCTCATCTAGAAAATAAATGCCTTTTGCAAGCAAATTTGACCCTTCAACTTCCCTCCCTTCCTCTATTAAAAACTAATTTAAAAATATTTGGTTCTTCCTTTTTGGCTCTCCATTCTAGTTTTTAGGTGCTCTCTCTTGGCTAGAATATCTCTCTTTCTCAACTTCTGTTGAACACATTGCTACAGCTTTTGCTAGGGTTGAAGCTCTCACAACAGGGATCACATTGGTGGCACATTGATTGAATCCTTCAAAGAGCTCACTGCCTCTCTTCTACATTGTGTGCTTGGTAATACCATTCTCATTGCATTTGAATGATATTACTGTAATATTTCTATTACATCTTCCATTATTTATTAGCAAATCTTTTGGTGTAGACCACCACCCTGTTTATCTTTTCATGCACACTATGTTATTCTTCCACATAGACAAGGGTTGATACTTAGATTTATTTATTGTCACTATTTTTATTTTCCTAGATACACTTTTATGTAATATTTTATAATATTGGCTATCTGTGGAGGTCGAAAGACCAACATAGGGGATTGACCTAAAGGAAAGCTCCCAAATAGCCCTAACCATTTTTCTTTGTCTTCTAGTTATGTGTATTTCAAGGACATTCACTCACACAGAGGTTTGCAAGTGTTTCACCTTTCCTTATCTCTATTTATTATTTTAAGAAATCAAATTTTATCATTTCAATGCATTTGTTTATTGTTTTTATCACTTGGAATGTTGCTTGTATTTTCTTGTTGCTTATTGTGCAGATTGAGTGACTAAAGTGAAAAGTTACATTTCTGGAAAGTTTCATTAGTGTACTAGTTGTACATATGACAACACGACATGAAAATGTATGCACAATGTGCTAGCATCTTAGACAACATCCTCCATCTTCTGGTGTCAAGTTCCATTTTCTATGATGTTCTCTATTTTGCATCTCTTTCTATAAATTTACATTTCATTTTCCAAAAAATAGCAGTTTATCATTTTCCCTTATGCTTTGTCTTGGCAAAAATTGTTCTTTTCTAAGTTTAAAGCATTTCTAGGATATCCTAGAGCTATTCTGTTCTTTCTATTTAGATAGCAGAAAAATACATTTCTTTTGAAACTAGTTTAATCCTAGCATAGTGCCATCAAAATCATTTAGTTAGAAAATGAGAACATTCTTAGCTAAATCAAATTTTTGCTCTTACACAAGGTGGCCCTAAAAAGTTTATAGCACACCCATAATGCGCAAAAGGAAAACACTATTAGGATTGGGATCAAGTGGAGGAGGGTTTTCCCTTCCTCTACCTCTTCCTAGTCTAGTTCTAGCCATGTTCTAATACTTTTCCATCTCAAAATCTAGAGGTCTCAATTTTATACACAAGTTCTTGGTTCTAATACAATATGCAATTTTCCCCAAAATCAAACCCTAAAAAAATGAAAGGATAACTTTTAGACAAGGCACATGCCATGCCTCTCAGATCAAGTTCATCACTAGTGAACTCCATAAATACTCGCATGCATCCACAAAAATTAAATTACCAATCAAGTTCCTTTAGAGGCCCTATGCTTATCCTTGGACCTTGTTAGAACTAAACTTGATTTGTGAACTCAACATGTCCTTGAGCCATGGGTTCAATTTACTAACCTACTACATTCAAAGACCAATACTTATCACGTATCCCATGATCAAATGAGCCTCATGTAATTGTCAAGATTTACTTGACTAATCCATTTCAATGCATAAGCCAAGTGCCACTTGGCCAATGACAACATCATGCATTGAGTCAAGTCCCTTGACTTTATTTATAGTTTTCCATACATGAGTCAAGTACCACTTGGTCATCATGAGTTCTTTTCATTGCATCAAGTGTTACTTGATCAATATCGAACCCAAGATGCACTTAAGACATGTCATGTTTTCTAGAACCTTTTGTTTTGTCTTTCAAGTCTTAGGAAAAAACATACAATCTCCTTGCAATAATTTGCTCCCTATTGATTGAATAGTCTTTCTATCTTTCATTTCAATCTAATAAGGGGACTCTACCAAGAGGGTTTCTCTTAGACCAAATAATCCTTTCAAGAATACTTACTCCCATATTTTGTTTTCTATGACTAGGTTTTTCTAAGTTTAATCATTCCATTATGGTTTGGTGCTATTGACTACCTTGGTTTAGTTACATTTATTTAAGAAGATAACATATCCGTACATATCCTTAATCATATTTAGTTAATAGATCTAATTTGCAATTCATATATAAGGCATGTATTTCAACATTTCAAAACTACAATAATTTTTACCTTTAGCATAAATACATGTTCATATTCAACAATATACATTTACCATTGTCATTCATTCATTATGTAACCTAAACTAGTAGAATAACCAATATACAAGTTAGGTGGAAATGAACAAATTTCATTCATATCATTTATTTACCATCATAGAACAAATTTCTAGTGATGTAAAAAAATCCAATAGAATTAATATTTTTTTCAACAAAAAAGGAAAGATTCACCAATGGAAATTAATAATTTTTTCCAAAAAAATGAAAGATTCACCAAGATTTTATATCTTTTTTTGGGGGGGTTCTTAAAGCTATCACTGCTCCAAATATGGGTTATCACAGTCAACCCTATGGTTACAAGTAGAGACCTTTCCAAAAGCATTATTTCTAAGATAAAACAACTCTCATAGTGGTGACAACGTCAACAAAGTGAGTAGTCCTTTAACCTCAAGACACTCAACAAGAACTATACAAAGAAACCCCAATATAGTCATAGGGTTAAAAGAAACCATAGACAAGTCTAATATAGTCAACAAAATAAGCTTTGCAATAGTAATGCAATCTATAAATGAGACTCGAACAAGAAAACCATTACCTTGTTAAGCATGAGACCCACTAGCCGAAGTCTAGTGGCCTTCTCCAAAATATATTTTCTAATTACTTGTTTACTTGGATAAAAACACCTTCTAGCGACCCTTGCAACAATCCCCTTCTTTTTTTTACAAAAATTCCCATAACTTAACAATTACAACTGCAAAGTCTACTTTCATAGATCCTAACAATTTCCATCTTCCTCTCCTTTTTCCACCATAGTAGAAGCCTATTTTAGGCATGATGGTGCCAAGAAAATTGCAAGAATATAGGCCATCAAAATTGCCCAGCCAACGACCTTCATGCTCTACCAAAACCACTTTCAAACTAAAACCAGAGCAAAACCAAAAACAACAACCATCCAAACCAAAACCAAACCCCCTACTAGCTTTGAAGGGTCAAGAGAAATTATCAAGGCCTCCAACAAAATACTCGTGCAAGACAGTTATTTCCACCACTACACTCCAACCAAGTGTATGATGATCCCTACACTTGTCAACTTAAAACAAATTAGTGTTATCCACGCATGCAAAATAAAGATGAAATCCATCAATAATAAATACATCAATAAACCTTTGTCAAAAATTCAAATGTAAAATTAAGCATTACAAATCAATGGATAGTGATGCAACATTCCTAATTAACCTACCAAGTTAGTACTATCAAATATGCCAAATAATCTGATAATAAGTAAAAAAATGCGTTGTATTGCTACAACAAACTAAGTACATGAAAATGGGGTTATAATAGTGCAAGTGCCTACACAATAATGCAAGGTGTTGTAGATGTTTGAGCAATGATGTAAAGTGTTAAGGCATTGCACAAGGGTTCATCTAGCACAGTGCTAGCATGTGTAAGAATATAAATTGTGTACCTTGCAATTTATTTTTACATGTTTTATGCTTACTCTAGTTTTTTCCCAATTTTCCCATATTGATCCCTTTCTAGCCTATTTTCCCTCTATTTAGCTTGTCCCCCTTTTTCATGTGTCTTGACCCCTTACTACGACCTATTTCTAATCCCTCTATTTCTCCTTTCCCCTTTCATGTGTCTTCACCCCTTCTTATAAGCTTCCTTGACAAATAAGCTACTCATGTTCTCATTTCCAAGGTGATTGCTCCAAAATTTAAATAATTTCTTATCCCATCCTATGACTAGCTTATTTTCACCTTATTTCTACCATAACTTTCACATATAAATTCCAATTGAGCTGAAACCACCTCATTGATCTTCTTGTGATCCATTTTTTCTTCTCATCCAAGTTTATCCTCCTCAAGATAGGGGACACATGTGCCCCTTCAATAAGGGTGGCACACATGTCCCACCACTTTTTGGCTCCAATAAATTAATGGAACCTTATCCTTCACCGACTAAGTTCAATTCAAGTGATTCCTACTCAAATTAACAAGATTTGACCCCCCAAAACCTATAAAAGGAGCCTTCCTATCACAAATTGAGAACACATTAAGATCACACTATTATTACACTTATATTACACTAGAGAATACTATTACATTGTGGATCTTTCTCATCCAATATTTGAATCTTCAGAGCATCTTCATCAAGCTTTGGAGGTCATTTATGTATCTTGAAGCTAAGGAGTAGCTTATGTGGTACTATTCCTCCCTCATTGTCATTCTTCTTCCCCTCATCCAGTTTCCCTTCCAATCCATCCTATTTTTTGCTAATTTGTTGTCTTCCCACTCCTATTCCATCCCTCTTCAAACCCATATCATCCTTGTTGAGCCCTATTCCCATTTTTCCTTCCATTTCTTTCTCCCACCAAACCATAGTTTCCTTCCTCGCATCTCCTAAGTGGTAAGCATGTTAGGGTTTTGATTTCATTTCAATTAGCAAATGGATTTTTAGATTTGATTTGTCATTGTCATGTGGATATATGTTTGAATTACCCATGAGGGGGTTGACCAAGGTAGCTTCCCCTTTAATCTAACCACCTTCAAGGTTCCTACTAATTTGTCTTGGTAGTCATTTGTGAGAGAATCAAAACATATCGAGTGGGTAGGACTATTTTAGTAATTGAACAACACAATGAGAAGAATCGCCCCTAAAAATTTAGGTCATTATACTAGAATGCCTACATCCCCACCAATCACCTCAACACAACTAAGCCCAAAGAAACACTAGTCATACAACCACCAAATTTACTAGGGAGTTTCCTTACACTCCGTCAAACCTATTCATCTTCTTACTTTCTATGTTTATCAAATCTAGGGTTTCAAAAATCATATTTCTCTCCTTTTTGCATGCATTTTCTTTGTCATTTTACACTAGAGATTTTATTGTTATTTCCTCATTTTTTGTTGTTTCTAGCACATATAGGCACCCAAACTCACTAGATTTTATATCCTTACCCCTCTACCTAACAGATCTAAAAGTTTGACCTAATTTGGAGCTAGTTCACTATATCAACACCCCCTATATTCCCTCTAATGCATCTGTCCTAGGACACTTACACCCAACAAACCCATAGGGGCACATTTCTTATGTTCCAATTTGACCAAAAACTTTTGCATCAACTTCAAATCACCATTTCTAACATTTTTCTCACTATCCCAACTAAATCCAGGTTCCTCTACATCATTTTATTTCCTATTTTCTCTCATCCATAGTTTCATGTTTCCTACTTGTCTTATCTAGTTTACATTCCCAACTTCATGTGATAGTTAGTGTTGGAATAGTTGAAGATAGACTTTCATAGGCATTAATTTATTGCACACTCAAAAGGAAAAGAGTAAACACAAATAAACACAAACCTCTTTTATTTTCCTTTCATTTTGGTGAGCCCGTTAGTTCTTTCTAGTTCTTCCTTCTATTTACATGTTAGATTAGCCTTTCACTTGCATAATTATTATCCTTTTTTTTCTTTGGTTTCCCTAGTTCATACCACCTTGTCATTCTTTTCAGAGAGTTAGAGCTTATCCTTCTTAGACAATACCCTATCAAAGCCCTCATCTTAACCCAACCATGGCTAGTTCTTCCTCTCTTTATGAAAATGAGACTATTCCTTTCTTTCCAACTATAAATAATTTTGACCAAGAGGAACAACTTGACCTCCACCAATGAATGAAGATTGTATCACAAATTCAAGAGGTTAAAATATCATTAATCTAGAGGTTGTCCCTATTCCTTCTGAGCTTTTTAACTCTTTTGGCAATCTTATTGTTAATAATCTTACAAGGATAGAGGTTATGCAAAATAGTCACATTGTGCATGCTAATGCCCTCTCTTACAATATCGTTTAATTCATGGAAGGTATGTCATACACCTTTCCTTCTAGTATTTATATTCCTGTATCTTCTTCTTCTTCTATTCCTTCTTATGGTATCCATCTTGCTTCCTCACAACCTATCCTCCAACCTAATACTCAAGACTTTACCTTTCCATATATCCCTTTCCCATCATCCCCTACCTCTCTTCCGTTCATCCCACCTCATTCTATCCCACCCACTTCTCATCCTACTCACATCCCATCTTACATCAATTTGTTCATGACTACTACTACTTCTCCTCATACTAATGACATTGTTCATTCTTCCCCCTTTCCTTCTCATCCTCATGGGACTCATTACTCCTATCTTCCTTCTTGTCCTATAACTACACCATTTTTTCATATTTTCCTTCACTTTCTTAATTCTTTTCTTATATGCATCCTTCACCTTCCCCTTCTCATTCATCAACTAATCTTATCATGCCTCATCTTTTGCACTCTCTAAAACAAATGCAACAAAAACTTGATGCTTTGCCCACCAACTCAAGGGAAGAGACCATGGGTATTCACCATAATCCTCTATTATATAATATCTTGGTACATCCCTTACCCCCTAATTTTAAGGCACCGTGCCTTCCATGCTATGATGGCAAAGGAGATCCTACTATACATATTTGAACTTTCTACTTCTTTTGTCTAGACTATGTTTATGGCAATCACATTGTGTAAACTCTTCCCTCATTCACTCAAGGAACATGTACTTGAATGGTTCTATTCTCTACCACATGCTTCTATAAGAAACTTTGAAATGATAACCAAGGCATTTACCAATCACTTTCAAATTCAAATTTCTCTTGAAGTGAATTTCACTGATCTTATTCATTGCATGCAATGACCTCAAGAGAAAGTGATTTTGTCCTTAGATAAAAATCAAGTTTGGCAAAGATGCATTATCATTTCCTAGACATAGAGATTCAAAGAGTTTTCATGGACAATCTTTAAAAAGATAATGTTTTGAAAGTATAAAACTTCTGCAGACCTATGTGCAACACTTAAAGACTATGAGACTAAGATGGATAAGGTTAGCAAAGCTTCTACAACCACAAAAAACAACAAATTTACTAAACCTAATAAGAAACCATTTACAACTAACAACAATAACATGAAAGAGGTGGTGAACATGGTATCCACAACCACCCCTCAATTGTCTACCATATCTCCTCCCACATCATCATCTTCTTCTAATGCCATCTCTCTCGAACCTAGACCCCCTTAAAAATTCATTAGGCTTGTGGATTCATATCAAACAATCACAACTCAAGCTCTTTCAACAAACCTTCTATAGCTTCCTCTAATTTGACCCTTAGGTACATTTGTTCCTCTCCCTAGGAACTATGGTGCTAATGCATTCTGTCAATATCACAAGGATCTTGACCATGACACTAAGAGATGTAAGGGCTTGAAACATAAGATCCCAGACTTGATAGACAATAACCTCATTCATGTTAATGGCATAAATGACAAAAGGAACCCTTCCATAGCACCTCCCAACAAAAATCTCCAAATTCTCACAAACCCCTTTCCTCATAATTTGAATAATATTGACCCCATACACAACCCTCCTACCTCCAATGAAAACATAGACACAACATTAGACACCCCTAAGGACATGACACTTTCATTTGAGGATATGATTGGCATTATAGTGGAATAGTCAACTGATGGGGGTTCTATATCTTCTCATTCATTTGCAAGCATTCCCATGAGCACATTCATAGACGATGAAGTACTAAATAAAAATTATCACAGACCCTTGTACATTGATTGTATTGTTAATCACAAGTTTTATGAGGGGATTTTTATTGATCCTACATACTCTTTCAATATCATTACTAAGGAATACCTCTATAGTATTCAAGCCTATCACGAATCATATCCAAAAGTTCTTAGGCATAACCTTAAAATGTTATAATGGGACATATGTGGAAATAAGAAGGATTATTCAATTCATCGTAATTGGTGCTAAAGCTGTGGAAGTCCTCCTTCATGTTATATCTATTTTTGATTTCTTTGACATCCTTCTAAGAAGACCATGGTTGTGAGCATACAAAGTTGTCCCACCAATTTTATGCCATTGCCTTAAGTTTCTTAACAAAGATAGAATAATCGCAATACCCCAATTCATCTTTAAACTAATATCCACTAAGGCTAATTTCACCATGGATCATTTCATTCATAATCCTAAGGGTGCACCTCATCACTGACATGATACAATGTTTAACGAATATGCATATTACATAGAACACATAGGTCCATTAATGGCAATCCTAACTATACACATGTTAAGTCTTCTAACCTCAATTTAACCACACCCTCACAATAGATCATACACATAAGATTTATCATCCTTCATCTTCACATCACCCTTCTTCTCCACATTCTCCTTCCACTAACCCTCCTCATTTGCATCAACTTAGGGGCCTCTCTCATCCTCCCATAGCTTGTTCTCAACAAGGTAAGCCCCTACCCATGACTAAGATCCTCTCTAACTCCTTTGCCTCCTCACCAATCATCATCTCCATCTTCTAAAAATTATAAATGATGTTCTCAACCATATCATTTTCCTCCTCCACCCCTTTCCCCTACAACACTTATGCCTCTCTTACTCAACCTTTATCTTCTTCTCTTCCTAGACCACCTCTCATGATTCCACCCATACCCCCATCTCATCTCCCCCTTCCTCCTACTTATCCAACTAGAGCCAAAAGCCTTTTCCTCTAACCCCCAAGGTAATTTGGAAATAGCTTACTCCCCCTTCACATCACTCTCCTTCTCAGCTCTCTTCTTTGTCCAATCATCATCTTTCATCCACTTGTCCTTTAAATCACAGTAGCCTCCTTCCAACCTTTCCTCTTCATAACATACTGGACTCCCTCATCTCCTTGTACTTCCACTCCTGCTCATCACCCATCTTCTAGCTAAGACAATTCTCCACCTATGTCACCTCAAGATATGATCATTGATAATACTCTTATTCCATGACTTGAGGCTCTTACCATTAACTCCCCTCCCTCACCTTCATCTTGCACTCCTAGTCCATCTTTGATTCCCTCTCCACCATCTCTATTGTCCCTTCATAACGTTCCACCTCCACCCCATACTATGTTTGACTCCATCACTAATATACTTCCCCTTACATCCACATTCACCGCTCCTACCAATGCAAATAATTTTTCTAGTGCCTCTTTCTTAGATAATGATTTGATGGCCAATGAGCCCCTACCCGGTGGAGATTGTATGAGTTCTTTCTTGTACATATAGATTTTGTTTTTGATGATTGTCTCATTCTTCTAGTGTTTTCTCGTGTGTTGTAATTTTACGTACTTTATCATTTTTTTGTATGTCCTATCTCTTTTACATATTTCCCTTCAAAGTTGTCTTCCTTCTTTTGGTGCATATTCCTTTGTTAATAAGCATGGGGATGATGTAAAGTACAAGGGACTTACCACCCTTTTTCACGTTGGCTCGACCCTGACTTGCTTTCATGTTTTGTCTCTTTAGGACTTTCACATCCCTTTTCCTTCTATTTATATTTTCAA
Source organism: Cunninghamia lanceolata (assembly GCA_027924645.1). Classification (NCBI taxonomy): domain Eukaryota; kingdom Viridiplantae; phylum Streptophyta; class Pinopsida; order Cupressales; family Cupressaceae; genus Cunninghamia; species Cunninghamia lanceolata. The sequence goes on from BSBN01000066.1 coordinate 8,951,106, forward strand.
TCTTCTCTCATTCTTGTTTTTTTACTTTCCTCTTTTATTCCCTACATTCTCTAAACACTTCTTGGGCATGATATAGAATTATAGGTCTCACTAACAACACCCTTAGTTTATGCACACAAAATCAACCAAGAATTTTTCTACACCCCCTTCCTACATACACATGCCTTGTCACATACCTACCTTTTTCACCTATGTTATTTATAGTCACCTCTATAAGTTCATCACATTGCCTTCTCTTACCCACCATACAACTTGCCATGATGAGTTCATAGTCATTAATCCTTCAACTTTTAAGCCCCTCAACTTGTCACTATAGCCATTGCACTCATATCTTTTAGCCTCAAAATACATCATCCATATGCTAAGTATAAAACCCATGATCAAGTCTATGCTTGGTTATCTTTCCCCTTCTACATTCTTGATACTCAAAATTCATTCGTGACTCCTAGAATCTTGTAGTAGATCACTTTTGCCCTCTTTCCTTGTCTAGTATTTAGTGCCAAAAAGCATGCCAATGTCCATACTCATTAAAAGACATCCCAAAAACAAAGCAAAAGAAACAATAAAAGCACGCAAGCCTAAGAGATGAACATTAAAGCTCTATCAAGGCAACTCAAAGGCAATTTTTTCAAAAGAAAAAGCAAACAAATCACTCAAGTAGCTCAAAATGTTCCTTCTTCGTTTGCCCCCTTTCTATTATCGATCTGTCTATAAGTCAGGATAAGCTTTTGAACTAGGGTGACTTTCTTCCTCTTCTCCTAAACGCATGACCTAAAATTGGACAACTACATTAGCATTCCTTTTCTCCATCCTTCCATCTCCCAATCCTACTTACACAACCCACTCCCTCTTTCTCTCTCTCGAAGTTGATCTTAGTCCCTAAATCCTTGAGTAAATCATGACAAATATTTTATTACTATCTACTCTTTAGCATTCACATTCCCATACCATCTACCTTCTCATTTACCACTATTCCCATACCTTCCTCCTATTGCTTCCACTACAAATTACAGCATACACAAAGATGGATTACAACAAACTTCTAGGTTGTCTAGTGCATAAATTTTGAATCACATCAAAAAACCTACTAACCTACTAGAATCACCATTAATTCTACTAGAGATCTCTTGTTCTTCCTTGGATTTTCACTTTGCATTCCTCTTTTGGCTTTCTCTCCCATGTTTTTTCTAATAATGTAGTACTCATTCTTATATTCAAGATTTCCTCTTTAGTCTTGGCCTCTTTCCTACTTTCCTTGTCCGCTTGCCTTTGGTTCCACTCTTCTTTCATTTCTCTTATCCCTTGCTATTGCTCTTGCTAGTATCCTCTTACTTTATCTTTACTTTCCCTTGATGACACTCCATGTCTTATGACAAGTAGAGGAGGACGATTCATACATTAGGACTAACTCTGCCCACATAGAACAAAGATATACCCAAATAGCCAAATGTTTTTACCATTTCACCCTTTTTTCTTGATTGTCATCATTAACATTATTATCATTGTCTTGGCCCTATCCTTAGGTGGCTACCTTACAATCCTTGTTGTCTTGATGATTGACCAGTTTTTAGTATCTAGTATCCATTTTCCATTTTCCATTTTTCTTTACCAAGATACCATTTTTGGTAGGTCACTTCCACTCCCTTTCCTATTTCCTCTTTCTCTCTCTCCTTGATTCTTCTTTGGGTAGATATTCGTATCTCTCCCCAAGTGGTTGGTTCAAAGTTTCCTATGTGATATAGTATCTATGTTGTAGTCTAGTCTTAGATAGATTTGTGTTTGATTTGCATTTCATTCCCTATATATGCTTTCATTTTCTCTGTGTTGTTACCTACCTTTTATTTGCATACAGTGACTACTCTCCATGGACCCTTTTGTAGGATGAGGTACAATTGTAAGAATAAAGACCAAAGACATATCTAAAGCCAATGTCTCTCCTTTGGTAAAATGTATCCTTGATATTTCATGATTATGCATATGCTTTATTGTACTCTTACTTTAGTGAGTTTCTTTCCTTTAGAGTGTCATAAGCCCACTAAAGTGGGGGCAAAGTGTAAGAACATAAATTGCATACCTTGTAGTTTATTTTGACATGTTTTGTGCTCACTTTAGTATTTTGTCCAATGTGCCCATTTCGACCCCTTTCTAGCCTATTTTCACTCTCCCTTTAGCTTGTCCCCATCTTCATGTGTCACTCTACCCCTTTCATGTGTCTTGACCCCTTGCTAGGACCTATTTCTTATCCCTCTATTTCTCCTTCCCTCTTTTGTGTGTCTTCACCCCTTCGTATAAGCTTCCTTCACAATGAAGCTACCCATGTTCTCATTTCCAAGGTGATTGCTCCAAATTTTAAATGCTTGCTTATCCCCTCCTATGACTAGCTTATTTTTACCTTATTTCTTCCATAACTTTTGTATCTAAATTCCAATTGCACTGAAACCACCTCGCTAATCTTCTTGTGATCCATTTTTTCTTCTCATCCAAGCTTATCGTCCTCAAGATAGGGGACACATGTGGCATATGTGTCCCACCCTCCTTTGGCTCCAAGAATTTAATACAACCCTATCCTTGGCCGACTAAGTTCAATCCAAGTGATTCCTACTCAAAATAACAAGATTTGGCTAGTAAAAATCTATAAAAGAAGCCTTCCTATCGCACATTAAGATCACATTCATATTACACTAGAGCATACTATTGCACTATGGAGCTTTCTCATCTAGCCTTTGAAGCTTTGGAGCCTTGAAGTATTTGTTTATCTTTGGAGCATCTTCATCAAGCTTTGGAGCTCATTTATGCATCATCTTCAAACTAAGGAGTAGGTTGTGTTTTCCTACTCCTCCCTTATTGCCATTCTTCTTTCCCTCATCCAATTTCCCTTATGATCCATCTTATTTTTCCCTACTTTGTTGTTTTCTCTCTCCTATTCCATCCCTCTTCAATCCCAGATCATCCTTGTTGAGCCTTGTTCCCATGTTGCCTTCCATTTCCTTTTGCCACCAAGCCCTAGTTTCCTTGTATCTCATAAGTGGTAAGCATGTTAGGGTTTTGATTTCATTTCAATTAGCAAATGTATTTTCAAATTTGATTTTAGTTTATTATGTCATTATCATTGTCATGTAGATCTATGTTTGAATTACCCATGAAGGGACTAACCAAGGCAGCGTCCTCTTTGATCTAACCACGTTGCAGGGTGCCTATTAGCAAACTTTGTCTTATAGATGATTTGTGAGAGAATCAAAATAGATTGAGTAACTGGAATTGTTTTAGGAATTGATTAACACACTAAAAACAATCATCCCTAAGATTTTAGATGATTTTGTGGCAATTCACCAATGCCCTCACTAGCCACCTCAACACTATTGGCTTAGAACACTCGCACCCCCAGTGGTCACCGCGACACAACTAACCCTAAAGAAATGTCAATCATACAGCCACCAAATTTACCAAGGATTTTGCTAACACTCTATCAAACCTATTCATCTTCTTACTTTCTCTTTTTCATTAGATCTACAGTTTCAAAAGTCAAATTTTCTCTCCTTTTTGTATGCATTTTCATTGTCATTTTACACTAGGGGTCTTATTGTTCTTTCGTCATTTTATATTGTTTATAGCACCTATAGGCACCTAGACTCACTAGATTTGATATCCTTAGCTGTGTACTTAACAAATTTGAAAGTCTGAGGTGATTTAGAGCTAGTTCACTATACCAACACCCCTTGTATTCACCCCAATGCATCTGCCCTAAGACACCTGCACTCACTAGACCATAGGGGTGCATCTATTCTGTTATGGTTTTACTCATAACTTTTGCAACAACATCAAATCACCATTTCCAACATTTCCTCTCACCATCACGACTGAATTGAGGTTCATTTGCATCCTCTTATTTCCTATTTTCTCTCTTACATAGTTTCGTGTTTCGTACTTGTCTAGTCTTCATTCCCACCTTCATGTGATAGGTGATTGTTGGACTGGTTGGAGATAATCTTTCATAGGCATTAATTTATTGCACGCTAGATAGGAAAAAGAGTAAACAAATATAAACTCAAATTTCTTTTATTTTCCTTTGAGCATCCATGTAGTGTGCATTATTCATCTTGGCATTGCACTAGTGCAAAAGTGTTTGTGCAAGGGATGCATCATGTGCAAGATACTTCAAAGGTCCTCCATGCTATATGTTGCCTTAAAGAGTCTCAATCGAGCGAAGCATTAGATGAGGGCACCAAATCCAAGGTAAACCATTTGAATGGTGCAAATCAACTTGTGATAGCACAATGATCTTCACGTTGCACATATTACACTATTCATGTATCATGCTTATGTCGTAACACTTATCTGCTAATCTAGGGAAAGCCTATCAAAATGCACAAATGTGGCATAGAATACTATGGTTGTGCCAAGAACTATTAAGAGTATTGCAATTAGGTGGATGCCCTTGAGAGACCCCCTTCATGCTTGGATCAATTGACGAACTTTATTGTCACCCAAGTGTTAAACTTGCTTTTGGGTTTATTCTTCTTGAGATAAAAACTAATCTTTATGGATAACGTGAGGAAGTTTGGAATTCCTTCCCTTACTCTATGATCAAAGTGAACTTTTTGTAGTGTTTTCATTTTAAGGTGGACCTTTTCTTAGGGCATTATCACTAATTACTCCTCCTGTTAATGGATCTCTCTTAGTTTTGAAGTAGACCTCTTGCATGGCATTGATATTAGGTTTAAGTTCATTTTGGTGGGGGTTTTATAAATGGTTTTCTATGACATATATTGTCTTTATCATGAGAATGCTATTTTACCACACTTGTTAATACATCCTTCCCCATCCATGTAGTAGGGAAAAGATTACACTTGCAAATTTGTAAGGAACAATTCGATTGCATCATTGGAATTTTGTTGATAAAACTTATCACCATAGGTGGTTTGTATAAGGAAGAATGAGATTAGAGGTTAAATTGTGGTTAGCAAAGTTTCTTTTTAAGGACTTTTTGTGAAGTTGATAAATGAGAGGATTGTAACTTGTGGTTGATTTGGGATACAATAAGTTGGAATTAGTTTCCATCTCTAGGTTGAATATTGAAAATTTAATGAGTTATATATTCCCTTTATGATATTTTAGATTGTATAAGATTAGTTTTAAGGACAATATTTGCTAATTTGTTTAGTAAAAGGGTCAATTAAGACTGAGATATAGTAGTGCCCAATAAATCAAGAAGATACATTGTATTCCTTTTAGTGTGAATAGAGATCTATTATTGTGAGAGCTTGCAAGGAGTCTAGTGAAAGGTCTATGTACTAGGTTCTTATGAGATTAGTTATGTCAAATGCGCTTTGATAGTGAATGACATTTGAACATTATTTGGTGATGAAGTACTAAGCTTAGAGGTTCCTATTGATTGCCTCTTAGAGTATGTTGGGTGATTTATCGTGAATATTGATTTGAATTGGTGATTGAAATCATCTAGGATTTATGTAACCTCTTAGTCCATAGGTATGATGTTAATGTTATATGTTTAAGTGATTGACTATTAGCTCAAATGTTTTACACCTTAATTAGGTCAAGAGTCCCATTCTTCCCTAAATTGCAAGAATGGATGTTTATTTGATTTTTGAATTTAAGAGTTGTGAAATTATGATGCAATCATACTTGTGTGAAGTGTCTTTAGATTTGTGCGTGTGTCTAGGTCGTGCATTCATGATAACCCTTGAAGGCATCACTTGCAAATGTTATAAAAATTTGTTATAAGAACTAGTCACTAGTGGCAAAGTTGTCAAAGGTCACTTATTCCCAAGTCATGCACAACACACATTATGAGTGCATGATCTAGTTGAGCCGAAATTGTCTACATCTATAAGTTCCTAGGAGAATTGCATAAGTCTTATTCTAATATTGTAATATGTGGAGGGAAAGGATTACTAAATTTTTTAATATCTAAAATAGGGAAAACATCCTTCTTAAGGGGGCAAAAAAAAATTATAAACATTTTTTTAAAAATCCAATAAGGTATAGATGCGATCTTGTAATAGATTTTTTTTAGTATTGTCAATGACAAGTAATTGTGTCGATGTCAACCTCGCTTACATTCAAAGTGGCAATGCTTGGTTGAGTATCAAAAGAATTCAAAAAACAAAAAAAAAACTACTTTAGGAAGTAATTCTACCTTTTGAATGGGATTATTGATTAGTAAAAGGGTACAATCTCGCCCAACTATACATGAAATGGACAACAAAGTGCAGCTAGTAAATATCAATAAAACTAGAGATTCCATTTGGCAAAGAAGTATTGGTAAGGGCAAAATCCTTTAAGCATATGCCCAACATGCTGAAAACAAGTTAATCCACCAATCCTAGGAAAATGAGGAGCAATATGAAACCATGTCGATCAAATAAATCATATGCCTCAGTTATGTTGGTTCAAAGCATGAAAACACCCAACCCCGTGTGGTAGTAGTTAGATTTGAAATTGGCAGACATCTCAATTCCAAATTTGATGTCTTCCTTTGAAGAAATGGCAATTGTCAACACTGGTATAGATGGTAATGCTTTTTCTCTATTGTGTTGGCAAGGCCTCACAAGTTTTGATAACAGCTCTACATGGTTTCATAAACATTGTCATCTACTCACATGTACATTATGTGTTTGTAAGGATGCAACATATGTGCCAACATTCGCATTTTGGTGCGAAGGGACAAAATAAGTGTTCAATGAATGAGGTGCAAAGTATAGAATACAGTTTCAAGAAGGGAAGGGAGAAAGTCAAGCAAAAAATAGATCTCATATGGTATAGAAGTTTTAGTAGGGGCATGATCTATTAAACACCTCTAATGTGTCAAAAACATGTAAATCCTCCAAAGGATGTAAATGGAGCTAGAGATGAAATCATGTGACAAATAAGTCAAATGCTTATTGCAAAATAGTTTGCAATACTCAGAGAAGGCTTTCCAAAAGCCAAAGATGTGTTTGTGAGTACATGTGCATGCACATCTACAAGAGTGAACATGTGTGCACGTGTGCACACATGCGCATGAGCATGTGGATGTATATGTGTGTATTTTGTGTCTGCGTCTCTGTTTATGTGTCTCCTTATCCCAAACTGAACTATTTAGAGAATGTAATTCTTAATGCATGTTTGAGGAAAACCATTTCTTATTCTTAATGAACAATTGAGCAACACCATTTCTTGTTCTTGATGCAAATTTCTATATTTTCCTTCTGGCAGTAGCAGGTAAATAGGTATCATATAACATATCATTTCCTATTTAACCATAATAAAGAATTTTATGTATATTGACCCTTTAATACTGCACAAAGATACATTATTTGCTTCTTGGTAAGTAGAGAATTTTATTCTTAATGAATGCTCGAGCAACACCATTTCTTATTCTTAACACACGTTTCTAGGTTTCCTGTTGGCAGCAGCAAGCAAATAGGTATCATAGAACATATCATCATTTCCTATTTAACCATAATAAAGAATGTTTTATTTTGGACACTTCAGCACTACAAAAAATTTAACACAATTTGTTCTCTTGGTAAGTAAAAGACGTTAAATATCTCCATACAAAAATTTCTTTTTCTTTAGGGCTTCATTAATGGGGTGATATTCCAAAGAATTAGTGGGAGGGATATTCACAGTAACAATTATAAATTTAATGTCCACGTCTAAAACAAAGTTCACCATGATAACATTTTGGTGATTTGATTGATTCTGATATCTTAAACAAATATTACTCCTAGTTGTATAGACTATTAAATCATAAGACTGCAACAATTATAAATTTAAATGCTCACTTCTTGTCATTCATAAGTGGAAGTATCTCAAGCCCTTTTCCAGACATTCGCAGGCTGCTGTCAATGAACTTTCCTGCTGCTGCATCTTGAGATTGAGACTGAGATAGCTTGTGTCTCACGTAACCATAAAAAGTGCAACCTAAGAGGGTAATTGCACATCCAATGGCATTCAGAATAGATATAGGATTGCGAAATATAAACCATGATACCATTATTGCTACTGCCACCTGCAGCATGAAAAACACAAACTTTATCACAAACTCATCTTGCATTCTTGGTCAAAAAGTAAAGCACATCAGACTGAAAAGGAAATCAGTTGCAAACAAAAAAAAAAATCTAACTCACTTTCATATTCCCTGCAACATTGAAAGTGACTGCAGTTGTGGAGTGAATAACATAAAAGATTGAAAAGTTCAGACAGAAGGCAAAAATGCCAGAGCTAAATATTATAAATAATGAGCTATAAATTGCATCATGAGTTTGCAGCCAGTTCAAAACACTAGCCCCTTCAAGCACCAAAGCCGGAGCAGCCAAGATCATAGTTGCAAAAGGTGCCATATAATACACAGTATTGATACTGCAAAGACAAAATAAACAGATAATTAGAAATGCCTATACCATTTCTCAAAATTCTTGGAATATAAGGAAAAAATTGAATATATTGCCCTTGAAGAAAGCTCATAACCAACTATTGACTGTCCATAGTACCATCATGTGAGCTGAGTTGATGGTAACTGAAATACAGGAAAACTAACCAACCTCACAATAGTATATGGAACTACGGTCCTGAAAAAAGCACTGTTCCAAATATCTCATTAGAAATAAAAATACAACAGTGGAACTGGTGAAGATGTCCTGGAAGTATTGGATAGGAGCAATGTGTTGAGCCTGGCTAGGACTCGCAAATCCTAGTCCAAGTCAGGCTCAGTGAGTCAACAGCCAAGACTCGCAGACTCAGCAAGTCTTGGCTGTCAGGTTTGGCAAGTATGTGAGCTGAGTTCAAAATGGAAACTGAAATACAGGAAAACTAACTAATCGGACAATAGTATACGGAACTAAGGTCCTGAAAAAAGGCACTGCTCCAAATATGTCATTACAAATAAAAATACAACAGTAAAACTGATGAAGATGTCCTGGAAGTATTCAATAGGAGCAATGTGTTGAGACTCAGCTAGGACTTGCGAATCCTAGTCTGAGTCAGGCTCAGTGAGTCTGCAGCTGAGACTCGCAGACTCAGCAAGTCTTGGATGTCAGGCTTGGTGAGTATGTTAGCTGCGTTGAAAATGGAAACTGAAATACAGGAAAAGTAACTAATCTGACAATAGTATATGGAACTAAGGTCCTGAAAAAAGAACTGCTCCAAATATTTCATTACAAATAAAAATACAACAGTGAAACTGATGAAGACATCCTGGAAGTATTGGATAGTCATAGGAGCAATGTGTTGAGACTCAGCTAGGACTCACGAATCCTAGTCTGAGTCAGGCTTGGTGAGTCTGCAGCTGAGACTTGCAGACTGAGCAAGTCTGCGCTGTCAGACTTGCCAGCTGACAGACTCAACCAAGTCTGAAAAAAATATTAACTTGAAATTTTCAAACCATTAAAAACATCTTTCATATATTATTAATATTACTTCTTTAATTGCTGAGTTTTTCCACCGAGTCGAAAAACAGCTTGCCAAGTTTTTTGCTGAATCTGAGTCTCAACACTATGGACAGGAGCAAAATTGGATGTCCCCAAAGAGAGAGCTAAGAAAACCCCTTGTCACAAGTTGGCCACTGTCCTTTGCCGCTAATCCTTCTGTTGTTTCATGGTTTACCATCTCCCACTTTCCACTCTCAACTGAATTTGCACACATCCATATTAACTGAACTCCACCTGCTCACCTTAGTCCTTCAAGGGAAAGAGATCATATCACAAAAGAACTCAACTGACTACAAAAGGGAGGGGCTCAACCACTTAGTCAAGTCTGCACTTGCACCCTCCCAAGTTTCATTCAATTTCAGATGCAGTTAGCTTCTCTTTGCTTCACTCGAATGGAGGATACATAACACTTCTATTATCTCATTCATTTCTTGAGTATTCTTATTTATGTGACTAGGAGTATCTTCTCTAAAGCATTACACTGCTACTATAGCAAAAGCTCCTTTTCAAATCATTTTCTCCATGTGATGTGAGGATACTAACTGGATTGGTGGAGCCTGCTAACCTCAAAGTATGTGCTTCCTCTCTCCTAAGTAGAAGCTCATAAATTGCTGATCCAACATTGCCCAAAGAGTACCTAGTCAGAAGCTTGACTTCTAGATTCTAAAGCACTCAGAAGAACAAGGAAGTTGTCTTCACGCAAGAGTCACCAAACAAGATTGTTGACATTTCAAAGTAGCTATTTTTAGCTATGGATATTTTTAGAGGATTGCCATTCAAAAGTGGCTTTATAGGAGAGTTAATCTCAATCATAGTATTTTTAGTTGAAATCTTTTTTCAGATTCCCTTAGAAATAAACTATTTTGGATTAGTTCATATATTGAGCTTGCTTAACTTGCAAGCAATCTGTTTTCAGCAGAAACCTCAATTATTTTATTTTTGTATTATCAGCAATAAATTACATTCCCATGCAAAATATGCAACTAATTGATTGAATGAGCATGCAGTTTTGTGTAAAACTTATAAATAAGTGTTTTATGCACACTTAGATTTTAGCCAATGGTAATTTTATGCCTACTTGTTGCTGAAATTATTGGTCAAGCTACTTGTGTATTGTCTTATGTGTTGGTTTGTTAAATTGAATAGAGCTTAGTAACTATTGCAGGCTTTGTATTGCAGTCTTCATTAATGTGAATGTTGTAGTGGTGTATGCAACTTCCAATTACATGATTTACAAAATTTTGTCTCTGATTACTAATCCAACAATTGTGTTCACTCTTTCTCGTAGTTACAAGACTCGCCTAAACTCGGCAAGTCCCGAGGCGAATTGGTTGAAACAAGGCCCGGAGACTCAGGGACTGCGTACCCGATGAGTCTGGTTAGACTCACTGGACTCACCAAGTCTTGTTTACAAAGCTTGTTCGTGACAGTAAAGTGGAAAACTAGAAAAAAAATCAAAATGTTTAAACCTAAAACACGTAAAATGATCTTTAACACTTCAAAATGATTTCATTTCATTTGCAAGCACAAGCAAGGAGAAAAAAAGAGAATTGAAGCTAAAAATACAATCCATTGAAACAAAAACTGGCAAATATATTGGCAGCAAACATAGTTAGGGCCTAATTACTACTATATGGCTTTGACACTTGCATTTTTGAAGGGTTTGGAGGACTTTGGAGCTTAGTAATCTCCATAGTTAGAGTTCTAGGGTTTAGTCTAGGTTTATGTTACGAGGGAGCTTCCCTTCCAAATTGAAGAAAGGTTTTGACTTACACATTCTGTTTTGCATTGTCTAGAAAGGGACAAAATAAAATGCTAACATCTTGATCTTAAAAAACTAATACACCAAAAATACCTAAAAATAACATAACCAAACCAAATGAAGCTGAAATTATAAAAAGTACTATTAACAATTCATTGATTCCAAAATCTATATGATAGAACAGTAATCATAAACATAATATGAAACATGATTTATATTGAGAGATGCCAAAAAAAAATATTGCATCAAAGTCATCATCCAATTGATATCTCAAAAACTACTCTTCTTAGTCTTCCTCTTCCTCTTCTTCTCTTTACCTCTTTTCGTCTTCATCTTTAATGGTACTCCAAGCTCACTTCCTGCAACTCTAGAAACTCAACCAAAACCAACCTCCAAGGAAATATCAAGCCAAAATTTAAACAAATTTCATGATCAAATTGCAAGTGGATTTGAGCCACTTGACAAAAGTAGGTGACTCTTCTACACTTTAGACTTTGCTTGGCCAAGGAGGGTATTCCCACGAGATCCTACAAGGCAATTAAAGAGAAAAAAAAATTAAGCTGCAGAGGCAAGCTATACCATATGCATGAAGATAGCCCAATTATTTGTCACTAATTATCCTTCATACTAGCTTACTATAGTTTGTTAGTCAAGATCTCAAAATGTCAAATAGAACAATCAGGTTTAACAAAGTTTTGACTACAAATACAAAATCAGTAAATTTCCCCAAAGACATTCAATTGTAACCTCCCAAAGACTCTTGTAAACCAACAAGGAACAATAATTTAACCTACAAACTAAGACATTTCAAAAATTGAAACGTGATCAATTGCCTTTTATAACCAATGCCTTATCCATGGGCAACAAAGTCTAGAATCAACAAAATATACAAAAATTTGATGTAGAATTTTTAAGCTTTAACAAGTGAACTAGAATTCATTTGAAAATCTAGTCAATCTAACTACAAATTCATGACAGACAAGATTCAAAGAATTGAAAACATTAGACAAATATAAAACACTTTGTGCTCCATGAAGTGATCTAAAGTATCCCTCATGAATATTCTAAAAGCATGTTTACATCTAACAAATAGGCATGTCTTTGCCAAGGAGCCCATACCTAACACTAGAAACCAATCAATAATATGACAATTAGGAGGTATTTTTCACAACGTATCAAATTATGATGTTTTATCAGGAATTCAACTACAAAAGTTTTGATTTAGACTCTTTGACCCATATTTCATGAGTAGTGATTAACATGAACCCATCTCTCATGAGCATGAATGGCCCACTCAGCACTCATTGCATCCTTTGAGTCAGGCTCATTGACCCATATTTCATGAGTGGTGGTTAACACAAATCCATCTCTCATGAGCATGAACGCTCATTGCATCTTCCTTTGAGTCAAACTCATTGACCCATATTTCATGAAAGATGGGTTCATGTTAACCACTCCTCCTGAAATTTGGGTCAATGAATTTGACTCAAAGTCATTGACCAATATTTCACGAGGTGGGTTCATGTTAACCACTAGTAATGAAATATGGGTCAATGAGTTTGATTCAAAAACAACGCAGTTGAAATCTGATAGAACACCATAATCAAGAATAGACAAGAGATCAGCAAATGTGACCCCAAAAGCACAAAGATAGTTACTCCCAGTAATACAATGCTGCCCATGGAAAACTTGTCCCTACAAAGCAGTTTCCCGTTAATTTTCCTTTACAAAGCTTTATAGACAAACTTCTACACACATCCCCAACCTAAACACACAATTGTTGACACCAAAGAGTACTCAAGAGACACCAAGAAGCACAAAATTTGGCAAAAGATACAACAATAGGAAGCCAAGCTTCCACTTATAGCAAGATAGGATAAATCCAAGTAAGCAAATGAATGACACTTGTCCTCCAACTAGTTAAATCGAGCAAAGCACCTTCAAGAAACGGAAAAAGGTCCATAAAACAATTGGCCTCCAAGCTGACTCGGCATCCTTAGTGGTGAAAGGTGAGCCACAAAACTCACTTTAACGAATAATACATTATAAAATTTTGTTCAAAGACAGATCAATGCCTAAGATAAGTTCCAAGGAAGATGAATGGCTCATAATATGTCCAAGAGACCCAAACATGCACTTCCAAATTTTCCTAACAAATTGATGAGTCATCAATCTTTGCCACATGGCATAATCTCAACAATCTTAGATAGATCAATGGTTGTTAGGAGATCTCAAGAACCATGGTAGCTGATGCAAGAGCATCCAAGTCCACAAGCAATCCCGCATCACCAAAAATATTTGCAAGTTTTGTTTTTAGTTTTCTACTTTCCTTTTGGTGTGTTTGTTGTTTGTAGCCTTTATCAACTTGCTTCTTAGATAATTGCTACAGGAACGTTTCTATGTTCATTTGAGCTCCAATCTTTTGTTGTGCTACAAAATACCTCTGGGTTGCTACAATCCTTCTCCAAGCTGCTACACGTTAAGTTTCATGTGGAAATAGATTGCTACAGAAAGGCAACAAGAGGATTGTGCATATTGTTGCAGGAACTATTTATTTTCTACTGCAGGACCTGTGTATTACTGTGTAATGTCCCGTTCTAGAATTTCCTTATTTTTTAAATATAATAACCCTAGCTTACATTAATAATTGCAAAATAAATTGTAAACATGAAATCAGTCTAAAAATAGTAGTTGCAATAGTTTTACGTAATTCAGAATTAAGATTTTGAATGTATTTCTTTTAGTAGAATAAAACTTATCCTTATATCCGATGTTTATCTTCTCTAAACTGCAATGATTTTTCTTTAGTAAATTGCCTTTGAAATGTCTTTGGGTCTGCCTGAATCAGGGGTTTCCGTCCACTAACTCAGCGATAGTAATTAAGGGTTTTCGTCCTTAATTGCATAATCATGAGGGGTTTCGTCCTCAGATTTATAGATCAGGTTTCATGCTCCTTAAGGAGTAGATTCGTATATAAAATTATCTTCCCAATTGATGCCTCCTCTTCCTTGAATGATCTTCCTTTTATATCTTATCCTTTCAAGAGACACAACCCTTAATAGGAGTGTTGACTATTCTTAACAACTTAAATCTTTATTTAATTCCAGTTTTTGTATAATATTAATTATCCTTGTGGGGCACTCCCTTAATGACTCATGTCTTGCGATTTCTTCCTTAAGCACTTGACAATTACTCTCCAACGGAGGAACCGTGAGGATATCGAGTTCTTTATACTCCAGATATGGCAACGCTATTAAGCCATGTCTCACAATTGTGGTTTGTTGGACAAGTCTTTCCAAGGACATGTAGCTAGGAAGATTGGCATGTGCCCAGATTGCTCGATTCAGTGAATCGGCAACATTTTGACAATATTCCATGCTTAAGAGATGAAACTGGGTGACTTCTCATGCTCCTCATAAGCTAGAAGTGCCATGCAATCTTCTAATTTCTCAACATACTCTTCTGCTTTCCCAAACGGTGTCAGCTCATTCTGAGCAACTCCAACGCATCTGTGCATGTTCTCATGTGGACAAGTTCAACATAATGAAGACTCAAAAGATTAAAATGTAAGTCTTTATTGTTCTGGAGAAGATAAGGTGCAAGCGGGTTTGTAAGTTCTATGGCCTTCACGGCATTTCCGTCCAAAGCAAAATTGTAAATTGGTTTTCTTCTGTCAATGTCAATGGGACGGTTGGCTGGCTGTTTCATCTCAGTGCAAGAGATGAATGTTTCTGCAGTCTCTTTGAAACAATTATGCATCAGGTAAGCAAACACAATATTACGTACATCATTGTCGTTGACAGTCAAATGGTCATATTGGCGAGGATCCACGTCCATCCCTAAGACCCATGGGAGACGTATGAGGGGCGATGGATTAATTTTTAAGAAGGGGCATTACATACTGCTATAGGGGTTGTGCATTTTCTTGTTACAAGACCTATATATTTATATTACAAGGACTGTACTTTTGTTGTAGGACCTGTCTATTGCTACTACAAGGGCTGTGTATTTTGTCGTTACACTTACAGGACTTGTGTATTTCTGCTACAAGGACTATGTATTTTTTGCTACAGAACCTGTGTATGCTGCTACAAGAGGACTGCATGTGCTATTTTTAAGTATTCATGCCCACGTGATAAGCTACAACAGGGACTATAAAGGCTGCTATAGATATTAATATTTAAGGCATATATGGTGTTGATTAGATGAGACGATTATTATTGTTTTATGCAATAGAATCAATATAAAATATAAATTTTAAAAAGCTGCCAACTGTCTACTTCTAAACAAAAGGTGTTTTCTACCTTTTTCTGATCTTGGCAGCCTCATGAAACTTTATTTCTTTCAACAATAAAGTCTATGGACAATAATTTTTCTATATTTGTGGCAGATTTATCTCATGTGGCAACTGATTTTTAGGGCAATCTTTTATTCATTCTATTTTGGGCCTCATGCCTTTTCACATTCTTCTTGGTGGTGGCTGATTTATTACTTGAAATGATTTATTATTTGATGGGCAGCATGGCAACATTCCATCTTTTCCCTAATTATTCTTTCATTTCTTAAGAGTGTTTCATTACTGGGACCCATGGCTGCTCTTCCTTTGGCTGGTCAGTGTTCTCAATGGAGGTGGTTGTTACTCTTCAAGGCTGCATGACTGTTTTTTTTTTTAGCTTGGCAGTTTTCTTGGATGAACAAACAATAATTATTTATATTGCTTTTTTTTTGAAGGAAGTTGGGACTCTCCATTGGTAGATTTTATAGAGGAGAGCAGAATGGGAACATAAGGAAGATTGACCCCTGCTGGAAAGGGAAAATGTAACTCTATTGAGCAAAGTAAGGAGGTATGAAGACCCCTTTGAGGGTGAAGATTGTAATGAGATGGAGGCTATGTGAGAAGCCCCATAGTTGGAAGGTGCAAGCTACGGGGAGTATGGACAGCTTTTGTAGCATAATGGAATTTTTGTAAGCATGTTGTATTGAACTACAAGAAATTAATAAAATCTTTTCTTTTAGCATTTTATTGCTTTCGTTGTGCATGGGTGTATGGGATGTGTGTGTGTGGCTGCAAGATTGGGCTATCTTTCAATAGACCCCCTGGTCTTGATTGCACCAGCAGGTCCATCCAACCAATCTTCAAATATGCAAAAGCCAATGAATGCTTGAGTACTAGAAAGATGTCAATACTATGCCATCCAAAGTAAAGAACACAAACCTTTATTAATATTTTGGTGCCCCCACTCAATCATATGTAGAAACCAACCAAGGCAACCACATGTGCTGTTAATCGAAAGGGCATCTTGTTGGCCCCATTGTTGGAACCCATGTCATTCTTGTCATATTATCCATAGTTGTAGAACTCGGCAAGTACTTGTGTGCCCAAACCCTAAACGAGTACTCACCATAAAAACTCGACTACAAGTTATCAGCAAAAATCGCTATGAGTTTTTCCCATTCACGTGCCAAACTTGCAGGTAAAATCGCCATTAACCCACGACTAGGGCAAAAAAACTCAACTTGACATAAAAAGCAAATTTCGTGACTTTTTTTCAAATTTTACAACTTCGGTTTTGGGCATCAAACAAAATTTTGATGAGTTTGTGCCAAGTGCTGAGGTCGATTAATAGGTAGCAATGTCACAACAATGAATTGCAAGCTAGGGTTATAACAAGTCGTGGGTTATGGAAACTCTGGGTATGTGGTTGTGCATTATTGTTTCTATAGCAACCTCTTTCCCATGCTCGCCTTTACCCTTGCTTTCTTCGTTAATAATATGTGGGAACATTACATCCAAGAACCGGAACTTCTGTGGGCTAAGGACCTAGAATTTCAAAGCAAATCTATTATATTTTAAAGTTTAAACTTTAAACTTTAAAAAACTTCATCAAAATTTTAAAACTTTGATCAAATTGTTTCATTGTAATTTTTTTCCTATGCCTTAGGGTCCTATTACAAATGATGCAGCTATACCATCCAATTCCACAACACCCACATAGCAGCAGCAGACTTTTCTGAGCTTTAGTCGTAGAAGAAATATATGAATTTGTAATTTTTATTTATATTGAAAGTTGAAGTTCATATGTAGTGAAAATCTGAACTCGTTTTTTGGTCTTTGATGTGTATTTAACTCTAATTTTGATCTATATATGAAGGAAATCAATAATATGTTCCATAAATTCAATAATACACATGCTTTTGAAGAATATTTTTAAAAATTTATGTATTGTCAATGTGCAATAAATCTGTTGAGTTATTGCCGAGTTTTTTCCCAAAGTTTTTGCCGAGTCACAAGTTTTTTAAATTTTGGGTCCGTCAAGTAATTGCCAAGTCTGAGTTTTTCAACTATGACATTTTATCGATATCAAACGAGTTGTCCTTGTCTTCAAAGGTCATCAAGTATTGGTCTATGTTGTCAACTAACAATGTTTGCAGATTGATCCCCAATAATGAATGGTGAATATTAGAATAACGATGATCAAGTTTTTGAAGGTTGATAGCTCCAACATGAAAGAAGAATATGCAATGATGAAGACTTGGATCAAAAGGCAAGATTGGCAAAATGTCAAAAATAACTCCTCCAACACTTCATTCAAAATGGCACATCAACATAAGACAAATGAAGCCAAGGAAGAACTTCAAAGATGACAAAAACAGGTTCAAGTTCCGCCAAGGATTGAAGACCAAGAAAAACGTCAAGGCCACATTTTTTGAATGGCTATGCTAGCTAGAAATAGTGCCAAACAAGGCAACTAGTTTAGTATACTACAACATGACAAGGTTATAAGGCAAACAGATGAAAATCGTAATTTTTGAGTGACATAACAAATCTAAATTAGCAACAAGTGTAGCAACAAACTCATAAAACTGCACCATGCAAATATGAGTGAAAATCACACTTTAAAAGATGGTGTAACCACTCCCATTCAATGCCAAATGTGGCAAATACTTCATAAAATCACGACAAAGGGGTAATGTGTGCTTTTGACATGGCATTACCAGCATAAATTAGCACCAAGCATGGTAAAGGCATCATAAAATTATACCATTTAGAAAGCAGGTTGTCCAAATTAAAAATCAGCACTAAGTTTAGAAGATAAAAGAAAAAACACTCAAAGGAAGGCACTACCCTATCTTGGTCAGCCAAGTTTAGAAAGAAGCCAGATTTAAAACAAACAAATGCCTATTTCAAGTTATTTTAAAATGATTGTTGCCTCTTTCAAAAGGATAAGATTAGGGTTGTTTTAAAGCAATGCTTTAGAGATATTTTTTTATTATTATTTGAGCCTGTTAGCATTTTAATTTGCACCTTTCAGTGCAACACAAAACGGAACAGCATGTACAGTAAAACTGTTCTTCGAATTAGGAGGGGAAGCTCCCTCAGACAAGAAATTTTAAAAGACAATACAAGTAACCTATCTTTTTGTTTCTCAGAGACACGAACACAAGGCAATTCAAGCTCTTCTGCAATCAAATGAGAAGTTTTCAAGTACTGCAAAAGAATAACTTAATCTAAAACACACACTTATGCATTCTTCAATTAAATCCAGAGATTGAAGAAGGCACATGAACTTAGGCGAGCTGATTTTAAAGGAAACACAAAGAACAAAGGAAGATCAAAGACGAATGTTTATGCATAAAATCACAAACATTCGCTTCTAACCTCAACAATACAAAGCTTGCAGAAAGTTAAAGCATACATCTATCTTCAAAGCGATAAATTGCACAACACAGCTTGAACAATAATATGAGAGAAATAAAAGCTTCAGCATTTACCATTAAGAAATAAAGTGTGTAGAATACACTTATTTATATCCTAAAACAAAAGGTGTGTGAAAGAGAAAAGAAGAGTTGAACTAATACTCTTCAACCTAACCCTAATGCTGCACGCAAGCATGCGAGCTTATTAGCATATTAAAAATATAAAATATGTCTCATGCAATTCAGTTAACTGAACTTGCATGTTATTACAAAAAGAGTTCCAAAAATACATGATTTGCATGACTTCCAAAACAGATCTAAAAATAAATATATCTTTGAAAAGCAAAATCAGTTCTCAAAATAGAAACTGCTTTGGAAATCCCTCCAACTGCTCAAAATAGAATTTCCTGCAAACATTGAAAAATGGCTAAGTTTGAGAATTGAGAATTTGCATAAATTCATCAACTTTAGCCTCCTCTGGAATAATGATAGAATTAAGGTGCACAGTCTTCATTTGCAGGATGATGTTTGCATCTTCTACTGTCTTCGCGAGATCCAATGGCCTCCATGGTGATAGAAGAGTATTGCATGGTGACTTTGGGCTTGTAGAAGTGTTCTTTTTTGCTGTCCCGCACTAAACAATGCAAAATCAGGCCTTCCCTTGCTCGCTGTTATGAAAAATCAGACCCTTTTCTTCACTGTCCAACTCAGAAATTTTGGAAAAAGTGAGTAATTTGCCCTTGGGAAGCGAAATTTCTGAGTCTCTTCTTCAATTTTGCCCTTAGAAATGGATGTAAAGGTCGATTTGAAGTGTTTTTAGGTGCTGGGAAAGCACAAAAACATTAAAAATGATGTTTTTTTGTCAAAATTTTGCCCTAGAAGGTGGCTGGATCTGCTAAAAAATGGAAGAAAAGTGACTCAAAACGTCTGATTTTTGACCTTTTGAATGCTGCCCTTGCAATTTGTGATGAATTTCCTTCAAAAATCTCTTGGAAATTGACCTTTTGATGCTCAAAAACAATAAAATTTCCCTTCTTTCAAGCTGGACCTGCACAAAAATGGAAGCTTTTCTCCAAAATAGCTTCAAAATCAACCTCTATATGGCTAGGAATGATCAAAAATACCCCCTTCTCTGCTGTAGCAATGCAAAACCAGCTCCAATCTCCAAAAATATGAGCCTCTATGGCAATAATGCCTTCACAAATGAAGTGTTGCCCTTATAAACTCTCAAATCTGCTTTTATTCTAAAAATAAGAGTGCTTTTATTTGCCCTAGGCATGTAAAGATCAATTGGAGTTGGAAGTGAAGTTGTATCTTCTATTTATAACTCAAAAAGCATGCACAACTCAAGAGGTGCGTCCCTACCAAAGCTGGTCAGCCAAAATTAGGGGCTAAATTTAGTTTGGGCATTTGAGTTAAAGGAAAAGCACCAAAATTTGGCGCACTTTGAATGTGGCGAGCGTGCTCACCATGAGGTGCGCGCGCCTTTGGAGCAGCGCGCTCCTTGCATTGGTGCTCCTCTTCCTTCAAGAAAAACCAGCCTTTGCTTTTCATGTTTCCCTTTAGCGTGGTTTCCTTGTGACGCGCGCACTTGGAGCAATTCCCTTCCTCTTGGCTTGTATTTTTCCTTGAGATTTGACCTTCAATGAGTTTAGGAGATTCCTCTTATAATTGGTGCGAGCACATGAATGAAAGCGCTCTTCCTCCTTTTCCATAGACCAAACAACTTTATGAAGAGTGATCCTTTAACTTTTATAAGGGCTTGACGAAAGCGCGCTTGGCAATGCGCGCTTCCTCCACTTGAAATGCGTTACACTTTTCTCCTTTGTAAACTTTCCATTTAAAATGGCGTGGACGGAGGGATTTGAGTGTGCTTCCTCTTTTGCTAGTATTGACACTTATGTTGTAAAAAAAAAAAACATTGAATGCCCCTTTTTTGCACATGGCGGAGGCGCGCTTGAAGTGGCGGGCTCCCTCCTCAATAGGAGCGCTTTCTCCTTTGGTGTTTTTTACTTATAATATATTGCAATATTTCCCTAGGCACGCCTAGGCTTAGGTGCATGAGCCATGAGCCAGGCACGCCAAGAATGCCTTAGAGAAATTTTTTGAAATTTTGACTTTGGGCAAAAATTTCCACTTTCGACTTTGACTTGTTTTGCCTTCCATTTGTGCTTTTCGCTGAGCCTCTGCCATGTTTTGATCTTCGACTTGTGCTTTTCGCTGAGCCTCTGCCATGTTTTGATCTTCGACTTGACGATTTTGACCTTCGCTTTTTGACGACCTTCCATAGCCTTAGCTATTTTCGGCTTCTTGAAACTTCAAATTGATCTTGTCTTCCTTCGATGTACTTTGATATATCTTGAACCTGTAGGGTTAGAAGAAAACGAAAAGGCAACACAATGCTTGAGAAGTGGGTTTGATACCACTTTGGGAAGAATGTACACAGAGACAAATTTTCTTATGGGTACAAAAAAGCCCTAATAATTGCCTCTAGAGAGCTATAAATGTGTCTTAAACACATTGTATAGAAGAATGGTGAAGGGCAAACTTACGCTGGGAAAATTGGCATTCAAGCTGCAAAGTCAAGTTTTTGTGTTTTGTTTAGTGAATGAATGTATGTACGTTGATGTTAAGCCTCTACTGCAAAAGCTTATGTGGAGGTCATTGATCTTGTGTTCTTGATTCCAAGAATTAAATTGAATTAAGTAATTGTGTTAATCTTTGCACCAATGCTCATTATTCATTAAAGTAATAACTTTGTGTATTCCTTTAACAATTTATTTTCTAGATTCATGTGATGTTCATTCATTTAATTATTTCCTATTGATGTGGAATATTGGTCTTTGATTTTTGGTCTTTGTTTACAAACAAATACTGGTCTCTACTTTAACCAGTAGAAAGTTTTGCTTGTTCATGCTTGAATTAGTTTGTTATCCTTTAAATTTGAAAATCTCGCTATAAGTCTCAACTGTTGACAATCTAGTGCTTGCATCCAAGGCAAAAATATCATCAATTAGATATTTACATTTATGCAAACCCCCACAAGAAATCTTGTAGTGTGCATACTTGTAAATTTTGTTAGTTTTTAGTTTAGTTAGGTCTCAGGGAGCTTCCCCCTTCTAACTTGAAGAACGATTCTATTGTACACATTGTTCCATTTTGTGTTGTCTTGGGAAGGACTACTTAAAATGCTATCAGTTTTTAACAACCCTATTGGGGAACAAGGTACAACATGTTGAGCTTGCAAGCAAAAAATCTTATTGCATTTGGTTGAAATCTCTTCATTCTAGCTGATAAGGTGTACATCAGATCACAAAGGAAGGCAAAGATTCCTAATCTTGTCTTTTAGTCACCAATTCAAACACATACAAGCAAAGATTCATCTTCACCAACAATTTGAGAGATCATTAATATTTTTGTAGGAAATTTAGATCCAAATAAAGAACCATTTCAAGCAATGGGTGATAATGCCCATGACAATAATCCCAATGATTAGCTATGTCTCCTATTGTTGTGGGGAACCACCATCGGTCCCTTGGCACTTGCAAGTCCTCATAACCTTCCACAAGGCTCACGAAATTTTTTTTCTGAAATTCCATGGTGATGGTACTCAGCACGTTGAAGCATAACTCAGCATCCACCACAACTTGCGGCATTCTTGGAGTAACACATGAAGATGTTGCAATTGGATTTTTTGTTGAAACCTAGTTGGACCAACAGCATAATGGGTCCACCAGTTCCATCACTAATTGGGAAACTATGCACATGAAATTTCTAACACACATCAAACCAATTGAGGACACTCACATGTTGTTTGCTCAACTCTCCAATGTAGATAAGGATAGCAATGAACCAATGAGGGAGTTTATAGCCCAATCCAACCATCTCGCTGAAAAGATCAACTCAACTCTAAAAAACCATCTCCAAAAATCCTCTAATTGCTTCCTCAACGTGCTTCCATTACAAATTACTTTCTTATCAAACCCATGAGAATTGGTGAACTAAAAGCGCAGGAATGGACAGTCAAGTTGGAAGATGACATGATAACCACTAGCAAAATCCATAAAGGCTCAATTAGGCAAATGATCCCAAGTTCTGTAGATCTACAACAGGTAGTGATTGATGTGACTAACATGAAAAGACAATTTCAGCAAAATGGTTCAGCTCAATAGTGTCAAGACCAATTTCAAAGGAATAATAGAAACAATAATTTCAAATTGCCTCCTCCACCTAAAAAACATTCATTGAAAGCACCTCCTAAAATCAACTTAAAACACTTTTTGTACATTCTATTTGATAGATGAGCACAATGCTATTAACTATCTAGAGATGCTCTGCATGATGCAACTCATAACCGCCTCCAAATCAAACAATTATAGGTTTTCGGGTGACTTGTAACATCTTCATGATGAACCCAATACCCATTCACGCTAAAAAAGTGGATAAGACTACACGTGTTCGTAGTGTCAAGAAGCTAGAAAAAGGTAAGTGTTAGAAGAGGATCATTGGAAGGACACTTCAATGGTGACTTGTTTTCAAAAGCCCACTTTTGCCCCTTCATCAATAAGTAATGATGATGAAGAGTTTAATTTTCCATCTACCTCACAAGCATTGGTCAATTTACATGATAAAGAAGGAACAACTTTCATGATAAGACTAGAAGTAACTGCATATCACCTATACCTGTTTATTGAAGAAGAAAAAGTCCCAGAAGCATCTGCTGAAACAAATGTTGCTCCAGTTATTCATGCTAAGACAAAAGGCATAGACTGCATAATGGATGAAGGCGCCTCAAATAAATTCTTCTTCACATTTGAGGGACACTTTGATGGACCTCCATGTAGAAGAAGTAATATGGTCGGATGGAAAACAAGATTTTCAGTTTAAAGATGATATGGCTCTAGAAGCCTATATTATGTCTAAGGCATGTGTGAGAGATTCACTACTAGACTTAGATGTTTTCACGCAGCACCTTGACAATGAGTCATCTATTAAAGATACAATGAACTTTCTCTTGTCCTCATCTTCAAAAACTCCCATGAGCATTGATGAAGAACCAAAGGTTGAGCATTTGATGCTTGTTGGTAGGCTAAAAACAAAAATGGATATATCAAAAGAGGAGGGTATGTTGGTTGAAGATGAAAAAATGATTGAAGCATAAGAGTTCCAATTTATCTAAAACTCACCACCCTATGGAGATGACTCCATGTCAAAAGAGGAGATGAATATATGGGATGATTATGTTCCTACTTTTAATCCAAGAGAGGATGGATGGCAAAGTACGTTAGTTGAAGATGATATGTCTTTCTAACATGTACTTTTCAATAATAACCTATGGTTGGAAGATTCAGACATTAATGATTTATCAAAATCAGATTTCACAGATATAGATAGTGAAAAAGAGTGGCAAGCATAAAGCACATTGTCAATGCCAAGTGTGGAATTGGAGAATCAAAGACAAAGGGCAGGGATATTTCTTAAACAGCTTCAGCCTTTTCTAGACCCTAGTGTTGCAAATGACTATATGATTCAATTTGAGCAAGTAACAGGGGAAGATGATCAAGTCAGCTATGTAAGCATAACCATTCCAAGGATGTAATAAAACTGCAAAATCTTCGTAGATATATTGAAAAAGAGGCACAATATCTCCACCTATTAGAAAGGTTATTTATTATGGAAGAGGATCATCTGGAACTGATGTTCATTAATTAGTTTGTGCTAAGTTTCTCACTATATGATCATTTCTATCTGCCTGGAACCTAGATCTTCATGAAATTTGCAAAGGTTTTCAGGCTGAGTTGCCACAATTAGATCCTCGACTCAAACGGAGGGGCTGTTACTTTTTCCAACTCGTTAATGGCTTCATCTAGTCAGTGTGTTTCCTTCTGTCCGTCAATTAGTATGTAGGTAGTATCTTTGCCCTATATTTGTGATGTTGTATTTTTTCCCTTTTAATGTGATGTGGTTGCTTATTGTTTTGTCTTAAGTTTTTGTTTAGAATTAGTTTAGGCTTGACTCTATTGCCCAACAGATAAGACATTGGTCAGATTTTTACTAGAGATTCTGAAGTTTTCCTATGGCACAAGTTTGTCCCATGGTCCCCAAAAAGAGCCACTGTTGGTACCCAGTATTGGTAACCTACAAAACTTCGCCTACAGTCAAGTTTGTAGTCAATTACCATGTCATTATTGTTATATTATCAATATCAAACAAGTTGTCCTTACTATCTTCAAAGGTCATCAGGTATTGGTCTATGTTGTCAGCTAACAACACTTGTAGATTGATCCTGAATTATGAAAGGTGAACAAAGATGATCAAGTTTTTGGAAGGTTGATAACTCCAGCATGAAAGAACAAAGATGCAATCACAAAGACTTGGATCAAAAGGCAAGATTGGCAAAGTGTCAAAAAGAACTCCAACTCTCCATTCAAAATGGCACATCATCATAAGGCAAATCAAGCAAGGGAAAAACTTAACTTCAATTATGACAAAAACAGGTTCAAGTTTCACCAAGGATTGAAGGCCAAGCAAATGTCAAGGGCACACTTTTTGAGTGACCATGCCAGGAGGAAACAATGCCAAAGATGGCAAAGGTGTTAGTGAAATATACCAAGGGAAGTAGAGTGGCAAAGACAAGGCAAAATCGCCCTAAAAATGGCAGTAGCATAAGTGAACTCCATCATTAAGGGAACCCCTGAAAGCATAAGTGAAAGGCACCATTTTGAAGTGGCTATGCTAGGTATAAACCATGCCAAGAAGGGCAACTGGTTTAGTAAACCGCAACATGACAAGGTTATAAGATAAATGTATGACAATTGCACCTTTTAAGTGACATAACAATCTAAACCAGCAACAAGAGTGGCAACAAGCTCATAAAACCATGCCATTGCAAATATGAGTGAAAATCACACTTTAAAGATGGTGTGACTACTCCCATTCAATGCCAAATGTGGCAAAGACTTCATAAAATCGCAACAAAGGGATAATGTGCACTTTTGACATGGCGCTACCAGCATAGATTAGCACCAAACATGGAGAAGGCATCATAAACTTCCACCATTTAGAAAGCAAGTCGTCCAAATTCAAATTCAAAATCTTGGTTGGCCAGGTTTAGAAAGAAGGAAGATTTAAAACAAATAAAACTTAAAAGCCTATTTCAGGTTATTTTGGAATGATTGTTGCCTCTTTCAAAAGGATAAGATTAGCGTTACTTTAAAGCAATGCTCTAAAGATATTATTTTATTATTATTTGAGCCCTAAAAGCTGCCTCTGAAGGGCTATAAATATGTGTCTTAAACACATTGTACGGAAGGATGGTGAGGGATTGACTTACACTGCAGAAATTGTCATTCAAGTTGTGAAGTCATGTGTTTTGTTTAGTGAATGAATGTATGTAAGTTGATGTTAAGCCTTCAACTCTGACGTTTGATATGAATGTTTGCCATGCTAAAAGTAGAAGCACAAATTTGGGGTGGCAAAACCATAAGGAAAGTACGCTAGAGGAGAATGTGGATGGAAAAGCCATCATGAAAGTGCACTTGGGTCTTAAGTAATTGTCTTCTTCATGTTTAGGCACAAATCACTTGAGAGTTTGCCCTATCATTGAATAGGCAGAAAAAATGAGTGACAAAACCACTTAAAAAGTGTCCCTTGTTTTCACCTTACCTTTAGAGCTTGGACGCACATCACTAAAGCAATTGCCAAGTTCAGAATGGTAAAAAAAACTTTTTGTGGCTTAAACCAATCAAAAGTGCACCTAAGTCTTGATTGAAATCTTTCACCCTTTTGGTGCACATCACTAACCTATTTGCCACTTTTTACATAGGCACGTTTCACTTATGGATCAAGCACTTCAAATGTGTGCTTGGAGGATGATTTAGATGGCTAAACTATCATAAAAGCACGTCTGGTTTTGACTTGAAATTCTTTCATGAAAGTTGGCATGGTTTACTAATGTCTAACAATTTATGACTTGTCTTTGGCAAAACTTTACTTGGCATTTGCCACTAAAAAGTGTGCCAAGTTTAAACTTAAAAGTTAAAACCTTTTTCTGCTTGCCACTAATACTAATAGTTTGCCACTTTTGTTCAAGAAATGTCATGTGGGTACAATCATGTTGAATGGGCGTGTTCTACTTTTACACCTTGACACTCCAAACACCTTGCTAAATGAAGAGTTATATCTCTTCTCATTCCTAGCAAAAGGTACATCCTCTTAAGATCTGAATACATTTTCTTTACCCCTGGATGTCCTGAATAAGGAGTACTATGTGCTTCATTCATAACCACTATTATTAAATCTGCTTACATTGGTACATAAATCCTATTCTAATACCTCATCAATCCATCTCTATCAAACGTATATCCTTCAAATTGGTGATCATCAAGGTGTTCTTTAAGGCTGCACGAACCTGCTCATACCAAGAGTCGTCACATTGTTGCAACAACACCTATTGCCTAAAAGCTGTCCTTATAGTCACTATAGCTGCAATATGTCTTCGTCTGCTCAATGCATCAGCTACCTTGTTCTCCTTTCCTTTTATATATTCAATCATAAAATCATATTCACTTGGGAATTCTAGCCACCTTCATTGTATTGCATTGAGATTGGGTTGAGTAAATATGTATTTTAGTCCAAGATGATCTGACTTCAACTTAAATGGATTGTCTAAAAGAAAGTGCCTCCATTTTTGCAAAGCATGAACAATAACTACAAGTTCAAGGTCCTATGAGGCATAATTAACCGCATGACTCTTCAATTTTTGAGATTCATAAGCTACAGCTCCTTCATCTTGAAGCAGAACTCCGCCAAGGCCATCAATAGAGGCATCAGTAACTACTACAAATTCTTCACAAGGATATGGCACCTTAAGATAACTGTAGTAGTTAACTTTTCCTTTAAAATTTATAAGGCCTTGTCACATTGATCAATCAATACAAATCTCTTATTCTTTCTCTACAAGGAAGTAATAAGGCTCACTATCCTACCAAAAAATTCTACAGATATTTTGTAATAACTTGTCAGTCCCATAAAACTTCTAACTTCTAAGACACTCTTTGGAATCTACCACTCAATGATGGCTTTGATTTTATCTCGATCAACAACTATGCCTTTTGTAGATATAATATGGCCAAGGTAGTGGATCTTTTTCTCAAAGACTGCACACTTAGATAATTTACCATACAACTTGTATTCCCTCAATCTTTTGTAGTACCATCCACAAATGTATTGAGTGCTCCTCTTACATTTTTGGAATATATCAAGATATCGTCTAGAAATACCAACACAAACCTATCAAGGTAGTCATGAAAAATGTTATTCATCAAATTCATGAAAGCAGCTGGAACATTTGTGAGTCCAAAGGGCACAACTATGAACTCATAATGACCATAACTAGTCTGAATACAGTCTTTGATATATCATCCTCCTTGATTTTTAATTGATAATATCCTAATCAAAGATCAATCTTAGAGAATATTGTTGCCCCGATACGAGGCAAAGGATATCGGTTCTTAATGGTCACCTTGTGCAACATTTGGTAATCAATACACAAACTCAAAGTTTCATCTTTCTTCTTTATAAAAGTTATGGGGGCTCCCCATGGTGAGACACTAGGCCTAATTAATCCTTTATCCAATAATTCTTGTAGGTGAACCTTTAACTCAAACATTTCAGTAACATACATTCTATAGGGAGCCTTTAAAACTAGTTTTATTCTCGATGAAACATATATGGAGAAATCAAATTTTCTCTTTGGGTGAAGACTTGGCAGTTCTTCAGGAAATACGTCCCTAAAGTCATGAAGAAAATGTGAGTTTTCCATGGTGGATGTTTGTTCCTCTACTTCATCTATGGTTATGGCATATAATTGAGCCCTTTTTCTTTTAACCCTTTTTAACTACATAGCAGAAATGGTTGTAAGAACCATAGGACAATAGATCCCTTGTAATACTACCCTCTAACTTGAATCATCTAAACATTCTACTATCCTAGCATAACAATCCACATTTGTCTTATGCTTGATTAACGAATTCACCCCAATGATTATGTCATATGACCCTAGGGGTGCTACATAAAATCTATATTGGTTACAAATCCAAGAAATTAAATTGTGGCATCTACGAAGCACTTATTGACCACTTTGGTTGTCTTATTCCCATATTGCACTATCCATGATGTCTCCATGTGACTAACATGTCTACTTTACTTGGAAATGATATCAGGGGAAATAAAGCACTCTATAGACCTTATAGCTAAGTCACAAGGTTCAGGTTCATGTTTGGCAACGATAAAATGCGGATGAAGTTCGGCAAGGGCAAAAAATTCACAAAAAAAATTGTCATTAAAATTCGCCTTATATAAATTTGATTTTTTAAAAAATATAAGTAATATATCCATAAAATTATCAAAAAATAGTTTAACATTGCTAAATAGAGTAATAACGTTAAAAAATATATATATTAAATTTTTATTTTTAATTTAAAAATAAAATAAAAACATTATAAATGATAAATGTTATTTTAAAAACATATAAGTTATAACGATTTTAAAAAATTAAAACATTATAAATGATAAATTTTATTTACAAAACATATAAGTTATAACTATTCAAAAAAATAAAAACAAAATAATATATTATATTTTTATTTTTTATTTAAAAACAAAATAAAAATATAACTTTATTTACTTATAATTTATAAGTAATAAATTTTATTTAAAATACATGTAAATAAAAATACATTAAATTTTATTAAAAAACAAAACAAAACCTAAAATTTAAAAAATAATGGTCGGAGGCCGCCCGCAGCAGAGTCCGATGAATTTTTGCTACCGCCACTCCAATTTGCATTTGTTCTAGTTGCGGCTCCCTTCAATCAGTCACTGCCCAACCTCCAGTCATGGCTTGCTTTAGTCAATCGCCGCTCAAGCAAGCCGCAAGAAATCATGTCGTGCAAGGAAGCAGTGATAAATAATTCCCAGTTATGTCGCACAGGCGGAGTGAAGAAAAATGCGGAAAGCAACCCTAAACGGGTTTAATATAATTATATTTTATTGAAAAAAACTGCTCTTTTATCTGCACGAACTTAAAGGCGAATTTTGCCAAATTTTTTGTGATGTTTAAAAGTTCTCCAAATTTCGAACTTCATATCAGAAATTTGGCGAACCCTGTGACATAGCCTTATACCAATTAAAACAGTAATAGGAAGTCCATGTAACTTACCTCTAGCATCAATGGGAGTATTTTGTAATTGGGCTTGCAAGTTATCAAGAGTTGCATGTATGTGATGTATAACTAGTTGGGAAAGGTTGGACCTGTTTTGGAAATTCTACATTTGTCCTTGCCTTCTAGGGCACTCTATAGATCTTGTATCAATTAAAACAGAAATAGGAAGTCCATGTAACTTACCTCTAGCATCAATGGGAGCATTTTGTAATTGGGCTTGCATGTTATCAAGAATTACAAGTATCTAATGTTGTATAACTGATTGGAAAAGGTTGCACCTGTTTTGGAAATGTTGCATATGTCCTTGCCTTCTAGGGCACTCCCTATCATAATGATTACCCCCGCATAGGAAACATCCCCCCAGTGGGTTCTCCACACTATTATGTTCTATCATCCAGTATTTACCTTCCTGTTACTGTTATTCCTCCTATTATTCCCTCCAAAATTATTTATATTCTTACCACCATTGCCATTTCCTAGCCTCTTGAAAGATCTTTGATTCCCATTTTGCCCAATTCCATACTTTCTGGTTTTGTCTACCTCTCTTTAAAATATAGGTGTCTTGAATTTCTTGTTAAAATTCTAACGTGCCGCTGCCAAGGCTTGAAGTTTCCTTTCCTACTTAGGGGATTTCTCCAAAACTGTTTCCATCTTATCTAGTCCATATAAATCCACCTCAGCTCCTATAATAGTATTCAGCCCCAAAATGAGTCTTTTGATTCTGAAGCTTTCGACCTACTGATATAATGGCACATACTTAAGGAGCTTAGTAAACTTCACCAATATTGCTTTATTGTTAGGGATCCCTATTTCAAGTTGTGAAACTCTTCGCTTTCTCATCAAAAAACAATTGTAGTAGTCATCTCTAACAAAACAATGATACAAACAAAACCCAAGAGATGTTGTCTTTTGTCAATCCTAATTCTCCCTTTTGATTGTGCCACTATGATATTGCTTCACTTGTCAACTGATATGCTCTCCACAATGCCTCAATTGACTCCAAGTAGTTACAGAGTTCAAAGTACCTCTCCATTTCTATAAGCCAAGATTTTGCCCCTTCCCCTAGCTATGTACCATCAAATTTGGGGGTTGCCATGTAATGTCCCTTTTTGGGACATTTCCAACTTCTTGGGAAACTCAAACTTTCCAAGAAAGTTGGGTTGGTCATATTGAGTTTTGGGCAGTGGCAACGAGTATGGAAGTTCGAGATGAGTTTAATGATGCTTCTCGGATACAATTCTGACTGTCCGAGTGTACTCCAAAGTTCTTGGAGAACTAGGGTTTGCTTGGTTGTGAGTTTGGTTCATGGCATTGAGCTCAGTTAGTATTCAGGATTGCAGTGCAGCTTTCAAAAGTGTTTTCGGCTTTCCGGATTGTTCTCCAAACTTCTTGGAGAAGCCGTCTATTTTTAGAAAGTCACCCAATTGGCGTCATTCTTTATCCCTAACCTCCTGGATGGTGTTGGTATGGTTTATTTTGCAGTTTGCTTCAATTTGGGATTTTCCGTAAGTCGGGGTGATTAATTGAGCTATTTTATTATTTTTTCACTTAAGTCACCTAAGGTTGGAATTAAATTGAAGTGACTAAGTGTTATAGCTCTTTGGAAAGGGAAAATGTTTTATTATTTGATTGTGCACATCAAAGTGAGCGCCTTTACATGGAAAAAAAGGAAATAATTAAGTTGGAGGCAAAAAGTAATTATTTCCAAGAAAGAATTATAATCTTGTGTAACTTCCAAAGTGTCTATATAAGAGAAGTGAGGGCTCATTGTGTGGTTTCATGCTTAAGATTATATTTTTATGCTGCAGGAATGAACCTATGAGTTCTTCATACCTTCTTGAGGACGAAAGCCCTCTTGAAGAAGTTCGTTTCAGTGGTGCAAGATCCATCTTAGCTGAAAGAAGTGATTTCATATAGAGATCACTCTTGCTTTCAATGGAGATACTTGGTTTTGATGTTTTCTGATGATGGGAGTGTTTGTTATACATACTTTGGTGATTTATGAATGGGTTTTCTGATCATTTTTTAGTAGTTTGTGAAATCCTTTCCTTGCTGGACGCTACCCTTCATGGTTGTCCTACCAGCAGTACCTGCAAACTATGAAGTTGCACTTTTGTTTGTCAAGTATTGATATTTGATGGAGTTTATTTCTGATGCTGGGAATAACATCGGATGTTTTTAAAGTTGAATTTACTTGCAACCAAGACTACAGGCCGTACTCTTCTTCTAGTGGTCGTACACCATCCAAGTTGGGCATGTGAGCGTAAGGTTGAATCGCTGCCCATAATTTGTTCAAACTCATCCTTTATGCAGGGCGCATCATTCTACAATGAAACCGTACCTGTTAGAGTTTGATTTATGAAGTTTAAGTCCTTTTTGAGGGATAAATGCCTTATCTGGGATGTCCGTACAGCAGCATGTAGAGGTTGTTTGAATTGATTCTTTACAACAATAGTGTTGGTTGGGTTTTATAATCAGTTTGCATGTCTTTTCAGAATGAGTTGATGCAGATCAGATTGTGTGTTGGCTTCACAGAGATCCAATAACGTGGTATGAGGTGTTTGATGACTTTGACAAGTTTGGTTCATTGTGCTTGCAACTGTGGGCAGATTGTTTAATTTGAATTAGATATTTTCATTGCAGATTACAATCATTGTAATAGTCATTTATATTTCATTTTTAAGTGATTGTAATCCCTGGATGGTTTTACCGCCAGTGGGAAATGTTGGATTCATGATTTGCTGCTTACCCCACTAAATAAGTGGTTCATTGTAAGGCTTCCCACTGAATAAGCGGAAGTGCCTATGTTCTTAATTTTATTACTTCCATTGAATAAGTGGTGAATTCCCACTGAATAAATGGATGCCCGCTGAATAAGCGGAAGTTGTATTTGATTTGCACTGCTTTAGAATTGTTTAGCCTGAAGCACTTGTATGCTCTCACCTCCCCTGTTTGGGAACTTGGTGATCAGAAGGTGTGGACGAGTTACATGGTTGCATTTAATTTGCTAACACTGTTTGTTAGTGTTGGAAATCTGAAAAAATTTGGGGGTAGATCATTACATGCCATCCTCTTCAACTCTTTAGACAACTCTTGAGTTATCACATTCTTGGATGTTTTGGGATTAGTTCGTTCTCTATATGAGGAATTTCTTCCTCAAGTCCCTGACATGGTATCTTGTGATTTTCTTCATTATCACCTCAATGCATGCAAATCTCATTTAGGAGTTGATTTATTGCAAACATTCTTTCCATGTGAGCTATTTCCATGGTGGTCATCCTATGTTGCTGCTCACTAAACATTTTCATGATTATTTCCATATTCGTCACCTCAATATTAGAAACACCATCATTGCCATTATTTTCAGCTTGTCTAGCTGTTGAGCTAGTTCTAGCCATTCTTCCCTGGTAAGGAACGAACACAAAAACATAAGTTTCAAAATTTAGAATTGTATTATTACTATATTTTTTTATAAAAATAAGTGATTTATTTATGCACACAAATTAATTTACAAGAAGAAGCTTGAGCAGCCTCCAAAGAGAGCAGAGAGACAAAGATGACAAGCCGTGAAGGCCAAAACAGCATGCGGGCCATAGAAGACAAAAAATAGAGACAGATTAAAAATTTGCTGAGCTATGCCAAAGTTTGAGCATTCCAACTTGAAGGTTGACTCCTATATTTGCCAATTTGTCAGCTTCAGAGTTGTATTTTCTTCTAATGTGTTGGAAGTCCACTTGGGAAAAGCAATTGATCAGATTTTGAATGTTTTTGACATTGAATTCCATGCTAACAGATTTGTAATGCGCCTTGGTAATAGCATCAATTATTATCTTTGAGTCATCAAAGACCTTCAAAGTATATATCCTTTCTTCTTCGGCCAGAGAGAAGCCCAATCTTGAGAGCTTGTATTTCGGCAGAATTGTTTGTAGTAGATCCAAATCCAACAGCATACCTGAGATACTCTTTATTGTCCAAATTCCCTTTGGAGGCTCCATTAAAGAAAAGACAAAAGCCAATGTTGAAGCTAGGGGGAGTATCCTTGTACTGTTCCCTTTTTTGGCTAGTCTTAGTTTTATGTGCAGAAGTCTCCTTAAGAAGAGATTGAACCACAGTAGCCGTTACCCAGGAAGGAGTGACCTGATCTAGAAAGAAGACAGCATTCCGTGCCTTCCAAATTCCCCAAAAGATGTAGCAAGAGACAAGGTGTTTCACATTCGAAGGGCATTTGGCTTCAGATCTAACCCCATGAACCAAGGAGGGGAAGTCTGGTGCTGCCTGAAAAGTGTTTGGAACAGCAATGCTAGGAGTAGCATTGCCCACAAAGTTGAGCCAAATATCCCAAACATAGCTACAATGGATAAAAAGATGGTCCCTGCTTTCTTCTTTAGCCTTACAAAGAGCACACCAATTGGGGCTAATTATCCCTCTACTTCTAATATTATCCAGAGTAAGTAGTTTATTTTGAATCATTATCCAAAAGTAGTAGTGTATTTTGGGTATTGCATCAGAATTCTATATGTGTTTCCATATGGGCAAAACCGACGAAACACCGCGAAGAAGTTTGTAACCTTTGCTTACAGAATAAATTCCCGTGCCATTTAAACTGCCCCAAATGAGCTTATCTTTGATGCTGGCATTGAGAGGGAGTCACCCTTCCATAGAAGAAGAAAAGGAGAGCCAGTCCTTATGTAAATCCAAAGGTATATTAAGCTCCATGCTGATTTAAGTTTAGGAATGGTCTGAAAATTAACCACCTGATTAAGATAACATAAACTTTGGGCTCTAAGCCAATCCTTAAGATGAACAATGATTTGGGGTCTAAACTGTCGTAGGATTTTGTCCTCAAAAAATTGAATTTTTTGGTAATTTCCAAGCATTCATGACAACTGATTGGTAATTATCTTCCAGGCCTTTTCCATATTCCTCCAAATTAAAGTCTTCTTTCCAAAAAAACTATATGCGAAAGAACCATTTAGCCATATGACACATTTTTTGCAAAGAAAATCAGCCCACCATTTATCCTTATTTTCTATCATTCTCCATATAAGTTTTGTTGTGAGGGCTTTTTTGGTGATCTAGAAGACTCCTCAGACCAAGTCCCCCTTCTTTCTTGGTCTTGATTAGTTGTTCCCACTTGACCAAGTGGAATTTCCCTTCACTATCATGCTTTCCACGTTCCCACATAAAAGTTTTGATAATTTGTTCCATTTTAGTCATAATGCTCAAAGGAGCACTAATAATGCTCATTTGGTAGATGGGAAGAGTTGAGAGGATTGAATTTATAAGAAAAACTCAGGCTGGAGGGGTTATCCACACATTGGCCCAAAGATTGATCTTAGCTTTCATTTTATGCAGAATTTTCTCCCAATGTTGAGCCTTGGGCAAACGAAAAGAAATAGGCACTCCTAAATAAACGAAAGATTGATTAGTACTACCCTTGAAACCTAGGATTCTAGAGATCGTAGCAGCTTCTCTCATAAAAAGATAAATGACAAATATATTATTGTTCACCAAGCATCTTGTGGCAGCAGAATAGGATTTGAGAATAGAGGCAAATCTGCGAGCAATTTGGGGAGTAGCTCTTCCCAGGAAAATAGTGTAACCTGCAAACTATGCATGATTGAGTTCCTTCCCCCCTTAGAAGGTGAGGATTCCAAGAAGAGTTCTACGTTGCCTTTTTAATTCAAGAGTTAGGCCCAAGAGCTCAGCAGAAAGAATATACAAAAAGGCTGAAGGGGGGCAACCTTGTCTTAGGCCTCGAGAGAGCTTTGAAGAATTTTGTAGGGCTACCATTAACCAATGGAGCAATCCAGCAGCCTATGCATTCTTTTATCCATCCCACTACCTTCTCACAAAGCCCAATTTATGAAGGATGTTGAAGATTGCTTTATGATTAACCATGTCAAAGTTATTGGCCATATCCAATTTTATTGCCATAATTTTTCTATTTTCAATCTAACTGGAATGAATGGTTTCCTGTGTAAGTGAAATAACCCCAACTAACTTTTTTGGATTTTTACAATATTTGAAATATGCAAATGCAAGTCCTCTCACTTTCTGATCACCCAGAACCCGATGTGGGCAAGGTGACAGCATACGGTGTTTGGAAACACTATCTAGCTGAATGCAATGCTAGAAAGGTAAATACTAAATAGGTGACATAGCCGACCATATCAACACCTCTTCGGCGAACAAGTATGCATGAATGCACAAGCCACTAGCAGATTACAAACAAGTCCGATCAAACCAAATTGGCCGATAACAAGCGGACCCAATCAATGCCAAAACCGGCTGAAAAATAAAATACAATTGCAAAGGGATCTGGCGGTAAACTATCCAGGATCCTTACAATTATGAAATGCAACGCTATCTGGCAATACTACCATCCAAATTTACAATAAACATGAAATATGAAACTATTGATGAATTTCTCTCTGAAAACACTAACAGCAACACACTGAAAAATTATTCTAATCAGCAAATTATCACTACAGCAACAAAGATTACTCCAGAAATGAACAACAATATAAAATATTATCAAGCCCAAATGATACCATCATGTCAGAATAGGCTGAAACTCATTGTAGAAGTCTGATTTAGAGTTGTAACTTGTAACTGAAGATTTGCTGCTGTCACCAAACTGTAAGGACACTGTACTCTGCACATACCCCTGAAACTGAACTGTACAACCCTCTGGAAAATTGTACGGCACACCCAAAGACTTCACAAAGACATCCAAAACCCTGCACAGCTATTTGATGACTCTACTAAGCCCATGAAAACTCCGATACTTGCTGCTATCTTTCTTCCTTACATTGTTGCGAATGGTTCTACTGAACTGTACAAACCTCTACATGTCAAACACCAACCAAAAACACTCCAATATAGCTACGGTTGGAATGTGGGAAAATATGGTAGCCCTGGATATGTGAATCGGTCCTTCTTGAAGCTACAATGAGAGCTGAAAATGGTACGTCTAAGTATGCAATAGAAATAACTAGCCTTGCAATGAACTCGTTATAATTTGCCTAGCAAATAAAATCATAAACACTTCAAATCTGGTTTATATCCAAAATTTGGAAATCTAACTCAACTCAAGAACTGGAAACCATCAACTACAATATATATTTATTCTAAAATACCACAACACTAAACTACTGGAATAATATAAACACTCAGCTCTAATAAATCAGCAAATCAAAAAACTACAACTCCAAAACACCAAATACCCAAAGAAACCGGAAGCATTCGGCTCACTGGCAATTCCTGAATGAAATCACTCAAATAGCTAGGAGAGTTTTCATCCTTGAAACCAAGGAAGCAAAAATCGTTTGGAGATAAAATCGGCAAACCAAAAGTATAAGATTTTTTTAAAAAATCGTGAAAAAATTGAGAAAAAATCAGATATATATATATATATATATATATAAAATAGAGTAATAAATATTAGATTAGAATATATTAATAATATAAATATTATATTTTAATGTAATAATATATGACTATTAATAATAATATTTTATAAAAAATTTCCCCAAAAGATTTTATAATAATAATATTTATAATAAATATTAATAATATAATATATTCTAATATAATATTATATTCTAATATTATAATATATAACTATTTATATATATTAATAATATTATATTAGAATATATTAATATAATATTATATTTTACTATTATAATATATTAATAATATAATATTTATTCCCCGACACCGTTTACCGCATGGGACGTGGAAGCAAGGAAGAGGTGGCCAGACCTTATAATTCCAAACCAATGCCATGATACAAGCAAAGCTGAGGAAAGGAAAAGAAAACGCGCTCTCACTAAATGGATTGCCCCGCCCCCAGGAAGGCTGAAATTAAATTTCGATGGGGCCGCAAAGGGTAATCCGGGCACCTCTGGAGTGGGAGTCATAATCCGCGATCACCAAGGGAAGTTGATTTGGGGCCTTTCAAAGAAGCTACCCGACGGCACGAACAACGAAGCTGAATTTGCAGCCTTGCTCGCAGGCCTTTGTCTATGCAAAGATCACCGCATAATGGACCTAGATGTAGAAGGCGACTCCCTCCTTTGCATAAGGGCAATCACCACCAAAAACATATCTAGCTGGAGGGTGAAGTACTTGGCGGAGGCTATCTAGGACTGCTTGGAAAACATGGGAAATGTGTCCTTCGCCCACACCTACCGAGAAGGGAATAAGGCTGCGGATTTTTTAGCAAATTGGGAGGGGTTGATTCCTCGATGAAGCCTATGATGTTGTCTAGAATCTTCCACCATAGCCAGGAGATCAATTTTGACCACCTTCCAGAAATCCTAATAAGTTAACATTGAAACCATCTAGGCTTGGTGCCTTGTCTCTATTCATGCTAAAAACCACTGATTTTAGCTCTTCCATTGTCACTGCTTTATAGCAGTCTCTATTCTGATCCTTGGAAACAAGAGTACGGATATTTACCAAAAGTTTACTTAGATTAAGGTCTCGATCCACATTCTCCTCAAGATACAATTGCTTCAAGTGAGAGAAGACATTTTCTTTAATTTCATTCACAGACT
The DNA here is from genome assembly GCA_027924645.1 of Cunninghamia lanceolata. Taxonomy (NCBI): domain Eukaryota; kingdom Viridiplantae; phylum Streptophyta; class Pinopsida; order Cupressales; family Cupressaceae; genus Cunninghamia; species Cunninghamia lanceolata. The sequence goes on from BSBN01000066.1 coordinate 8,989,788, forward strand.
CAACTGATTGGCAATCTGCAGTTTGGAGTTTTGTTATAGTGTTTGCATTTCTTCTTTGCTGCATTTTTTTGAAGAAATATTTGGTGTTGCAGTTCCTTTCAGCTAGCCAAAGCATTCTAGATTTTAATCTCCATGAAGTCTCTTCCTTATGAAGAAGTTTGAGCACGTGGCTGGAGAGACTTTGTTGCTTCAATGAAAGCCTATCAGAGAGTGTAACATACACCCTCGGATATATGTTTGTTCTGTGCCAAGTTTTTTGCTTTAATGATGGTTATGGTTTAGGGTTTCATTGCATGTTTTTGCATGTAGGTTTTTGGCATTGCATGTATGAAATATAAAGCATATAACAAAACCCAGAAAAACTATGATAGATATGAACAAACTAATGAAGACCCAAATGGTATTATAGCAAAATATGAATTATGATTACATACCCATATGGAGTTTTACAACTTCATACCAGCGCTGACGGAGAGCCACCATGCAAGCTCATAGAGAACTGCTACAAACTCCTAGCAATGGTAAAGATTCAGCAAGAAAGAGTATGCAATCAAACCTATGCTCCTAGGTGCCCAAATGCAAGAGAATATAAGACCCAAAGAAGAGATTTTTGCTGATCATGAGGACCCATGACCTGTACCAGCATAGTACGGCCTACTGTAGCTAGAAATCTGTTGTAAACTCATTCAAATTAGTCTCCTTTATCGCTGTTTAGTATCAGCTATGACTGCAAGGGATAGGCGACCGTAAATGATTGCTTAAACTCCACAAAACTCCTAAAAATCTGCTGCTAGAAGAATGTATGGCCCTTATGATGTATGGCCAGCATAGCAAGATGTAGGGCCTGCCTATGAGGACTGTAACAGCATTGAAACCCAAGGAAAAATGCATAAATCTGTCATCCAAACACCTGTTATCAACTGCAACAATAAACACCTTCGAATATATTCAAATCATGCTCAAACCTCCACTGAAATATATCATTCAAATGCACAACTGAAGCCTCTGAATGAAGCCTCCAAGAACCTCTTCCTGATGTGGTCTCTCACACACGAAGAAGAGGACTATGAAGAGGTTTTCGTCTCAACACAGCCAATATCAAACCCTAGAGCCAAACTCCAAGCAATGCACGAGAATCTCATAACAAGAGAGTAAAATCAATAGTCAAGCATATACAAATGAGTTCACTTTTTTCCTTTTTGTTTCTCTCCTTCCTCCAACACCCAAGAGGGATTAAAATATAATTTTTTTTATGATTTTATTTAATATCTTTATGTCCCTTCTTCACCATGAGGGCGCCCAACTCCTAGGAGCACAACTTTAAGTTGTGACTTAATATTATAACATAATGTTACTTTATAATATAAGTCATTTTATCCCTTATAAAAATATAAGTTAAATCTTTAATTTAACTTATACTTTATCGAATAATGCTCTGGATGTATCAAAACCAATAATCTCGCGCAATGCTCCACTGCCTCAGCCCTGCTATAAATAGCAAGGTGCTCTGTCCTGACTTACTATAAATAGTAAGTCACCAAATTGACCCCCTAAACACTGCCATTAGCCTACGGGTGTCCAATGATAGGCTAATCTCCATCAATTATCTGACTGGGCTAAATGGGGGACATTACAAAGAGGCCTTCATCTTCAATTTTATTTTTAACTTCCACCAATTGCAGCTTAATGGCAGAAATATTTTGAGTTTTGTCTTTACCTTGCAGCTAATGTGTAATGCACTCTCTAGTGTTCTGGATTTTTTCAACCCATTGTTGTCCCGGGAAAGAATGATGTGGGCCAACCAAGCTTGTCTAACCACTTGTTCAAAACCTTCCTCAAAGAACCAAATAGAGGAATATTTGAAGGGGATAGGACCCCAATTAGTCTTCTTCTTTAAGGAAATTCTGACAGGCTTATGATCCGAAGAATTTGAATGGATTTCCATATGAGAAAGCGGAAACAATTCCAAAAGACTCCCTGAAATTAAAATCCGTCTAACCTTGCTGCTATAAAGGTTACTCCAGTTCTGTTGTTAGTTCAAGTGTATTTCCCCTTTGTAGGTCTTAAATCAGCCAGGTCATGATTGTTCATGATATCCTCCACAGCTTCCATGTCTCTATCACGAACAGGAAGACCTCTCTTTTCACTTTGATTGAATACAAGATTGAGATCCCCTCCAAAAATCCAATTTATTGGAAAATTTTGAACAGCATTTTCGTCGTTGGAAGTCCAACAAAGAGTTTTGTCCACGGTGTGATTTGGAGAGTACACATTTGAGAGGGTGTAATGCATGTTGGAGTTCTTATCTCTCAGAGTGATTCTTATCCAATGGGCATTCAAAAAGTGATCTTCCAGAAAAAAATTAGCAGACCAGGCTGTCATAATTTCTCCAAAGGCCCAGAGGATGACATAGCAATACTTTCACATGAAGGCCAGATTTTTTTTTCATTAAACCAATAGCATCTATACTTGTAGCTTTAGTTTCTTGAATAAAAAGAACATCTAGTTTTTTAGTATGCAAGAGGTCCTTGAGACAGGATTTTTTATGAGTGTCTCCCAACCCTTTTATATTCCATGAGAGGACTAGCATTTCTGACCAGATTTATTTTTGGTTTTGAGGCCCGAATCCATTGTAGCCTGTGTGCCCACCACAATATTTTCTTCTGCTTCCTTCAATCTCACCTCCATGTTCTTTTTCTTGCTTTTGGTAGATTGGATTTTATAGCTCGAGGAAGAAACAAACTGCAGTTCCAGCTCTTCAATAGCTATCTCATTGCTTTGAATTGGAATATTGCATATCTCCAACTGGGTGGGAGAGATGGGCTTTGGTTGTTTTCCAAGTTCTCCGCCTACATGCTTTCTTCCTCCATATGCATGATCTATCTATCCTCCTCTGTAGAATCGAAAGCCGTGAAGGGGTTAGATGTGAGAGGTTCCATATTTTCCTTTAAAGGCTTTGTAGGAGCTCTGTTATTTCTTCTGCATGCTGACTGAAATCCCTCATTAGATCCTTTTGGAGTTGTGGCTTCCTTAGTATTCTTTGGGCAATCTCTCAAGAAATGACCATGCTCATGACAAAGGTTGCATTTGAAAGGACTTTATTCATAGTCTAATTTTGGAGAGAAGGATAAATCGCCCATCCTTAGATTAATGACTTCTGGGAGCCCTTTTACAAGCTCCACTTCCACACAAATCTTGGCAACCAAAAAGTTTTTCTCTTTAGGCAGAGCCCACATTTTGTAAATTCCGATGGTGTTACCAATGGCTTGAAATGCGTCCTCATGCCACAAGTGCAGGGGGGAGAAAGGGGAGCCAGAACCAAACTGGAACCCTGGAAGGAGACTCTTTAAGTGGATCAAAGTTGGGGTTCCAGTTATTTATAGAGGTCACAAGGGCCCACTTCTAAAAATCAGATCCTTATCTTCTGTATTTGAGAAAGAGGCAATGAAGAAACCCCTGCCATACAAAGAGATTTCAATATTACCTGCGACTTTTGACCTCCATTCTCTATCCACCCATGACTCCAGCAATTTGGGTGAGGGCCAAGTGCCAAAAAACTTTTCCCACAACGCATATTCTACGAGATCTAACAACTTTTCTTCGATATGTTAAAAGAGACTTCAACCTACCATTTCACAATACAAAGGTTGGATCTTTCCTTCAACAGCTTGTTGTTCACTATAGCATCTATGATGACTTTTTCTAACAAAGAAGATCATTCTTCAGAGGAACGAGGACTTGGAACCTTGTCCTGATAGGAGGAAGCCATGAAGGCTCAGACGATAGGGAAAGGAGGGTGGAAGAAGCAACAGAAACCCTATCACAGCAGCAGCAGCAGCTCCTACATAGCAACCATGAAATAGATTGTTACTATAATTACCAAAAGAAGAATTTTGATATATGTACTTGTTATTGTTCTATGTCGATGGGAGTCATAGTAGGCACATTGAGGCCTAGTTTCCGAACCTTGTTCTATACCACTTGTAACGAACCTTTCTTCTCAATCATTAAATAAGCTACAATTAGCCCTAATTTGCTACCTTTTTTTAACTAACATTCATTATGTATCTAACATTCAAATGAACATGTAACTTAAATCTATAATTGAAAATTAAAGAATCATATCCACAATCATGATTGCACCCATGAGGAATATCTTATTTAATTTCTCACAATTAAAATGTGGTGCTAGTGCAAAAGAAAAAGGCAACAGCTTACCAAACATAATTACAAAACTTAACTAAAATTTCCACCACCATCACATGCAAGTATGTCTAATCATAGTCCTAAGACTCTAGTGTGCTCAAACTAACAAATGGTGTTAGCTCCAACCTACTACTAGTGGGTTAGGACCACAGATTCTCCCTAGAATCCTTCCTAACTACTGTGAGTTAGGACCACTATGCTTTGCCCAGAGACTTGCAAACTAGGCCTTGCAACCCTAAGTTTACCCACTGAAGAGCTATAATATATATGATGCTATTGCTAAACAAAGAAGGGCGTGTGTGTGTGTGTCAATTATGCTAAGGCCTCCGCTCTTTAGGTGATATACCCAAACACTTCCCGCCTTAATTTTTGATTGTATACTAAGGAAAGTGTGAAAGATCCTCCCTAGGATCAACTGAGCACCAAGTCTGGTTTATATGATATGATTGTTCCTTCTAACAAGTTTAAGTGATCATATTGCTAATTATATTTAGCATTCATAGGCGTGTTTATGATTAAGCAGAACTCATCATAGCTTCTAGTCTGATCTTATAAGATATCAACAACTACATTCAATCTCCATGATAAATGTGATTAAGTCACGTATCATGTCAAACAAGAGGTCCAATGATGGGTTGGAGAAATGTTATCCCAATGTAATTTTCTATTGGCCTACTTAAATTTGTGTCTTACACTATACACCCAACTCATTCTACTCCTTGAATGCCACTCATTGTGGCCCGTCTACATATCCTGACTTCTGAGAATCATAGGATTTGCCATAGTTCACAAAAAAATTCTATCAATCGAATCCCTATTACTTAATTTTCCCACAACCTTTTCTCTCTCCATAATTATCTACTTCAATTTATCACTTGATATCCAACCGAAACCACATGGTTGAACAAATTAAAGTTTTAATGTCATAGTTATTTGTTTCATTTTGAATGGATGTTGGTAAGATCATGTATTTAAAATGATTTCCAGGGATGATGCATGGTTATATTTTATTTCAAAGCATAATCTAGCAATAGAGTTATCACATCCAACTAAAATCATATTAACTTGACCAAGAAGGACCTATCTATAATTAATTGATCAATTAAATAAGATGAACGTATTGTCCAAATTTGTTAATAAACCATGGGTTTATCCCTAACAGTTAGTAATTCATTTAAATTTTAGTATAACTAAATTGGCCCTTAATCATGATTTCAATAACTTATTGAGTTTGTCCTAATTGATACATATATATCCATTCAGACATATTACTTTGTTTGGAAATCCGTTTTATGGAATTAAATTAAATATTCCATAATAAAATTGAACCCATTATATGTTAGAAAAATAAGTAGTGCAGAATTGAAATAACAATGAATTAGCAATAAAAAGCACAAAATAGACAACACAGATTTACATGGAAAACCTGGAAATGTATCAGGAAAAAACCACGGGCAAAGATCTCTCAATTTTATTCTCAGAAGAAAATTCGCAGTTACAAAACTTTTTCTCATGCCTTGGCAATCAAGCTCGACTAACTTAAATAATCACGAAAAAGTACATGCAGAAACAAATCAAATCTAAAGATAGATTTTCATGCATAGAAGCACGAGTGGCACTTCTACATGCAATTTTGCATGGTGTACACATGGCACATGGCAAAAAAAAAATTCGGCTTGGCCTAACAATCTCGCCGGAAAACGCCTTCGGTGTGGCAAGGAGCTTCGCCCAGCCCCCCTGCACTAGCTAGGTACTCATTGTCGACTACTCGCCACTACTGGAATAAGTAAAACCGACTTCACATTTCAACAATCTCCCACTTGAAGTCAAGTTTCTGCCTTGCGAATAACTCCTATTGAGAGACCAATATTGTTGCCGCCTATCATCAAGTGATGTGCAAGCCAAGAGAAGTTCTGCTCCATATGAACTTCTCTCTACTAGTAGGCTTCGTCAAAATATCTGTTGGATTTGTATCAGTGTGTATCTTAGCCAAAGAGACATGTCCTCCTTCCACCACCTCACTACAAAGTGATATTGTACATCAATTTGTTTCGTTATGGCATGATAAACTAAGTTCCATGCTAAGTGTAAAGCACTCTAGCTATCACAATGCAAGACATATTATCTTGCTTTACTTGCAATTCACCCAAGAGCCTATGAAGCCAAATTGCCTCCTTGCTAGCCTGTGTTGCTACCATATATTTAGCTTCAGTAGTAGACAAAGCCACCACTGTCTGCAACTTTGAAACCCAGCTAACAGCACCTCCTGCTAAGGAGAAAACATAACCTGTAGTAGATTTTCTCTTATCTCTGTCTCCACCCAAATCCGCATCCACCTATCCATTAACCTGAAGACTACTCCCACTATAACAAATAGCAACATCAAAAGTGCCCCTCAAATACCTGACAATCCACTTCACAGTCGTCCAATGATCACAACCTGGATTCACCATGAAACGACTCACTACTCCCACTGCTTGTGCAAATTTTGGTCTAGTGCACACCATGGAGAACATAAGACTACCAACTGCTGATGAGTACGATACACAAGACATCTGTCTTCTCCGCTTTTGTGCTAGGGCACTGTTCCGAAGACAATTTAATATGGGCAGGAAATGGAGTACGAACTGGTTGTGCATTTTGCATATTGAAGCGCTGCAAAATCTTCTCCACATAAGTCTTCTGTGACAACCAAATTTTCCTGTTATTTCTATCTCTATGTATCCTCATTCCAAGAATCTGATTTGCATTTCCTAAGTCCTTCATTTCAAACTCCCTAGCAAGCTGAGTTTTAACTCGATGATTTTATGCATGTTGGGACCTAAAACCAACATATCATCTACATACAAAAGCAAAATAATGAAACTGTCATCTTCATACCTTTTAAAGTAGGCACAATGATGAGCCTCACATCTACTAAAACCCAAACTCATCATGAAGGAATCAAATCGCTTGTACCAACACCTTGGCGCCTCTTTCAAACCATACAACAATTTGTTCAACCTGCATACTAGATTCTCCTTGCCTTTTTTCCTCAAAACCTTCCGGTTGTTGCATATAAATTTTCTCAGAAAAATCACCATGCAAGAAAGTTGTTTTAACATCTAACTATTGTAACTCCAAATCAAGACTACCAACAAGAGCCAAAACAACTCTAACAGTACTTAACCATACCACAGGTGAAAAGATTTCATCAAAATCGATACCAGATTTTTGTGCATACCCCTTGGCCACCAACCGAGCTTTATATCACTCCACATTATCATTTATATCCCTTTTCAGTTTGAAGACCCACTTGTTGCCAATAGTTGTTCGCCCTTAGGCAATTGCACAAGCTCCCACATTTTATTTTTATGTAAAGCTCTCATCTCCTCATCCATGGCTTCTCTCCATTTATTTGCTTCTTCATCTTCACAAGCCTCTTGATATGAGCTAGGCTCACCAACATCAGTAAGTAAAGCATAAGCAGAATTACAACTAAGAGAATACCTTGTTGGCGGTTTGATAACTTTAGTGGATCTCCTCAGAAGGGGTAATGTGTTACCCTGTGGCTCATTTGGTTGCTGTTCAACCTCATCAAATAACTAATTCTGATTATTATCATGTTGATTTTCGTGAACAAGTGGCTGATTTTCATCTAGCACCTCCATATTAGCATCATACTTTTCCACCTCTACTGGAATAGTTTCTGTACTTTGTTGTTCTTTACTTCTTTGCACTGACTTTTCATTAAAATAAACATCTCGGCTGATTATAATCTTGCGAGCAGCAGTATCACACAACCTATACCCCTTTGTACCTTCTGCATAGCAAAGAAAAAAACATTTCGTGGACTTCACGTCCAACTTATTCCTATCCTCTTTGGGAATATGAGCATAAGCATCAGAACCAAAAATAATAATCAACAGGTTTACCTATTGTAATGTCCCCAATTGGAACAATACTAATTTTACCCTAAAAATCTAAATCACACAAGTTTAGGGTTAGGGTTTCTAATTCCTGGAACAAAATGGTTTGATAGGGTGCCCAAGAAACCCTCTACCCTAGGCCCAAGTGCGGGTGTTTCACCCCTCTTGACCCCATGTGACCTCTTGCCATCCATATGGGGTGGGATGCCTAGTGAGGCGTCCTATCACCGTTCCCCTTATCAGAACCATTATGTTTCCTCTTATGATTCAATTGATCACCATGATAGGAGGTTGGGGGTGCAACTACAGCAGGGTGTCCCGGAAATCACTCCTTCTAAGCCCAAGAACGGCCTCCTATGCCCCCTTGGCCCACATGTGGCAGGCCTCAGCCATCCACCGTGGGGTGGCGTACTTAGAGGATGATCCCAACGCCGTTTCCCCTCCTCGTAGGCCCTCAATTCCATAATCATATTATCATACAAAAACATGAAAGATCTTATATTATTTCACATTCACATTTGATGGTAAACAATAATTCATATGTCAAATTCCTAAGATATATTTTTGTTAATGCTTCTGCTCTTGTCTGCTGAGTGTAGTTAAGCTGATTTGATTGGTGTAATAATAGAACAATAGAATGATAGAAATATAAAATAATAGAAGGATAGAATAATCAAATGATATGATAATAGAAGAAGAGAATGATCAAAAGATAGAATGGTAGAATTATAGAGTAATAGAAGAATAGAATGAAAAAATGTTATAATAGAATGATGGAATAATAGAATGATAGAATAGGTTGATATAATGATAGAAGAATAGAATGAAGGATGAGTAATAGAATGATGGATTGATAGAATAGAATGATATAATGATAGAAGAATAGGATGAGAGAGTGATATAATAATTGAATAATAGAAAATAATAGATTAAATAGAATGTGAAGAGGATAGAGTTATATCATACTAGAATGCCTGCAATAAATAATTCTCTATTGTTATCAATTATGACATATATACTCCTTTGCTGATCTGTTCTTTTAACTCAAACATATATTCTTTTCTCTCTGCTGCTGTATGAAGTTCTCTTCCCCCCATTACATCTGCTCTAATCTGAAATATATCTCCTCCTATTCGATAACTTCCTTCATGTTGATTCTATTCCTTCCCTATTTCTTCCTATCTTTCTTTTAAAATCAGATCCTATTCTTGTCTTCTTATGCAGGCCTGTTAGTTTCTGATTAATGTCTATCGATGGATAGATTGTTAAATAATGAGCCATCTATTTATTAATATATATATATATATATACTTTACTAATTGTTGATCCTTATGCTTTTCTACTTTCTGCCACCAATCAGAGAATTTAGAATTATTTTCTTATATCCTTTTCTATTTCTTGTTGGCTACCTTATATACCTCTCTAACTAGAGAGTCACCTCTTTTGAAGGGGTGATGACTCTTCATAGAGTCATACCCTTTGAGGGAGCGTTGTCCTCCCTATAGCTTATCGCAGCTTTGCATTTGTTTATGCAACTGCTGCCTTTCATTATTAGCAATTCCCTTAATAATCGTTGCTTGCCTTATTTCATGAATAAGACAAGTGCTGCCACCTTATTATTGATTGTTGCCTTAAGCAACATTTGTTATAATGTATATATTTATTAATAAGATAATACCTTTATTAAAATATATAATAATATCTTATTATATTAAAATATTTATATTTAATTTATATTTATTATTTATTTTATATAGTATAATAATATATCTTGTTAATATATTATATATTATATTTTAATCATTTATATAATAATATTATTTATTAAATAATATATATTAATAATATTATATATCTCCATTATTCAAATAAATATTGCATTTCACAAAAGAACTTCATCGGTTTTTTTCATGATGTTTAAATCTTTAATTTAAACAATGTCTTAACATCAGGACACGACACCTATCCAAACTTCTTCAGGAATTTGACGATCTAGAGTTGTAGTGGGTGATCTATTAATCAAGAAACAGGCTGTATTAACAGCCTCGGCCCAAAATTTCTACTCCAATCCAGCAATGCTCAGCATAGATCTAGCTCTTTCTATAATTGTATGGTTCATCCTTTCAGCAACACCATTTTGTTGTGGTGTTCTAGGAACCGTCAATTGCCTTGCAATACCATGCTCACTGCAAAACTGATTAAACTTACCTGAACAAAATTCCCCTCCATTATTTGTTCTAAGACACTTAATTGTCTTACCTTTCTGATTCTCTACCAAAGCTTTAAACTTCTTAAAATAAGAAAATACATCAGATTTCTTCTTCAACAGATAAATCCACACCTTAGGGGAATAATCATCTATAAATAAAACAAAATATGACGAACCCCTGATTGATGTAACAAATGCTTGCCAGGTATCTGAATTGATTAAATCTAGAATGGGTCTATATCAAGTTGGCTTTCGACCAGTGATGTACCCAAATAATATTTTGGAACTTCTTCATCTATAGTTATCTCAGTCTCAGCTACATGTTCATTGAATTAATCACCCCGAGCAATCTAACTATTCAAGAATATGAATGTTCTATCCCTGTGCCCTAGTATTCTAAGCAATTCAACCACAAGGATTTGTACTTTTAACTAACTAAGAACATAGCCCATATCACACACTGTATAATTGGGCAGTGGTGTGGATGGAGGTAGTGTCACAGCATTAGTATCTAGGATACAAGACATCACACCTTCTTGTTGCACAAGTAATTCCTATGTTGAGAATTTGCTTCTATTTTCTTCTGTTTGGCCCCCTTCATCTCAGACTGCTTTTTTCCTCCCCATGGAACTTGGGGATTCTTCCTTTCCACTCCCACACTGGATACATGTGGCATTAGAACCCATCCCTTGAAAGTGTATTTATTTTGAACATCAGGATTCAGTGCTGGGGATTTCCGTGTTTCAGGCACTGCAGCCTATGTTGGTTTGGCGTACATCCCAACCTTCTCTTTGTTCATACTAACACCAAGATTGACTCTTTATTTAGAATCAGATGGATCAATAGGAATTTTACAACATGACTGGGACAAAGCTTTTCTGCACTTTGCTTACTTCTCAAATTATAGTCACTCTTAACCTGAATGATTGTGGCACAAGTTAATGCTCTAATATCCTCGTCAAAAGAACAAGCCCTCTTATTATACTTATGTATCATCATCTTCTTCAAGGGGGCAAAATCATGAGCAGGCAGCTCATACTAATCAGCTATACAAATGTCAGTATCAAAGTCCAAGGCATAAACAAATTCCTCCAATTTAAATTCAGCTTCCTCCTCAACCGGATGTTCATTTTCCCTCTCCATGGCTGCTTCAATAATAGCACATTATGCATGAGACAGGAAACAAGTATCACACCACAAGAATTCTTCTTGCAAATTGATATCACCTCTTTTGAGTGGATCTGGAGTTTCCTTATCATGAGGCCTTTGATCTGGCTTCTTATTCCCAACGTCTCCTCCCTAGAAAGGGTTCTTCCCCTTATCTGGATCGTATGGCCCATCAGCAAAACAAGGTCTATCTGGATTGTACTGTCCAGAACTAGAAGGTGGAAAATCCTTCTCATTCCTCATCACTTGATAAGATAATTCCTTCAAAGCTCCCATCATTTTATCCAATTTTCCATCAATCAAAGGCAGCTTAGCAAGACACAACTTCTCAAGGAGAGTGATCCTTATATTTGCACGTTTGAATTGTTTCACAGAAGCTTGAATGTTTCCTTCGACATTCATAACCAGACTATATGCTTCCTAAGATTCATAAAATTTTTGTCCCTCAAATAAAAACCAATCTTTGAATCGAATGCATCACAATACAAAACTAGGCAAATAGGCTCATTAGGTTTAAATACTTCAGGACACACATCATTGCCTTGACAAACTGATTGTTAAATTCATGAACTAATTCATTAAGTCCTTTTTCAACATTTGTCATCCTAAGGAGGATAAGCATCAACAAAGGCTTGTCCACCATACAACTGGTCATCATGGGGCAAACTGGCTTCAACACGGTGGGCATTCTCTCAAAGAATCTTCCAAAGGAGAAAGGCAGTGAGGACATAGGCTTTCAGTGACTAAGAGACTTCTTCCCTCATCCCTAGTCTGAGTTACCCTTTCAAACCTAGAGAGTCTAGGTCAAACCCTAGTCCCTGATTAAAAATTCTTCTACCCACTAACTCAAATGAAAAAAAAAATCACTTCTATCTTCAACTACAGGGGTCCATTTCTAAGAGACTAACATGAAAATCATCATCCATGAGATTGGTAGAAACATGATGATGAGACGTACCTTCTTTTGCTTTTCATACTTGTTGAATTTATTTGAGCAGTATCTAACTTCTTACTAGGATCCTTTCAAAAAGCATATCTTCATCCTTCCATAGCAAGAAAATCACCAACTTAAAAGGTAACTCAAACACACAAGAATACTTCATGATTCATTAAAGAACTAAAAATTTAGGCGTTAATGCCTAGATTTGACAAAGCAGGGTTGTCACTCTTCAACAAAAAGAAAAATTTTAATAGAAATCTATGATAAAAGATTTGAGTTCATCCCTAACAACGTCACTCTATTGATGCCAGTTGGCAGCTTACACCAAGCTACAAAGGTATTACAAATAGAAATTGCAAATCCCAACAAGCTTGAGTCAGAAGCACTTGTTAAAGATATTTGAACCAAATATCCAAGTACTACTCCCCGACAACAGCGCCATTTTGTTAGTACTCTCTAAGCTCGCTCCCTGCAACACTAGAAATTTCAACCAAAACTAAGCCCCAAGGAACTGTCAAGCCAAGGTTTAAACAAATTACATAATTAAATTGTGGGTGGATTTGGTCCACTTGACACGAGTCGATGACTCTTATAGACTTTAGGCTCTAGTCAACCATGGAAGGTATTCCCATGAGATCCTATAGGACAATTAAAGAGAAATGAAAATTTCAAACCGCAAAGGTAAGCTATACCCTATGAATGAAGATAACCCAATTATTTGTCACTAATTATTTGTAACAATCTACCCCTATTTTTTTTTTCTTTCAAATTGAACACAATGAACAACAATAGTAACATGAAATAGCATAAGCTAACTAAGCCTCACATTTTCTGATCACCCAGATCCCAGGATGGGCAAGGTGAGAGCATACGATTATTTGGCAACAAAACTAACTATGCAAACTAAAATATAAGCTTCATCCACTGCGGCGGGCATCCACATAACGTGGGAATTTGCCACTTTCAGTAGGTAAGGGAACAGGAAAATACAATGTCATCCACTTATTCAGTGGGAATACTCCACTTTTCCAGTGGGTTAAGGAAAACAAGAAAAGTTCATTCTCCACACTGGCAGTAAACCATCTAGGGGTACTTAATGTGGATTTAATTACAATGAATTACAAAGAAGCTCAGTTAGATCAATAACAAAGCACAAGATTTGTAACTTGATAATATTTCCTCTATAGATCATTGATGGAGAAGCATACCCTGCATAAAATGCCAAGAAGAACTTGAAATTGCTGATGAAGAATGAATGGACTAACAACTAGCTAAAAATCTGAGTTCACACTTTATTGCTGACTGTCCCTTGCTGGTACGACAGCCATGAATGTAGCATTGAAAACACATAAACTGATCTACACCACAACAAACTCAAACAGCAATGCCAAACTGATAAACTGACCACAAAAGACCATCCTCAACAGTTAAACAAGTCTCATATCAAGAAATTCAGTGCTACACAAATACATCTCCCTGCCTGAGCCGTACGGACGAGAAATGGTACGACAAGCATAAAAAATTCATTTCTTCTTCAAACAACTCCAAATCACTTCTAAACTGATCGTCTATAGGAGACAAGAAAGTTACAATCAACAGTAATAACAAACTCCTCAACAATCTTTTCTGATGAGCATCGATGCCCAACACCAAGTATGGCCAAGTACAAGTATGGATGGCTCCAGAAATTGCAAATCTTCATCAAATCTAACCAAATAGCTTTCAAGAGGGCCGCCTATCATGAATAATCCATATGCAATCAACAAAGACTTTCAAAATAAACATTTGAATTTCTGATGCATAATAATGGTTTCAACAGTGTACGGCAGAACAAGTATAGCCAAGAAGAGAAAATTACAAGACTCCATAAAACACTCCAAAAACACACCAAGTAATCTTAGATATCATTACTTATCACTCCAAAACTGATTACAAACAAAAAACTCCACAAAATCTTCAAATCCATTGAGCACTCTGTGATTCCCTGAGTGGAAATCATCAATTTCCAGCTAGGGTGGATTCCTCACCACCGAAATTGATCATCCTCAAGTGGGTTTTCGTTCCACAAGAAGGCACAATTGATCTCTGGTTTCAATCCAACAGCATAATATTATCAATTCCAAGCATAAGTCTCCAACTGAGCTCACCTCTTCTTTTTATAAGCACCTGGGAGTTACAAACCCAATCTTTCTTGAAATTAGAACCTTTTTTGCACTTCCACTTATAAAATAATTCTAATATCAAATTATGTGCACACTTAAGTGACTAGGGAATTAAAATATAACATTTCCCTTTTTCCCCTTCAAAACATAACATTAAGTCACTTTTTAAAATAATCCACCTTAGACTTTAGTGCACAATAAATAAAAATAACTAGTTTAATTATCAAATAAAATAAACCTTATAACTCCAATTTGATAATTAAACTAAACCAAGAGATCAACCCCAAGAGATCCCAAACCATCCACTAGCCCATCGGGATCATGAAATAGGCTAATGGCCCCATCACTGACTAGGCCTGGAAAAGGGACATTACAGTCCTCCCTCCCAAAAATTGCTTGTCCCCAAGCAATTGCAATACAGGATGCTACAAGATGTATTCTCCTTCCCATGTTGCATCCTCAAGAGGAAGATCTTTCCATTTGATTAGATACTCTTTAATAGTCTTCTTCCTCAACACCCTCTCTCTTTGATCAAGAATAGCCTCAGGTATAAGTTCAAGTCTCCCTTCATCATCAATAGGTGGCAACACTGATGATGGCACAATGTTTTGTCCAAGAGCCTTTTTAAGGCGAGAGACATGGAAAATGTTATGTATTTTGCTATGCTCAGGCAATTCCAGCTCATAAGCAACCTCTCCATGCCTACCAATGATCTTAAAAGGCCCATAAAATCGAGGCTTCAATTTTTCAGCCCCACTCTTTTTGATAGAAAACTGTTTGTAAGGCTGAAATCTGACATATACCATGTCCCCCACTGCAAAAATCCGCTCTATACACTGCTGATCAGCGTACAACTTCTGCTGATTTTGAGCTGATCTGATATTTTCCTTCAATGATTTCAGCAAGTCCTAGTTGTTCTGCAAAAATTCTTTAACTCTAGGAACTCGACTGTCACCAAACAACATGTCAATGAAGCTAGGAGCTTCATATCCATACAATGCCATGAATGGAGACATTTTTATTGACATGTGATAAGATGAGTTATAACAATACTCACCAACATGTAACCATCTTACCCATGCTTTCTGCTGTCCCAAGACATAATTTCTGAGGTAACCTTCAAGCCACTTGTTAACTATCTCAGATTGTCCATCCGTTTGAGGATGGTAACTGGTGCTTGGAGTTAATTCTGTGCCACACAATCTGAATAGTTCCTTCCAGAATAAGCTCAATAACTTGCTATCACGGTCACTAACAAGCTTCTTGGCAGCCCATGAAGTTTGAACACTTCTCGAAAAAACAATTCAGCCACCTGAACTGCTGTAAATCCTATAGAAACAGCAAAAGAGTGAGCAAACTTTGTCAATCTATCAACAACCACAAAGATGCTATCCCTCCCTTGCACCTTGGGAAGGCCAATAATGAAATCCATAGCCAAACTTTCCCACTTCTGATTAGGAATGGGAAGTGGTTGGAGCAGACCAGTAGGATAAGGTTCTCATACTTGTTATGTTGGCATACCAAACACTCTCTGATATGTTTGCAAACCTCTTCTTTCAACCCCTTCCAAGTAAATCTCTCTCTTATCTGTTTATATGTTTTGAATATCCTTGGTGACCAACCAAGGGTGAATCAGGAAAAGCCTTCAAAATGAGAGATTTAACCTTGGAGTTTGGGACCAAAAAAAACTCTTTTCTTGTATAAAATCAGACCTCCATTTACCTCATATTTATCATCTTTGAAGGTTCCATCCACAACACTTGATGCAAAGGAGTCCTTGGCATATTCAAGGATGATTTGTTCTTTCCAATCAGCAACCAACTCCACCATAGAATGTAAATATGGCCTTCTTGACAAGGCATCAGCCACAACATTCTTTTTGCCTTTAACATATACAATGTCAAAATCAAAAGCTTGCAACTTACTTACCCATCTTTGCTGCCTTTCATTCAAATCCTTTTGATTCATGAAGTATCTCAAACTATTATGATATGTTTTCACAATAAACTTGCCTCCCACTAGATATTGACTAAACTTAACTAAGGCATGCATTATGGCAAGCATTTCTTTGTCATAAATAGAATAATTTTTTTCAACGCCCCTTAATTTTCTACTTTCAAAACAGATAGGATGCTTATCTTGCGTCAAAACAGCCCCAATACCCTCTCCAGAAGCATCACATTCCAATTCAAAGGGCTTAGAAAAATCTGGTAATGCAAGAACAGGGCTGCTACAAATGAGTTGTTTGAACCGATCAAAGACATCTTGGGCTGATTGAGACCATTTGAAGGCTCCCTTCTTTGTAAGATCAGTGAGAGGAGCTGCTACTTGTGAAAAACCTTTCACAAATCTCCTATAAAAACCACACAAACCAAAAAAACCTTTCAATTGAGTAAGGTTTGAAGGTGGAGGCCATTCTAGAATGGCTTTAACTTTTTCTTTGTCCATACTAACTCCCTTGGCACTAATAACATGGCCTAAATATACAATCTCCGTTAGGCCAAACTCACACTTAGCTTCTTTGGCAAATAAGGAATTAGCCTCCAAAATACCAAGAACCACATCTATATGCTGCAAATGCTCTTTCCATGTCTTACTGTAGATGAGTATATCATCAAAAAACACCAGCAAAAACTTCCGGAGCTGCTCGCTGAAAATTTTGTTCATACAAGATTGAAATGTTGCAGGGGCATTTGTCAAACCAAAAGGTATGACCAAGAATTCGAAATGCCCATAATGACACCTAAAGGCAGTTTTTTCAATGTCCTGCTCCCTCATTCTTATCTGGTAATAACCAGATCTCAAGTCTATTTTTGAAAAATAGACTGCTCCATGAAGCACATCCAACAACTCATCAATTCTTGGAATTGGATATCTATTCTTAATAGTCCTCTTGTTGAGCTCCCTATAATCAATACACAAACGGAGAGTACCATCTTTTTTTTTACCAACACTATTGATGAGGCAAAAGGACTTTTGCTTGGTCTAATGAAGCCCATCTCCAACAGCGCTTTGAGTGTCCTTTCAATTTCATCCTTGAATCTTTTTGGCTACCGGTATGGAGTAGTGATGATCGGCTTTGTCCCATCTTCAAGCTCTATAATATGTTCAATGCCTCTATCAGGAGGTCTCCCAAGAGGTAGATTACTAAAAACTTTTCTATGCTTACTCAACAAATCTTGAATATTAGGATGATAGGATCTCTTTTCCTCCTTAGTAGGAGTAGGCATGATGACACATTGAGCAGCCCACTCAATCTGATCATTACGGAACAGCCTCTCCATTCTTTTTGCAGTCACCACCCTTGGTCCTCCAGTGGATATACCTCTTAACACAACCTTCTTACCATTATGGTCAAACTTTAATTCCAATGTTTGCAAATTTAAACTCATATCTCCCAATGATTTCAGCCACTGAATACCCAAAACAACATCAGTATCAGTGATACTAATCACATAAAAGTCATCTACAACTTCATGATTGCCAATTTGCATGGAAAGCTGAGGTAATCTTCTATTACAAGATAGTGTAAATCCATCCGCTACAACAACTTTAAAACCTTCAAACTCCTCAGGTTTCAATCCCCTTCTAGCAACAACTCCCTCATCAATGAAGTTGTGTGACGCACCAGTGTCAATGAGAGCAATTATTCTTTGGCCACCAAGTACCCCACGAACCTTGAAAGGATCATTCCTTTGGTTCCCAGATAATTGAGCAAATGTTACTTCATTTTCATTGTTTGCCCCTACCTCTTCTAGGTCATCAACATATTCATTTTCACTTGATCCATCTTGCTGATCTGATTTTTCTGATTCAGATTCAGCAGTAACATAGGCCTCCATTTGTTGTGCTTTCCCTTTCTCAAAGCATTTATGCCCAGGAACCCAAGGTTCCTTACATGTGAAGCATAATTTTTTCCTTCTAAGTTCATTTCTGACTTCATCATCCAACTTAGGAAAAGAGGACTTGGGCAGATTGAATTCTTTCTTGAATGGTCTCTTATCCTTCCTTAATGGGAATGGTTTAGAATAAAACTTGCTTCTTGGCGTAGTAAACTCCATATTTCTTGCTTTCTTGATGGCTTCATGCAATGAATTAGGCTCTAGAGCCTTAACTAAACCTCTTAATGGCTCCATCAATCCTTCAACAAAAAGATATGTCAATCTTGCCTCTGAAATATCAGTCACCATAACAGCTATCCTCTGAAATTCAGCAATGTAAGCATCCAAAGAATCTTTTTGTCTCACTTGAGCCAACTGTTTAAAGTGACTTTCAGGTTCATACGTGTCAAATCTATCAATTAATCTCTGAGTAAAATCAGCATAGGACGTAATCAGGCTATGACCTTGAGTGATCATGCCATGAGTCCACCAATCATGTGCATCTCCTTCAAGGTGGGCAGCTGCAAATTTGATAGAATCCATCTCCAACATAGGATTCAAGCATAAATAATTGTCCATCTTTTGCACCCAAGACCTGGCTGTGCATTTAGATGAACCATCAAAAGGCAGAATAGGCACTTTCCCAAGCTTCTTTTGCACATCCTGATTTTGAATCTGGGGCCTATTTCGATACTTGATTTGACAGAATTCATTGAAGGACATAAGATTTTGAAAATCATTACCATAAGACTCCCATTCTTGTCGATAATCATCAAAACTTTCTGTGACAAAGTGCTGTCCTCCAACAGGATTCTGTTGCTGACCCAAAAACACAGGCATCATAGGTCTAGAAGATGAAGTCCTAGATGCTCGAGTGGCATTGTGTGGTTGACCAGCATTATGGGAATTGCTAGCCTCTCCACGATCTCCATCATTACCTCTATTGTTGCGAGATGTCTCTCCTCCCAGATTCTGACTTACTAATTGAGCCAACAGTCTGTTCATCTGCTGATTACTTCTGACAATATCTTGCTGGCCTCTAGCAAGATCATTCAATATGTCTCTCATACTGGGCTCCTCTGGTTGCCTTTCTGTAAGATACCCAACTAGTTCTACTAAAATTTTTCCTTTCTTAAACAATTTTACTTGCTATCAACTCATCAACTACTTCAACAACACAAAGATATACATCAAAGATAACTACTTGAATGGGAGTTGGATACTTGTTTATTCACTTGATTTAATCAACTTGCAATGTCTTATTACATCGATAATGCTTTCAATAGCATGAAGTACAACTTATTCAATGGAATTACAAAAGAAAGGCCTTGAAGCCTTGATGATTACAATGGCGCCTATACTTGATCAACTCAATTGAACTCAATGATGTCAACTGAATGTCAACACCTCACAATATCACAAGGGAGCATCACCTTGCTTGATTGAGGGAGCATCACCCCAACACTTGAAACTCGCAGGCCTCAAGATTACAAGCTCAACAGCTTTGCAGAGAGAATTTAGTCAAATGAACCGATGCCAAATGAATGAGAGAGCTCCTCCTTTTATAGGCCTTCCAAAGGCAATGAAGGCACGTTTTCCAATGCACAAAGAGGAACCAAGGCACGTTTCCCAAGAAACATATCCAAGGGAATATTCCATCTGATGACTCATTCTGAGTTGGCAAACTTATCCAAAGACCTGGACACGGATCTCGAGGACATCCTGTCGACCAATGAAAGCTCAGGTAGATGCAACTACCTTATCTTCTGACTAGGCGCCCATTTGGAGTAGTATGATCATGGATGGCGCCCAATGTGACCTAGGCGCCCAACTGAGGTAGCAAAGGCCTGAATATGCGCCTTGAAGAATTTGATGACTCCATGCAAACTTGGAACTTTAGCAAAGATCTTTTGGATCCTAGGCGCTATCTGAGAATTGGAAAGAAGAGGATTGACACTTAGCTTGCTTAGGCGCAGAACTGGTGTCCTTCTGACTGGGCGCCAGCTTTGGAGGATTCACAGGGATTCTGGCGCCTTGGTTATAACTTATCATCTTTACAAAGAACCTTGAAAGCAACTTGACTACAAATGATCATCATCTTTTCCCCCTGATGGAGCGCCTTGTTCCCAAACTGGTCTGGAAGGCTTGCAACTATCTTAGGCGCACATTTGGTGTAGTTTCAACTAGAATTAGCGCCTAGTATCTCAAGGAAGATGTTCTATACAACGCACTCTTTCAAACACTTGCAATCAAAACCCTTTTGATGATCCTTTAACCCAGCGCCCTCATCTGGAGTTCTCACATCTTGTTTGAATCTTCAATTATACTTAGGCGCACTTATTGATGGAGAAAGGTCTAGATTGGTGCCTTATCTCCTTGAAGCAAATTCTAGCTTTCCAAGAGTTTCTGAGTCTTTTCCAAGTACAACTTTGTTATCATAACATCAAAAATCATTCTTCTAAGCGCCATATGACTTATCAAAGGAAGGCGCAAAGGTAAGGTTGGGAATGAGGAAGGATGCGCCTCAACTTCTCAACACCATGTTTAGACAAAGATGATGACTTTCACAGGAATGATGATCAATATGACCCTTTTATGGTATATTTGCCCTTTTTAACTCACAAACTAGCTAAGGCGCTATCCAAGGGTTATCCAGATATGATCTAGCGCCCTAGGCGCAACTTTGAGGATGAGATAGGTAGCTAAGTGCGCCAAAACAACTTTAACAATTCTTTCAATCCTAGGCGCCAGAGATAAGGGGTTTCAACCAACACATGCGCCTAGACTAGGAGTTCCCCCCAATAGACATCTTCTACTTCAAACTTTCAATCTATATCCATCTAAGCTAGGCGCTCAAATGGAGGAATCCCTGAAATGAGGTATTGGCGCCCTCTTGTGCTAGGCGCTCCTACTAGATGATACAACATGATACTAGCGCCTAAAGTGAATAGGCCCTCTTCATCATCCAATTCATTTAGAAAACTTCAGTTTGGAGACTTATCAATCTTTTCCACCAAGGCGCCCTGTTGGATGTGCTCCCTAACATGCTTCTGAGCTAGGCGCCACTTGAAGTTGGAGGAAAGAGAAAGCCTTTGATGATGATGTGATTGTCACATTGCACTTCCAAACCCTGATAGCAAACCTTAAGTCCTTAGGCGCTCATCTAGGAAGTCTGATGTGAAATTGGCGCCCAGACTTCAAGAGTCAACTTCCTATTAATTTGGCTTCCAGACTTAGCCAAATTTCAAGTTTCTGACTTTGTTCCTGCAAAACAATAAAACGGAGTTAGTCAAAAACCAATTCATTCCCTTATCATTCTAAATTAGCCTCCGGGAATGAGCAATAGGCTAATCCATTCTTCACTTGATGATCAAGCCGGAAACGGGGACATGACAGTCTCCCCTTCCCGGGATTGCTTGTCCTCAAGCAATTGAAGGTTAGGATGCTCCAGAATCTTTTCACCTTCCCAAGTAGCATCCTCCATTGGCAACCCTTTCCACTTCACCAGATATTCTCTGATACTTCGGTTGCGAAGTTGCTTCTCCCTTATATCCACCACATTTTCAGGTTCAAGCGCAAGCATTCCTTCTTCATCAAGTGGTGGAAGTTCATTAGTTGAAACCACATGTTGACCTAGTGCCTTTTTGAGACACGACACATGAAATACATTGTGGATACGGCTTCCTGCTGGCAAGTCTAGTTCATATGCCACTTCTCCTACTCTTCTCAACACCTTGTAGGGTCCATAAAACCTTGGTTTCAATTTCTCTGCACCTGACCTCTTCAAAGTACTCTGTCTATACGGCTGAAGGCGCAGAAACACCATGTCACCTACTTCAAAGTGTCGCTCAACTCGGTGTTTGTCGGCATACAACTTTTGTTGATTTTGAGCTCTTTGCAAATTGTCCTTCAGGACTCTCAAAATATCTTGAGTATCTTTCATCAATTCACTTGCCCTGGGAACTCTACTGTCATCCAATGCCAGATCAACAAATGAAACTGCTTCATATCCATACAGAGCTCGGAAGGGAGTCATGCCAATTGACATATGAAAAGTAGTGTTGTAGCAGTATTCACCTAGATGTAGCCACTTAATCCAGGCACGCTGATGATCAGACACATAGTTCCTTAAGTATCCCTCAAGCCATTTATTTACAATTTCAGTCTATCCATCGGTTTGAGGATGATAGCTAGTGCTTGGTGTCAAGTCAGTACCAGCTAGTCGAAATAGCTCTCGCCAAAACACACTGATGAACCGGCTATCTCGATCACTGACTATAGTTTTAGGCAGGCCATGTAGTCGAAAAACTTCACGGAAGAATAACTCAGCTACTTGCAATGCTGATGACTCAACTGGTATTGCAAAGAAATGAGCAAACTTAGTTAATCTGTCTACAACTACATAAATGCAGTCTCTCCCATTCACCTTCGGAAGACCTGTGATGAAATCCATAGAGATACTCTCCCACTTATGTTCAGGAATTGGTAGTGGTTGGAGTAATCCTGCTGGAAATGTATGTTCTGACTTATTCTGTTGACAAGTCAGACACTCCCTGACATACTGCAGTACCTCTTCCTTCAGACCCTTCCAAGTGAATCTTTCCCTGATCTGTTTGTATGTCTTGAAGTAACCAGGGTGTCCTGCAAGTGGAGCATCATGGTATGTCTGCAAAATCTGTCGCTTCAGCTCCGATTCAGGAGTCAGATAGATTCTGTCTTTGTAATAGATGATTTCATCAATCACCTTGTACCTATCATCCTGAATGATTCCATCCATGATCTCACAAGCAAATTTTGATTTAGAATACTCAACTAGAAGCTGAGCCTTCCAATCCACTGAAACTTTGCTCAGGGCACAAACAGCAGGTCTTCTAGACAGGGCATCGGCAACCACATTCTTCTTACCTTTTACATATTCAATGTCGAAATCATATGCCTGTATCTTCACAACCCATTTCTGTTGTCTTTCATTCAAGTCTTTCTGCCCTAAGAAGTATTTCAAACTGTTGTGATCAGTCCTGACCACAAACTTAGACCCAACTAGGTACTGGCGGAACTTAGCCAAGGCATGCATGATTGCCAGCATCTCTTTGTCATAAGTTGAGTACAATCTTTCTGTATCCTTCAATTTCCTACTCTCGAATGCGATGGGATGTCGATCTTGCATCAAAACAGCTCCAATGCCTTCTCCCGAAGCATCACATTCTAGAACAAAGGACTTAGTAAAATCTGGCAAAGCCAGTACTGGGGTTGTACTCATCACTTCCTTCAGTCTATCAAATGCAGCTTGAGCTTCTATTGACCAAATGAAAGCTCCTTTCTTTGTTAGATTTGTCAAGGGTGCAGCAAGCTGTGAGAATCCTCTAACAAATCTTCTATAGTAGCTGCAGAGGCCAAGGAAACCTCTTAATTCCGACACATTCCTGGGAACTGGCCAATTGCGAATGGCTTCAATCTTTTCTTCTTGAACTTTCACACCATTTGCTCCTATCACATGACCCAGGTATAGAATCTCCTTTAGGCCAAAATCACACTTAGACATCTTTGCATACAAAGATTGATTCTCCATAACATTCAATACTTCATCTAAGTGTTGGAGATGTTCTTCCCATGTCTTGCTGTAGATCAAGATGTCGTCAAAGAAAACCAACAGGTACTTCCTCAACTGCTTGTTGAATACATGATTCATACAGGACTGGAAAGTAGCTGGTGCATTTGTTAATCCAAATGGCATCACCATGAATTCATAATGCCCGTAATGGCATCTGAATGCTGTCTTTGGAATGTCCTCTTCTCTGACACGAATTTGATGTTAACCAGATCGAAGATCTATCTTTGAGAAATAGACTGCTCCATGCAGTTCATCAAGGAGTTCATCAATCCTAGGTATTGGATACCTATTCTTGATGGTCTTCTTGTTCAATGCGCGATAGTCAACACACATCCGCATTGTTCCATCCTTCTTCTTCACTAGCACCACAAATGATGCAAATGGACTTGATGAGGGCCTTATGTGCCCCATATCGATCAATTCCTTGATCGTCTTCTCAATTTCAATCTTGAAATGTCGAGGATGCCGATAGGGTGCAATGTTAGCAGGTTTAGCCCCATCCTCCAATTCAATTACATGTTCAAAACCTCTATCAGGAGGTATTCCTGGAGGTATGTCCCTAAACACCTTACCATGCTTATCCAACGTTGCCTGAATATCTGCAGGATAAATTTCTTCAGCAGAGAGGATTTGGTTGTCCTTGATGCAAACCTGTGCTGCCCATTCGATGTCATTATGCCTGAATAATGCTTCCATTCGTTTTGCTGAAACAACTTTGGGGTTTCCATCAGACACTGACTTCAGTTTGATCTTCTTTCCTTCATGCATGAATTCTAACTCCATCTTTTGAAAGTCCTGGACAATTCTTCCAAGCGAATGCAACCATTGTACTCCAAGTACTACATCAATATGCCCAAGTCCAACCACATAGAAATCATCCTGTAAAGAATAATCTCCCATTTGAATTTGCAGTTGGGATACTTTTCTGGTACAACTCATTAGGAATCCATCAGCAACTGCTATTTGAAATCCTTCGAAGTCTTCAACGGTTAGACCTCGTCTTGCTACCAAACCTTCATCTATGAAGTTGTGAGTAGCGCCACTGTCAATTAGACAGGTGACTCTTTGACCCTTCACAACTCCTCTTATGCGAAAGGCATGATACTTAGGTACTCCTGAGATAGTTGCTAATGTTATTTTGTCAGAGGTTTCTTCTGAAACAACATTAAGAGTTGGTTGTACCTCCTCTTCATCCTGAGCGGATTCTTCTTCACTCAATGACTCTTCTTCGCTTCCATCATCAGATACAACTTCAATCAAGTGTGCTTTACCCTTACCAAGGCATCTGTGTCCTGGTTCCCAAGGTTGCTTGCAAGAAAAGCAGAGTTTCTTCCTTCTTAGCTCGTCTCTTTCGGCTGCAGATGGACCTTGAGTCATCTTTTGAGGAAAAGAGGGTCTCCTTTGAGTAGAGCTAACACCTTTATAGAACTTTTTCTTAGGCTGATATACAGGAGCAGTGTCAAGATCTAGAGCAAAATCAATTGCTTCTTCCAAATTTGCTGGCCTTTGTACCTTTACCAATGGCTTGATCTGATTGTTCAGTCCCTCAATGAACAGCATAGTGATTCTTCGGTCAGTCATATCAGGTACCATCACTGCAATCTTCTGAAAATCATTAACATACTGCACAACCCTTCCTTCTTGCTTGAGTTGAGCTAGTTCACGATAGTACACTTCGGTGTCTTTTCTGTCAAACCTCTGAATCAACTTGGTTACAAACTCATCATAGGAATTTATCCTATCATGATGTTGAGAAACTAGGCCATGATGCCACCATTCATAAGCCAAACCTTCAAGATGCATTGTCGCAAATTGAATTGCCTTCTTCTCTGTCAAAGGCTTAAGTGAAAGGTATGTATCCAGCTTGTTTACCCAAGCCCTAGCACTGAGCTTACCACTTCCATCAAAGGTAGTAATGGGAACTCGATTCAAGGCTTCTTTATACTCCTTTCTATCATCATCCCTTCTAGGACGAAAGCCTCTAGTTCTACCTCGCCTGTCCCTATCTTCCCTTTTCTGTCGGCAATATTCATTGAAGGTCATCATATCCCGAACACGTTTAGGAAGTCTGGCATAAAGATCTGCAAAGAGCGCTATCTCATCTTCAAAATTGTTTGGTTCTTCTTCGTCAAACTCTTCATCAGTTGCATTGTCCTGTTCAGGTGGTGGTGCAAGGAAGGTTGGTCTTAAAGGCCTATCCACTGTAGGAGTTCGTGTGCGAACTCTTCTACCTACTGCACTACCAGCATCATCATCAACCTGTCTTTCTTGTCTCTCAGGTCTAGCTGCATCTCGACGACCTTGTCCAGCTACTTCACCTTGATTCATATTTTGAAGGGATTGTAGGACATGTTGCAATATTTGAGCGGTTTGTTGTTGTTCAACGGCGATGTTCCTAAACATCTCCCTAGCTGCACGTTCACCATCTGCAGGTGGACTTCTACTTCTTCTTTCCTCAGCCATGTTAGCCTGTCTAGCTACAATTGCTTCTGAAAGAGTATCCTGTTGTGGGTAAGGATGAATCCACTGAAACTGCCTTCGTTGTTCACGCGCAATGTATCTCCTTGTTCTATCACTTTGTTGATTACCTTCTGGCATGAAAACCCAAAGGCTGGCAGGATCCAAGCTCTGATACCACTGTAAGATACCCAACTAGTTCTACAAAAAATTTTCCTTTCTTAAACAATTTTACTTGCTATCAACTCATCAATTACTTCAACAACACAAAGATATACATCAAAGATAACTACTTGAATGGGAGTTGGATACTTGTTTATTCACTTGATTTAATCAACTTGCAATGTCTTATTACATGGATAATGCTTTCAATAGCATGAAGTACAACTTATTCAATGGAATTACAAAAGAAAGGCCTTGAAGCCTTGATGATTACAATGGCGCCTATACTTGATCAACTCAATTGAACTCAATGATGTCAACTGAATGTCAACACCTCACAATATCACAAGGGAGCATCACCTTGCTTGATTGAGGGAGCATCACCCCAACACTTGAAACTCGCAGGCCTCAAGATTACAAGCTCAACAGCTTTGCAGAGAGAATTTAGTCAAATGAACCGATGCCAAATGAATGAGAGAGCTCCTCTTTTTATAGGCCTTCAAAGGCAATGAAGGCACGTTTTTCAATGCACAAAGAGGAACCAAGGCACGTTTCCCAAGAAACATATCCAAGGGAATATTCCATCTGATGACTCATTCTGAGTTGGCAAACTTATCCAAAGACCTGGACACGGATCTCGAGGACATCCTGTCGACCAATGAAAGCTCAGGTAGATGCAACTACCTTATCTTCTGACTAGGCGCCCATTTGGAGTAGTATGATCATGGATGGCGCCCAATGTGACCTAGGCGCCCAACTGAGGTAGCAAAGGCCTGAATATGCGCCTTGAAGAATTTGATGACTCCATGCAAACTTGGAACTTTAGCAAAGATCTTTTGGATCCTAGGCGCTATTTGAGAATTGGAAAGAAGAGGATTGACACTTAGCTTGCTTAGGCGCAGAACTGGTGTCCTTCTGACTGGGCGCCAGCTTTGGAGGATTCACAGGGATTCTGGCGCCTTGGTTATAACTTATCATCTTTACAAAGAACCTTGAAAGCAACTTGACTACAAATGATCATCATCTTTTCCCCCTGATGGAGCGCCTTGTTCCAAACTGGTCTGGAAGGCTTGCAACTATCTTAGGCGCACATTTGGTGTAGTTTCAACTAGAATTAGCGCCTAGTATCTCAAGGAAGATGTTCTATACAACGCACTCTTTCAAACACTTGCAATCAAAACCCTTTTGATGATCCTTTAACCCAGCGCCCTCATCTGGAGTTCTCACATCTTGTTTGAATCTTCAATTATACTTAGGCGCACTTATTGATGGAGAAAGGTCTAGATTGGTGCCTTATCTCCTTGAAGCAAATTCTAGCTTTCCAAGAGTTTCTGAGTCTTTTCCAAGTACACCTTTGTTATCATAACATCAAAAATCATTCTTCTAAGCGCCATATGACTTATCAAAGGAAGGCGCAAAGGTAAGGTTGGGAATGAGGAAGGATGCGCCTCAACTTCTCAACACCATGTTTAGACAAAGATGATGACTTTCACAGGAATGATGATCAATATGACCCTTTTATGGTATATTTGCCCTTTTTAACTCACAAACTAGCTAAGGCGCTATCCAAGGGTTATCCAGATATGATCTAGCGCCCTAGGCGCAACTTTGAGGATGAGATAGGTAGTTAAGTGCGCCAAAACAACTTTAACAATTCTTTCAATCCTAGGCGCCAGAGATAAGGGGTTTCAACCAACACATGCGCCTAGACTAGGAGTTCCCCCCAATAGACATCTTCTACTTCAAACTTTCAATCTATATCCATCTAAGCTAGGCGCTCAAATGGAGGAATCCCTCAAATGAGGTATTGGCGCCCTCTTGTGCTAGGCGCTCCTACTAGATGATACAACATGATACTAGCGCCTAAAGTGAATAGGCCCTCTTCATCATCCAATTCATTTAGAAAACTTCAGTTTGGAGACTTATCAATCTTTTCCACCAAGGCGCCCTGTTGGATGTGCTCCCTAACATGCTTCTGAGCTAGGCGCCACTTGAAGTTGGAGGAAAGAGAAAGCCTTTGATGATGATGTGATTGTCACATTGCACTTCCACACCCTGATAGCAAACCTTAAGTCCTTAGGCGCTCATCTAGGAAGTCTGATGTGAAATTGGCGCCCAGACTTCAAGAGTCAACTTCCTATTAATTTGGCTTCCAGACTTAGCCAAATTTCAAGTTTCTGACTTTGTTCCTGCAAAACAATAAAACGGAGTTAGTCAAAAACCAATTCATTCCCTTATCATTCTGAATTAGCCTCCGGGAATGAGCAATAGGCTAATCCATTCTTCACTTGATGATCAAGCCGGAAACGGGGACATGACACTTTCACCCATATTGTTTACTTCTCCTGGTTCCGGATCAAACTGAGGATACCTTCTCCTTCTGTAGGTGATGAACTCAGTGTCTTCTGGATTCATCAATTAAGAATGCAACTGAACTGAGATTCACTGTACGCTGATTTGAAAAAGAACACAAGCTGGCAGGAGTGACCAGCTCTGATACCACTGTAACAATCTACCCCTAATTTTTTTTTCTTTCAAATTGAACACAATGAACAACAATACTAACATGAAATAGCATAAGCTAACTAAGCCTCACATTTTCTGATCACCCAGATCCCAGGATGGGCAAGGTGAGAGCATACGATGATTTGGCAACAAAACTAACTATGCAAACTAAAATATAAGCTTCATCCGCTGCGGCGAGCATCCACATAACGTGGGAATTCGCCACTTTCAGTGGGTAAGAGAATAGGAAAATACAATCTCATCCACTTATTCAATGGGAATACTCCACTTTTCCAGTGGGTAAGGAAAATAAGAAAAGTTCATTCTCCACACTGGCAGTAATCCATCCAGGGGTACTTAATGTGGATTTAATTACAATGAACTACAAAGAAGCTCACTTAGATCAATAACAAAGCACAAGATTTGTAACTTGATAATATTTCCCCTGTAGATGATTGATGGAGAAGCATAAAATGCGAAGAACTTGAAATTGTTGATGAAGAATGAATGGACTAACAACTAGCTAAAAATCTAAGTTCACACTTTATTGCTGACTGTCCCTTGCTGGTGCGGCAGCCATGAATGTAGCATTGAAAACACATAAACTGATCTACACCACAACAAACCCAAACAGCAATGCCAAACTGATAAACTGACCACAAAAGACCATCCTGAGCAGTCAAACAAGTCTCATATCAAGAAATTCAATGCTGCACAAATACATCTCCCTGCCTGAGCCGTACAGACAGGAAATGGTACGACAAGCATAAAAAATTCATTTCTTCTTCAAACAACTCCAAATCACTTCTAAACTGATCGTCTATAGGGGACAAGAAAGTTACAATCAACAGTAATAACAAACTCCTCAACAATCTTTTCTGATGAGCATCGATGCCCAACACCAGGTACGACCAAGTACAAGTATGGATGGCTCCAGAAATTGCAAATCTTCATCAAATCTAACCAAATAGCTTTCAAGAGGGTCGCCCATCATGAATAATCCATATGCAATCAACAAAGACTTTCAAAATAAACATTTGAATTTCTGATGCATAATAATGGTTTCAACAGTGTACGGCAGAACAAGTACAGCCAAGAAGAGAAAATTACAAGACTCCATAAAACACTCCAAAAACACACCAAGTAATCTTAGATATCATTACTTATCACTCCAAAACTGATTACAAACAAAAAACTCCACAAAATCTTCAAATCCATTGAGCACTCTGTGATTCCCTGAGTGGAAATCATTAATTTCCAGCTAGAGTGGATATCTCACCACCGAAACTGATCATCCTCAAGTCGGTTTTCGTCCACAAGAAGGCACAATTGATCTCTGGTTTCAATCCAGCAGCATAATATTATCAATTCCAAGCATAAGTCTCCAAATGAGCTCATCTCTTCTTTTTATAAGCACCTGGGAGTTACAAACCCAATCTTTCTTCAAATTAGAGCCTTTTTTGCACTTCCACTTATAAAATAATTCTAATATCAAGTTATGTGCACACTTAAGTGACTAGGGAATTAAAATATAACATTTCCCTTTTTCCCCTTCAAAACATAACATTAAGTCACTTTTTAAAATAATCCACCTTAGACTTTAGTGCACAATAAATAAAAATAACTAGTTTAATTATCAAATAAAATAAACCTTATAACTCCAATTTGATAATTAAACTAAACCAAGAGATCAACCCCAAGAGATCCCAAACCATCCACTAGCCCATCGGGATCATGAAATAGGCTAATGGCCCCATCACTGAGTAGGCTTGGAAAGGGGACATTACATTATTTCATGATAAAATTGTAGGTGGATTTGGCCCACTTGACAAGAACAGGTGACTCTTCTACACTTTAGGCTCTGCTAGGCCAGGGAGGGTGTTCCTATTATATCCTAGGACAATTAAAGAGAAATGAAAATTTCAAACTGCAGAGGTAAGCTATACTGTGTACATGAAGATAACACAATTGTTTTTCACTAATTGCCCTTCATACTAGTTTACTAAGATTTGCTGGTTGGAATCTCAGAAAAGCAAATAGAACAATCAGGTTTAACAAGATCTGACTACAAATATAGAATCAATGAATTTACCCAAAGATGCATTCAATTGTAACCTCCAAAAGACTTGTAAACCAGAAAGGAACAATAATTTAACCTACAAACGAAGACATTTCAAGAATTCAAACATAATCAATTGCCTTTTATGACTGATGCCTTATCCATTGGCAATAGAGTTGAAAATTAACAAAGTATGCAAAAATTTGATGTAAACTTTAACAAGTGAACAAGAATTCATCTGAAAATCCAGTCAATCTAGCTGCAAATTCATTCCAAGCAAGATTCAAGGAATTGTAAACATCAGATAGAGACAAAATACTTAATGATCCGTGAAGTGATCCAAAGTGTCCCTTATGAATATTCGGTAAAGACTATTTACATCCAGCAACTAGGCATTTTTCACCAAGGAGCCCACCCCTAACACCAAAAACTAATCAAGAATAGACAAGAGATCAACGAATGTGATCCTAGGAGCACAAAAATAGTTACTCCCAGAAATACATTGCTACCCACAGAGAACCGGTCCCTACAAAGTGGTTTCCCATTAATTTTCCTTCACAAATATGTACAGACAAATCTCTACACACATCCCCGACCTAGACACATAGCTATTGACACCAAAGAGTGCTCGAGAGACACTAAGAAGCATAAAATTCAGCAATGCATACAACAACAAAAGCAAAGCTTTAATTAATAGCAAGTTAGAATAAATCCAAGTCAGCAGATGAACGACACCTGTCCTCCAACTGGTTAAATCAGGCACAATCACCTTCACAAAATGGAACATGGTCCATAAAATAATTGGCCTCCAAGCTGACTCAGCACCTGAGTGGCAAAAGGAGAGCCACGGAACTCACTTTGAGAAAAATTAGCTATAAAATTTTGAGTTCCAAGACAAATTGATGGCTAAGATAATCTGCAGGGAAGATGAACAACTCACAATATGTCCATGCAGACCCAAACATGCACTTCTGAATTTTCTTTGCAAACTGATGAGTCATCAACCTTGGTCCTTCACCATGTGGCATAATCTCAACAATCTCAAATAGATTAGCAGTTCTCAAGAGATCTCAAGATCCATGGCAGATCTGTCCAACCCATCTTTAGATATGTAGAAACCAATGGATGCTTGCCAATTGGAAAGATGTTAGTACTATGACATCCGAAGCAAAGAACACAACACTTAATTAAAAACTTTGGTGACCCCCGCTCAATCATATGTAGAGACCAACCAAAGGTGACCATGAGAACAGTTGATCAAATAGGCATCCAAAATCAACCGTACAGAATGCAACATCGGTCGCTCAGGAGATCAACTGATGGGTCTCGCTTGCCATCCCCAAATATGTAGAAACCAACCAGAAATTGCCGCATAACTCCGCATCAAATGAACTTTGCACGAAGTGTAACCGAGAATATCCACCTCAAACAATTGGCATGCTCTGACACTTGCACGTGTGAAGTTCTTGCAATGCATTTATCACCACAACACATCTTAAGATCAAAGTTTATCGCTTCAGGCAGTTAGCAAATATGCAGAAGCTGGTTAACTAGTAAAGCTTAGTTATTTTTGGGCAAAATAACTGGCTGAATCAGTCTCCAAATCTTCCGATGTATACCACTCAACATTTGTTTTAGAATGTTTTTAAAACAAAACAAAAATGTTGTTTTTTATGTGTTTGATGTAGGGGTTGCCCTTAAGTCCTGGGAATAGCCAGGAAACATTGAGACATCCCCAAAAAGATAGGTGGCATCCCCAAAACTTTCAAAAAGGGGGGAATGGGACGGGAAAGTACACTTCAAGTCCCCCAGTCCCCAAGACATTACCCAGACCTATGGGGACACATACTCATGAATACTACTATTTTAGGACCAACCTTTTGTTTTTTCACATAAATCCTCTTAGGTCAAAGTATAATAGTTTATAAAAAAGTCATTCTCTTCTTTTATAATTGGAATTTTGTAATGTACAATGTTTATTTCTAATCTCTATGCACTATATTTAACATGAAATAACAAAATCAAGATTTTCTGTATTTTTACAAATATTATATCGTTTTATATTTCCTGAGTTTTTCCTGAGATTTTCCCATTTTAAATCCAGATAATTGAATTCCATTTTCACTTTTGCCACACCATGTCAATGACATTTAAATGGAATGCTATACAATGGTCATAACCAAACAGATCTGAAATAGAAAGTACCTTCCAAAAATACAACCTGCTAATTTTAGAGATCTCGTCAAAATTAACAATCAAACTAGATACAGAACTCTCATCCCAAATTGGAAACTTCTTTAAAAACGGAAAGTACACAGATTTGAAGAGCTCGTTGCCAACAAACAAACTAACATTATAAATATACCATTTTAAGGCTTCACTTCAAATGGGAAACATACTGACCTCCATGAGATGAATAGGGTACGGTCTGTTAATCTTGAAATTATAAATAATGAATTTTTTAGATTTGCTTGATTTTGTTCTAAGTTTCCTAAGATATTCTTCCACCCTCAACTTTACAATTATTAAGGATCATAAGTGTTGGAAGAATAAAGAATATTGCGTTTTTTAACACCGACGTCAATTTTTAGCATCTCTACAGTGGATTTGCAGACTGTAGTAGGCCTTCCAACAGAAAAAAATTCTCTTTCAATACAGAGATTTTAGATTAGCTTATGATTGAGATTGAGTTCCAAGTATTTGTAAGAGTGAGCCATCTCTACAATCATAAAGGCAAGTTAACTTTTTGAATTTGATAATTGTGACTTTGGTTTTTTTCAACATTTACCATCAAACCACACTAGTTGCAAAATGTTTAAAGTACACAACTGTTTCTAGGTACGCAAGGTGTTTGGAAAGGAGGACAATATCATCAAAATATGCCAAGATAATGTTATAGTTGCAAAGGTTGATACTCATGCATCCAGTATCTTCCGTATATTTTTCCAAAAGAGCTATGGAAATTCTGAAGTGTAGGAGACAAAAAGCGACGTTGTTTAACTCTAGTGTTGTAATTAATTTCCTCAGACTCACTAGAATAGTAGATATATATATATATATTACATACAGGCTCTTTTGGAAATTTTGAAGAGAGTACGAGACAAAAGGCGACGTTTAACTCTAATGTGGAAATTAATTTCCTCATACCAACCATAGCTTGTTTTAAGTTTGGCAGTGACTCACTAGAATAGTATATATATTAAATACATTCTAAGTTCAAAGGAAATTCCAATGTCTATCATACATTTTAATTTTTAACAAATATCCCCTAGTGATGTGTATCAATTGCCGCAAGCCAGGACATGCTTCAGATGTGTGTGGAGCTTCTAAAGGAAGGAACCACAGAATAAATATTCAGTAGGGTCCTCCTCCTCCTTTTGAGGAGGCTGTCAAACACTCGGAGGAGTTTGGGAGGTTGGATAGCCCTCTCTTGGACAAGAAAAACTTAGAGACTCCGATGGTGGAAAAAAGTAAAGAGAAGGAAGTAGTGGTGTTTTGTTTGCCTAGTCGCCAAGAGAGGTCTTTGGACAAGAATTGTTGTGTTCCTCTCAACTCAAACCAAGATCCTTAGTTTGAGAATCCCGCCAGTAAAAAACCTATCCCAATTAAATCTTGGGACCCCAACTTGAAACAAAGTTCCCTGAAAATTTTCAGTATCAAACCACCTTGAATTGGTGGTCCTGTGTTATGGGGCGGTTCTGCCTTAGTTTTGTTGTTTTCCCCGTGTGTGGGGAATAGTTTTTTTGCTGTTGGTTCTTGTTGTGCTCCTAGTTGTTTCTTGGTGTTGTTTGGTCGTCTATGGCTGTTCCTGTTGTTCCTTTGTTTGGGGTGTGTCCCCTCTTTTGTACTTCCAGTTCATAGCTCCGGTCAAAAGCATTTATCATAATTAAAAACAGTTATCAGCAATAATACTCAAAGCGAGAATAGGATCAATAGTAGAGTGTTTGTTTCTAACGCCAATCTGGCCTTTTCCCTCAGTTTATTTTCATCTGGTCAATCACCAATTTTCTTTTCTAAAATAGTTCCACAAAGTTTGCTGAGTAAAAGGCAAATCATATTAGTTCTATATGTAGAAGTGTTATTTTTGTCTCCAACTTTGTAGATAGGTATGGCTGAATTTTCAAATCATTGTTTAGGGAACCCTTGACTTAGTGAAATGTTGATTAGGGCCTAAATATGAGGGACACAGATGAACCAACCAACCTTAAGAATTTCAGCTCGATAACCTTCAATATATATTGTCTTTCCTTTTGCAAGTTTCTTTATCCCATATCTGGTGTTGTCTTCAAAGAAAAGGTTCATTTAGTAAGAGTGGTATATCCTTAATCATCAATGTTGATAGAAACAACATATAATTGCTTAAAATAGCTATTCTAAACATTTATATCAATCTAAAGGTCAATTGTAGCTTCCTAGACAAGATTTGCTTCGAAGTTTGCTTCAGATTATGTTCACAAAGATCGTAAATTTTTTCCTCATGCTTGTTCATAAATAGTCATTTTTTGTTTTTTAGAAATTTTCCTGTATTCTTTCATCTTATGTTCCTTGTCATTGTCATTGCATGTCATGTCCCTTTTTTTCAGGTTAAAATAATTAATAATATTATTTAAGTTGGGCCCGATAATTTCTAATTTAAGGGCAAGTTAATAATATTATTAGAATTAAAATAAAAGGTGTTTTTAAGCACTAGTACTAAAATTAAAGTATTTTTAAATACTTGGAGAGAAATTTAGGACCCAAGGGCCCAATTAGAAAAGGTATATCAAGGAGGCGCCTATCTTCATTTTATCATTCATTCAAATTATCCTCTTTGCATCCAATTTTTTGATTTGAGCAATTTGTTCAATCTAGGGCATTCAAGGACCAAAACCCTTGGTTTGTTCAAGGTTTGAGAGGATGAAAGCCCTCTTGAATTCCACTTTTGGGATCAAGGACGAAAACCCTTGTTTCCACTTGGGTGATTCCATCTGGGAATCATGATTGTGTTGATTTGTGGAGTTGGATTTTGCTACAATGCTTTTGGCAGGCAAATATCATCATTTCATCACTGAAGCATATTTGAGGGTTTATATATTGAGTTTCAAATTTTTGGCGAATTTTTGGGCATCCTAAAGGGCTGGATCTGAGTTGTTACAGTCATACCAGCTGCTGGTCACATCATTTCAGTCATCCAACATAAGTGATCAGACAAATGGAGTGAAGTGCAATCATTTCTAGGGATATATCAGTCAGATTTGGGCATTTTGCATGTATTTCCACATCATTAGGAGTTGGATCTAAGTTACCCTAGCTATGCGCCACATTGAGGAAGTGAAATTCAGTCATCTAGGGCTCTTTACCAATCACACCAACCGCTACACACATCGTTTCAGTCATCATTCATCAACAAAATGGAGAATAAAATCATATTTTGACATGTTGCCAATGTTTCCAAAACCAATCCGATTTTACCAACATATTGTGACAATTTTGCGAGGGTTTCAAGGGCAGATCAGCCTTCACCAGCCAGCCATACATCTTCAACCAATGGTCATACCATCTAGAGTTTCAAGAAAATTCGGAAAAAAATAATTTGTTGCTGATTGAGGAGATGTCTAGGACCGTACATCATCTACAAAAATTAGAAATATTTATGTGAGCAGAACGAATGAAGATCTGAGAGTTATTGGAGGAGATCTCAACCATTTAGGGTGGTCGTAACCTTTATTAATTGCTGCCATTGATTTTTGAGCAAGGGCAACTCTCATTGGAGGGCTTCTATGCTGAATTCCAGCCCTTTGACAGGCCGTACAACTGAAAATCTAGGGTTGTGAGTGCATTTACTAATTGATATCATTGTACTACATTTCCAATAGTTGAAATAAAAATTTCAGAATTTATGTGAGAATTCCAATTGGCTGTTATACCATTTATATTTTCAGATCTAAGTGTATTTTGGTCATATGATGAGTATATAAGGGTTTGGTATTGTTTGTCATTAATTTCCAGCCCTAACATCTATTTTATTTGGTTGCTTTCAGTTATTTATTTGTTCAAAAAAATCAGAAAAATAAAAAAATATAATAAGGGGACATTATAGTGGTATCAGAGCTTTGATCCTGCCAGCATGCATGTAATGAGCACCCTAGTTTTATTTTTTGAAATTCCACACACAGAGAAGATGCAATTGGTTAAGTTCTTCCACACTCTTTTGATCACCCAAATCGCGATGCAGGCAAGGTGAGAGCATACAAGTGCTTCGGAGTTAGCATTCACAACAGCAAGTAATTAATAACAACTTCCACTTGTTCAGTGGGCATCCACTTGATTGTGGGAATCAAACTGAAAGGAAACATCCACTTATTCAGTGGGAATCAAACTGAAAGAAAACATCGACTTATGTAGTGGGCAACCATTTATTCAGTGGGAGATACAGAAATGTAAATCTAGGCTCATCCACTTGTTCAATGGGAAGCCCTAAGCAACAATCCTCCAGTGGTACTACCATTCAGGCTTACAATCCATAATATTGCATAAATGACAATCAACATAATGGTTAGGGCAAGCTGCAATGTTAGAATAAATCTGATCAGAATTGATAAGGACTGCTGAAGAATTATAATTCAGAAGCCAAAAGAGGCTAGAAGTCATCCAACACCATACCAATGTTGTCCCATGAAGTGCTAAAGTTGCAAGTGAAGATATGGAGGTGCAAACACTATAGAAACACTCAGAAACCTCTGTCACAACAAATTACTCAGGTCTGATATAAAAATCAAAATTCTGTGGATGCATAGAAACACACCAAATTCATCATAACTCTCTACAACATCAAAATCTCCATGCCAAACATCTTGGAAGGTGTTTCCCTTACTGAGGCACCACCTTTCAATGAATATTAGACTCCAAAATGGGAGCAATTTGCTCCTCTAAGCCTCACGTCCCCCTAAAAGGTTGTACAGCAGTCCTGGGAGGAGTATAGCTGGCTCTAAACTCCCTTTCTCCATTGTTTGATATCTCCTCCAAAGATCTTATTAACGGCGGCTAGGGTCAATAAGAAATACCAAGGCTATTGCTCAGGCCTTCAACAAGGATTGGTGCCACAACAAGCAGAAACGTACGGCTGCCATCAGGGGAATGGTATGGCCCAGCCATGGCAAAACTCCCTTCAAACTCTGCAGAACCCACTCAAACACACCAGAAATCTCACTGAAAAACAACTCAAACCTTCACACATCAAAATACATCAAAACTATTCAAACCAAAATCTCTGCATAAGGACTCCATTGAAACTCCTTGTAATTTTTGAATAAAGTCACCAGATATCCAGCTAGGGTTGATCTTCCACAACCGAAACCAGATGAGAAGTTGAGGCTAAACAACCCCAAGAAGAAATTCTGCTCAGAAACACAAGTTTTTAGAAGAAATAAAAATATATTCAACAGCATAAACTTGAATGAGCATTCAAAACTCCATTATATCCTTCCTGTACACGCCAAAGATAAATAAAATATAATATAGCTTTATGGCTTCAGGGGGCATTTATTTCCCACTTAAATGGGATGCCAACTTAAAATAATATAACTTTAAATTCACCCCCTTATAACTCCTAAGTGAGCACCAATTTGAAGATCACCTTTAATCAAACATTAAATATCTTTAAATTCACCCCTTATAACTCCTAAGTGAGCGCCACATTAAGGGATGCATAGACATTATAACTTCAACTAATATCTCCAGACGCTCAATAAAACATTTATATCCACCTTATAATTAATATTACACTAAGTTGCTAATACTTAGTCCAAACCTTAGGCGACCTTAGTGAAATATTAATTAAATTGCCAGATAATAGTCCCAAGCTACGAAAAGCATAGAAATGCACTAATCAAACAACTATGACCATACCAAAGTGTAGTAGAAGACTTGGGACGAAAATCGGAAGACGTCGAGTGATTGTCTAAAAATAGCATGTTTCTCCAAGAAAGTTGGAGAGCACCCAAGAGGTCGGAATTAAATTTCAAAAGCATCTATGAACTCCAAATGACTAGCCGAACTTAAATCCATGAACCACTGCTCTGCAAGATTGAGCCACGGCCATTCCAATAACGTTGGAGTTCTCCCGAACATGACGAATAGCCTCCGGAAGACTAGGAGCAAGCATAAAGTGCACAAAAGGTCTATGCGCCAAAAAAAGGGACATTACAATGCACGGAAAAATTAACATTTTGGATGCATCCAAGTAGATAGATTTGAAGACCTACCAAAAGATAGAGATGGATAATTGGATCTGAGAGCAATAAGAAATGAACCGTCAATTAGAACAAATGTTGCAAACATTGCAAAACATGAATACTACTAGGCCAGTACAAATATTTTGTGCATCAACAAATAATCAACCAGTGATCAATCCCACACTTATTCTTTTCCAGCCAAGGTTCTTATCAAAAGAACCACCTATGATTGAAAAGCAGAGACCACCTGTAGATGACATCACCGCTTATTATGATGAGTATAAGAGTCTCAACCCTGATATTAAAGAGATGTTATCTTCTGAAGATTTTTGCAACATGGGAATGAGATCCCCATCCAAAAGAAGATTTCAACAGAACCAAACCCACAAGGATCTCCAAATGTATAGGAAAGAATTGGTGGAACAGAAGAAAGAAGAACAGTCAAATTCAAAGCCACAAGACATCATTGAGCAACAACAAAAGGGGCCCAACATGCAAGTTGAAGGTAAAGATTCTTTGATAGTAGATGTTTTATTGACTTCTAATGATTGTATGTGTCAACAAAATAGTGAGGAAGTCAAGGAGGGAAAGGCATCACTTGTTGGATGTGACAAGCTCAAGATGGAGGAAAATGCGCCAAACCATGAACTATCCTTCGAACTTCCAAATGGCAAGCCATTGATTGATTTTCAAAGTAGCATTGTGGATGAATATGCATTTTAGGGAACATTTTGATTAGCCCTAATTCGAAAGTTTTGAGTCATGAGGATGGAGGTGTTAAGGATATCTCAACAATTTCTCTTTTTGGCAAAAGAGGGTGAGCATTTTGATTGCAGTCGAAGGTATGAAGATATTTCAGATTTGTTGTTTCCTATTATGTCATTGAGAGATTATTGTCATCATGGAAAGCATGCTAAAAGGGGTGATAGAGTCAAGGATACAAATTGCAGTATAGGGCATGAAGATTGTTTTTGCATATGGGATCCGGTTGATCTTTTGAGGGTCAAAGGGGATATCACTATTGAGTTATCCATCTCTTGCATTGAAAAGAAGTTTATGAGGAATCATATAGGGTTCGTTGTGCATTCTAACCACATTGTGATGGATCTATGCTCACGATTCATAGATCACTCCTTGAAACTAAGTCCCACATTTGAAGGTGATGACCAAATGGAGATAGTCACCACAGGATGCTTGAGGTGGAAAGATGGTGAGCAAAATAGATGTCAATTGAATGTTCAAGATTTTATGACCAAGCATGGTATGGTGTTGTTGGAGTCAAGCTACATACAAGGTTGCCCCTTTTGGATGGGTGATGGAGAATTCAAGAAGGATGAGATACCATGAAATGCCTTCATCGTTCCTAGCATCATGAAGGTATAACAATTCAGCATCACTTGGGGTGAACACAAGGAATGCAAGGACTTTCTTGTTAAGAGTTATCGACTTAGCATAGTAGGGAGGAGTGTTGGTTGCAAGTTACATAAACCAAGAACCACTACAAGTATGGCCTCAAATCATAGAACTGTTGTTCTCAACATTTCCAGCCTTCCCCACATTCTAGTTGCATCCTCAAGGAGTTTTTTATCACATGGTGGAAGCAGTTCCCACCTATTATCATTATTGAGGTGTTTGCAGCTAGCACAAGATGGTTTCCAACCACTACAATTATGATTCTAAGCAAGAGAATGCAGTGCTACAGCCATGGTATGGAGAAACTCTCTTGGTTTAATGTTGTGTGTAAGAGGATTCGCTTGTTGAGATCATTAAGTGCAAACATTCCAACATCTTTAGTGCTGTTTGGGAAGAAATTTAGAGCAATGTATGACTGGTACACTCACCTATCAACACCCATATGGTCTAAACCGAACCATTTTTCGAATGTATAACTTTGGGCATCGTGATAAGAACTTTCAGAGTCCAAGGTAATCATTATAACAGCAATGTAGAGGAAGCGAGAATAGTTGTTGCCATGTTGGCATGCATTGGTTATATTTATTTGAGAAGCTCATTACTAAGAAGGAGTTTAAGGTGAAGGGAGTTGGATGTCAAGGCCACTATCTTTTTAGGGCAGTCATGGGCATCACATGGAGACCTCAAGAAGTTCACATAAAAATCAAAGTGGTGCAACGTAAGCATGGTGAGGTAGCATCAAACTTGGAATGTTGTGCAAAGATTCACCCACAAGGAAGGAGGAGAGCAATTGTTGATGACCTCCTACCATCCAAGAAAGGAGGGAACAGACTTGGAACAGCCATTTACCAAATTTTCAGCCTCAATGTTGCTGTCATAATCATTATCAGCCCCCGTACCACTTCAATACAGTTGGTTTTGCAGGGATTTCTAATCATAAGAAGGAAAGGGTTACTATCCATGATTGTTGATAGAGCATTTTCAGCCCCTACACTACTCACACCTTTGATTTTGCAAGGAAATATCAGTTTTCCTACTGCTATATCATTGGCAGGTTGCTGGAACAGCTGTTATCAGTTATGAACAGCTGCAAGTTGGCACAATTTAAGGGAATATCCTTGATGAAATAAGTTGAAGAAAGGTTTCAGCTGAAGGGAATCATCATTGCAGCCATCATGGTACCTAACTGGGTAAGATTTCAGGTGAATTGTGGTTGTTCTAACTTATTTCCAGCCCTTACATGATGTGATTTGAACTCTACTTTGGAAGGTATACATTGCAATCTCTTTGAAGAGGTCATAGAAGCTTACAAGTTGGATCATGAAGCTCAAATAAGTGTTTCAGATTCTCCATCACATGGGAAGAACCAAGAGGTGCAACAAAAACACGGTGGTGAGTACATATAGCAGCCTTGGATCTTGTGGGAGTTTGTGGATATTTTCATTCATCATCACGTCAAAGAGAAGCATATGAAGAGTTGGTCATCTTCATTGCTTGATCCAAGTCGAAGGTGGAAAGGTATAATCATGCAACGCATCACGGACGACCTCCCTAAGGCTTGTATTTATGATGTTGTAAGTCATGAGGTCAAGTTGTTTTTCAAAGAGGTGATAAAATTACGAGTTATACAAATGGAGATGATAGATCTCGCAGCACCTTTTGGCAGCAGAAGTTGTTTCATTTGACAGGTACAGGATCTAAACTCTATGGAGATTACAACATGATTCATCATCTAGGTTTGCAATTGCTTGTGGGCAAGCAATTTTGGGAAGGGCAGACTGTCATGTCCCCCTTTTTCGGGTTAAAATAATTACTAATATTATTTAAGTTGGGCCTGATAATTTCTAATTTAAGGGCAGCTTAATAATATTATTATAATTAAAATAAAAAGTATTTTAAACACTAGTACTAAAATAAAAATTAAATTAAATTAAAATTAAAAAGTATTTTTAAATACTTGGGGGGAAATTTAGGACCCAAAAGCCCAATTAGAAAAGGTATATCAAGGAGGCACCTATCTTCATTTTATCATTCATTCAAGTTATTCTCTTTGCATCCAATTTTTAGATTTGAGCAGTTTGTTCAATCTAGGGCATCCAAGGACGAAAACCCTTTGGTTTGTTCGGGGTTTGAGAGGACAAAAACCCTCTTAAATCTCACATTTGGGATTAAGGACAAAAACCCTTGTTTCCAATCTTGGGTGATTTCATCTGAGAAATCACCCAAAATTCATGATTGCGCTAATTTGTGGAGTTGGATTTTGCTACAGTGTCTCTACAGAGCTGCCATAGTGGTTTTGGCAAGCAAATATCATCATTTCAACACTGAAGCATATTTGAGGGTTTATCTATTGAGTTTCAGATTTTTGGCAAATTTTTAGGCATCCTAAAGGGCTGGATCTGAATTGTTACAGTCATACCAGTTGTTGGTCACATCATTTCAGTCATCCAACATAAGCAATCAGCCTATTGGAGTGAAGCGCCATCATTTCGAAGGATATATCAATCAAATTTGTGCATTTTGCAT
The DNA here is from genome assembly GCA_027924645.1 of Cunninghamia lanceolata. Taxonomy (NCBI): domain Eukaryota; kingdom Viridiplantae; phylum Streptophyta; class Pinopsida; order Cupressales; family Cupressaceae; genus Cunninghamia; species Cunninghamia lanceolata. The sequence goes on from BSBN01000066.1 coordinate 9,033,207, forward strand.
GTATTTCCACATCATTAGGAGCTGGATCTGAGTTACCCTAGCTATGCGCCACATTAAGGAAGTGAAATTCAGTCATCTAGGGCACTTTATCAGTCACACCAGCCACTACACGCATCGTTTCAGTCATCATTCATCAGCCAAAGAGAGAATAAAATCATATTTTGACATGTTGCCAATGTTTCCAAGACAATTCTGATTTTAGCAGCATATTGTGACAATCTTGCAAGGCTTTCAAGTGCAGATCAGACTTCACCAGCCAGCCGTACATCCTCAGCCAGTCATCGTACCATCTAGAGTTTCAAGAAAATTCAAAAAAAAATAATTTGTTGCTAATTGAGAAGATTTCCAGGACCGTACATCTACAAAAATCAGAAATATTTATGTTAGCAGAGCAAATGCAGATCTGAGGGTTTTTGGAGGAGATTTCAACCATTTAGAGTGGACGTACCCTTTATTAATTGCTGCTATTAATTTTTGAGCAAGAGCGACTCTCATTGGAGGGCTTCTATGCTGATTTCCAGCCCTTTGACAGGCCATACAGCTGCAAATCTAGTGTTGTGAGTGCATTTACTAATTTATATCATTGTACTACATTTCCAGCAGCTAAAATAAAAATTTCAGAATTTATGTGAGGATTCCAATTGGCTATTATACCATTTATATTTTTAGATCTAAGTGTATTTTGGTCATATGATGAGTATATAAGGATTTGGTATTGTTTGTCATCAATTTTCAGCCCTAGCATCTATTTTATTTGGTTGCTTTCAGTTATTTATTTGTTCAGAAAAATACAAATAATAAGGGGACATTACATTGCAAGGCTAATGTTTTGCCTAGCAACTCTACAATCAAAGACATATCATTTGTTGGTTTCATGACAATTATGATTAAGGGAGATTTTGTGAGAGTATTTGTGGTGGTGAAGGTATCGTATAGATCAGTAATAGTCAAAACAATGAGAGGGGTATTTGTGGAGGTGAAGGTATCGTATAGATCAGTAATAGACAAAGCAATGAGAGGGGTGTAAAAAGCATTTTGGAAATCTCTTAAGAAAGGTTTGTGGTCCTTTTGTTTGAACAATATATTTGTAGATTTTTTATTGAGTGTGGATTTGTCTTTACAAGCTATGCTTGTTTTTACTTTTTAATGTTAGGAAGACAAGTCTATGATACGAATCAAGTTCATGATCAGTTCTAATATCGATGCTTTCAATTTGGTTAATTCAATAAGTCAAGGAGATGACATGGTGAATAACGTTGCTTGCATTTCCCTCAATGTAGGTGAATAGTGTTGCTAGTACTTAAACTATTGCAAATGATTGGCTAATACTACTACTTAGTTTAATTAGTAGTTGTGAAAGGAAACAAGGTACGTGGAAACGCTTCCTACGCTGATATTCTGAGGAAATTGTTGTGCAAATTTTTCAATCTTTACAATTACAGAAAGTACAAATACATATAAACGTAATAATAAATAATATACCATAACACAAGGTGTACATGGGGAAAACCCTTTTGGGAGAAAAAATCCACACTCCAAAACAGCCCTACAATACACTTGTAGAGCAGGCCTTTACAGGTATCACCCACATTCGAATCTAGAGTGATTTTGACAACATTACGGTACTTGCAAATTAACTCATACAAACTACAACCCCAAGCACCAATAAATAAGCAAGGTCCAAACTAGAAACCATGAATGGTTTAGGAAAACAATTTGCAAAACCACAAGAGGTATGGCACCCAAACGCATGGGTCCAAATTCCAACACCCCTCTTTGGTCTTGGTCCTCCTGGCTATTTCTAGCAAATTTCGTACACTCTTACATTATCATAAATTGTCATATTTGACCACCCAAAGTCATAATGCTAGTCAAGATTCCAACGTAACCTCCCTCTGACATGCTCTTATTCATCATAAGCATCTATCATATTCATAATGACCTTATAACTCCACAATATGCTAACACATGGCCAAACTATGCCACCTCAAAGTGGGGCACCTACCTCCTCATGTGAGGACAAAATCTACTAAGGAAGAACTCCATGTCACCTCCAAATGGGACATCAACTCTCGCACAAGACACAAAAGACAAAATAGTGAATACATACAAAAGTATTAAAACGAACATTAGGAATGCAAAGTTGAGACACCTTTTCCCAACATTCTCCCACTTGTTGAACACCTTGCAAGAGCAAAAGGAAAATATACCGCCGAAATCTAACTACTAGGGGCCATGAAGCCCATAGATTCGCTACACCACCTGAACTTATATGTGCTCAGGGCTTTGTTAAAGAATATGCAACATCCATCTAAGTATCAACCTTCTCCAACATCACTCTCCCATCCTCTACCATGTCACGAACAAAATGGTACTGGACATAAATGTGCTTCGTCCTAGCATCAAAAGTCAAGTTCTTTGCCAAACATATGGCACTCTAATTGTCACATAGAACTATAATAGATCCTAGATCTAGCCCAACATCAAAACACAATCTATTAAGCCAGATGGCTTCCTTACAAGCATGAGGAGTTGCCATGTACTTTGCATCTATAGTGGACAAAGCAACCACATCTTGTTGCTTACTCGTCCAACTGATAGCACCACCAAACATAGTGAAAACATATCCAATGGTGGATCTCCTACTGTCAACATCTCCAGCCCAATCTGAATCCACATATCCACAAATAATCATGATAACAAATGGAATGCTCAGAAGTATACTGCAAATACTTGAAGACCCTCTTCATCGCATCCCAATGTATTCGTCTAGGATTAACCATGAATCGGATAAGGACTCCCACTACTTGAGCAATGTCTAGCCTTGTGCAAACCATAGCATACATCAAACTCTCAATTGCACTAGCATAAGGTACTCTACTCATATCGTCCATCTCACTAGGAGAAGTCAGACACTGCTCAGCTAATAACTTTGTCCCCATATAACAAAAACACACAATGGCCTACAAGCTAACAAGATAAATCTCTCCAACATTGAGTCCACATAATTACTTTGGCCCAGCCAAAGTTTTTTGTTAGTTCTATCTCTTCTAATCTCCATCCCCAAGATGTACCTAGCTGCCATCTCAAACTGTGCTGAAAGATGAGACTTCAATTCACAAATCAAACCCTTCCCATTACCAAAAAACAACATATCACCAACACATAAAGCGATAATGAGAAAACGATCACCGTCCATCTTATAATAGATGCAATGATCTGATTTGGATATCAGAAATCCCAAACCCAACACAAATGAATCAAACTTTTAGTACCACATTCTAAGAGATTGCTTAAGCCCATACAAAGATTTCTTCAACTTACAAACCAAATGCTCTTTATCTTTTTCAATGTAGTGCTCTAGCTATGACATATAAATCTCTTCCTCCAAATCACTATGAAGGAAAGTTGTCCTCACATCCATTTTCTCAACCTCAAGATCATATGTTGCAGCAATAGATAATAGTAACTAAATGGATGTCAGTGTAGCAACTCTGGGAAAAATCTCACCATAATCAATTCCCTTTAACCTAGGAATATCCTTTCACAATCAATCCCGCCTAGTACTTCTCAGCACTACCATCTAAACTAATTTTCTTCTTGAACACCCATTTGCATCCAATGGGTTTACGTCCATCAAACAAAAGTACTAGATCCCATGTATCATTGTTCATTAACGCAGCCATCTCCTCATCCATGACCACTTTCCATTAATTTGAATCATTCATACCCATAGCCTCCTTTACAGTCCCAGGCTCATTAGTGTTAGTAATCAAAGCAAAAATTCGCCTCCAATCAAAAGGAGTAGACTTATCTGGCTACTATCTTTGCCAAGTGGACCTCCTCAAATGTTGAGGTGGAGGTTCTATTTGTTCTTCTAAACTCTCTGAACTAGTTGAGCTCTCCTCTTCTTCAAATCCTTCATGGGCTTCTGGTTCAACTTTCTCAGTCTTTGGGGGTAGTTGAACCACATCTTTGTTCTCTTTCTTTTCTAGCTGCAATATAGTGTGAGAAGGCTTAACTTCTTTAAATATAACACTTCTACTATAAAAAACTCTCACAGTCACAGGATCCCAAAGCTTGTACCCTTTCACATCACTATCATAACCAATGAAGATACATTTAACAACCTTGTTCTCCAACTTTGACCTCTTCTCCCTAGGCACATGTGCATATGCCTCGCAACCAAAGACTCTAAGATGTCTCAATGACGGTTTTTTGTCTTACCACACCTCCATAGGTGTCTTTTCAACAAGAGTTGATGTAGGAGACTTGTTAACCAGGTAACAAGTTGTAGCAACCGCTTTCGCCTAGAACTTTTGTTCCAAGTTGGCCCCACTAAGCATACTCATGTCCCTCTCCATCAATGTCATGTTCATTCTTTCTACAACTCCATTCTGTTGAAGGGTGTACAGTGTTGTCTTATGCCTTTCTATTCCATGAACCTTACAAAACCTATTGAAGTCTATGGAACAAAACTCACTACCATTATCAATCCTCAAAATCTTAATCTTTTACCAGTTTGATTTTCAACAAGAGCCTTAAACTCTTCAAATCGACTAAAGACTTCAAATTTACTCCTAAGGAAATATACCCATGTCCTTCTACTATAGTTATGAATAAAAGATACATAATAAACAGATTTTGAAATCGAAGGAACATTAACAGGACCAAAAACATCAAAATGCATCAAGTTCAATATCCCAGAAGATTTATAAGAACCAAAATAAAACTGAACACAGTTTTATTTTCCATATATGCAATGTTCGCAAAAATTGAACTCAAGGTTACAATCATTCAACCTCTCACCTATTGACCAAGCCTTTGGTACCACAACATTGTTTTTTTCTGCTAGAAGTTTTGTCTCCAAAGCATGAGCACCCTTAGGTACCCAAAAAGCACAACCATTAGAAGTGGATGCAACACTCCTCTTTGTTGTTGGTTCCAACAATGAAGGTGAAGAATCTACAAATTTCTTCACTGTAGTAATGGAATAACTATTGCATTGAACTATATGTGCATCTAGCTAAAACAAAGTGTCAGTACCAACACCATTAGCAAACACCATAGCTCCTCTGACCATCTTGCACCCTCCTCTAAAGAAAACAACCTGCACACCCGCATCATTTAATTTACTTACAAAAAATAGGTTCCATGCCAAACCAAGGATATGCAAAATACCATTGATCCCCTTCACTCATCCATCAAGAATTCATATTAAGACTCTTCCACAACCAACAATCTTCAGATGGGAATCATCTCCGACGTACACCTTCCCACCATCAAATTCTTCTTAGTGGGTAAACCAACCCCTATGTGAGGTCATGTGAAAAGATGCACCAAAGTCAATCAACCATGCACCTTTCAATGCATGTGTAACCAAGGTCGCGACAAAGGTATCACCATCCTAGGATAACTTATCAAATTTATCATCAAAATCATTCTTTTTCTTCTCATCCTTACAATCTTTATAGAAATGGCTACGCTTGCCGTAGTTCCAACATTTAGCCTTGGACTTACCAGGAGACTTAGATCTCCCACAGGAGTTAGATCTTGACTTATCTTACTTTTTGTTCCTTTTCTTGCCTTTTTCTTTCGATCTTCCATGAACAGCTAGGGCCTCCTTGGCCAATTCAGAAGTCTTTCTTCACATCAATACGGAAAGCAACAATGCAACTACCTCATCCATTTTCAACTTGGTGGTAGTGCTCCCAATAGCCACAACAAGGTGGTCCCACGAATCTGGCAAAGAACACGGCAAAGTCATACAATGATCCTCCTCCACTTTTACTCCCACAAAGTTCAGCTAAGCAACATTATGATATTGAAGGCACTCATATGATCGTCTACGAATCCTGCATCCTCCATTCTGAGGGTGTACAACTCCTTTGTCAAAGATTTAGCTTGATACAAATCTCACAATTTCTTCCAAAGATTCACTACAGAGGTTTCCTCATGAACATTCAATAACACTGAATTTGCCAAACAAAGTCTAACAAGACCCTTCATCTTTCTATCCATCAAATCCCAATCTTCTTGTTTCATTGTCATAGGCTTTCATACTGGACATTGTAACCCATAGATCTCTATCTACGAGAATATCTTCCATATTGAGTTTCCACAACTCAAAATTAGTGCTAGTAAACTTTTCCATCTCTATTATGGATGCACTTGCCATCTCTTCTTGCAATAAGATCAAAACCCACTTTAAGCAAGCTCCCACTCAAACGACGATTAGTACAAAAAACCCTCTACCCAACACCTAAGATTCAAGGTGATCAAGCTCTAATACCAACTAAAAGGAAGCAAGGTAGATGGAAATGCTTCTTACACTAATATTTTGAGGAGAGTGTTGTGCAAATTTTTCAATCATTACAATTACAAAAAGTAGAAACACATAAACATAAAATAAAAATATATCATAAGTTGATTCATAACACAAGGTGTACATGGAGAAAACCCTTTCGAGAGAAAAAACCCACACTCCAAAGCAGCCCAATGTATTATTCAGTAAACATAGTTATAATACACTTGCAAAGCAAGCCTTTACAAGAGTATCACCAACATTCGAATCTAAAGTGATTTCAGCAGCATTACAATATCTACAAATTAACTCATACAAACTACAACTCCAAACACCAATAAATAGGCAAGGTTCAAACTAGAAACCATGAATGGTTTAGTTAAACCATTTGCAAAACCATAAGAGGTATGGTGCCCAAAAGCATGGCTCCAAATTCCAACACCCCTCTTTGGTCTTGATCCTCCTGGCTATTTTTAGCAAATTCCTTACACTCTTACATTGTCATAAACCGTCATATTTGACCACCCAAACTTGGGTGCCCTAATTTGTCCTTATTCAACCCATTCAAAGATGCTTCATGACAAGTGTCCAATCCTGTCATAATACTAGTCAAGATTCCAATGTAACCTCCCTCTTAGATGCTCTTACACATCATAAGAATCTATCATATTCATAATGATCTTACAACTCCATAAGATGCTGACACGTGGCCAAACTATATCACCTCAAAAGAGGGACACCTACCTCCTCATGTGAGGACAAAATCCACTAAAGACAAATTCCATGTCACCTCCAAATGGGATGCCAACTCTCCCACAAGAAGACAAAATACACAAAAGACGAAATATTGAATACATACAAAAGTATTAAAACAAAAATTAGGAATGCAAAGTTGAGACACCTTTTCCCAACAAGTTGACCAAACATGTTCTCAAATATAGAAAATTCATAGGTCGGGTATGGATCTTCAACAAGCCATAGTGGATAAAACTCAACATTGCATTTAGTAATAGTAGCTTGTTTGTATATTCAATCATTACAGTGACCAAGAAAAACAATTTCACCTTTGTTTTTTATTTGGTCAATAGTTTTGCCAAGGTTTTCAAAAGGAAATGTTTATCTATTTTTTCATTTTTGTACAGAGATGAGTTGCTAAGAATTGCTAAGAGCAAACTAAAAGATAGTGAAAAATATTGATTTGCCTTTATCTTTCCGTTCAAGCCACATAAATTGGCAATTGAGATTGTTTTCTATCTGCTTACAAGAATTACTCAAACTTGATTTGATACAATATGCAATTCCCCAAACCCACTACCTCCATATCTTTTACCAACAAAGAAAGTAATTCAGTCCCTTCCATATTATAAAGTTGAATTTTGTCTTTCTCCAAAGTTTTGTTGATCGAGCACCCAACTCAGTTGAGAACCATTTCTCTAAGGAGAGCCTTGGCCATTCGATGCTAGAATCCTCAAGTTTAAATGGAAAACCTTTTGTCTAAGACAACAACTTTCCTATTTCTGATGAAGGCTACTTTGCCATCGTTCCTTGCTTCTTCCTCTTTTTGTATAATGATGTGCGATCCTCTAATATTAAATCTTCATTAATAAAAGTCGATTTTCCCTTTAATTTGGGAGAGATGTGGAGGAGGCTAGGTTGGAAAGTAAGGGAAGCCACCTTAATATGCACCAATCTTTTCTTGTTTCTGTTGTCTCTACCTAATCTCTCAGGATCTAAATTCCTTATGTGTTGACTTCCAAGATTGATTGGAGTTTGAGCTTGACAACTTCAAGTCTATTTTCTTCCTCCATTTCATCTACACCCACTATGATCATGTTTTACACTCTCTTTGACCATTCTTGTTTTAATATTGAATTTGTTGATTTCATCTTATATGAGAATAGGTTCAAAAACTGTTTTTTTTTTAAATCAATAGTGAACCACTAGTTCCATCTCCTGAATTTCTGGCATTGTTACATGTCTGATCTAGATTGGAAGAAAGACATTCTAAAAGTTCAAGTCAATGTTGAAGGGCTCTCATTATTTGAAGTAAAATCGCATATGATCAACTTATGTTCTCAAGTGTGTTATTTCATGGTCACTCCTTGTGAACTTGGCATCGTTGTTGTCCTCTACTGTTTGCATTGAAATCTTTGGATGTATTTGCTCGTCTTCAACATTTTTTTAATCTATTGCAAAATGTCATCTATCATGTTGTCCAGTTTATCAAAGTGACTAAGTAATGCCAAGCCTATAATAAGCCCTAAAATTAACAGGTATAAAGACAGAAAATAAACAGACATGTTGCTAGTCCAATCTCGCCTCCACATTAAATTTATTTTAGATTATAACATGTGATTCTGTGATTCTATCAGAAAAATGAAATGGAACCTGGTCAAAAAAAAATTCCTTAATTTGTCCTTCAACATTTAGATGTCGAGGCATGGAAGACAGATTCACAACTGTTAAGTAATTTAGGAGAAGTAGGAGAAGTCAGAAGAACCAAGCTAACTCAACCAGTGTTGTTCTCTGTGTTGGTAGGGGAGATGGAAATAAGCAAAAAAACCACACTAGCTCAGCTACTGTTAGAAAATCTGCTTGGCAGGGCAAGCTTGGTGAGTAGCCCATCAAATTGCTAAATATTTTCTATGTTCTGCCTTATTCTATCTATTGTAGAGCAAATGATTAACAAGTGTACTTATATTGATCAGAAATCATCCTCTAGGGCATTTCTATGAGAACAATTTATGGCCACTTATGATTATCTCAGCCATTATTAGGCATTTTAACATGGGAATGTTTTAACCAGTTCAACGAGCTAGTCCACAATGCTTGGTTGCATTTTCGATTAGATCTCAGACAGCTATGTGTTTCTTTTCTTGAAACTACATGACTAGGCACTTTTACACAACAAAATCCAAAATCATAAGCATTTGCATGTAATGCTTATCCAGCATCTGAAAAGCTTCTGTTTTCTATTTCTGGTAGTATTAAATTTAAATGTGGAAGTATGGAGAATATAAAATCATGCATTTGAGACACATGTCATATGTGCAGGGAGACAAATGAGTGTTGCAAGGAATTTCTGTTGACACTCAGAAGATAGTAGACAGAGGAGTTAAGGGAGGGCAGCTAAAAAAGATTATAATCAAATAAAGTAGAATCTGAAACTTAGATTCAAAAATATATGCGCAGTTTACTTTAAAAACTCTACAATCTCACTAATATGGCCTCTGAAAATCTATTAATCCGAAAGAAGCAAGAATAAAGTTTCGCACACCTATCAAATTTATATCCATGAAGCAAAGTCTCTGCAAGAATTGTTTTGGTAGAAGTAGCAAGGCATCCAAAGAAGGCTGCACAGAAACCAAACACATTAAAACTGAGTTCTGTAACCGAAGTGAGAAGAATTCCACCCACTATAGGCACTAACGACCACCATATGCGTTGATCAAAGCTTTTTCTCCATACAAGCCATTGAAGAAACACTGCCACAACAAGCAATGCAATGCGATCTACACGTTAGGCAATTTGTAGGTAAAAACATTTGGCAAGGCAAGAAGATGTGGAAGCATGCAAACCTGTGGTAGCGGGAGTGAAAGATTTGATGGTTTGCATGAAAGAGACAGGTATGTACCGCAGGCTGACATTCCCCAAGACTATGTTTATACAAAACACAAATGACATGGGGAAGATCCTGGTCCAGCGATCATGTCCATTCACTTGGATCAGGGGCTTCACTTTCAACACTCTGATGGCTATGCCGGACCCAACTGCTGAGCATACGAAATGCACGCAAGACACCGTCAGAGGAAATGTGAAGTCCAACTTCTGAAAGATCCATTTGTTCATCACTATCACCGCCACATTGAAACACCACCACTGTGCCACCGCCACCATTGCCCTCCATTCTTCCATTTTTCTCTTACACAATGCCCTATTCCTACTCCTTACTCCCTCCTCCCTACTCCCACTACTCGAATAGCATCCTTCCCAATCCCTGAAATTCCTACTATGCTCGAAATTCTTGAATTCCCCCACACCCAGAAATTATAAATTGTACTGGGCCTTGTTCTGCTGCTAATCATCAGCCCAAAGGCATGCTCGCCTTCTTCACCCTCTATTTTCGAATCATGGGTCACGCCAATCTTGCATCTAAAATTTCTCTGCGTAGTGACATGTGACATGCACACAACTATCTAATCTGATGCAACATTGTTAGGCTTTATTTGACAACATATGGTAGGTAACCTTTGACTTGCAAAACGCCCGTTTCTTGCGTCAATCATTTTCAGAGAACATGGTCTGAAATTGGCATATTATCCGGGACCTAAATTTGACGGTCGATTCTGCCTCTCCGGCAAATTTTTCGTGAGTCGTCTACCTATTTGAAGTTGCACTTAAGGCAGGCTTTGCTTGTGAGAATAAATATTAAAATAAAAAATTTGAAGTTGCACTTAAGGCAGGTTTTGCTTGTGAGAAGAAAAAAAACAATTATATATATAACACTGTATTTGAAATCTCTCAACTGTACATTTGATATAGTTTTCTTAAAATTTTGATTGTATTTTATGGGAAAATATTTAAATATACTCGTGGAATTTAATACCTTATAGTCATGTCATTTTCATTTAGTTTGGACTCCATTTTAATGGAATGTCTTCATGTAATAACCTATTGAATATATATATATGGAATTTTAATACTATATTTGAAATCTTTCTTTTCATTTGATATAGTTTTCCTAAAATTTTGATGTATTTTATGAGAAAATGTTTAAATATACTCTGCCAAATTTAATGCCTCGTACTCGTGCCATTTCTCATTTAGTTTTGACCCCATTTTAGTGGAATGTCTTCATGTAATAACATATATATATATATATGGAAATTTAATACTGTATTTGAAATCTCTCTTTTCATTTGATATAGTTTTCCTAAAATTTTGATTGTATTATATGGGAAAATGTTTAAATATACTGGGTCAAATTTAATGTCTCATACTCATGCCATTTCTCATTTAGTTTTGACCCTATTTTAGTGGAATGTCCTCATGTAATAACATATTGACAAGTGGGCACTCTTGTATTAGGTTTGGCTCATGGTCGGATCCTTATCCCTCTTTATTTATCTCATTTACACCAATTCATATATTCTCCATTTACTCATCATTATATCACCCTCGTCTCTCTTTTCATTTGATATAGTTTTCCTAAAATTTTGATTGTATTTTATGGGAAAATGTTTAAATATACTGGGTCAAATTTAATGTCTCATACTCATGCCATTTTTCATTTAGTTTTGACCCCATTTTAATGGAATGACTTCATGTAATAACATATTGACAAGTGAGCACTCTTATATTAGGTTTAGCTCACTCTTATATTAGGTTTAGCTCATGGCCCGATCATTATCCATCTTTAGTTATCTCATTTACACCAATTCATATATTCTCCATTTACTCGTCATTATATCACCCTCATCAATGACCCTCATCTCTCTTTTCATTTGATATAGTTTTCCTAAAATTTTGATTGTATTTTATGGGAAAATGTTTAAATATACTTGGTCAAATTTAATCCTTCATACTCATGCCATTTTTCATTTAGTTTTGACCCCATTTTTGTGGAATGTCTTCATGTAATAACATATTGACAAGTGGGCACTCTTGTATTAGGTTTGGCTCATGGCACGATCCTTATCCATCTTTAGTTATCTCATTTACACCAATTCATATATTCTCCATTTACTCATCATTATATCACCCTTATCTATCTTTTCATTTGATATAGTTTTCCTAAAATTTTGATTGTATTTTATGGGCAAATGTTTAAATATACTCGGTCAAATTTAATGCCTCATACTCATGCCATTTCTCATTTAGTTTTGACCCCATCTTAGTGGAATGTCTTCATGTAATAACATATTGACAAGTGGGCACTCTTGTATTAGGTTTGGCTCGTGACCAAATCTGTATCCATCTTTATTTATCTCGTTTACACCAATTCCCATATATTCTCCATTTACTCATCATTATATCACCCCATTTCAAACTTACTTCTATACATTTGCTCCCCACCTCGAAACTATCATTTTAACCATGAGGTTCATTTCCAAGTGGTTCGAAATTGACCTAGTTCAATCTCAAGGGACACGGGAATGAACATGAAATTTAAATGTTCAAATTCAAATTCCAAGTTTATTGCCCATGAACTAACTTAACACGCATTTGTGCACAATGTTGTTATGGTATGGTATTTAAAGACATTCAATGTGCAATTAATTCACATGTGACATCAAGGAGAAAATCATTAGAATGCATGTCAATTTCTAAATCAGATCCACATCTATTAAGAACATCATTTCTCATATATGTATTCTATATTATTAAATAAAGGCTTAGGCATACATATGCTTTGCAAGCTACCCTGTTAGTTTTTTAGAATAAAGTATTTATCCCACGTGCATGTGATAGTAGTTGTTGTCTTTAGTTATTAGTTATATACAATTGCATTTAGATAAGAGTGAGGCATCTTAAATATTATAATTGGGGTTTATGTTCTATTGAGAGGATTACCCCCTCAAAGTGGCTCTACAAGTTTAATATACAAGTATTCTCTTACTCTTATTTTATGTCTATATTTGTGTATTGTCATTATTTAATTTGCATGTTCCTTGCAAGTGGTATTAGAGCTCTTTCTAGGGTCATATTTAATTGCAGGAGTATCAAATGAATGGCTTACTATAACTATCCATTGTATGTTCTCACCTCGCCCTTAAAGGATCTTGATGATCAAAAGGTGGTAAAAGTAATGGGGTACTAAGGATTTTTCTGTATTTTTTCCCTAAAGTAGTTATCTAGGTTAGAAACCCTGTGTCAAGGGTTTGTTAAAATATTGTAGAGAACTATCATTTCTGTTAAACTAGATTTCCCATAAAGGGTCTAGTGAAGTGAGGGGTGCAGCTTATACTCCAATACCTAGGCCTCAAAAAACATCTACAGACAAACTTGAGCTTCCACTACCTTTTAATATATTAGAAGACCATCTAGGGTTAGTAGAAGCCTCATCATCATTCATTTGCAAGTGCAGTAATTAGTAGTCAACCTAGAGAAGTTTCTCTCTTCATACCTCAGATGGGATAGTGTAGCTACAAGATAGTGGAATCCTCCATAGTTAGAGATCTAAAATATTGGGTCGGTTTACTACTAATGAATGAGACAAGTATATTAGAGAGCCTATAGACTAAACACACCCTAGCCTAATAGTTTCCCTTTTCCCTAGCTATGAATAAATTTGGGCATAGTTGGTTAGAAACTAGCAAATTTGAGAAAATCCATAGAAATCTAAGTAGTTTCATTCCAATCAATCAATGGGATAGCAAGTAGCAATGTTTAGAAACCAAACAATTGTATTGTCATAGCACTAGTGTTTGACTCCTATATAGTTTGTTAGCTTGGAAATGTTAAGACAAATTTCCTCTAAACTGGAAGAAACTTGACAATTATGTTTGTAAATTTCTCCATAAAGCATCATCAATAAAAATGTTTACGTAATTTTGTATAGCATTCAAGCAACTATCTAACTACAACCATCTCTCTAAGTCAATCATTTTGATGTATAATTTTGGTTACCCTTTTTGTTCAGTCTAAATAGTTTTCATGTCATCCAAGCACCTAGCTTATTGTGGTCATCTCTTCTCACTAATTATTTTGATATATAACTCTGGCGAGTCAAAAATATCATGTCTAACTACAAAACAAGAACTCTAATATTCTCTTTTCCAACTCCAAAATCAATTAGTTAACCTCGTTGATAGCCTAAACCAAGTTGACCTTCAATAGATGAATGTTACACTCATTTTATTGGGAAACAATCACTTTAGCTCCAATTCATATCACCAATATCTCTTTTATGATAGCCTATGGGCCCCTCCCAAGCCCCCAAAGATTAGCATGCCCAAAATTTGTAGAAAATAAGTTAGCACATGGTTAGGCATGATAAAGCATTACCTGGAAATTCATTGAGTTTCTGCTAAGGAATGTGTCACAACAACAAACTTTGTTCTAGAGGGAGTGGTAGCTCAATGGTATCCTTGGTTTACATGCTCTTGCCTTGGCATGTCCCGATGGCCCAAATTTTTCCAAGCCCTTCTAGCTTACTTTAAACCTCACATTTATGATGACCTTAAAGGTAAAATCTTCAAATTGGTCCACACAAGAACTGTTACCAAATACATCACTCAATTTGAGGAAGTTTCCAATTTGTCAAGACTCTTGGATTCCTCTCTTTGTAATTGTTTTATTTCTAGCTTAAAATTTGAGATTCAAGTTGAGATTAATATGAATATGCTACAAACTATGGCAGATGTTATTACCCTTACCCAACTAGTTCAAGATAAGATTACAATCCATAAAAATGCTTGGGGATTCTCTTCTCAATCATTTGGAGAAAGAAGGATACTAGAAATAGAAAAACTATTCACAAGTTATCTAGAGATGAGTTAGCAAAGAAAAAGATCAAGGGAATATGTTTTAATTGTGATCACAATTGGGAAAAAGGCCATAGATGTCATAAACAATCAATGTATCAGATTAATTCTATGGGAATGTCCAGTGATGGAAGAGAATTTTAATAATGAGGCTAGGGAAGACATCCAACTAGAGCATTCCCATTAAGGAGGCTCACATCTCCATTCACGCACTTGCAAATTTTTCTTCTCCCCAAACACTAAAAGTCATTGGTTACATCAAGAATCACATGGTAGTGGTCCTAATTAGTGGTGGTAGTATGCATGGTTTCATTATTTAAAAAGTAGCCAACCAATTTCCTTGTTATGTCAATTCCTACAACAATTTCCAAATTATGGTGGTCAACAATAATACTGTCTTGTGGTGGTAAATGTCACAATGTTAAATTCACCATGGGGAGTCTATCAATTTGCCAGTGATATGTATATTCTCTCTCTCAAGGTCGCTAATGTGGTATTGAGAGTGTAATGGTTGCAGACTTTAGGACCTCTTTTGATTACTCACAACCTTGGATGAAATTAAATCAATAGGATAAGGGTGCACCTTAAAAGGTATAAAGGCAATGGAGGTTAAACTCATCAATTCTCATTGCATGGAGAAATTATTGAAGGTCACTCGAGCATTATTGCTTAATTCCACTCCATTGAACCTCACTCTCATTCCTCTTCATCTCCTTAATATTTGTAGGCAATATTGGATAAGAATCATAAGGTCTTTGAAGAACCAAAAAGGTTTGTCTGTCAAGGTCTTGTGATCATGCTATATCAATAATACTAGGTAATCAAACTCTAAATATCAAGCTTTTTAGATATCCTTTTGAGTGGAAGTATGAGATTAAGAAAATGGCTAAGGAATTACTCCAAGTTGGGTTAATTAGACCAAGTACTAGTCATTATTCAACTCTAATGGTGATTATTTTCTAAGAAGGATGCAAGTTGGAGGATGTGTCCCAATTTTTGGGAACTCAATAAATTTTCCATCAAGGACAAGCTCCTAAATCTAGTTATAAACTATTTATTAGGTGAACTATGTGAGGCTAGTTTTTTTACCTAATTGGGCATTTAATTTGGTTTACATCAAATTCGAGTAAAAAAGGAAGACATTCCTAAAATGGCTTTCTACACCCATGAAGGTCACTGTGAGTTTTTAGTGGTGCCCTTTTGTCTCATTAATGCTCCCTCTACATTTCAGAGTTTGATGACTATAGTGTTCAAGGGATATATTCTCAAGTCTACCTTGGTGTTTTTGAATGACATTCTCATTTATAGTTACACTAGGGTTGATCATGTCAAGCATGTGGAACTTACTCTCAAGGTTTTGTAGGACCATTTTTTTCCATGCACTACAAATGTACCTTTGGTGTACAACAAGTGGAGTATTTGGGTAATATTATTTCATAAGAAGGCATATGCGCGTTGATCTAAAAAAAATGAAGTGATGTAAGATTGGCCTCGACTCCAATCCATCAAGAGTTTATGTGGGTTCTTTAGCATGATAAGATATTACTACAAATTTATTAAACATTACAGTAAGATTGCAAGACCCCTCACAACCCTTCTAAAAAATAAGTCATTTGTTTAGAATGAGGATGTAGAACAAGATTTCCATCCCTTTAAAGATGTTGTGTGTTCCAAACCAATTACGACACTGTCCAACTTTACAAAAATGTTTGTCCTAGAATGTGATGCCTCAAGTATGGGAATGGGAGCAATCTTGAAGCATGGGGTCAACCACAAGATTTCACTAGCAAGTAATTGACTTGGAAGAGTTTTGCTAGATCAACCTATGAAAATGATACGATGGCTATCTTACATGTTTTTCAACAATGGTGTTTGTACCACTTCGGTCATTGATTTTAGATCAAACTGATCATAACAACCTCAAATTTTTCTTACAACAACCAATATCCTCCCTAAAACAACACAAATATTTTGGGGTATGGCTATGGGACTATGTGTAAAAAATGAAAAGAGAATGTTGTTGTTGATGCACTTTCTCATAAATATGAAGGCAAAGGGTCTATGTTTTCCCTTTTAGTTTTGGCACTAACTTGGATCTAGGAGGTTCATTGTAAATGGATGGCAAATCCCAAACTCTAAGATGTTATCCAATAGTTTGAAGTAGATTCTTGGTCAAGGAAAGGATTCATGTGGCAAGGTTGAGTGTTAAAGTAGTGTCACATAATTTACTTGTGTCATAACTCCTGACTCAAGCAACTAGTACTCACTAATCTCTACTCATCACCAAGTCACCCTAGATATTTGAAGATGTACAAGTGCATCAACTAAAATTTCTTCTAGGATGGACTCAAACAAGATGTAAAAAAAATATCATTAAATGTGACGCATGTTAGTGTAACAAGGGTGAAATAGTCAAAACTTTAGGATCTTTACAACCCCTCCCTATTATAGAGACATGGACCAATAATTCCATGGATTTTATTGTGGGGCTTCTTAAGTTTGGGGGTAAACAAGTCATTTTGGTGATTATGGACCACCTGACCAGGTTAACTCATTTTGTGCCCTGCCCCACCCCTACACCATTATACTAGTAGCACAACACTTCCTAAACACTATTTTCAAGCTACATGGTATGCCACATTCTATCATGAGTGATTGAGATCCCATCTTCACTAGTAAATTATGGTAGAATTTATTTAAGTTACATGACAATCAATTAAAAATGAGTTCAACATAACATCCTCAGATGGATGGTCAAGTCGAGATTGTTAATAAAAACTTGGAAACTTACCTTCATTATTTTATGTTCGAGCAATAAGGATAGCGGGGTAGGTGGTTCCTCTAGTGGAATGGTGGTACAATGCCACTTGTCACAATGCAACCAAAATTAAACCATATAAAGATTTATATGGTCATCCTCCACTTTCTTTGGCTTTTTATGTTCTAGGTAATTTCAAGGTTTAGATTATTGATAGTTCCTCATCCCATAGAACATAGGTTCTCAAAAACTCTTGAGAATCTACAATAGTTACAAAATTGTATGAAGTAGAAGGAGGAATAACACATGTCCATGCCGAGTTTTGAAGTGGGTGATTTTGTTTTTTTTGCATCTACAACCCTACAAATGGTCCTCTTTGTGAGACAAGGTGGGTCATAAGTTGGATCCCAAATTTCATGCCCTTCACCAAGTGATCAAACACATTGGGGAGGTGGCCTACCAACTAGCCCTTCCACTTTCTACGAAGATCCACCCCATCTGAAGCATGTCTCTCACCTCAAGAAAGTTATTGGCCAAACCACGAGGTTGCAGACATCCCTTCCAACATTGGCTGAGGAGGGGTCACTCTTTTTGGAACCTACAATGATCTTGGACACTTTTGAGAGGTGACTTGATACCTTCATTGTCAAGGTGATTTTGGTGTAGTGAAAAGGAATGTATCCTAAAGACACAATGTGGGATACAACAACCATTTTATCAGAGTTCTTGTATCTCAATCTTTGAGGATAAATATTTTTTAAAGTGGGAAATAATCTCAATAACCTCCTTTCTCATTTATGTATTATGTATTATTAAATAGAGGTTGGCATGCATATGCTATGTAAGTCACTATGTTAGTTAGTTAGAATAAAGTATTTACCCCACATGCATGAGATAGTAGTATTTGTCTCTAGTTGTTAGTTATATATAGTTATATTTAGGAAAGAAAGAGGCATCTTGAATATTGTAATTGGATTTAATGCTTTATTGGGAGGATTTACATCTTGAAATGGCACCACAAACTTAATATGCATTCTCTTTCTCTTATTTTTTGCATATATGTGCATTGCCATTATTTCCTTTACGGGTTCCTTGTAACAGATCATCATCATCATATAGGTCATCTACATGTTTGTGTATGTTGTCTTCAATATCACTCATCATCATTAATTTGGCCAACCAAAGGGGTTTGACCTAGGAGAATGTGTTCGCGTATCAAGTTAGCAAACTCCTAAATAATGTCCCTAGACACCACCTTGACAAGTGTAGACTATAAGAACTGAAAGAAAATAATTTTCAAATTTACATTCTAATAGATCATTCTTGCATGACATAGATCAGATTCGTGCAATAGCTTAGATTCATGAATATCAAGATCAAACCCATGATGCTGAGATTTTAACCATAGAGATAATTTTTGAGACAATACAAATTATGAGTCAATCACTAGAGAAAGTACATCAATTTTTAAATATTGGCACACTAATTTTGCACAACTCTGAAACAATATTCTTCTATCATCAATTTTAGAGCTAAGTACCCCTAACCCTCAAATTTAATTTTCATACATTTATTGTAACTATCTAACACAACTCCAAATTAGGTTAATTGGATTGTGTTGTTTGTCATAGTCATTAAAGCTTAATTTTGTAACTTGGAAAATTCATTTTATTTCTTTACATTTTGGCGAGCTCAAGTTTTCTTAAATGACCTTCTCCCTTAGGGTTTATTCTTTTACATTAGGGTTCTAGATCAAATTTTTCTAATTGTTTATCCTTTTATCTCAAATTTGATTAGGGTTTGGATCCACCATTTATTTATGTATCATTGATTTATCTATTTTAGGGTTTAGACCTTCATTGTTGTTTTACTTAATCCTTATTGACCCACCCACCCTCATTTGTGCCTCTAGGAGTTTAGATTCAAATATGATTATTAACTAATTTTCTAATTTATATTAGCCCTTTACCTCAATATTGTATCATTTATTCATTTATATTAGGGTTTGGGCCTTTATGTTATGATCTTCCTTTGATTCCCACTATAGACACCTAAATCCTATTGTGTCCTAACATCACACTAACTAATCCCTTCACACTCCCACATCATCGAATTAATTAAATAAATCATATTTATTTATATAATCTAGTCCAATCATTCTTCTAATATTAATTAAATAAATTATATTTATTTAATCCTCTAACATTTCAACATTAATTAAATAAATCATAGAAATATTTATTAAATCAATTCATGCCCCAACATTTCTCCATGGATTAAATAAATACATCATATTTATTTAATCAATCCAAATCCCCTCTCATCATTAGTTGAATAAACAAATCAAGTTTATCAACTAATTAATTATTTGTGTGTTTCTCCACACTTTATTTAAAATAAATAAATTCAAACTTGCATAAGGCTCCAAAAAGTACTTTTTAATCTCCACTTCCACTTGAATTAAAAAAAATCTCCACCCTTCATCTCTCTTAATCTATGTCTTATTCGTTTGCACTTCTCCCAAGTTTCCACTTGTAAGCTTCTCAATTCCCCATGCAAATGGGTCAATCTCCACCCTCCAATACAAGACTCAATCTAAACCATTCACATTCCCATCCAAAAGTCTATAAATAAATCCTCATCGTCAACCAAATCATAAGGTGAAAGAAAAGCAATCTCATGCTATAGGATTTCTTGAGCAACCACATCCCTCTCAACAATACATCTTGAGCATATCAAAAGCATCAAGGGTTTATTTTGGTGAGAAAACCTTGTTTTATTTCATCATTGTTTGCATTCCTTAGCTCAATTCGACGTGTTGTTAGACTTGAAAGTAAATTTTTTGTATGCATTGATTAGTTCCTAGTTTGTTTCATTTCCTAGCATACATATTTTGGTACACTCGGTGGGACCATGTCCCTTATCTAATCTAGCTAGCCTTACCTATGAATTTGCCCTCCTATTAAACTATGTTTGAACAAGAAGTAAAAAGAGAGTTGGGTAACAAAAATGAAAATATCTAAATACTAGAATGTAGAACTGAAAAAAAGTTTAGATTGAAAAAGATAAAATAGAGACGAACCTAGAAAATAATCTAAGTAGGTCACTACCCAAAACATTAGTGTGAGGTGTGTTGTCCTTTCAATGCGCTATCATCCTACCTATGCATTATCATGTAAATTAGGTGCAAAACACAATTTTCCATATAGATTTCCAAGGTTCCTACACAGAGATGCAACATCACAAAATAGCAAGTACCAACTACTTCCAGAAATGAACACAATGCAATATAAAGATTTATATCAATGATTTTAATTGCAATAAAGGAACAAAATAGAATAACAAGGTGAGAGATGAAAGACAACAAACCCTCTGTGTGTGAATGCCTCCAAGAAACCTACCACTGAGACAAAGAGGAGAGGTTGGGGCTACTTAGAAGCTTGCCAAGAATGGTCAAGCCCCTATTTTGGTTTTTCTTCCATGGGAAACTAATGATAAGGAGGAAATGGAAATATGTGTGCACTTAGCCTATGTGCATCTAAGATTAAGAACAATAATGCTAGAATAAAAAGTATTAAATCCTAGGTCTACAAGGGTTAATACCCTAGTGTGTGAGGATATAAATGGAGTTGAAAGCCTCTAAATTCTAACAATGAAGTTACAACACAAAGAGAATTTGCAACAACAATGGAGAAATGGAAATGATACAAGAGATTCAAACAATATCACCTACAACACAAAAAGGAAGCTGATAGTTCCCAAGATCACCAACATAAGTCCTCAACCATGAAGAACTAAAGAAGACCAATGTTGGAAGTGTGTATCTATTGCTCAAAAGCTCAAGAATGTTGGAATGCTTCACAAAATCATTGGAATGTAAGATATCAAGCTTGATGAAGAGTGTAGAATGCTTAGATTCTTTAAAAGATTGAGTTGAGAGGGAAGATCAAGGATTGTGGAATGTAAACTTCTTTCTTATATTCGCTTAACGAATCTTTCTGCAACTACATTTGCATGTCCTTGTGTAGCAAGGTGGCAAAAACTAAAGAAAATGGTTGATGTACGATTATAAAGTTAGTAGGTGATAGTGCACCACATGGACATATGCACATTGTTCTGTCATCTAAGTATGACAAGGCCAAAAAGAGATCAAAATGATAGAAGAACATTGAGTTTACATAGAAAACATATTCATGAAGGAAAAAAGACATTTACATATAGAAACATAAAGCTTGTGTTGGCACCAAGAGTAAGACAAAGGCTAGGATAGGGCCAAATAAACCTAAAAACATGTTAGGGGCTATAGATGCTAAATTGAGGTCAATTTGTAGTACATATACATTTTTTTAATCTTACACCCCTAGTTCCACATGACCATTTGTAGATGCTCCACAATGAAATTGTTGTGTAAGTCCACCTAGTCCCCAAGTTGTTCAAAATCCTCATGTAATATGTCAGTGTTAGCTTTCAATGAAAGCATAGTAGCACAAGAAAGTGATTGAGTGACATCAAACACATTCCTTCTCCCTATGGACTATCCAGGATTAGTGATCATCTTCACCATTGCATCTCTAATAGTTGCATTATCATCCCCATCAATTTTGTTCACCAAACCCCAAAGTCACATCATCCATGTCTGAAGCTTGGGGTTGGAGAGTTTGTTTGAAATGTAATCTACAAATCAATCCACCACCTTGCAAGCTCCCAACTTGCTAGAGCCCAGAATTACCTCCATTTCTGCTTCTACCTCCTCTTAAGGCCTTTTATTTCTACCACTTTGAATTGCATCCCTCTCAAAACTTGATGCCATATCAAAGTTATGAAGACCAACATCTTTGTTATTGTGGTTGCTAAATCATTCTACCATCTTATTTAAGGGATTCAAGTGTGTGAAGAAATGAATGCTCAGTGCATGCTACATGTGCCACCACCCTTGAACTCAATCATTAGACATTCTCCTAACCTTTGTTTTGATCCTCCTTAATGTCCAAACATCATTACCTTACATCATCTATACTAATACATCATCCTTATGGGTATACAGTGTGATGTTATAGTTATACCACACAACCCCATTATCAAGTGTTAATATTTTGAAGTTCCCTTCCAATTAGAGCCACAATCTCATTTGGGAAATGACTCAACTAGGTCTTTTCAACTAGTCCTTTTTTCCCGTTAGGAGATCCCTTGGTTAGCAGCCCAATCCACTAGTGAATTCCCTCCCCTTTTGATATCACTAAAGAGAATACTATAAAGCTAGCTGCCAGTTCCTGCACACAATAGATCAAGGACTCCAATACTCAAGCTCTATATTCTCTACCTTTCATATAATTGATAATCAACTCCAAATCCCCTTTAAACCAAACTTTTTCCATCCAAGCTTAAGGGCCATTTTAAAACCAAGGTCTAAGGCTCTTGCTTTCACCATATTGCTAGTCCCTTGCTTGAATTTCATTGCTTATATCCTAATTAATTGTCCCAAAGAATCTCTAAACACATAACCACCTCCCATGGGCCTTGGGTTACCCTTGGCCACACCATCAAAATTCAACTTAATCCACCCAACATCTAAAGGACACCATTTAACATTCTTTTGGATTGGATTGAACACCTTTTACAAAGGTCTAAATATCCATTTTAACCATGGCCATTTATTAGTCCATTCAAGTTCATTTGGATGAAGACCCTCTAGGTTGCTCACCTTGCATTCTCCCAATTCAACCAATGTGTCAATCACTCGATCCCAAATACTCTCTATTGTCTTGGCCTTATCCTTAAATATTCTTTTGTTCATCTTGATCCATACATTCCAAGTAATTAATGAATCCAATCCCAAAAAAAATTAATCCTATACCTTGAATCCTCGGCTTCCATCGCTTAAGAGTTCTTAAACGTTTTCTGGCAAATACTATGCAATATCCCATTACACTCTATACATCAACCAAATATTATCCATGAAGGGGTAGAAGATAAATAAGTGTTGATTGGATTCTTCATTATGTTGGCACAATGCATAGTGGGAGGGGTCATTCATCCTTAAAATTGTGTAATCTATCCTAAGATAGAATTTGACCATTCACCATCATTGATAGGAAGGCATTGGCCTTAGGTAGACCATGGTTCGCCCAAACTTTCTTAGCTAGAAATGAAGGTAATACATTGTATAAGGGAACCAAGGAGGTATAAGCCGAGTGTACCAAAACCTTCCCAGAGGGATAGCCATCCCAGATTAATAGATTTTGTTGGGTGGATTTGGGGATAGGATAGAACCTTAGAAGCTCCAAAATTTTGTGCAAGACATTATCCAAAATTAGAGAAACCTTTGGGATTTGGATCCACCCTATGATGCTATTCATCTCTATCATGTAGTCACTAAATTTAGACCCACTATAATCTACATAAAAGGAAACAATATCTAAAAACTTCACATCCATCATTAGTGGCATTTTCTTAATCCAAGAAAAATTCTAGAAGTGAATTATGTCTTCATTTCCAAGCTTCCATCTCAAATACTTGATCACAATTTCCCTACACTACCTTAGGAAGTTCCATATCCTAAATCCCTTTAGGAATGGAGTCCTACAAAAATACACTATCGTACTCATTAGTCTTGATGTATTAGACATGCAACACTTGACTCCATAGTCTACTTCTCTAATAGTGCACCCTCTAAATGAGTTTCATCACTAGGGCTTTATTCATTTTCATATAATCCCTAATCCCTAATCCCCCTCCTTTTTATCTCTACAAATCACTTCCCACTTGACTAAGTTGAATTTATTCTTGTCCTTTGTTCCACTCCATAGAAAATTCCTCTAAAGGTATGTAATGGCCTTAACAATCTTGCTGGAAATTTGGAAAATAGACACAAAGTAGATGGGGATAGCAGCTAACACATATTTGATGAGTAGAATACACCTAGCTAAGGTTATCCATTTTCCCTTCTAAGAGGACAACTTACTTTGGACCTAATCCACCAAAAAAATCTAGTCATTTAGGGAGACTTTATTTTTAACTAACGACATCCTTAAGCAATAACTAAGCAATTCCATATGCTTAAACTCCAAAATTTTGATTATGGTAAATGAGGCCTCCCCAAAATTCTTAAGTAAATAGATCATAGGTTTTTTCTTGTTCATCTTCTACCCAGAGGCTAGTTCATACAAATCAAGCACCTTATTAATCCCTCTCGCCTCCCAAACACTAGCTTCATCCCTCTAGATAATGCACCCTCTATATGAGCTTCATCCCTAAGGACTTATTCATTTTCATATAATCCCTAAACCCTATCCCCCCTCCTTTTTATATCTACAAATTACTTCCCACTTGACTAAGTTGAATTTATTATCGTCCTTTGTTCCACTCCATAGAAAATTCATCTAAAGGTTTGTAATGTCCTTGATAATCTTGCTAGGGATTTGGAAAATAGACATGAAGTATATGGGGATAGAAACAAACACAAATTTGATGAGTATAGCACACCCAACTAAGGCTATCTATTTTAACTTTCAAGAGGACAACTTACTTTGGACCTTATCTGGACCAAAAATTTCTAGTCACTTAGGGAGACTTTATTTTCAACTAGCGGCATCCCTAAGAAAGAACTAGGTAGTTCCACATCCTTGAACTACGAAATTTTGATTATGTTAAATGATGCCTCCCTAAAATCCTTAAGCAAATAGATCTTAGACTTATTCTTGTTCACCTTCTACCCAAAGACTAGTTCATACAAATCAAGCACCTTCTTAATCCCTCTCACCTCCCTAACACTAGCTTCCCAAAAAAGTGGAGTATCATCAACGAATTAAAGGTGTGTGACATTCTTCAATTTGGTGGAAATCTAGAGTCCATGAATTCTACCCTTCTTATGTTCTTCCTTAAGGGTTCTCAACAAATCCTTAGCCATAATTAGAAATAGGAAAGGAAAGAGACGGTCCCCTTGTCGCATGCCTTGGTGAGCATCAAAGAGTTTAGTAGGGGCACCACTAATGATCACCAAAAAGATGTTGTGGAAATGCATGCCTTAACCCAATTACACCAATTGACCCAAAATCTAAATTTATGAAGGACCAATTCTAGGAAGGACCAAGAGACCCTATCATATACCTTATTCATATCTATTGTTAGAATCATAGCATCCTTCTGTTTTCTTAATTGAGTAAATCA
Organism: Cunninghamia lanceolata; assembly: GCA_027924645.1. Lineage (NCBI taxonomy): Eukaryota > Viridiplantae > Streptophyta > Pinopsida > Cupressales > Cupressaceae > Cunninghamia > Cunninghamia lanceolata. The sequence goes on from BSBN01000066.1 coordinate 9,058,921, forward strand.
TTTCATGAGCCACTATTATTTCATCCAAAACCTATCTTCCCACCAAGAGACTACTTTGTTCATTATAGGCAATACCGGTTATAAATTATTTCAGTTGTAGACACCTAAAATTGTCCCATTCCCAGATCAGGCATTCATCTGCCATACTTCACTTTAATTAAATAATTCTTAATTATTTGATTTAATTCATATATCGATATCCATCTTATTCCTCCATATTTAATTAAATAATTCTGATTATTTAATTAAATCAATTTTCCTCCTCACATTAATTAAATAATTTAAACTTATTTAATTAAAGCTAATATTCCATTTCCTTCAAAATAAAATTTGATATTTTATTTATTTATCCATGTGCATGAAATTAAATTATTTATTTATTTATTTTCCTATTATTCCCTCTCCTCCATAATTCACTCTCAATCAATTTCTATAACTAATCAATCAAATTAGTTAACTATATCAATCAATTCAGTTAACAAGTCAATCAATTTAGTTGACTAGTCAATCAATTTAGTTAACAAATCAATCAATTTAGTTAACTAAGTAATCAACTCAGTCAACTCTTCAATCAAATATGTTAACTCCCCTGATGCATGAGATGACAAGGACACTTGTCACTCTCTCATTTGTTCACATCCTCTCAATCATTTTTAGCCATTGATCTTTCTGATCTTCCTCCACTGTTGATCTACATTTCAACAAATCTATAAATTGAACCTCATTCTCCATTTCTGATCATCTCTCATCTAAGTAAACTTACATTGTTATTATTATCATTCATATTGGGAGATCACAAGCTTATGTTGACAAATTGAGAAATCCACATACTTAAAAGCAAAGAGCAATCCATTGAGTTTAGGTGCAACTTTGGTACGTTCGATCAGTATGGTTGGTTTGTATGCTTGGAAGGTATAATGTATTGATTTCTGTATTACTTTCATTCATATTTGCATTCCAGATTTTACCTATCACATTTTGGCATGCCTGGTGGGACCCCTTGGTCCTGATCTAATATCAAATTTGTGGAATTTTTAGTTTGATTTCACAAGTTTTAAACTCTTTTTTTATGAGAGATCCGAAGGTGAATTTTTATAGGAAGTATGTTGAGCAAAACTAGAGGTCACGGTTGCATCCGGAAGGGTCAGTAGATGAAGAAAAACATATAATTTGACCTATTGTGGTGCAAGTCCGAAAAAACAAAAAAAATTAGCCCCAAGGACGCAGCCTAAGCTCATATGGTCACTGTGCAGGGTTTTTTAAAAATGTTTATATATATCAAATCAAAAAACTAAAACTAAAAAAAATATGTATTTTTTTTAAAAAAGCATTACGCCTACATAGGTACTCGCTACAGTAGGTTTAAAAAATAAAAAATTGTACTTTGTCCTCTTCCCACGTACCTCGTCTTTCATTCCTTTTAAAACAAAATTATTAAATGATTTTTTTTTTAAACAAAAAAAAACATAAAGAGTAAAAGTTTTCTTTTTCTTTTTTCTTGAAATCTTTATTTTATATATTTTTATTAAAGTACCCTCCAACCCAGCAACAGGTCACATCAGTGACCAGGAGCCAATCACATAGGGCTAAATTGGACCCCTCTCCATCTACACTTTGTTTTTGAAGGCTCAACTTTAAAAACTAATATCTTGGTCATACAGAGGCCGATTTGAGTGATTTGTTTTTTGAAATAGGCTAAAATCTCGTGCTCTACATCATGGTGATATTGGTTTTTTCTTAGGATTCTCTGTTTTTCTAGAAAACTCATTTTCTCACTATTGTCTATGTCTTGTCACAATTTTTAGACCTTCCAAACTTCATAACTTTCACAAATGGACTCTGATTCAAGTGATGTTTTTTTTTTTAAGTTGATGTTTTGTTGTCCTCTACGTAGTCATATTATCAGTTAAAGGATTTTCTAAGTTTTATTTTTTAAGTCCACTCATTGGCCCACCATCGATCTATGATTTCAAACACATGCTAACACTTGATTTTACCATTTATTTGTATCTGTTGTTTTTTGTGTTCTAATATGATTTGTGCAGCCTCTTATCGCTTGATGAAGACCAAACTTTTTCTTGCAAACTACTAACAAGTGTGTTGCAAGTTTTCGCTTGTTAAAGACATCATTTGACACATTGTGTTTGCTTTGTCATGTGGACTTGATTGTGGGCTTCAGTAGTGTGCCCTTATCATCAAATCTGAAGACAAATTTTTAGGTGCACACAATCCAACTTTTGTCTTTTCATTTAATCAAAAACTTGTTTGCAATCACACTTCGATTTGGGCTTAAAAATGAACATTTGTTTGCATCATCATACTTGAAATTGGGCTTAAAATGAACACATGTCTTCATCATCATACTTGGATTTGGGTATAAAATAAACTTGTGCTTGAATTACTTAGTGAATTTGAGTGTGATTTAGGGTGTGTATGCTCTTCTCATGCACTTCGTGTGATCTTGAGAATAAAAAATATCTTTTATCCATTCATCTTCACACACGCATTTCAATTCCTAAGGGTCAATTAACATTGCGAGTCTGAGTCAAGTGTGTGTCTATGCTCTCTCCTCGCACCGCAAGGTGATCTTAGAGATCAAAAGCACCACATGATTTGCTTTTGTCACCCTTCTTAGAAGGCCTGCTTGGAGACACACCACTCCAAGGGATGACCTCAACTCTTGTGTTCCAACAGAGTATAACAAGTGAGGAGTGAATCGAAAGACACACCTCTTGGAAGTTGTAATCTTATCATTTGGGCTAAGCCCCCAAGAACTTTATACCTCAGGGAAGTGAAGGTGAAGGGTGGGTTACCCTCTTCTCTCAGCTGTGTGGCATTATTTCACTTTCATTTCATAGAATTAGCCCCCCCGTACCTTGTGTATATTGGGGACATCCTTATACAACTTGTTCATCCTAGCTTAAGACATATTGGCCACACCCATTTGACTAATATTAGGCTTGTTGATGTGTCTTCAAGTGTTTTCATAATCACAACAATCAATCTTGAAAAGTTAAACTTGTCACTTTGTCTTGTGTGTGTGATTTATGCATGTACATGTGAAATCTTTTGTTTGTAAGTTGCCTAAGTCAAGCTATCAACAAATACATCTTACATCATCTTAATTGTCCTTATCATCACTTTCATCCTAATCCAAATCCTAATCATCCAATCCATATATACATCATTTTAATAATCATCCAATCCAATCCAACTTCTAATCCTCACCACAATCTATCCCGTTCTTGAGCCTCATCTAATCCATCCTTTGTCAAAATGGTTATGACACTAGAAAACAAGAACCTAGAGAAAGATCATTATGGTATTTAAAAAATGTTTGATGAAATTAGGATGTTATATAAATAGGAACAAGTCACTACCCCACCACAACATCAACACTTACAACAACCACCCCTAGACCAACAATTCCAACAACTCCTAGACCAACAAATCATAAAACAACAATAATCCCACATACAACTACAAGATCTTTTACAACATCAACAATTCCAAACACAAAAACAAGTCCAAACACAACCACAACCTTCATTTAACACATCATCCACTACATCGTTTACCACACAACATCAACAACTTCCACCTCAATCCTATGTGTCATCTCCCTCTGCATCATACCAACCTAATCCATATACATATCAAGTCAATCCTAAATCATCATACCCCACTTCTTTAAATATTAACCAATATCCATGTCAATCCATATCCCAAGATCATCCAACTACTTATCCCATCATTCCACCTCGACATCAAATCCACTAACAAGACTATCAAGTTCTTTCACAACAAGACCATACAAGTCCAAGTTACCCTTTTCAACAAGATCAAGTGACCTTAAGTCCTTATGGTACCTTTGACAAGGGGAACACCACTCTAGCTTATGCATCCTATGTGTACTCTCCATCATCATCCAATCATATACCAATACAATAGCCTACTAGTCCTATCCCAACACCACCATGTAGTCCCTATTATAGTGCATTGGTCTATTAACCTTCCAATCCATCAACCCCTTCAACTCCTTTATCACCATATTTTATCAACCCTTCACTAGAGGATCCCTTGGATATAACCCTACAAATATTGTTACAAAAATTAGTCCAAGTAAAGTTGATTGAGCTACCCCTGATAAAATCATATGATGCACATGTCATTGCACTCCATGGGTATAATGAAAAGGATTATTGTGCATACCATAGGGTTAAGAGCCATATGACATTCAATAGTTATACACTTATGAGAGTGATCCAAAATCTCGAAAAGTGTGAGAAGATTGTCATAGGTGATCCCAAATCAACTAAATCCACCCCTATGGTCCATCCATCTAAACACAATCCCAAGTCCTAATCCATCTAATCCCATTATCCCTCCAGCTAGCCCAAGTCCTAATCCATCTAATCCCATTATCCCTCCAGCAAGCCCAAGTCCTAATCCATCCAAACCCATTATCCCTCCATCCAATCCAAATACTCATCCTAAGCCTACAACACCTTCCACCTAATCCTAATCCTAAGCCTACAACACCATCCACCATTATTACTCATCCATTATATTGCCCATCCACCCATACACTTATGAAGGTTGTGATCCAATGACTATTAGCAAGGACTCAACCATCTCCATGTCATCAAACACCTATCTAAGAGCCTATCAAAGAGCCTTCAAACATCATGTCCATTCCTTCAACCCCATCATGTAATCCACAACCCATCAAGCCTATTGAAGAGTCTCCTACCATGAGTCCAAGTCAAGATTCATTCTACTCTCATGTTGTTGACCATATAGAACCTATCAAACTTATCCAAGAGTCTTCCACCTCCACTTCCATACAAGAAAATCAAGAGTTATGTCAAGAGTATAATCTAAAGCATGTGGAAACATTAACCCCTCATCCAAATCAAGATCAAAGCACTTCCACTCATCCTCTCCATAATCCTCTTTATGATCAAGATATTATCTATGATTAAGTTACTACCCATGAGCAAGTAATCCAAGTTCATCCTATCCAAGCTCACTATCACATTATCCATGTTAATCGTCTCTATGACCAAGAGCCTATCCATGAGAAAATTGATCCTATCCATAATCTCACAACCATCCATGAGCAAGATAACCAAACTACTCCTATCCATCCTCCACCTAATCATATCCATCATCCTACAACATCCACTTTCCTTGATGACAACTTGGCTCCCAAGTAAACATAGATGATCAAATAAATAGCTTGGATCTTAATGAGCATAATGATAATCAAGATCCTAATAATCCTTCCTCATCCACTATTGACCATATTTCAAGTCCACCAACATATCCCCTTGGTCTTACTACCTTCATCCATGAATGTTCTTCCTTAAGAGAACAACAACCACTCTCCACCACCTCACTCTCCCCATCGAATAATGAGCTCACGTCTAGTGTCCACAACACCATAATCCCATTGTACATCACATACTACAAAACATGAATTATCAAGGTAAAGGCTTAGGCCTTTATGAACAAGGTATTTTGGAGTCTATCCATGTCAAAGTCCCTCCACAATCATATGGCCTTGGATATATACCCTAAGAAAAACAATCTAAAGATGTTGGTACTTCCTCCATGCCTGTCACATCTTGTTTTTGGACTTTATTATAATTTAGATTATTGGGCATTTTACTATGCTTGTTTTATTATGAGTAATTCCATGCATGTGTGAAAGTAAGTATCGTAATGTTATAAATGCGTGAATTTGAAAGTTGATTTAATAATTGAATATTACAGGTACGATTATGGATGTACATTTTGTTTTGCTTTGGCTATGATTTTGGGGAAACTAACCTATTAATAAAAACTAAGTGCAACTGAGTGTAGGAGAAATGTTGAAGACGAGAACATGGTTGAGATAGAGATGTTCTAGCCACCTGGGAAGAATTGATAGGATGGATAAATTCGATGCATGCACATACGTAGTTTCATGTCATACTGCATCTCTGAGTGGCTTTATTTATGCATCGTTATGTGGTTTCTAGTCTTGTTTGAGCATTTTATATAGTGAATGAATGTTATTGATGCTTAATAATTAGATGAAATGTGATTACGTTGCTTCAAAATATTCTTTGAATTATATAAGTTAGTCATGTAATTATAATTTCTTTCAACTTTAGATTTAATGAAAAATATATGAGTTGTTTTCAATTGTTTTGTTTGTTAATTATTAAAAGTGTTTATTTACAATATATTTATATATATTTTTTACAATTGCTTAAGTTGTTTACTTATTAACGAATAATTGAAGTATTTTTTATATTTTTAAATAATTTGATTAATAAATACATATAAATATTTCTTTGTTAAAATAAATATGTATTAATAAAGATATATATAGAGTATTAAAAATATAAATATTATAAATGGAAATCTAAATTTAATAATAATAATCTATTGACATGCAAATTGGAAGTGACAAAAATAAAGAAAAGAGTTTAAAATTTTCAAAGGAAAACTGAAGTATTTTCAACACCAAGTGCCATGCAAATGGAAGAAAACTGGAGTTAAATAAAAAGCTAGCTCTAAATATATGAATGCCATTTTTAGAAGAGATTTATTCATTACAAATGAGAATAGAAGAAGGAGGACGATACCATTATTGAAGGACAGAAGGGAAGAAAGGAGAAAGGAAGGATCATCAGCATAACGAAGTAGAGATTAATCCACCAAGGAAAGCGTGAGCAGCCGGGTACTCTTTTCTAAAGCTATTTTGAATTTGCAAGTAATTGTTGTGTAGAATTATTTGATCGGTCTGTGTATGAAAGGATAGGTGGTATGCTTTTAAAACTGTTATTGGCCCTGCTGGTTTTAATTGACCCCCTTCTTTATGCTATCAACTTGAACTATTTTCCAAACGACCTGATAAATGTTTTAGCCTGTAAAAATCTGTGGTCCTTTTAAATATTATTCAGTGTGTAAACTATAGTCAACTTTCTAGCCTTTTATAGCTTTACACTCTAGAGACGGTTATTATTAAATCCATTTCACTATTGGTTATTTCATTCTATCACTACTGTATGTTTTATCCTGTCATTGCATACTTCTCTTCATCCTTGTAGTGAATTAATTGTTGTTCCTGTAGCCTACTAAATACTTTCTGTAGCAGGTTAAACTTTAATCCTATAGTTGTATATTTTACCTTTGTCATAGCTTTTTTATATTTATGTCACTGTTCTATTTATCCCGGTAGTCATTTTGTCTATTCATGTCTCTGTTATTCATTCCTTTCACCGTTATTCATTCCTGTTGCAACTGAACTGGGTTCCTGTAGCGAACCAGACTAAGTTCCTGTAGCGAACCAGATTAGGTTCCTGTAGCAAACCAGACTGTGTTTCTATAGTAGACAACATGGTTCTTGTGATAGATTAAAATACATTTACTCAATTTCCTCCTTTTTCCTTGTTGGGAATGATGTTTTATTGCTAATAATGATGTCATTAAATAGTGGTTCTTCTTAAATTCTTGTAGCAAACTTTAAATAATTCCTATAACTAGTTTTTATGCATTCTTGTAGCAGAGTTAGCTTGTTTCCTGTAGCAGAATTAACTTACTCATGTAGCAAACAACAAGGTGCATGTAGAAACTATAGATTAAATATTTGATCGACTATATTATTAATGGCTACATTAAATGTATTTTGGCCCTTGTGAAGTAAATTATTTATTTATCTTCTTAAAATCCCTGTTGCGACCTTATTGAGTGGAATTATAAACTTGCTTGCAGATTGAAATTCATAGTTTTAGATTCATATGGGATATTTATGAAATATATATGGGATAAATAATATACCTAGATTTATATTAGAAACTTTTGAATGGAATATGGATTATAGTATATACCTTGTTTTATAGTTTTTCATATGTTTCTTGAATGAATAAATTATTAAGGCACGGTGTTCTTTATTAGAATTAATTTCTTGAAAAGTGTATTCATATTGATCATGTGAGGAAAAGTAACTAGCAACTAATAGGCAAATGCATATATTATTTTGAAATGAACCGGTTTACTTTGAGTGTATGAAATCATTAACTTGCTTTCTATTATTCAATTCCAAATTTAGCTTTATCTGAGAAATTATGAGTGAAACATGAGTTAGGGATTATAAATAGCTTTACCGCTTTCTATGTATATCTTGAAAGATTAAATGCAGCTCTTTGTTAGAAATATTGCTTGAAATGTAATCTAGTCGATTGAGCAAAAGTAAAGAATGTATAGTTGTATCTAGGCAAAAGTATGTGATAAAAGATCTAGACACAAGATTCTTTTGAGGTAATTAAGAATGGAATGAGTTAAGTTATCTTTAGTTTATGTCTTATTTATGCATCTTGAATAAACATATGCTTAAGCTTTTTTAGAATTATTGCTTGAAAGAGAATTCATTTTGATTGTGCAAAAGAAAAGAATTAGTATTCTTTGAAAATAAAGTAGTTTCTCTTTTGTGTGTGTTTGGGGTTACTTCTTGGGCTAGGATGCCGAATGTGGGCAAACAGAGATGGCTTTTCCTTTTTTTGGGATTTGACCTTAAACTATTTTATATGCTTGGCCAAGCTGGGAATTCATTGAAATAGATGAATATTTGTCTAGTAAAACTTTATATATATCTCTGCCACATCCTTTTATGAGACATTTGCACATCATCATTTAGATTTAGACTTCAGGTTGCATTGGGTGTTCCCTCCTACCAGTTGTTTCGAGGTTGCTAGACGCTTCGTGCAGGGCCGGGTTTCCTTTGTGTCATGAAGGGATCCATGGAAGTATAATTGCTTCATGGTTGGGTGGAAAAGCACCTAAGCCATGTTCCCGTCTCTCAGCTTGCGGATGACCATGTGGGTTGGTGGCGGCTGGACAGTGCGATTGATTTATTATTCATAAGTTGTACTTGATTATTGTACCTTGTAATTATCAATGGATGAATTATGGCAAGAAAGCCAAATGGACTTTTTATATTCTTTATAATGCTAACACCTGGATTAATCATGTGATTTGTAAGATTTAATAATATTATTGTTTAATGTTTATGAAATCTATCTTTTTACTTGAGTTGATGTAAATAAGTGGATTATTTACTTCAGTAACTTTTGTTATGGAATGCACACTTTACAATGCCTCTTAAATCCACCCCTTTCCATCATAAACCACATCGTACCCCCAAAACATATGTTGTCATTCCTCCTCCATTATCCTACAAATCCCAAAAGCATGTGACCATATACCTCCCACCATCGAATCTACCTCCACTCCTTCCAACTCCTAATATCCCTCCATCCAATCTACCTCCACTCCTTCCAAATCCTAATATCCCTCCATCCACTCTACCTCCACTTATCCCAATGCCTAATATCCCTATCCTCCAATCCCTTTATCCATTTTTCCACAAATCCACTTTTAATCCCTCCATTCATAAATCTCCTCACATTCCTAATCATGATCAACAAATGCACACATCGACCAAACATGAAGCTTCCACTAAGTCCATAGGATTCACAAATAAAGTTTTGGATGCCTCTACCCATAAAGAAAAAAATCCTAAAAATACTTATGCCTTAGGGCATCAATGCAAAGAGTCCAAGCAAAATCTATCCAAAAGGCTACCTAAGCCCATACTTTCACAAGAAAAGTCCAAAAATAAAATGGTTTGGGTCCCTAAGCAAAAAGAAATCAAGTCAAATGAAGCATCCACATCCCAAAAATCCCAAAAATCTCACTTCATCCTTCATCCCAAATTCCTTCATCCCATAAATCCCAATGCAAAAATCATAAAAATCCTAAGTCTATGTGGGTACCTAAATTCCTACATCGACCATCCCTTACGAAGATAGGTCCATTACTTCCTACACCTCCTTCTACTCAAAAGATTCAAAATCCAATTCAGTGTGTGCAACCGTTGGCCTTGGTTCCTTTCCATTCCACAACATTTCCACATACCTCCATCTCCCCATCTTTAATCCATTATCCCACATATTCTACCCATCATATCCCTATGGTCCATGCTTTTGCATAATCCACATCATAATCCACTATCCTTCCATCCATAATCCACATCATAATCCACTATCTCCCATCCATCCTTGCATAATCCTTCCATACATAATCCACATCATAATCCATTATCCACCTACTCCACCTCTCTCTCATGCAATCCCCTACCAACATCTATGAGCATAATGACATTTGACATGGTCCATATGCGTCATCCATCTTTAAATAGGACTATCACCTTTCAGGGAACTAGATGCTTGAGTCCTTTTTATCTGTATCCACCTATTTCATCCAAGTATTCCAAAACAAAAAAGAAAAAATCAAAATAGTAAAGAGAAATCCCTTCGTCCAATGGTGAAAACCTAGTAAACAGGTGCCTTGGATAAGTACCATGATGAAAACCTGGCAAACAAGCATCATGTGTAGGTTGACTATCTATGTGTCTTACACTTGGGGACACATTGTCTCATCCAACCTATCATTTCCTTCCTATCTCCCTCGTCTTATCATATCATATCTTACCATCCTTAGCCATTATACCCACATATATCTCCCATCTATCCATCCATCCTCCCTTCCTCCTTTTGATCCTGATAAAGACATAGGGGGGAAATGTTGAAAATGCTTTAGAAAATCTCTTGATATACCTCATCCTTTCCAAGCAATATAATCATCCTCTCGTCCTAAGTTTTATCATGTAAAATCCTAAACATACTACCTAGAATGGGGCATGTTATTCCTATGCGATATAGTCTTTGGAGATCACATCCTAGCTCACTTATGATGCATACATCCATTCCATCCACTATTGTTTATTCTTTTATCCATCTCTCTATCATGAGCTTTTCATCCCACACACTATCGCCTGCCCTTTTATCCATCTTCCTCCTTGCATCTTGACCTAGTTTTCCCTTGTCATTGGTATCTAGCAACAAGGCTATCCAAACTCCAATACAATGTCATCCCATAAAACAAAAATATCCAAATATAATAAAAAAAAATCCAAAATATCCAAAAATAATAAAAAAATCTCAAAATTAATAAAAAATATAAAAAAGTCCAAAAACAATAAAAAAATCTCAAAGATATCCAAAAACAATAAGAAATCTCATAGATACAAAAAATCAAATATTAAAAAAAAAAATCCAAGCAATAAACCAAATGCAAGTCATCCTTAATCCATACCAATCTAGTCAATCAATCTAGATAAATCATCCAATCACATCCTTTGGTCTTGATCCTAATCTTGTCGTAAACCAAATCAATTAATCATCATCAATCAATTATCAATGGGACATTTCACTCCCGCATCCTTGTGTTGATCTAGGGATATATCGTTCCCCACAATGACAACACTATCATCAAATCATTAATTGATCGATCGATCATTGGTTTATGGCTTGACAGGGGCAATACCTTGTTGGTTTTTGTATCATTTGTGCATGCTTGCTTGCTTGCTTGTGTGTGTCATCTTTTCATCTTGCATTTGTATTGAGTCCTTATCCTTCCAGCTAATATTTATATCTTGTGTATGTTGGAATTGCTTTTTGCATTCTCCTTTGCATCTAAGGTCATATCATACTGTTCGTGCATTAGGACTTTAATGCTCTAAGTATCCTTCCTCATACATCTAGACAAGGTTGTATTACGCTAAGTGCACAAGACACATCGTCACCCTGGTCCTTATACCTTGGTGCATAATGTCTAGTGCTATATCAAACTATAAGATTGCTCTACTCAAGTCAGCATAACTACTCCCCGTATTAAATCCATCATTCTATCATCCATCCTTTTATCTTCTTCATTTTTCTCTATTTTGTTCTCCATCTTTTATCTCCTTCTTTTCTTCACATCCATTCATTTCGAGAGCACACCTGTATTCTTCCAATTTGTCTGTCCTCTCGAGGGGGCATCATTCAACCCATTAATTAATCTACTAAGTACTTCTTCTACCTGACTGGGGCATCATCATTACACTGAGAGGTGTTCTACAATCACAGCAGGGGTGGAGTTGAAGAGCTGAAAGATTCCAAGATTATGTGTAATTTTATAAGATTCCAATCTAAAAACAAAACAAAAAAGATTTATATGCATGAGATTATTAAGATAGAGGATCATAATGAAACACCACAATAAATACACCACTAAACCTAACACCACTCTCAAAAATGATTTTGCTATTTTAAACCAAAATGCAAATATTATAGCTACCAGTAAAAAAAATAAAAACCAAAAAAGAAATTGTAAGATATCTCTCGGTGTAGTGTAGATATATTTTTTTAAAAATATAAATATACTAGTTTCTAATCCAATCATATTGTTCTTCTAAACCAAAATCTTCTTCTATCCAACATAACACCATGTTTTAAACTTCTTTGAAATGATGTTACTTCGTAACACCATCTCAAAGAGGGGCAAAATGTAGACCCCTAAAATTGTCCCATTCCTAGATCAGGCATTCATCTGCCATGCTTCACTTGAATTAAATAATTCTTAATTATTTGATTAAATTCATCTATCGATATCCATCTTTTTTTTTGCTATGGAAGGATAATGTTTATATTAAAGGAAAATAAAAAGATACATCCAAGTCTGCATATAGTATGTTGATTGTCTTAGCCCACCAATGAAGTAAGACCCATATGCCACGCAGGGGAACCAGAAAACTGACCATGCAAGACCAACCTTGACTGTATTAACTAATTACAGCTATCAAACTAACCTATTAACCTTGGACAAATATAAACAAAACAGCATTGAACTATGTAATTAAAAAACCAGAGCTAGCCCCTACATTGCCCGGCTGCCAATGAAAATAAAAACTATAAACATATCTTTGACCAAGTTAAAACTCAAACCCTAGTTCCTCAGCCCTTACTCTGAAATCAGCAATCTAGTTGAAAGTGCCATTGTGTGGGTCTATCTGAAGCAGCTTGAACAATAATTAAACTCCCGCCACAACTTGCTCTTGATGTTGGATTAACGCCATGCCTTTGATGTCCATCAAGAAGGGAAAATAACAGACCATCGCACCATCCTCGTCTACCAGATTGAAGTCCGCCAGACGGGGAATTCCCACCCCAAGCCTTGCAACCCTAACGATGTCCTCTAGTCCCACAATCAAGTTGTTTATAAATAAGTGCCTCACCAGTAGCACAGCCCTGTCCTTAGCGATGCCTGCATCAAGAACAAACGTGAGAAACCGCGACACTACAGAGGTATCCACCCTATAGTATTCAGAGTCCTCCAAGAAATTCTTTCCCAGGATTACCTTTACTGCCAAGATGATAAAATCATCACTCACCCTCAGAATTCTCTTCAATCTCTGGTCCATCACTAGCCCCTTGAATGCTAATTGCCTAACAATGCTTTCCAGCTGCACCGGAGAACCCATTCCCAAGCAAATTGTACCATCCATGGCCACCGTCAAAAAGAACCCTGACCCGCCCGGCATAAGGAAAAATGGAGAGAACAGGGGATGAACCGAAACTCTATGTAGAAATGAATAAAGACTTCTTTGTGTTCTCAACACTTTGAAATCATTAAATGAGAAATGATTATAAGTCAAGGTTGGCTCGGACACCAACTCGAAATATCACCTTCGCACGTTCGATAATGAATCGGGTGATAGATTTTCCTTGCCGCCTTGGCAAGCCAGCAACGTACTTTGGTTATCGAATACCCCTTGAAACACACCGCCACCCCAGTCCTTCCACACCTTTTGTGTGGAAGGACTCCCACCCAACCACCCACATCTATCGATATCCATCTTATTCCTTCATATTTAATTAAATAATTCTGATTATTTAATTAAATCAATTTTCCTCCTCACATTAAAAATAATTTAAATTTATTTAATTAAAGCTAATATTTTATTTCCTTCAAAATAAATAAAATTCAATATTTTATTTATTTATCCATGTGCATAAAATTAAATAATATATTTATTTAATTTCTCATTATTCCTTCTCCTCCATAATTCACTCTCAATCAGTTTAGATAACTAATCAATCAAATTACTTAACTAAATCAATCAAATCAATAAACAAGTCAGTCAATTTAGTTGACTAGTCAATTAATCTAGTTAACAAATCAATCAATTTAGTTAACTAAGTAATTAACTCAGTCAACTCTTCAATCAAATATGTTAAGTCCCCTGATACATGAGAAGAAAAGGACACTTGTCACTCTCTCATTTGCTCACATCCTCTCAACCATTCTTATCCATTGAACTTTCTGATCTTCCTTCACCGTTGATCTGCATTTCAACAAATCTATAAATTGAACCTTATTCTCCATTTCTGATCTCTCTCATCTAAGTAAACTCACACTATTGTTATTCTTATCATTCATATAAGGAGATCACAAGCTTATGCTGACAAATTGAGCAATCTACATACTTAAAAGCAAAGAACAATCCATTGGAGTTTGGGTGCAACTTCGGTATGCTCGATCAATGTGGTTGGTTTGTATGCTTGGAAGGTATATTGTATTGATTTATGTATTGCTTTTGTTCATATTTACATTCCATATTTTACCTATCACATCAGTCTCAAAGCCATAACCTTGGTAACTATCTTGTAAATCTTATTACATAATGCAATTGATCGATAAGCATAGAAATATTGAGGAGATTGTGTCTTAGTAATGAGGGATAAATGGGTGGTATTCCATGCTTTAGGCATGGATTTCTTCTTCCTATACTTCTCTACCAAGCCAAACATCTTGCCCCACAATGTGTGAAAACCTCTAGGAAAACTAGCATGGAACCTGTCTAGACCAAAAGATTTCCTAGCACCAAGTGATAATGTTACCATCTAACCTCCTCCATTGATATCAACCTCATTTTGTTCCCTCAAGATAACCCTTAGAATGTTAGCCAATAAAAATTCCTCAGCTTCCAAGTCGGCAACCAATGATGTGAGAGTAGATTTTTAAAGATGGCAAGTCCTTCAAGGAAAATAGCCTCCAAGTCCTCTAGCACTCTACCATTTAGGGTCATAATTTGATCAATCTTGTTGTAATGCCTTTTGAAATTTGTCAAGAGGTAAAAAAGCATGTTATGATCCCCTTCTTTAAGCCATTTAACACTAGATTTTTGCATCTAGAAAATTTCCTCCATCCTCAAGAGGTGATTATGTATCTCCATTGGATCAAGTTCCTCTTTCTTCAAGTCACCCATAAATATAGAATTGGCAATTTGAGATTCCACAATCCTTAAAATTTTCTCAACTCTATTTCAGTATTAAAAAATGTTCCCCATTTCCACTTTGTTCCATTTACAAGCTGTTGGTTACCAAATTTGCAGAGGGTTTGCTAGTTCCAATGCACGGGCGGATTCAGCCAACAGATTACGGGAGGTTGCGTGAGCTGCCTCCCCTTCACTTCTGGTTCTGCCACACCAAGGGGGGTATCCCTATAACTCAAGATGTAACATTGATTAGCTCAATGACAGAAAGATTTAGCTTGACAGCAACAGGCAGAATACTCTCATGTGTTGACCAAGATCTACATGATAGATCACAAGGTTGGGAACATTCTTGGACATATTTGTTTGGTGGGTATGAGAGTATGTAGGGGTTTCCTAATCCTACTCCTATAACTAACAGGTGGAAGTGATGAGATGGGTGGACATAATGTCCTGGATGCAAGACAAGGGGTTTTGGCTCATAATTACTGACCCAGAAACAGACTGGTGCCTATCCATTGGGCAAGGAGTCAACTAGACGTATACAACAGGTGGTTTGCAACTTTCACTCAAGTTTCAGGGGGTTGGACTGATGATTGCCTTACAAACATCACCCAAGAATGGGTATCTAACTGCCTCTACTTACAGATATCCCTGCAGACATTCAACCTTCTCCATACATTGACCTAAAACAGTTTAATCCACTCCTTGAATGGAAGTTACAGATCAAGCATGCAGTATAGATATCTATACCCTAGAATCTATGAAACCCTTAGCAACTAGATTCAAAAGAAGGATGACATGCAGCAAATGGAGACAAGCAGATAGACACATGCAATACGTATTTTTCATATAAATCAACACTGAAACTGAAAATATGTGCAAAATACAATCATGCTGCAACACATAAACTCCAAAATGGGATGGAACAACCAAGTTCATGCTCTGTTCTTCATTATTTACACAAAAATGCCCCAGGCCTTCAACAACTTGAAATGGGTCACACAGACTGCTTAAATAGCAAGAAAACGTACCCAGCAAATTAATTACATGGCCAGACAAAAATCTGCTAGATACACTGCATCAGAAAAATGGCACTCAGAATTGAATGCTGCAGAGGGACCAAGAGGAAGGAGCAGGTAGAAATTGGGATCTGGGCCGTCGCTCAGGGACATGCATCATCAATTGGGTGGTTGAATCTGTCAACTCGACCCATTCTGCTGCAACAATCGCCATTACTGCCTCACCTACCCACAGCCAACGGACAATGCAGGAACTGCGCCCTTAACACCTTCCCGCCAAAACATATTTCATTGAAAATTCAAAATATGCAGGAAGAATAGTCCCACATGCATCCCACAGAGACCACTTTATCAATTTAAAAGTAGGGCCGCATGTAAACTAAGTGTCGAGCGCTTTTGCCCCGCTCGACCCATAAACCTTCACCCAAAGCCCATCGCCATGACTCCTGTCGATACCACCTCCTTCAGCCAGAGATAGACCATCGGGCTAGCATGAAACTCCTTCGCCGACACCTTTGGTCACACCGATGAACACTTGAGAAACATTAGAAACACTATGGGATTCTCGCAGATGCCGACACGTGGCGGGTTCCGCGCTCCTGCTGAGCAACATAGAAGAGACCTGTTGAAGCTTCCGCAGGAATCGACACTTGGTGCTTTCCGTGCCCCTCTCGAGAATCAACAGAGACACAATTGGGACTCACATAGATGCCAACACTTGGCATCGTCTGCAACGCTCTAGAAACATTAGAGACCCTTGGAAACTCACGCGGGGGCTGACACATGTTAGGCTCCGCAACACTGAAGAAACATTAGGAAGCAATTCAGAAACTTACGCGGAAGCAGACACTTGGCGCTTTCTGCGCGATCGTAGAAACTTTATAAAAGGGGCTCTCGAAACATAAACGGAAGTTGCCACCTGGCGCCTTTCGTGCAACAGGGACTCATCATCGGGACCCACCTCACCATTACTTGCATTGCAGGAAACAAAATAGAAACTTACACGGAAGCTGACACTTGTCAGCTTCTGCAGCAACTTAGAAACTTTTTGAAACTTTCCTGAAACATGGGTGGAGTCCGACACGAGGCACTGTCCGCGCTACCTTTAGTTGCTTTAAGGGTCCATCGAAAACTATGGCAGAAACTGTGAAACTTTTAGAAACACTAGCGGAAGCTACCACTTGGCATCGTCCGTGGGGCCTTAGTTACTTTCTTTGTGTCTCACGGGTGCCTCCACGTGGTGCATTCCGCGGAACTCTTGAAACTTAGAAGAAACTTCATTGAAACTCTGGTGGAACTTATGTCAGAAGCTGACACGTGGTGCCATCCGCGGCTAAGTTGAAACTTTTAGGGGCTACACTCCGCTGTTGACACATGGCACGCTCCGCGGGAAGCAATAAAAAACAAAGGCACAGCAAGAAACTGGGGCTTAAACTTGGCAGTCCCGCGGCTGGCATAATTAGACCCTCTAGCCACACTTAGAAACAATTCAGACACAGAAACTGTAGCTCGAAAAGCATCTGGAATACATGTAACTTATTTTTAAAGGGTCGATAGGATCTCTCGACCCGTCACTGCCATTTTAACCTGCACACAACTGATTTCTTGCATTTTTCACATTTGCAGAGGCCAAAATGTTAGAATTTTTTAGATTTTTTTAGGAAGGGGCCTGCATATTTAAATGTTTGAAACTTGAATGTTTATGCAGGCACCACCAGTGGCTCTATCTGGGGATGCATGCCTCTTGCAGGCATGGCGAGAACCACAGATCTCTAGGATGCAGACCAGTCCCTTATCCATTGGGCACAGAGTCAAATACTGCACTGACCTGCAACACCAAACACACTTGATGGCCTAAGGCCACCAAGAAAAGAAAAACCTGTATCTCCCTTTGTCAAACACCTTGTTTTCATCTGCATACATTGGATCAAGCCTGGAGATATTGTCATGACTTACCTATAAATAAACCTTGTCATCTGCACATTCAACCCTCTGATTTAACTTGTCACTGTTACCCCTATGCAGACAACACTCAGCATCCTGTGACATGTGGGTGTTAATTTTTTCAAACAATGCATACTCAAATGAAAAATAACACATGTTCTCATCAGTATCATCATCATGCATTGCAACATGATCTCCTAGCTGGACTAAAAATAGGAAACACTCAGAGTCCACCACACATCTGGGAAGATCAAGGCTCATTGTATCATATGCTGGCACATCAAAAGAAAAGCCTTCAAACTCACAATTGTGCACATCATGCACACAACCATCAGGTACACCAAGCTGGAAAAGATCAGGCTCTGGCACCTCTTTACAATCAGGCACATTTTTACAATCACTTACCTGATGTATGTTGGTTTCTCTTTCATCAGGATGAGAAACAAAATCTAAGTCAAAAATAGTGTCTAAATCCTCACCATACTCAGACAGATCCTCATCACCACATGTGTCATAAATGGGTGATCCAGGTGTCTCAGCCTCATCAAAGTGTGATGTTGGTTCATGGGTAGCAGAACATGCATCTTCATCATCCATGGATTCACTCTGTGGAGGAGTATCAACCTGTTTGCTTACTTCTTCTCTATCTTGAGCACAATACTCACAATTATCTCCACAAACCCATTCAAACAGATGTTCATTGCTGTCCACAACCCCAACATTATTTTCATGGCCAGGTGCCTCAACATTGCAATGGGAGTCCTCACTGATCCTTTCACTGGCATCCTCAACATCTACTTTTTCATTTTCACATGATGCCATGATCACTTGGTCATTTGCAGCTTCACAACTATTTTTCACACCAAAACCTGGGGACAAGGAATTCAACAGGTGCTCATTTCTCATTTCTTCTACATTTTCTAAAAATTTGTATGCCATCTGCATACTTGTCACCCTGAAATCCCTCAACAGTGCACTAGAGCCCTCCTCAAAAGCTTCAAAGAATATGCCAACACAGGCTAAAATATCAGGTCTGAAACTTTTAGGGACTTGTGAAAGGGCTAATGCAAATCTATGACTGAAATCAATACATGGCTCTTCATCTTGTTTTCTAATTTTCATCAATTCTGCAACAAGATCAGCCGGTTCTCTTGCAAATTCTTCTTTGAAACAGTCAGCAAGCTCATCCCAACAGGCAAAGGATCTCTTTGGAAAGCTCAAATACCAATCTTTTGCTTTTGCATCAAAGGATCAAACAAAAAACCTCATCCACATATCCTCATCTCAAAAAGAATGTTTTTCCATAAAACTACAAATTCTTTGGATATGTGCACCCCCATCACACACACTGTGACCACTAAATCTAGGCATCTGATTGTACATCCTAGCAGGCATACTTTCAACTTTATAGTCAACCCATGACAAATCCAGTTGGTCATACAAAGGATCAAAAGGGCTGACAAGAGGTTTAGCTTTCTAACTGGCAGACACAATAGGATTCTCACTATTTAACTGGGCCTGCCTAGCCTCTAAGAATATCAACCTATTTTTCATCTCTTCTATTCTTTTATCCAACATTTCACCCCCTTCTTGACTGAGTATGGGATAAAACATATTTGGATTCATAAAATTTTCCATCTTAGACATCCTATGATTGCCTAAGACCTAAGGTTTCCCTTGGCATCTAACTTATGCAGTAAACAACAAATATAAAGGGGAAGAAGTTAGGTACCTTTTCTCATCTAGATGTAGAAATATGAACATCTTTGTCACATCACATACATCTATCTTTCATGTGCATTCAGATCTTTTTGCAGAGTTGCCACCTCTCCAGAGAGGACAAAATTCATAACAGCTGAAAGCTATTTTCTAGGTTCATTCCACCGGCAGAGCATCATTTTGTTAGTGACTCAAATGGGCCACAAATACATTACCTTTTTATCAATCCATCCCCAGCAGAGTCACCATTTTGTTATGACTTGGATGGGCCACATATATTATTCTTTTAAATCAACTCCCCAGCGGAGTCGCCAAAATCTGTTGGTTACCAAATCTGCAGAGGGTTTGCCAGTTCCAATGCACGGGCGGATTCGGCCAACAGATTACAGGAGGTTACGTGAGCTGCCTCCCCTTCACTTCTGGTTCTGCCGCACCAAGGGGGTATCCCTATAACTCAAGATGTAAAATAGACTAGCTCAATGACAAAAAGATTTAGCTTGACAGCAACAGGCAGAATACTCTCATGTGTGGACCAAGATCTGCATGATAGATCACAAGGTTGGCAACATTCTTGGACATATTTGTCTGGTGGTATGAGAGTATGCAGGGGTTTCCTAATCCTACTCCTACAACTAACAGGTGGAAGTGATGAGATGGGTGGACATAATGTCCTGGATGCAAGACAAGGGGTTTTGGCTCATAACTACTGACCCAGAAACAGACTGGTGCCTATCCATTGGGCAAGGAGTCAACTAGACGTATACAACAGGTGGTTTGCAACTTTCACTCAAGTTTCAGGGGGTTGGACTGATGATTGCCTTACAAACATCACCCAAGAATGGGTATCTAAGTGCCTCTACTTACAGATATCCCAGCAGACATACAACCTTCTCCATACATTAACCTAAAACAATTTAATCCACTCCTTGAATGGAAGTTACAGATCAAGCATGCAGTATAGATATCTATACCCTAGAATCTATGAAACCCTTAGCAACTAGATTCAAAAGAAGGATGACATGCAGCAAATGGAGACAAGCAGATAGACACATGCAATAAGTATTTTTCATATAAATCAACACTGAAATTGAAAATATGTGCAAAATACAATCATGCTGCAACACATAAACTCCAAAATGGGATGGAACAACCAAGTTTATGCCCTATTCTTCATTATTTACACAAAAATGCCCCAGGCCTTCAACAACTTGAAATGGGTCACACAGACTGCTTAAATAGCAAGAAAACGTACCCAGCAAATTAATTACATGGCTAGACAAAAATCTGCCAAATACACTGCATCAGAAAAATGGCGCTCAGAATTGAATGTGGCAAAGATACCAAGAGGAAGGAGCAGGTAGAAATTGGGATCTGGGCCGCCGCTCAGGGACATGCATCATTAATCAGGTAGTTGAATATGTCAACTCGACCCATTCCACTGCAACAATCGCCATTATTGCCTCACCTACCCGCAGCCAACGGACAACGCAAGAATTGCGCCCTTAACACCTTCCCGCCAAAACATATTTCATTGAAAATTCAAAATATGCAGGAAGAATAGTCCCACATGCATCCCACAGAGACCACTTTATCAATTTAAAAGCAGGGCCGCATGTAAACTAAGTGTCGAGCGCTTTTGCCCCACTCGACCCATAAACCTTCGCCCAAAGCCCATCGCCATGATTCCTGCCGATACCACCTCCTTCAGCCAGAGATAGACCATCGGGCTAGCATGAAACTCCTTCGCCGACACCTTTGGTCACACCGATGAACACTTGAGAAACATTAGAAACACTTTGGGATTCTCGCGGATGCCGACATGTGGCGGGTTCTGCGCTCCTGCTGAGCAACATAGAAGAGCCTGTTGAAGCTTCCACGGGAATCGATACTTGGCGCTTTCCGCACCCCTCTCGAGAAACAACGGAGACACAATTGGGACTCACACAGATGCCGACACTTGGCATCGTCCACAACGCTCCAGAAACATTGGAGACCCTTGGAAACTCACGCGGGGGCTGACACATGTCAGGCTCCGCAACACTGAAGAAATATTAGGAAGCAATTCAGAAACTTACACGGAAGCAGACACTTGGCGCTTTCCGCGCGATCGTAGAAACTTTATAAAAAGGGGCTCTCAAAACATAAACGGAAGTCGCCACCTGGTGCCTTCCGTGCAGCAGGGACTCATCATCGGGACCCACCTCGCCATTACTTGCATTGCATGAAACAAAATAGAAACTTACGCGGAAGCTGACACTTGTCAGCTTCCACAGCAACTTAGAAACTTTTTGAAACTTTCCTGAAACATGGGCGGAGTCTGACACGTGGCACTATCCGCGCTACCTTTAGTTGCTTTAAGGGTCCATCGGAAACTATGGCAAAAACTGTGAAACTTTTAGAAACACTAGCAGAAGCTGCCACTTGGCATCGTCCGCGGGGCCTTAGTTACTTTCTTTGTGTCTCACAGGTACCTCCACGTGGTGCATTCCGCAGAACTCTTGAAACTTAGAAGAAACTTCATTGAAACTCTGGTAGAACTTATGTCGGAAGCTGACACGTGGTGCCATCCGCGGCTAAGTTGAAACTTTTAGGGGCTACACTCCGCTGCTGACACGTGGCACGCTCCGCGGGAAGCAACAAAAACAAAGGCGCGGCAAGAAACTGGGGCTTAAACTTGGCGGTCCTGCGGCTGGCATAATTAGACCTTCTAGCCACACTTAGAAACAATTCAGACACAGAAACTGTAGCCCGATAAGCATCTGGAATACATGTAACTTATTTTTAAAGGGCTGATAGGATCTCTCAACCCGCCACTGCCATTTTAACCTGCACACAACTGATTTCTTGCATTTTTCACATTTGCAGAGGCCAAAATGTTAGAATTTTTTGGATTTTTTTGGGAAGGGGCCTGCATATTTAAATGTTTGAAACTTAAATGTTTATGCAGGCACCACCACAAGCTTCAATCCTGACATGGAAAAGTTTTTTTGCAAGATGAATCACTTGTATCCCTTAATGCTCACCTTCCACCAAGACTCAAGGTTATCTTTGAAGTTTGGATGTTCAAACCGCATTAACTCCATTTTTAAAGGAATCCCTTGGGTTTAGGATCCTTTAAGATCTCTAAGGATATGGGCATATGATCTGAACTAGCAAAAGGTAATACTTTTAAAGAAAAGGCAACCTACTATGAGGCCAGTGTAGAACCCACAAAAAATCTATCCAATTGGACCTAAAATATATCTTCACCTACTTTCCTATTATTCTAAGTAAACCACCTAGAGGAAGGCTTGATATTTATTATAGAAGGAGGCCAAGGCTCGGGAACTAGAGCTAGAATGAAAATTATCTCCACACTACTCTTATGGGCATAATATGGTATTAAAGTCCCCTCATAATCTATTTTTATTCTTGAAAAATTCTATTATGGTCATTCAAATCCTCCCATAACTAAAATCTATCACATTCTAGACTAGGGCCATAGACATTGGAAATTAAAACCCTAAGTTTCTCCCTGGGATATGATAGTTTGACATGAATTATATTTGATCCTAAGGCCATTACTTCACATTTAATGCTTCTATCATCCCATAAAATACCTAGTCCCCAAGATTTCCCCAGCACCAAAATTAAAAACCTAGAACACTTCCCCCATATCTTTTTCATTAGTCCTCCAAAGTCATCCTTCTTCAACTTATTTTCCTATAAGAACATAGTATCTAGAGCATGTTCTTCCACCAACTACTTTACCAAGTGATGTTTGCCAAGGGAATTCAAGCCCCCGACATTCCAAAATTTGAGCTTTATTGTTGCATAATGGGGAGACCTCCCCACCACTTAGTCAACAAGTGTTGAGGGATTTCTGGGTTCCTTTGGCAATATCCATTTTGGCTTTTTCTCTTGCCTTACTAGTAGTTGTTTTCTCCCTTTGTTCTTATCACTCCCCAAATTGACTTTATTTTTGGTATGTATGCAACTCCTACTACTCCTACATGTAACAATAAATTCCTCTATTCCAACCATAGTTTCCAATCTTGGTATTACCTCTACCTCACCTTCTAGCTAATGGTTATTGCTTTTAACCATAGAATCACAATCCTTAGGTTGGTCTTTCTTCTTATGATCCATATTCAATGCCAACTCTTTGGCATCTTGAGGCTCACAAATAATTCTTTCATCTATGGCTTCCAATCTATCCTCTCTCTTAATGTGTTGGTCCTTGTCAAAACCATCTTTCACTAGATCAAGAGGAGACTTTTCCTTTTTTTCTTTTACCTTCCAAACTTGTTTATACTTGATGATTCAAGGGGTGTTGACCTTCATATCCTAGCCACGATTCATGGTCTTATGTCCATTCTTTCAACACTGAAAAGATTTAAAGGGGAGACATTTGTAAGATAATTCATATACCTAAGTGAAAATTGAAGAGCATGGTCATATAGAGTGAAAAATAGGTTGAGATAAATCAATTAAAACACAAATGCACACATAAGTGGCTAATTGTCCATCAATGTTTGAAAGAGGGAAGGAGTCAAAAGTCCTAAGCTTCTACCCAAATTTTCACAAAATATCCTCATTCTACACTTCTAGAAGGAGTTTGAATAAATGAGTCCATACCGAGACCTCAACGAGGGCTTCCATCTTTGGATCAAATCCCACTAGCCACTTCCACATGTATAACCTTGCATTGCCCATAAACCAAGGGTCACTACACATGGTTCTATATATGTTCCTTTCTGACTAGAAAGTGATTTGTAGAGGACCTTGCTGCAAAAATTGAAGTTTTGAGCGTGGACAGCCAAACCACTTTCTTCCCATCTAACCTTTAACTTGATCAAACTTTTAAAACCTACAAAAAATGTGTCTGAAACTTTTAGGGACTTGTGAAAGGGCTAATGCAAATCTATGACTGAAATCAATACATGGCTCTTCATCTTGTTTTCTAATTTTCATCAATTCTGCAACAAGATCAGCCGGTTCTCTTGCAAATTCTTCTTTGAAACAGTCAGCAAGCTCATCCCAACAGGCAAAGGATCTCTTTGGAAAGCTCAAATACCAATCTTTTGCTTTTGCATCAAAGGATCAAACAAAAAACCTCATCCACATATCCTCATCTCAAAAAGAATGTTTTTCCATAAAACTACAAATTCTTTGGATATGTGCACCCCCATCACACACACTGTGACCACTAAATCTAGGCATCTGATTGTACATCCTAGCAGGCATACTTTCAACTTTATAGTCAACCCATGACAAATCCAGTTGGTCATACAAAGGATCAAAAGGGCTGACAAGAGGTTTAGCTTTCTAACTGGCAGACACAATAGGATTCTCACTATTTAACTGGGCCTGCCTAGCCTCTAAGAATATCAACCTATTTTTCATCTCTTCTATTCTTTTATCCAACATTTCACCCCCTTCTTGACTGAGTATGGGATAAAACATATTTGGATTCATAAAATTTTCCATCTTAGACATCCTATGATTGCCTAAGACCTAAGGTTTCCCTTGGCATCTAACTTATGCAGTAAACAACAAATATAAAGGGGAAGAAGTTAGGTACCTTTTCTCATCTAGATGTAGAAATATGAACATCTTTGTCACATCACATACATCTATCTTTCATGTGCATTCAGATCTTTTTGCAGAGTTGCCACCTCTCCAGAGAGGACAAAATTCATAACAGCTGAAAGCTATTTTCTAGGTTCATTCCACCGGCAGAGCATCATTTTGTTAGTGACTCAAATGGGCCACAAATACATTACCTTTTTATCAATCCATCCCCAGCAGAGTCACCATTTTGTTATGACTTGGATGGGCCACATATATTATTCTTTTAAATCAACTCCCCAGCGGAGTCGCCAAAATCTGTTGGTTACCAAATCTGCAGAGGGTTTGCCAGTTCCAATGCACGGGCGGATTCGGCCAACAGATTACAGGAGGTTACGTGAGCTGCCTCCCCTTCACTTCTGGTTCTGCCGCACCAAGGGGGTATCCCTATAACTCAAGATGTAAAATAGACTAGCTCAATGACAAAAAGATTTAGCTTGACAGCAACAGGCAGAATACTCTCATGTGTGGACCAAGATCTGCATGATAGATCACAAGGTTGGCAACATTCTTGGACATATTTGTCTGGTGGTATGAGAGTATGCAGGGGTTTCCTAATCCTACTCCTACAACTAACAGGTGGAAGTGATGAGATGGGTGGACATAATGTCCTGGATGCAAGACAAGGGGTTTTGGCTCATAACTACTGACCCAGAAACAGACTGGTGCCTATCCATTGGGCAAGGAGTCAACTAGACGTATACAACAGGTGGTTTGCAACTTTCACTCAAGTTTCAGGGGGTTGGACTGATGATTGCCTTACAAACATCACCCAAGAATGGGTATCTAAGTGCCTCTACTTACAGATATCCCAGCAGACATACAACCTTCTCCATACATTAACCTAAAACAATTTAATCCACTCCTTGAATGGAAGTTACAGATCAAGCATGCAGTATAGATATCTATACCCTAGAATCTATGAAACCCTTAGCAACTAGATTCAAAAGAAGGATGACATGCAGCAAATGGAGACAAGCAGATAGACACATGCAATAAGTATTTTTCATATAAATCAACACTGAAATTGAAAATATGTGCAAAATACAATCATGCTGCAACACATAAACTCCAAAATGGGATGGAACAACCAAGTTTATGCCCTATTCTTCATTATTTACACAAAAATGCCCCAGGCCTTCAACAACTTGAAATGGGTCACACAGACTGCTTAAATAGCAAGAAAACGTACCCAGCAAATTAATTACATGGCTAGACAAAAATCTGCCAAATACACTGCATCAGAAAAATGGCGCTCAGAATTGAATGTGGCAAAGATACCAAGAGGAAGGAGCAGGTAGAAATTGGGATCTGGGCCGCCGCTCAGGGACATGCATCATTAATCAGGTAGTTGAATATGTCAACTCGACCCATTCCACTGCAACAATCGCCATTATTGCCTCACCTACCCGCAGCCAACGGACAACGCAAGAATTGCGCCCTTAACACCTTCCCGCCAAAACATATTTCATTGAAAATTCAAAATATGCAGGAAGAATAGTCCCACATGCATCCCACAGAGACCACTTTATCAATTTAAAAGCAGGGCCGCATGTAAACTAAGTGTCGAGCGCTTTTGCCCCACTCGACCCATAAACCTTCGCCCAAAGCCCATCGCCATGATTCCTGCCGATACCACCTCCTTCAGCCAGAGATAGACCATCGGGCTAGCATGAAACTCCTTCGCCGACACCTTTGGTCACACCGATGAACACTTGAGAAACATTAGAAACACTTTGGGATTCTCGCGGATGCCGACATGTGGCGGGTTCTGCGCTCCTGCTGAGCAACATAGAAGAGCCTGTTGAAGCTTCCACGGGAATCGATACTTGGCGCTTTCCGCACCCCTCTCGAGAAACAACGGAGACACAATTGGGACTCACACAGATGCCGACACTTGGCATCGTCCACAACGCTCCAGAAACATTGGAGACCCTTGGAAACTCACGCGGGGGCTGACACATGTCAGGCTCCGCAACACTGAAGAAATATTAGGAAGCAATTCAGAAACTTACACGGAAGCAGACACTTGGCGCTTTCCGCGCGATCGTAGAAACTTTATAAAAAGGGGCTCTCAAAACATAAACGGAAGTCGCCACCTGGTGCCTTCCGTGCAGCAGGGACTCATCATCGGGACCCACCTCGCCATTACTTGCATTGCATGAAACAAAATAGAAACTTACGCGGAAGCTGACACTTGTCAGCTTCCACAGCAACTTAGAAACTTTTTGAAACTTTCCTGAAACATGGGCGGAGTCTGACACGTGGCACTATCCGCGCTACCTTTAGTTGCTTTAAGGGTCCATCGGAAACTATGGCAAAAACTGTGAAACTTTTAGAAACACTAGCAGAAGCTGCCACTTGGCATCGTCCGCGGGGCCTTAGTTACTTTCTTTGTGTCTCACAGGTACCTCCACGTGGTGCATTCCGCAGAACTCTTGAAACTTAGAAGAAACTTCATTGAAACTCTGGTAGAACTTATGTCGGAAGCTGACACGTGGTGCCATCCGCGGCTAAGTTGAAACTTTTAGGGGCTACACTCCGCTGCTGACACGTGGCACGCTCCGCGGGAAGCAACAAAAACAAAGGCGCGGCAAGAAACTGGGGCTTAAACTTGGCGGTCCTGCGGCTGGCATAATTAGACCTTCTAGCCACACTTAGAAACAATTCAGACACAGAAACTGTAGCCCGATAAGCATCTGGAATACATGTAACTTATTTTTAAAGGGCTGATAGGATCTCTCAACCCGCCACTGCCATTTTAACCTGCACACAACTGATTTCTTGCATTTTTCACATTTGCAGAGGCCAAAATGTTAGAATTTTTTGGATTTTTTTGGGAAGGGGCCTGCATATTTAAATGTTTGAAACTTAAATGTTTATGCAGGCACCACCACAAGCTTCAATCCTGACATGGAAAAGTTTTTTTGCAAGATGAATCACTTGTATCCCTTAATGCTCACCTTCCACCAAGACTCAAGGTTATCTTTGAAGTTTGGATGTTCAAACCGCATTAACTCCATTTTTAAAGGAATCCCTTGGGTTTAGGATCCTTTAAGATCTCTAAGGATATGGGCATATGATCTGAACTAGCAAAAGGTAATACTTTTAAAGAAAAGGCAACCTACTATGAGGCCAGTGTAGAACCCACAAAAAATCTATCCAATTGGACCTAAAATATATCTTCACCTACTTTCCTATTATTCTAAGTAAACCACCTAGAGGAAGGCTTGATATTTATTATAGAAGGAGGCCAAGGCTCGGGAACTAGAGCTAGAATGAAAATTATCTCCACACTACTCTTATGGGCATAATATGGTATTAAAGTCCCCTCATAATCTATTTTTATTCTTGAAAAATTCTATTATGGTCATTCAAATCCTCCCATAACTAAAATCTATCACATTCTAGACTAGGGCCATAGACATTGGAAATTAAAACCCTAAGTTTCTCCCTGGGATATGATAGTTTGACATGAATTATATTTGATCCTAAGGCCATTACTTCACATTTAATGCTTCTATCATCCCATAAAATACCTAGTCCCCAAGATTTCCCCAGCACCAAAATTAAAAACCTAGAACACTTCCCCCATATCTTTTTCATTAGTCCTCCAAAGTCATCCTTCTTCAACTTATTTTCCTATAAGAACATAGTATCTAGAGCATGTTCTTCCACCAACTACTTTACCAAGTGATGTTTGCCAAGGGAATTCAAGCCCCCGACATTCCAAAATTTGAGCTTTATTGTTGCATAATGGGGAGACCTCCCCACCACTTAGTCAACAAGTGTTGAGGGATTTCTGGGTTCCTTTGGCAATATCCATTTTGGCTTTTTCTCTTGCCTTACTAGTAGTTGTTTTCTCCCTTTGTTCTTATCACTCCCCAAATTGACTTTATTTTTGGTATGTATGCAACTCCTACTACTCCTACATGTAACAATAAATTCCTCTATTCCAACCATAGTTTCCAATCTTGGTATTACCTCTACCTCACCTTCTAGCTAATGGTTATTGCTTTTAACCATAGAATCACAATCCTTAGGTTGGTCTTTCTTCTTATGATCCATATTCAATGCCAACTCTTTGGCATCTTGAGGCTCACAAATAATTCTTTCATCTATGGCTTCCAATCTATCCTCTCTCTTAATGTGTTGGTCCTTGTCAAAACCATCTTTCACTAGATCAAGAGGAGACTTTTCCTTTTTTTCTTTTACCTTCCAAACTTGTTTATACTTGATGATTCAAGGGGTGTTGACCTTCATATCCTAGCCACGATTCATGGTCTTATGTCCATTCTTTCAACACTGAAAAGATTTAAAGGGGAGACATTTGTAAGATAATTCATATACCTAAGTGAAAATTGAAGAGCATGGTCATATAGAGTGAAAAATAGGTTGAGATAAATCAATTAAAACACAAATGCACACATAAGTGGCTAATTGTCCATCAATGTTTGAAAGAGGGAAGGAGTCAAAAGTCCTAAGCTTCTACCCAAATTTTCACAAAATATCCTCATTCTACACTTCTAGAAGGAGTTTGAATAAATGAGTCCATACCGAGACCTCAACGAGGGCTTCCATCTTTGGATCAAATCCCACTAGCCACTTCCACATGTATAACCTTGCATTGCCCATAAACCAAGGGTCACTACACATGGTTCTATATATGTTCCTTTCTGACTAGAAAGTGATTTGTAGAGGACCTTGCTGCAAAAATTGAAGTTTTGAGCGTGGACAGCCAAACCACTTTCTTCCCATCTAACCTTTAACTTGATCAAACTTTTAAAACCTACAAAAAATGTGTCTGAAACTTTTAGGGACTTGTGAAAGGGCTAATGCAAATCTATGACTGAAATCAATACATGGCTCTTCATCTTGTTTTCTAATTTTCATCAATTCTGCAACAAGATCAGCCGGTTCTCTTGCAAATTCTTCTTTGAAACAGTCAGCAAGCTCATCCCAACAGGCAAAGGATCTCTTTGGAAAGCTCAAATACCAATCTTTTGCTTTTGCATCAAAGGATCAAACAAAAAACCTCATCCACATATCCTCATCTCAAAAAGAATGTTTTTCCATAAAACTACAAATTCTTTGGATATGTGCACCCCCATCACACACACTGTGACCACTAAATCTAGGCATCTGATTGTACATCCTAGCAGGCATACTTTCAACTTTATAGTCAACCCATGACAAATCCAGTTGGTCATACAAAGGATCAAAAGGGCTGACAAGAGGTTTAGCTTTCTAACTGGCAGACACAATAGGATTCTCACTATTTAACTGGGCCTGCCTAGCCTCTAAGAATATCAACCTATTTTTCATCTCTTCTATTCTTTTATCCAACATTTCACCCCCTTCTTGACTGAGTATGGGATAAAACATATTTGGATTCATAAAATTTTCCATCTTAGACATCCTATGATTGCCTAAGACCTAAGGTTTCCCTTGGCATCTAACTTATGCAGTAAACAACAAATATAAAGGGGAAGAAGTTAGGTACCTTTTCTCATCTAGATGTAGAAATATGAACATCTTTGTCACATCACATACATCTATCTTTCATGTGCATTCAGATCTTTTTGCAGAGTTGCCACCTCTCCAGAGAGGACAAAATTCATAACAGCTGAAAGCTATTTTCTAGGTTCATTCCACCGGCAGAGCATCATTTTGTTAGTGACTCAAATGGGCCACAAATACATTACCTTTTTATCAATCCATCCCCAGCAGAGTCACCATTTTGTTATGACTTGGATGGGCCACATATATTATTCTTTTAAATCAACTCCCCAGCGGAGTCGCCAAAATCTGTTGGTTACCAAATCTGCAGAGGGTTTGCCAGTTCCAATGCACGGGCGGATTCGGCCAACAGATTACAGGAGGTTACGTGAGCTGCCTCCCCTTCACTTCTGGTTCTGCCGCACCAAGGGGGTATCCCTATAACTCAAGATGTAAAATAGACTAGCTCAATGACAAAAAGATTTAGCTTGACAGCAACAGGCAGAATACTCTCATGTGTGGACCAAGATCTGCATGATAGATCACAAGGTTGGCAACATTCTTGGACATATTTGTCTGGTGGTATGAGAGTATGCAGGGGTTTCCTAATCCTACTCCTACAACTAACAGGTGGAAGTGATGAGATGGGTGGACATAATGTCCTGGATGCAAGACAAGGGGTTTTGGCTCATAACTACTGACCCAGAAACAGACTGGTGCCTATCCATTGGGCAAGGAGTCAAC
Organism: Cunninghamia lanceolata; assembly: GCA_027924645.1. Taxonomy (NCBI): domain Eukaryota; kingdom Viridiplantae; phylum Streptophyta; class Pinopsida; order Cupressales; family Cupressaceae; genus Cunninghamia; species Cunninghamia lanceolata. The sequence goes on from BSBN01000066.1 coordinate 9,090,670, forward strand.
TAGACGTATACAACAGGTGGTTTGCAACTTTCACTCAAGTTTCAGGGGGTTGGACTGATGATTGCCTTACAAACATCACCCAAGAATGGGTATCTAAGTGCCTCTACTTACAGATATCCCAGCAGACATACAACCTTCTCCATACATTAACCTAAAACAATTTAATCCACTCCTTGAATGGAAGTTACAGATCAAGCATGCAGTATAGATATCTATACCCTAGAATCTATGAAACCCTTAGCAACTAGATTCAAAAGAAGGATGACATGCAGCAAATGGAGACAAGCAGATAGACACATGCAATAAGTATTTTTCATATAAATCAACACTGAAATTGAAAATATGTGCAAAATACAATCATGCTGCAACACATAAACTCCAAAATGGGATGGAACAACCAAGTTTATGCCCTATTCTTCATTATTTACACAAAAATGCCCCAGGCCTTCAACAACTTGAAATGGGTCACACAGACTGCTTAAATAGCAAGAAAACGTACCCAGCAAATTAATTACATGGCTAGACAAAAATCTGCCAAATACACTGCATCAGAAAAATGGCGCTCAGAATTGAATGTGGCAAAGATACCAAGAGGAAGGAGCAGGTAGAAATTGGGATCTGGGCCGCCGCTCAGGGACATGCATCATTAATCAGGTAGTTGAATATGTCAACTCGACCCATTCCACTGCAACAATCGCCATTATTGCCTCACCTACCCGCAGCCAACGGACAACGCAAGAATTGCGCCCTTAACACCTTCCCGCCAAAACATATTTCATTGAAAATTCAAAATATGCAGGAAGAATAGTCCCACATGCATCCCACAGAGACCACTTTATCAATTTAAAAGCAGGGCCGCATGTAAACTAAGTGTCGAGCGCTTTTGCCCCACTCGACCCATAAACCTTCGCCCAAAGCCCATCGCCATGATTCCTGCCGATACCACCTCCTTCAGCCAGAGATAGACCATCGGGCTAGCATGAAACTCCTTCGCCGACACCTTTGGTCACACCGATGAACACTTGAGAAACATTAGAAACACTTTGGGATTCTCGCGGATGCCGACATGTGGCGGGTTCTGCGCTCCTGCTGAGCAACATAGAAGAGCCTGTTGAAGCTTCCACGGGAATCGATACTTGGCGCTTTCCGCACCCCTCTCGAGAAACAACGGAGACACAATTGGGACTCACACAGATGCCGACACTTGGCATCGTCCACAACGCTCCAGAAACATTGGAGACCCTTGGAAACTCACGCGGGGGCTGACACATGTCAGGCTCCGCAACACTGAAGAAATATTAGGAAGCAATTCAGAAACTTACACGGAAGCAGACACTTGGCGCTTTCCGCGCGATCGTAGAAACTTTATAAAAAGGGGCTCTCAAAACATAAACGGAAGTCGCCACCTGGTGCCTTCCGTGCAGCAGGGACTCATCATCGGGACCCACCTCGCCATTACTTGCATTGCATGAAACAAAATAGAAACTTACGCGGAAGCTGACACTTGTCAGCTTCCACAGCAACTTAGAAACTTTTTGAAACTTTCCTGAAACATGGGCGGAGTCTGACACGTGGCACTATCCGCGCTACCTTTAGTTGCTTTAAGGGTCCATCGGAAACTATGGCAAAAACTGTGAAACTTTTAGAAACACTAGCAGAAGCTGCCACTTGGCATCGTCCGCGGGGCCTTAGTTACTTTCTTTGTGTCTCACAGGTACCTCCACGTGGTGCATTCCGCAGAACTCTTGAAACTTAGAAGAAACTTCATTGAAACTCTGGTAGAACTTATGTCGGAAGCTGACACGTGGTGCCATCCGCGGCTAAGTTGAAACTTTTAGGGGCTACACTCCGCTGCTGACACGTGGCACGCTCCGCGGGAAGCAACAAAAACAAAGGCGCGGCAAGAAACTGGGGCTTAAACTTGGCGGTCCTGCGGCTGGCATAATTAGACCTTCTAGCCACACTTAGAAACAATTCAGACACAGAAACTGTAGCCCGATAAGCATCTGGAATACATGTAACTTATTTTTAAAGGGCTGATAGGATCTCTCAACCCGCCACTGCCATTTTAACCTGCACACAACTGATTTCTTGCATTTTTCACATTTGCAGAGGCCAAAATGTTAGAATTTTTTGGATTTTTTTGGGAAGGGGCCTGCATATTTAAATGTTTGAAACTTAAATGTTTATGCAGGCACCACCACAAGCTTCAATCCTGACATGGAAAAGTTTTTTTGCAAGATGAATCACTTGTATCCCTTAATGCTCACCTTCCACCAAGACTCAAGGTTATCTTTGAAGTTTGGATGTTCAAACCGCATTAACTCCATTTTTAAAGGAATCCCTTGGGTTTAGGATCCTTTAAGATCTCTAAGGATATGGGCATATGATCTGAACTAGCAAAAGGTAATACTTTTAAAGAAAAGGCAACCTACTATGAGGCCAGTGTAGAACCCACAAAAAATCTATCCAATTGGACCTAAAATATATCTTCACCTACTTTCCTATTATTCTAAGTAAACCACCTAGAGGAAGGCTTGATATTTATTATAGAAGGAGGCCAAGGCTCGGGAACTAGAGCTAGAATGAAAATTATCTCCACACTACTCTTATGGGCATAATATGGTATTAAAGTCCCCTCATAATCTATTTTTATTCTTGAAAAATTCTATTATGGTCATTCAAATCCTCCCATAACTAAAATCTATCACATTCTAGACTAGGGCCATAGACATTGGAAATTAAAACCCTAAGTTTCTCCCTGGGATATGATAGTTTGACATGAATTATATTTGATCCTAAGGCCATTACTTCACATTTAATGCTTCTATCATCCCATAAAATACCTAGTCCCCAAGATTTCCCCAGCACCAAAATTAAAAACCTAGAACACTTCCCCCATATCTTTTTCATTAGTCCTCCAAAGTCATCCTTCTTCAACTTATTTTCCTATAAGAACATAGTATCTAGAGCATGTTCTTCCACCAACTACTTTACCAAGTGATGTTTGCCAAGGGAATTCAAGCCCCCGACATTCCAAAATTTGAGCTTTATTGTTGCATAATGGGGAGACCTCCCCACCACTTAGTCAACAAGTGTTGAGGGATTTCTGGGTTCCTTTGGCAATATCCATTTTGGCTTTTTCTCTTGCCTTACTAGTAGTTGTTTTCTCCCTTTGTTCTTATCACTCCCCAAATTGACTTTATTTTTGGTATGTATGCAACTCCTACTACTCCTACATGTAACAATAAATTCCTCTATTCCAACCATAGTTTCCAATCTTGGTATTACCTCTACCTCACCTTCTAGCTAATGGTTATTGCTTTTAACCATAGAATCACAATCCTTAGGTTGGTCTTTCTTCTTATGATCCATATTCAATGCCAACTCTTTGGCATCTTGAGGCTCACAAATAATTCTTTCATCTATGGCTTCCAATCTATCCTCTCTCTTAATGTGTTGGTCCTTGTCAAAACCATCTTTCACTAGATCAAGAGGAGACTTTTCCTTTTTTTCTTTTACCTTCCAAACTTGTTTATACTTGATGATTCAAGGGGTGTTGACCTTCATATCCTAGCCACGATTCATGGTCTTATGTCCATTCTTTCAACACTGAAAAGATTTAAAGGGGAGACATTTGTAAGATAATTCATATACCTAAGTGAAAATTGAAGAGCATGGTCATATAGAGTGAAAAATAGGTTGAGATAAATCAATTAAAACACAAATGCACACATAAGTGGCTAATTGTCCATCAATGTTTGAAAGAGGGAAGGAGTCAAAAGTCCTAAGCTTCTACCCAAATTTTCACAAAATATCCTCATTCTACACTTCTAGAAGGAGTTTGAATAAATGAGTCCATACCGAGACCTCAACGAGGGCTTCCATCTTTGGATCAAATCCCACTAGCCACTTCCACATGTATAACCTTGCATTGCCCATAAACCAAGGGTCACTACACATGGTTCTATATATGTTCCTTTCTGACTAGAAAGTGATTTGTAGAGGACCTTGCTGCAAAAATTGAAGTTTTGAGCGTGGACAGCCAAACCACTTTCTTCCCATCTAACCTTTAACTTGATCAAACTTTTAAAACCTACAAAAAATGTGTCTGAAACTTTTAGGGACTTGTGAAAGGGCTAATGCAAATCTATGACTGAAATCAATACATGGCTCTTCATCTTGTTTTCTAATTTTCATCAATTCTGCAACAAGATCAGCCGGTTCTCTTGCAAATTCTTCTTTGAAACAGTCAGCAAGCTCATCCCAACAGGCAAAGGATCTCTTTGGAAAGCTCAAATACCAATCTTTTGCTTTTGCATCAAAGGATCAAACAAAAAACCTCATCCACATATCCTCATCTCAAAAAGAATGTTTTTCCATAAAACTACAAATTCTTTGGATATGTGCACCCCCATCACACACACTGTGACCACTAAATCTAGGCATCTGATTGTACATCCTAGCAGGCATACTTTCAACTTTATAGTCAACCCATGACAAATCCAGTTGGTCATACAAAGGATCAAAAGGGCTGACAAGAGGTTTAGCTTTCTAACTGGCAGACACAATAGGATTCTCACTATTTAACTGGGCCTGCCTAGCCTCTAAGAATATCAACCTATTTTTCATCTCTTCTATTCTTTTATCCAACATTTCACCCCCTTCTTGACTGAGTATGGGATAAAACATATTTGGATTCATAAAATTTTCCATCTTAGACATCCTATGATTGCCTAAGACCTAAGGTTTCCCTTGGCATCTAACTTATGCAGTAAACAACAAATATAAAGGGGAAGAAGTTAGGTACCTTTTCTCATCTAGATGTAGAAATATGAACATCTTTGTCACATCACATACATCTATCTTTCATGTGCATTCAGATCTTTTTGCAGAGTTGCCACCTCTCCAGAGAGGACAAAATTCATAACAGCTGAAAGCTATTTTCTAGGTTCATTCCACCGGCAGAGCATCATTTTGTTAGTGACTCAAATGGGCCACAAATACATTACCTTTTTATCAATCCATCCCCAGCAGAGTCACCATTTTGTTATGACTTGGATGGGCCACATATATTATTCTTTTAAATCAACTCCCCAGCGGAGTCGCCAAAATCTGTTGGTTACCAAATCTGCAGAGGGTTTGCCAGTTCCAATGCACGGGCGGATTCGGCCAACAGATTACAGGAGGTTACGTGAGCTGCCTCCCCTTCACTTCTGGTTCTGCCGCACCAAGGGGGTATCCCTATAACTCAAGATGTAAAATAGACTAGCTCAATGACAAAAAGATTTAGCTTGACAGCAACAGGCAGAATACTCTCATGTGTGGACCAAGATCTGCATGATAGATCACAAGGTTGGCAACATTCTTGGACATATTTGTCTGGTGGTATGAGAGTATGCAGGGGTTTCCTAATCCTACTCCTACAACTAACAGGTGGAAGTGATGAGATGGGTGGACATAATGTCCTGGATGCAAGACAAGGGGTTTTGGCTCATAACTACTGACCCAGAAACAGACTGGTGCCTATCCATTGGGCAAGGAGTCAACTAGACGTATACAACAGGTGGTTTGCAACTTTCACTCAAGTTTCAGGGGGTTGGACTGATGATTGCCTTACAAACATCACCCAAGAATGGGTATCTAAGTGCCTCTACTTACAGATATCCCAGCAGACATACAACCTTCTCCATACATTAACCTAAAACAATTTAATCCACTCCTTGAATGGAAGTTACAGATCAAGCATGCAGTATAGATATCTATACCCTAGAATCTATGAAACCCTTAGCAACTAGATTCAAAAGAAGGATGACATGCAGCAAATGGAGACAAGCAGATAGACACATGCAATAAGTATTTTTCATATAAATCAACACTGAAATTGAAAATATGTGCAAAATACAATCATGCTGCAACACATAAACTCCAAAATGGGATGGAACAACCAAGTTTATGCCCTATTCTTCATTATTTACACAAAAATGCCCCAGGCCTTCAACAACTTGAAATGGGTCACACAGACTGCTTAAATAGCAAGAAAACGTACCCAGCAAATTAATTACATGGCTAGACAAAAATCTGCCAAATACACTGCATCAGAAAAATGGCGCTCAGAATTGAATGTGGCAAAGATACCAAGAGGAAGGAGCAGGTAGAAATTGGGATCTGGGCCGCCGCTCAGGGACATGCATCATTAATCAGGTAGTTGAATATGTCAACTCGACCCATTCCACTGCAACAATCGCCATTATTGCCTCACCTACCCGCAGCCAACGGACAACGCAAGAATTGCGCCCTTAACACCTTCCCGCCAAAACATATTTCATTGAAAATTCAAAATATGCAGGAAGAATAGTCCCACATGCATCCCACAGAGACCACTTTATCAATTTAAAAGCAGGGCCGCATGTAAACTAAGTGTCGAGCGCTTTTGCCCCACTCGACCCATAAACCTTCGCCCAAAGCCCATCGCCATGATTCCTGCCGATACCACCTCCTTCAGCCAGAGATAGACCATCGGGCTAGCATGAAACTCCTTCGCCGACACCTTTGGTCACACCGATGAACACTTGAGAAACATTAGAAACACTTTGGGATTCTCGCGGATGCCGACATGTGGCGGGTTCTGCGCTCCTGCTGAGCAACATAGAAGAGCCTGTTGAAGCTTCCACGGGAATCGATACTTGGCGCTTTCCGCACCCCTCTCGAGAAACAACGGAGACACAATTGGGACTCACACAGATGCCGACACTTGGCATCGTCCACAACGCTCCAGAAACATTGGAGACCCTTGGAAACTCACGCGGGGGCTGACACATGTCAGGCTCCGCAACACTGAAGAAATATTAGGAAGCAATTCAGAAACTTACACGGAAGCAGACACTTGGCGCTTTCCGCGCGATCGTAGAAACTTTATAAAAAGGGGCTCTCAAAACATAAACGGAAGTCGCCACCTGGTGCCTTCCGTGCAGCAGGGACTCATCATCGGGACCCACCTCGCCATTACTTGCATTGCATGAAACAAAATAGAAACTTACGCGGAAGCTGACACTTGTCAGCTTCCACAGCAACTTAGAAACTTTTTGAAACTTTCCTGAAACATGGGCGGAGTCTGACACGTGGCACTATCCGCGCTACCTTTAGTTGCTTTAAGGGTCCATCGGAAACTATGGCAAAAACTGTGAAACTTTTAGAAACACTAGCAGAAGCTGCCACTTGGCATCGTCCGCGGGGCCTTAGTTACTTTCTTTGTGTCTCACAGGTACCTCCACGTGGTGCATTCCGCAGAACTCTTGAAACTTAGAAGAAACTTCATTGAAACTCTGGTAGAACTTATGTCGGAAGCTGACACGTGGTGCCATCCGCGGCTAAGTTGAAACTTTTAGGGGCTACACTCCGCTGCTGACACGTGGCACGCTCCGCGGGAAGCAACAAAAACAAAGGCGCGGCAAGAAACTGGGGCTTAAACTTGGCGGTCCTGCGGCTGGCATAATTAGACCTTCTAGCCACACTTAGAAACAATTCAGACACAGAAACTGTAGCCCGATAAGCATCTGGAATACATGTAACTTATTTTTAAAGGGCTGATAGGATCTCTCAACCCGCCACTGCCATTTTAACCTGCACACAACTGATTTCTTGCATTTTTCACATTTGCAGAGGCCAAAATGTTAGAATTTTTTGGATTTTTTTGGGAAGGGGCCTGCATATTTAAATGTTTGAAACTTAAATGTTTATGCAGGCACCACCACAAGCTTCAATCCTGACATGGAAAAGTTTTTTTGCAAGATGAATCACTTGTATCCCTTAATGCTCACCTTCCACCAAGACTCAAGGTTATCTTTGAAGTTTGGATGTTCAAACCGCATTAACTCCATTTTTAAAGGAATCCCTTGGGTTTAGGATCCTTTAAGATCTCTAAGGATATGGGCATATGATCTGAACTAGCAAAAGGTAATACTTTTAAAGAAAAGGCAACCTACTATGAGGCCAGTGTAGAACCCACAAAAAATCTATCCAATTGGACCTAAAATATATCTTCACCTACTTTCCTATTATTCTAAGTAAACCACCTAGAGGAAGGCTTGATATTTATTATAGAAGGAGGCCAAGGCTCGGGAACTAGAGCTAGAATGAAAATTATCTCCACACTACTCTTATGGGCATAATATGGTATTAAAGTCCCCTCATAATCTATTTTTATTCTTGAAAAATTCTATTATGGTCATTCAAATCCTCCCATAACTAAAATCTATCACATTCTAGACTAGGGCCATAGACATTGGAAATTAAAACCCTAAGTTTCTCCCTGGGATATGATAGTTTGACATGAATTATATTTGATCCTAAGGCCATTACTTCACATTTAATGCTTCTATCATCCCATAAAATACCTAGTCCCCAAGATTTCCCCAGCACCAAAATTAAAAACCTAGAACACTTCCCCCATATCTTTTTCATTAGTCCTCCAAAGTCATCCTTCTTCAACTTATTTTCCTATAAGAACATAGTATCTAGAGCATGTTCTTCCACCAACTACTTTACCAAGTGATGTTTGCCAAGGGAATTCAAGCCCCCGACATTCCAAAATTTGAGCTTTATTGTTGCATAATGGGGAGACCTCCCCACCACTTAGTCAACAAGTGTTGAGGGATTTCTGGGTTCCTTTGGCAATATCCATTTTGGCTTTTTCTCTTGCCTTACTAGTAGTTGTTTTCTCCCTTTGTTCTTATCACTCCCCAAATTGACTTTATTTTTGGTATGTATGCAACTCCTACTACTCCTACATGTAACAATAAATTCCTCTATTCCAACCATAGTTTCCAATCTTGGTATTACCTCTACCTCACCTTCTAGCTAATGGTTATTGCTTTTAACCATAGAATCACAATCCTTAGGTTGGTCTTTCTTCTTATGATCCATATTCAATGCCAACTCTTTGGCATCTTGAGGCTCACAAATAATTCTTTCATCTATGGCTTCCAATCTATCCTCTCTCTTAATGTGTTGGTCCTTGTCAAAACCATCTTTCACTAGATCAAGAGGAGACTTTTCCTTTTTTTCTTTTACCTTCCAAACTTGTTTATACTTGATGATTCAAGGGGTGTTGACCTTCATATCCTAGCCACGATTCATGGTCTTATGTCCATTCTTTCAACACTGAAAAGATTTAAAGGGGAGACATTTGTAAGATAATTCATATACCTAAGTGAAAATTGAAGAGCATGGTCATATAGAGTGAAAAATAGGTTGAGATAAATCAATTAAAACACAAATGCACACATAAGTGGCTAATTGTCCATCAATGTTTGAAAGAGGGAAGGAGTCAAAAGTCCTAAGCTTCTACCCAAATTTTCACAAAATATCCTCATTCTACACTTCTAGAAGGAGTTTGAATAAATGAGTCCATACCGAGACCTCAACGAGGGCTTCCATCTTTGGATCAAATCCCACTAGCCACTTCCACATGTATAACCTTGCATTGCCCATAAACCAAGGGTCACTACACATGGTTCTATATATGTTCCTTTCTGACTAGAAAGTGATTTGTAGAGGACCTTGCTGCAAAAATTGAAGTTTTGAGCGTGGACAGCCAAACCACTTTCTTCCCATCTAACCTTTAACTTGATCAAAACCAAACCTTTCACTACTCATACCTCAAGGGAATCCCCCTAGGTTTTTCAGAGTCTAGAGAAGAAGAGGAGCTGCCCTATCTTATGTGTTGGATCAAAACCACCCTCTCTTTGTTGATATATCACTTTCCCTACTTGTGATATTTGTTTCCCCTTTGTGTCATTCTTGGTGATGGTGTTAGAAGAGAGGGCTTGCAGTTTTGGCACCCAAAAGGCTCCACAAAATTCCCCCTCTTCCAAGTTTCTTCCCATGCTATTAGTGAACCCTTTGAATTGAATTTCCCTACAACCTTAGTTGAAACATCCTTTCGCATTGTACTACCCTTCCAATCAAATTTCACATTACTGCAATACCTTTTTCAAAGTGTAAACTCATTTTTTGGATATATACGGTTGTATATATTATATGTATATAATATAGATACATACATGTATATATAATATATATTCTATATACATATATATGGTTGTATATATTATATGTATATAATATAGTATATACATACATATCTATATAATATATATTCTAAATACATATATATGGATATACTATATATAAGTGTTATATTTTTTAAAACCAACATTTAATCTTATTAATTTTATAGAAATAATGCATGTAAGTATAAATAGTTAAGTTCACACATACATGCATATACATGTGAGTGTGTGTACACACACATATATGTATATGTATATGTGTATCTATGTATGTATATGCACATACATGTATATTCTGAATCTATTCTCATTGATAACTAATGATTGGATATGCTTCTCTCCATTTATTTTTGAAACCCATTAAATTTAATAAAAATTAACTTGCAACAAAAGTAACACTAATACTTACCTTCCTAAAATGTACACAAATAAAAAAAATGGAACTACATATTAAATCTGGAAAAATATCATTAAACTAATTTACTTTCATTATACACTATAATAGAAAATAGCTTGATAATTTGATTTCTAAACTTTAGAAGCAAATTTTAAGTTAACATATTTCTAAACATCTATTGTAGATTTATAATCTTTTTTACACAAAATGAAAGAATCAATTAATGACTCAATTGGAAAAATGAACTCCACATAGAATTAATCCAGGCAAGACATAAATGCCTTCAACTTGAATTAACTCCAACAAGATGACTAAGAAAGGAAGAGTCTCAACACCCTTCCAGCCATTGGGCTCTAGCCAACCCTTGAAACAAGAAGGTGGCATCAAGTGTCTTGGGTAACAAACAAGGAAAAAAAGATAACCAACAATAACAAACACACATAACAACAAAAGAAGGTACAAAGGACACACCTAGATTCCACAAGAATATTTAGTTCAAAACCAAATAAAACTCACTCAACAACCTATCATAACATATAAAAACACATTCAACACAACTATCACACACTAAAGCAAATACATACTTCAAAAGACAATACATAAGGAGATCAAACCTACCTCAATCTTTAAGTTCCAAAATGAAGATGTATCTACCTTTACTCCTCCTTTTCAAACTTCACTCTCAAACATCAACACTCCTAATCTCTCCTATAACTCCTCTCCCACCAAAAATATAGAAAAGGGACCTTTCAAGTGTTAAAATTAATCCTTAAATAGAGGTGCCATGTCACCTCATCCCCAAGAAATAGAGGTGTGTGACATGGAATCAACCAAACCCAAGATATGTATTCACCATTGTCCCTTGTGACTTCTTAGGTCATGTAAAGTCATGTGTGAGGATTTCCTCACACGTGTGAACCTGCTTTCCTCACACGTGTGAACTCGCTTTCCCACAAAGAAGGGAGAGAGTGTTCACATCCATTGCCCAAAATTCTTAGAGGGGAAGGCTTGTGAGAAGAAAGGCTTCTTACACCTATCTATCTAATTGAAAAGCATTTCCATTCCTTCTCTCAAGTTCCTTGTTATCTTTTAGAATCCCATAAAGTGCTCCAACCCCTGGGTACTCCTTCTAGGGACTTTAATCTCCAAAAAGATTCCATACAATTGTTTACAAGGGAGGGGACCTTTAAGGGGTCCCCTAAACACATATACACCCAACCATCCTTAAACATATGCCTGCAACATTCACAATGTTGAAATAAAATCACAAGTGGGTTTAGATAGGAAGGAATAATGTGGAGGTCCTAACTAAACATGCTAGGGCCACACAAATCATTGGAATAGCACAATGATATCCCTCCTCAACCAATGTATTGAGGAGATTTGGAGCTCAACAATTGGATACCCTCTCTATCCTTTCTTGACCAACCTATTTCCTCCACATTCATTTCAAACATCAAATACATCTATAGTATAATTCATAGCCAAATCATCATAACACTAGATCAGTTAATCACATGATGAAACATGCATATAATTCTATCTCTATCATCACTCATGAGCACAAATATTATTTCTAATTTCGCATATATTCCACATCACTAGCTATAATAGTTAATTCTTATTCTATAAAGGTTCCTAAATAATTTATCATTATTTTCTTGTTTATACTTTCATAACTTCACCACAAACACACCATCATTGCCATCTAGTATTAACACATCAATTATTTTCAACCATTTAGCCATTATCACACTTTATCAAATTAGGTAATTATAAGGAGATATTTTAAGAGGTTCAAATTCAAGCACACTAAGGCACACTTTAAAAGTTGTATCATTAACATTTAATTCAATATCACAAATAATTCCTTTAACTATCTAAAACTTCATTTTAAAATTCATTAGGTCAATCGTACAATTTTCACATTGACACTCACTCACAAACACAACTCGTCATTTAGGTCTAGACTCAAGATATTATTCACAACAAAATGTAGCAACTTGCATTTGCACTATATTTAGTGCCTACTTATAAATAGGAGTGCATGTATTTGTGAGTACACAATTTAGTAGTTATATCTAATCATGCATAAGATATATTTAGAATGGAATGTATACACAACTTGTACAGTTATATTTAAAATAAGATTGATTTATTCATGGATTATGCATGGATCTATATATAGTTTGGGAAACTCTAGGGGACATGCTCTTATATATACTCATGTAGATGTAATGAAAGATACAAAGAAAAACCAAAGAGCATTGATATATTTAGAGTGTGTGTGTATTCAAAGATACTTAATCAATATAAAGATGTTCATACTTTTTTGTAACTTCATACATGGTTTAGTATAGGAGTTTGCATCTAGATTGTCGTGTGCAAGTTAAAGAAAGGATGAAAAACTCAACACAATTCGAGTGAGACATAAATATATTCCAACATGATGTAGTCCAAGTGATTATACTTTGGTACTTAGCATGTAATAGATTATGGTTACCATTTATTTAACAATACAAACTATTATATCCTATCTATAGGTAGCAACAATTAATTTGAACATAAGTTATGCATGTCTACAAGTTTCCTTTCTATTTCACATGCAAAATTTCACCAAGGTCAATATAAAAATCACAAGAGTGTTAAATTTAAATCAAGGGATATCTAATTTGTCATTACAATACAATTAATTTTCATCTAAACAAAGCAATTGTTAAGAGAACTTTCCAAGAAGCCTATATGCATACATACTGAACTTACACAATAATTCACAGAGTCATAATAATAACATAATTTAGTATCAACTTCATCATAACACACATGAAAGTCCTATGCATAACCTACTTCTTTCTAATTTATATAGATCAAATACACAAGAATTATTGAACATAAGTAAACTTTATTAGGGTACACTATAAATTCAGTAACATAATTGAGAGTTACAAATGAGAGGGTGTTCAAGCCACTCATAAGGGATATAAAATAAATAGGCACAAAAAGTGCGACTAGGGTTATGATAGGGTTGGGCCTTACATCCCCCTCTTCTTAGAATATACTCCCTCCTAGAAGTCAATAAGGAAGGTATGCAAGTAAAACCCAAACATGCCACATCCTTGCACACAGAACCAAACATTATAGATAAAACTAGGCTTCGATCAAAATAAGGTAACCACAAGAGAGGAGAACATGAACAACTAACAAAAGGGTGTAAGAGTCACTACTAGACCCACGAAGGTATATAACTAATGGGGTGAAATTAGAATACACCACAACCTCCTATACATTAATTACACAAAATGGCCATCCAAGAGTATATAATAAATAATTTAATCAAAAACATTTACTCGTTAACCAAATTTACTTTCACATTTGAATCCATACCATAAGGCATACAAGAAGGCTTTTATGTAGAAGAAGATACGAAGGATTCAAAGTATTCAAAGTATTAACACTTATTCATTACCCAAATCTACTTCAATATCAAAATTCATAACCCAATACAAGAAATTTATTCTAATATCGTCACATCATATTTCACATTCAAACATTTTTCATCTTTCTTGAAAAACTTTCTTGGTATATAGTTCACAAGAAAATACACATCATACATGTATATAGAAACTGCTCACATAAGAATAATCACATCACAAGATTCACAATACAAGGTTCACAAATTGCACCACAATGATGCCAAGTAACATGATTGAACTAAGTATCCAATAAGCCAAAGAAGTAGTTACCAAACAACCATTAGAAAGACTAGGGCCCTCCCCAATGACCCCTCCATACATTTCCATGTACAATCTCTTGTTGGTGTAAGGTGTTTAGCCTCCAAGAGCAGGGAACAGAAGAGATCATGAATCACACACATATGGGGAATATATTACAATCATCCCATATTGGTCCCATTGTAGCCATCATCCTCACAATAACATTCCCTAGGCAATCTACTTATAAATCTTTCTAGCAATCCTTCCCAAATATGGCAATTTTACACATTTCACAATATTCCACACAAAATCAACAAACCTAAAATAAAATACTATGAATTGCTAGGCTAGGAACTTTCAAAAGTAACACAAAAAAAAAAGATCTCATCAAAGTCAATAATAATTATCAAAGTTCCCTTGTTCAAGGGGTTGCTAGTTTAAACTACTCTATTCTTCAAAAGAACATTAAATAGTCCCCACCCACTACTAGATAGATGAGATTGAAATTTACTAGAGTTAGAAGAGGTAAATTAGGAGTGTCTGGTGCTAGATGCAGGATTGAAGAAACTAAAGATTAGATCAGACAATGAAGCAAAAGCTTAGGCTCTCCTATCCATCTTTCAAGTTTGTAAGCAATATGGGGTAAACATAGTTCATATAAAAGGGGATTTATTGGTAATAATAAATGCAATGAGGAAGAAAGGATTACCAAATTGGAAAATGTCATGTCCCCTTTCTAATTAATATTCTATATAATAATCTAATTTTCATTTGTAATGGAATAAGGGGAAGAAAATTGGAACAAGTATTTAATTATTATTTAATTGGAAATTAGCAAGGTGGAAAAGTCAACAGAGAATCAAGATAGATATCAATTTATTAATATTTTATTATCTATTTTGGGGTGTGGATTTATAGGGAGGATAAATATGAGTTTCCAAGAAAAATTAATAAATTATCTTGCATTCTTATCCTCAAAAAAAGCTGGCTAAACTTGGGAAACATCAAGATGGGAAAGAAAGTAGAAAAAGTAGGAATAAAACAAATTGTTTGGCAATTGTGATATTATAACAACTAATTGTTATTAATGATGTTCATCCTTCCAAAGAAAGGCATTGGGATTTGGGCACCCATCTTGGGCCCACGTTGTGTATTTATATGCCATATTTTTCTTCGGTGGGATCTTTTATCAATCTAATCAATTTATTTTGTTGAACAGTGTTCACAAAACCATCCTAGAATGAAAACTCTTGGATGTGGGAGATCATTAGACAAAAAATTAGTGATTTAAAGGATTGTAGGATGAAACCCCTATGATTGAGAAGGGCAGTTTCATATAGGAATAACGATAGAGCTTCAAGGAGTGCAAATTCAGTTATTTATAGAGTTTTTAAGCAGTTTTTGGTGTGAGAAGGGTGTGGAGATTTGAGATTTGTGGGTTTGTTACATAAATTTGTAGGTGTATTTTGTTATTTTATAGGTTATTTCAGTTTATTGCAGTGTTGTGTAATTAACATATTAGTATTATGAATCTATGTTGTATGTTGGGTTATTTTGCAAAGAAATCTGTGTAGTTTTTGGTAAGGGTTTTAGCCCCAAATTTTGTAATTGATCCAAATCTATTATAGTTGGATCATTTTAGTATTTTTTTAATGTTGTGGGAGTGATTTTAATGCAATATAAGCCACCATATGTTCCTCTATGGAGTTCCAATCTTATTCCAGAAAAATTGTCAAAAAATGGTTAACTAGCTAATGTGAGAAAGACATAAAAATATAAAAAATTGCTTTCATTTTAAGATTTTATTTAAAATATGATAATATGTTGTTAAATTAAATAGAGGGACATGTCAATGATATCAAATCCACAATATTTCTAGCCTATAGGGTATTTAGAGTAGATGTTTCCCAGTGATAGAGAAACTAGATATCTCAAATGGGAACAAAGGAAGTTGCAAGTTGAAGAGTCAAGCTTTGAGGAAGAAATCATGGTTGAAAGAGAGAAGGGAAAAAAAGTTAACAGATGAGGAAAGAGTGGAGAAATTTCATGATACCTTGGAAAACATTAACTTGGGTTAGAAAGAGTTAAGAGAGGTCATGGGAAAACTAGTGGCACAGTTAAACATGGGAACTACTCCTAAAAGGGAAGGCTCGCCTATGAGTAGCAGATCTACTGGACACTCCATATTAAAAGTCCCTAAACCTACATTTTTACTAGAATAAGAAGAAACTATAATTACACCCCCTCAATCCATTGGATAAATTATAACAGAAGTAATAGAAACATATAATGCATACAAGAATTTAGATGAAGGTCTCAAAGCTATCCTTTCCTATGATAAGTTTGCAGAGATGTCAAAAAGAGCCACACTCCCAAGGGGAAAAGGAAATAACCAGAGTGGTGGTGGGAAATATTTAAAAAATAAAAATATTAGCACCTACCTATGATGGTAGTGACATAATTTCAGCTTGGGCTTGGTTGTAGAAATTACAAAACTACCTTGATCTCGATCCTATGAAGGATAATTAAGTCATTCAATTTGCTACTTTACATTTGGAGGGTATTACATGTGATTGGTGGTATCATGGCATAATAACACAAGTTCATGATCAAATACATACCTTTGAAGATTTTAGTCAGAGGCTTCTTGATAGATTTGAGCTGAAGGATGTAGAAGAGAATTTCAAAGAACTCTCAAAAATCAAACAACAAACCTTAGTAAGTGCTAATGTATAAGAATTTCAAAAGATGGCTGTAATGGTAAATGGCATATCAAAAAAAAGGATTATATTTGTTTTTATTTATGGACTCTTTGAGCCCCTTAGAGGTTTGGTCAAGGATTTTGCACTAGTCACATTGTAGGATGCCATAAGGAGAGCTCTAACTCTTGAACCATCAGCTCCAAAGAACAAGTTAAATCTTATCCTTCCAAACCATTTTACCTTGGACAAAATAAGGGAAATTTTTAGAAAATAGAGCCTCCTATTCCTTTTTAAAAACCCTACCTTCCCTTATAACAAAGAGGATGGATGAAGAAACTCGAAATGAACTTCGAAGGAAGAAACTTTGTTTCACATGCAAAGAACCATGGGGACCAACTCATAGATGTTTGAGTAGAGGGAAAGTACACTATATTGAGGTGATATTAGATGAAGAAGGAGATATTGAAGAAACTTAAATCCCTAGAGATTTAGAAGAACCAGAAACTAAAGAGAAGGAAAATGAAGCTACAAGTGGCAATAGTCTTGCAGCACTATTAGAAGCACCTAAATATCACCCCTTTTGAGTTTGTGGAGTGCTAAATGGACAAATAAGGATGGTACTCATAGATAGCGGAGCCACCCACAACTTCATCAATGAAGGATTGGTGGTAAAAAAGGGTTACAGATGGAAGATTTTGAAGGATTCAATGTTACTATTGCAAATGGATTCACCATACCATGCAACAAAATGATCAAGCAACTCAGTATTGCTTTGGGAGACTACAAGGTATGTGATGACTTCTATGTTGTAATTTTGGGTGAAATGGATATGGTATTAGGAGTACAATGGATACATTATTTGGGGGAATTTTACCAGAATTACCAGACTATGGAATTTAAGTTCAATGCAAATGGAAAAGAGGTAGTTCTCAGAGGCTTGTCCAATGGGTCACCTCAAATGGTTATAGAAAAACACATGGAGAGGCTCATTCAAAAGGGGCAAGTAGCATGGGTAGAAAACTATTTGGTAAAACCTTCAGGTTCCTCAAAAAGTGAGTCTAGTCCTTACCATGTTGATATTCAAACGATATTGCATTATCATAGTAAGGTGTTTAATGATTTACCCCCTAGATTACCCCCTGATAGAGGCTTCCAGCATGTCATAGAATTAGAACCAGGTGCAAAACCAATTATCACTACCCCATACCATCATCCAAGACGGTTTAAAAAGGAGATTGAAAATACCATAATAGAACTCCTTGATATAGGTTTCATAAGACCGAGTTCCAGTCCCTTTGCATATTTTGTAGTTTTTATTAAAAAGAAGGATGGTACTATGCACATGTGCATTGATTATAGAGCATTAAATAAAAAGACCATCAAGAATATATATCATATCACTAGGATAGATGAAATACATGGGACCATTTATTTTTCCAAAATTGATCTAAGATTTGGATATCACTAGATTCATATGAGGGATGAAGATGTGCAGAAAACTGCTTTCAGGTGTCATTATGGACATTTTGAATTTTTAGTCATGCCTTTTGGGTTAACAAATGCTCATGCTACCTTTCAATCTACTATGAACCATATTTGCAGGGATCAGTTGAGGAAATTTGTATTAGTTTTCTTCAATGATATCTTAATCTACAACAAGACATGCAAAGATCATTTGAAACATTTAGACAAAGTTTTGGGCATATTAGTGAAGCATCCATTTTTTGCTAAGGAATCTAAATGTGAGTTTGGATTAACATAAATTTTTGTATTTGGGTCATATCATTAGTGCTAAGGGAGTTCAGGTGGATCAACAAAGGATCCAACTTATCCTAGATTGGTCGTCTCCTACCACCTCGACACAATTAAGAGGTTTCTTTGGGCTATGTAGTTATTATAGAATATTTGTCAAGGGATTTTCTTAATTAGAAACACCTCTTATAGATTTGACCAAAAAGGGGTCATTTGTATGGATAGAATTAGCACAAGCTACATTTGGAAAATTAAAAGAGGTAATAAGCTCTTGCCCAGTGCTTGCTATTCCTAATTTTTCCCTTTCATTTATTGTAGAATGTGATGCTTCAGGAGAGGGAATAGGGGATGTTCTAATTCAAAGGGGGCATTCTAATGCTTTTGAAAGTAGGAAGTTAAGTGAGAAAAGAGCTACTCTATTTATGATAAGGAAATGTTAGCTATAATGCATGCATTGGAAACATTCAGATAATATTTGGTATGTGGGAAGTTAACATATCATAATAGCTTGAAATTCTTCTTGGGGAAAAAAAAATTGAATGATAGACAAAAAATGGGTAAGATACAAGCCTATGATTTTGATATAAAATACATGAAAGGCAAGAAAACATTGTAGTTGATGCACTCTCTAGGAAACCAATTTTATACTCTACTTCTGTTGATTGGAAGGATATCATTATGATGGAATATGCAAAGAGTACTTTCACCACTAACATTCTTGAAGAAGTGGTAAAGATGACAAGTATACAGTATGTGATGGGTTGATTTTGTATAAGAACATAGTTCTCTTAGTACTTAAATCTACAATAAAAGATAAAGTTTTAAGGGCAGTACATGATGTTCCATTAGTAGGACACCTAGGGCACTATAAGACATATAAGAAAATCAAGAAAAGGTTCACTTGGAAGGGCATCAAGAATGATGTTCTCGAGCATGTGAGAGAATGTACCTTATGTCAACAAAATAAAGGGGAACAAGAATTGCCAACATGATTACTTCAACCTCTACCCATTCCCAACAAAAAATGGGAGAGTAAATCAATGGAATTTATCACAGGTTTGCCCAAGGTTAATGATAGAGATTGCATTTATGTAATAGTGGATAGATTAACTAATTTTGCACACTTCTTTGTTATATCATCAAAATCTAAAGCTCCTCAAGTGGCTGAATTATTCTTTAAGGAAGTGTTTAGATTGCATGGACTACCACAAGATATTGTGAGTGATAGGGATAACAGGTTTTTTAGCTCTATTTGGCAAGAGTTATTCATATTAATAGGTACCGAACTCACTCCTAGCAGTAGTTATCATCCAAAAATTGATGGTCAAACAAAATTAATAAATAAATGGGTGGAAGATTACTTAAGGAACTATGTTTCAAGTCAACAAGATGCATGGGTCAAATGGCTACATTTGGGAGAACACTGTTACAATAACACTTACCATATGTGTATTGGTATGCCCGCATTCAAAGATTTATATGGTTACGAAGCAATGACATTTATTGATTTGGTTTCTATAGATAGTAGGACTCCAACAGCAAGTGACTTCATTAACCACAACCAAGAAATATTGAGGTCCCTCACAGATCATTTACAGAGGGCACAAAATCAGTATAAGTATTATGTAGATAAAAACCATACAAAAAGGTCTTTTGAGGTGGGTGACATGGTCTATTTAAGATTGCAACCATATAGAAAATTATCCCTCAAAATGAGTGGAGCATAGAAACTCAAGCCCAAATTCTATGGACCCTACATAATTGTGAGAAAAATTGATGAGGTAGCCTACGAATTGGAACTTCCTGAGAATAGTAAAATACATAATGTTTTTCATGTCTCTTGTCTGAAGAAAGCTTTGGGCCAATATATTGTATAATACATAGAGTTACCACTTTTATATGAGGAGGGGAAATTGATCCTAATTCCTAAATAGGTGTTAGATACCAAGGTAAAGAATTTAAGAAAGAGGACTATCACTAAATATTTGGTTCATTGGAAAAACCTGCCAATTGAGGATGTGTTGGTAAACAGATTTGTCACTTCAAAAATTGATAATAAAACCGTGACTTGCCCAATGAATGGTGACAAAAACTATCTACAACAGTTGGAAAGATCAGGTAACTAGATGATGATCTTCCTCTGCGTTGAGAGGGGTAGCCCCCTCAAGTGATTTAATTTAGGTTTTTGATGTATCATTTCAACCAGAAAGCAGGAAAGGAAAGAAAACTAAAATTAAAAACAGAGAAAACCCTAGATGAAAGACATAAGAAAAACACCCAGGTTTCCCAAGAACAAAATGGAATAAAGAGTGAGCAGAAACAAAAGATACAAATATCATTAGTTTCCTACCTAGGAATGGTAAATGAATATAATAAACAACTATGCTTTCAAGCATACAAAACAAGACACGCATTAGACATGAGAATAATATGCAACCATCATAGAACACAATGTTTTCTATGAAATTCAGATGCAGGCACACACATGAGGAAAATATTGAAGAACGATTACAAATTGACATAAGAAAACTTGCAATCCAGAAGGAAATAGAATAGACACAATATCCAGAAATATCTCTCCAATTCTTCAACGAAAGAGAACACAATATCCACTAGGATCCCTGTACAATAGATGTGTTGAAAAAGTCAGCAGCATTGCTAGAAGTTTATAGAAAGACCAAAACCCTCTTCACCCAGTTCTCACAACGAGAAGTTGGAAAAAAGATCCCGTACAATAAAAAATTACCAAATTTATGACCTAGCCTTCCTCCAACTTCTTCTTGGAAACCAAATAAAATTGTGTATGATAAAATAATCTTTCAATTTCCATGCACTTAATATTTAACTCATTAATGGGTTAAACCATTATAAATTGGACTTTATATTAAAAGGTGTGCTTTAGTTTAAATTTGACTAGTGAGTGCTTGCCATTGTATTTTGCATAAGATGAGTTAAAATAGCCAAGTCAAAAGTAACCTTGCTAGAGGAAAAGTTAATTTTCCACCCATATTTGGTACTGCTAGAAGCATAAAACAAGAATCTCTAAGGTCATTAATATTGACATCATTTGCGACAAAGGATCCATTGTAAGCTCAACTGGATAAAATTACATGTCATAGTCCTTTAGCATAGATGAAAGGAGCTTCAACTTCATCAGATGAGAGGTTGTTAGAATCTCTATTTGATATTGTTTTTTTTCATAGTAACATAACTCGTAGTTGTATTAGGGCCAACAAGCATCTATTGCATTTCTAGATGTTTTGAAAACCTATTTCAATCTCTATCACAATTTGATTAGCCAAATCATAATTGTTACTAATTTTTTGTTCACACTTAAAATTAGTTGGACCTGAGTGTAGTTGTTCAGAAGGAATAAAAGAAAACTTCAAAGTTATGCATTCATTGAATGGTTGATGCCTTAACAGAGTAGAAAAGAAAATCTAGTTGTTAGGATAACTCATCAGTCCAATCAAGACTGATAAGTTATCATGACAAAAGAATTGATTATCAAGAAATCAAACATTCAAGGAGATACAGTTGTTCTACACAGTTTAATCTTTCAGGAGTTATAAGTTAAATTAATTATTTAGTTGATCAGTTTTGAATAAAAGAGAGAAAGATATTGTATTGCACTATTATTTCATGTCATGTTTTGAACATACATTCAAGTATCTGTTAATTTATCTCATGCATTGATTGAAAAAGAAATACATATACATCATATGCATAAGACAATTTAACTGATCATGTTTAAAAAGAAGTGTTCAAATATGTCCCACACAAGCCATGGGAGTAACTAGACTGAGCAATTGCAGACATGCAAGCTATGCATCTGTTTGATAAAATAAAAAGAAATAAATACATGATAAGGTTAAACATCCATCATTGCCTGATGATGGAGATTGTTGTTGAGGCCAGTCTTCAGTCTTCACTCCAAGCCATCATCAGTTGAACCTGCAAAATTTTGGGGACAACCCTATTAGTGCTCCAGATGTTTAAAATTATCACACTTTTATCAAACAAAGACATCTACTTATCACATCATGCATTCAGATCAGAAATTAAATCAGATATATGACACAAATCAGGAAGAAATCATGAAGAAGATCAATCAATGCTATCAGGTACTTTTTAATGCTAACTTGTTTGTTCACTGTGCAGATATGGGACAAGTTTTGTTGCTAATTTGAAGACAAATAAACATGTGGATTAAATGTGGCTCCCATAAGGGTTTGAGCCCAACATGTTTCTTTTCATTTTTTTTTTGAAAAGAGTAGTAGATGAAACAACATCCAAGGCAAGACAATCATATATACACTACGCCAACTTGACTGTCATAAAGGAAAGCCTCACAAGAATATCTGAGTGAGTGTAGCAGTCACATGCTAGAGGCCAAATATGCAAATGATAGATACATATAACATGCTCTCTGAAGAGCATTCATCAAATGATAAAGACTCACTTAGTACCGGAGATCTTATAAGAAGAACAAGCTAGGAGCAGCATACATATATCATCACTGACATGACAGCTAGATACAAAGTCAAAAGAAAGAGACTGCCATGTCTAGAGCAAAGAAAGAGTACAATAATAAGCACAGTGGAGTGACAGGGATGCCACAATCTAAAGCTAACAAGGTGGTTTCCATGCACCTCATCATTATTTTGATTAAACAAGCCTTACCTCATACACCTTGGAGCTACAGTGATGCCATGGTACAGTCAAGAGAATGCCATCAAGAAAGATACATTGCAAGAAAAAAGACAAGTACGGTCATCTTCATTATAAACAGTTAGGAGTCTTAGATAAAGCCTAAGCAGTGAGAATAGGACAAATATTTACCACTTTTGTTATGAATAAGGTGAAATTGCATGTTATTTGTTCACTTTGCTATAGAAGATACATCAGGAAGCAGTACTCAGATACAATGCAGTTATAAATCATGGAACATGATTTAAAGACAACTATCAAGCTTCATGAGGATAGTAAGAGCCCAAGTGATAACAGTCACCTCTATCAAGGCCTAATAAGTGCAGTCAAATAAACAAATAAGCAACAAAGCTATAAGGAGCATAGCTATAATGACTATATAGTCATACATTTTAGAATGGAACAACAGTTAAGGGAGGACCCTGTAATTAGTCATGGAGAACTGTCGCATATTCATCCTAGGCCATTACCAACCCCAATTGGGCAGCCAATGGTTGTAGCTAAGGGAGAAGCAATATATTGCCAAGTTACAGACGGTATACAATGAAGGAGACAATCATAAGTTATGAAAGACCCATCAGAGGTCACAAATTGAGCATGAAAATGTATAAAAGACAGTCACAAAGAGATATAGTAATAGTCAAATGAGGAACATTTTATAATGCTAAAAAGATAGTGACTAGGACTATGGGTAAAAGAAATAGAGGTAAAAGATGATCGTGTTTTAACAATAGTATTCACTATGTTTTAGCAGTCATAAATTATGGGACAACTTAGAATCTTAGTCATCATTAACAATCAGCAATAGTCCTAGAGTCACACGAAACAAAATAGTAGACTATGATTTGGAGCAGCAGTCTTATAGGCCATAGAAGGACATAAGTATTCAATGGATTCTACAAAAGTTTCTATGACTACATTTAGAGAAAGGCTATAGGCTTTAAGGAGACAAGGCTCAGACCTTAATAGCAAATGAAAGACAATCATGAAGATGACTGTGACAGTCAGCAAGAGACAATGGGAGTTTTGAAACATGAAGGTGTATATGAACCTAGTAGGTATTGGAAGTATTTCAAGCATACATGTAGATCCTTGTGAAAGTAGCATGCATGTTAAAGAACAAGAAACAAGTTGAAAGAGTAAGGTTGAAATAATGACAATCATAGAGAAGATAAAGAGGATATAATGCATACTGAGAATGTGGCAGTCAGCTGGGTCAGAGAATAGCAGATAAGACAAATATTTACCACTTTTGTTATGAATGAGATGTAACACTATAACAACAACTTTGGAAAACTGTAAACAACAAGTCATATAGCACATTTTCTTGTAGGTTACAGTCGAGGAAGGAGATCATCACAAGCATTATGACAAAGATTAAGAAGCATCGAGATAGTCTGCCAAGAGGTTCATTACACTTATCCTCATGACAGTCATCAAGAACAGTGATGCATAAGTCACACAAAGCATGACATAGGCATACATCAAGATAAGGTGCAGTTGCAAAATACAAGAGTACATCGAAAACATATAGGAAAACAATGGCAAGTTGAGATCAAAATACATATGTCATTTAAATGCATAAAAGAAGATATCCTTATTCCATCTTCAGCTGTCCATAAGCATGTTCAAAGCACATTTTAAATCAAAAAGACATCATGTGTTGCAGCCATGAAAAGAGTAATATGGAGACAGTCATACATGAAGTTTTTTGATCAAATGAAGGAGACAAGTGCAGATCAACAGGATCAGATTGCATCAGCTATAGATAAGTAATCATGCCTTGGAAATATTAAGGTCTTTTGGTGTTTAAAGCTATAGTGGAAAGCAAGTGTCATTTAATCATGACTGTTTCACAAGGAGATGGAAGGAAAATTTGCCATAGCCATGATAATAAAAGCCATATATATATATACAGGTGCAGATCTTCATTACAAAGTTCTTATTGTGAAACCCTCTTCATATCTCATAAACCCTAGTGTCTTTTGAGCATATAGAAAAAGAAACAACTACAGTGTATTTTTCTACCATGGCCATAAATGATACCCAGTTGATAAAATGAAACCCTCATTTCTTTTGTTACACAGTGAAGGTGAAAAGAAGAAATGCAGAATGATGCTTCTAACATGGTCGTAAGAATGAAGATGCATTTTCTTTGAAAATGAAATACCCATTTCAAAACCTTAAAAACATTATTATCTTTGTTTGAAGATACATGATAATAGGTAATATGAAATATGGAGCTGAAGAACATGGAGGCTTACCTTGTTTTTATAGAAAAGAAGGTTTCAAGCCGCCGACCTTCACTTTTTTGAAATCCTCATAATGAAGGAGTTTGACAAGGGGTGTAACCATGAATACAACACAGAGGAGGACAAATCTTGTTAAGAAGCTTTTTAAGTATACTTAATAGATGCTCAGCACATGGTCGTAACCAGAATGTAAAAAAAAAAGCTACAGAAAGAATAAGGAAAATGCTAGTCAAAACTCAAAGACGCATGCTCACCTCATTCCTGTGTTAAAGTGCCACAAAATTCATGAATAATCGACCAGATGGAGGGCGGAAAACCAGAGAGAAAAGCTTGTGTTCTTTCAAAATCCTAGCGGCGGACAGTCGAGATTGTAGAGCAAAGTACCACAGGCAGAAAGAATGAGAAATGAAACAACTTCTAGGGTTGTTCATTCTTTTTAATTTGATGGTTTTTTACCTCTTCTTATTTCCTTTTGACTTGGCAAATCAAAATAATTACCTTATCCAAAGTGCCCGTGGTCAAGACTTTAGTCTTCAAAGTCCCTAGTCATCATAACATGGAGTGGCCGACAACCTTGTTTTAGACTTGATTTTTATTAAGTCAAGAGGGCTGATATGATGAAGGGAAAGGCTTCAATGCCTTATAAACTTTTAAGTGATCCCTTGGCGGTCGGGTAATGCATAGACAAAAATACACATGCCAAAGTTCCTTGTCTTTATTCAAAACATCCAAAGGTAAGGATACTTCTTGATTATGCATGGTGGCTAACAAAGCCAAGAGGGTGTGATTTTTGACTGGCATGCATGAGGACTGTGCATGGAGTTTTCCAAGGTAAGCAATTATGCATGGTGGCAGTATGATGGTGCAGTGATGGAGTTGATTTGATTTTTTCTTTTTTCTTGACTTTAAGTTGCAGATGCACTAAGGCATCAAAAGGGAGTCATAAGGGTTTTTATGCATACTATTTTGTGCATGGAGTATTTGATGCATGAGATGAATTATATCTTTTATCTTGCAGAGAGAAGTAATGTTTTCTCATTTGATCATGGAGTAATAGGGGTAAGAGTTTTGCCTTAATATGTATTTGCATCATGCAAAATAGGGATTTTTTCTCACACGGAGGTATAAGGAGTTTTTCTTCTAAAGTCCTATTTGTGCTCATATCATGCAAAATAGGCAAGTGTAATTGGAGTGATAAGGAGTGATATTTTCCTTCTAATCATGCACGACTTTACATACAAATCAATTGTAAATAAATAATAAAGTAATATTTTATAAATTACTTTATTATTTTTCACAAGTTGTAAAAAAAAAAATAGAACAAATTGTAACCAATAATAAAGTAATTATTCTATTACTTTATTATTTACTCACAATCAATTTTGCTCATGCAAATCATGCAAATTGATTAGTTGAGTTAACTAGGCCACCTAGGAGGTTTTGCATGACTTTTAGGAGTATTTTTAGGGTCCTTGGTCAATTTTTTTGGTCAAACATATAGAGAGGACTAAATTGAAGCTATTTTTGCTCAATTTGTGGTAGTTTTAGGCACTAATTTTGAGGATTTTGGAGGTTGCTCCGGAATGAGTATTTTTTAGAGGCAATTATCTGCAAGTCCATATTTTTTGCATGCCTCTTGGAGAGATCAAACCTATATATTATAAAGCAAAAGTTTGTTTTTGCTAGTTCTTGATTCTCATTCTGATTCAAACAAATTGGAGAAGTCTTGTAGCTCACTTTTACAGTTTTATTGAGAGATTGATAGGTTACAGGTTATACTTTTGTCTTATTTGCAAAGCTTTCCTTTGTTTATTTCAGATCAGTTGAATTACCATTCCTTTTAGTGCTGATTATTGAAGTGATTTGATGAAATTTTGCTGTATTTTATTATTAAACCTTTAAAATTATTGTCTCACTTCCTTGCTTGCAGCATTAAAGCATATATTCATCATAGGTCTTAGGTTGTGTTAACTAGAAATAGTTTTTTTGTGCTGTGAAAAAACTATTTCCTTCATAAAAACTTGTTTTCAAACCTTCCTTAGAATCACTTTTGTGGTATTTATGCCAAGTCTGGATTGTGTAAAAGTCAATTTTCTAAGCAAACATTGTGCATCAAATTGCATTATTTTTTACCCAAATTAGGTGCATCACCATTTTATCTTTTATATTCAATTAGTTTTTTTCTTCCCTTTTCCCAAATAGTAAAAAATATACATCTCAATAGAACATTTGAAGGGAACCAGCCCACAACCTGGAGGTCTAATTTCGTCATAGGACACCCACAACCTGAAATTAGTCCCATGTTACACGAAATTGCAATGCTTCACCAGCCTTGCATACGGGTGCAATTCCTAGTGATAACAGTTTTTGGCACACCCGATGGGACCTTGAACTGATTTTCAATTCAAAAGGACTTATTTTATTGCTGTTGTTTTTGGTATGATCATCAATTTATACAACCCTTTTAGAGATTTATTTACAAATATCTGGCAACTCTATCTTTTTGGTTTGATAGATCATACCTTTTGAATGAATAAATATGTCTTTCCTTCATGGAAATATGCCATATCATCCATCATATCATGAAAATTCTACTTATCAACCATACTACTGGTTTCACTCCTAGTTCCTTTGATTTGCAAAGAAATCAACAGGCCCAACATGGTTACCTCCCACCCACCCCTGCTCATCCTTCATATCAGCATTTTCATATCCAAAATCAGTCCCAAGGGGTTGAAGATATAAGCAACAACATGAATGATACGAAAAACACTTTGTTAGAAATCACAAAGTAGATAGAAGAGTTCAGGAGGCAACAAGAGTATCAACAACAGTAGGAGGAAATGAATTATCAGGCCTATCTCCATGAGCAGGAATTAGAGGTGCAAAGGATACAATTCCAAGAAGATCTTATAAGATAGATTGTAGCAAAAGAGGCACAGATGAAGTATTTGCTTGCATAAATACAAAAGCAGAACATCTGGACAACTACATTCATTCCGGATCAACATTCTCAAAATGAGTTTAGTAGATATCAGGTTTCAAGTTTCAGGAATTCTGATTGTAATCAAGAACCTATTTACATTTAGAATTAGTCTATTAGTCCTTAATATCAGTTGTATCAAGTACCTGAATCAAATCATCAGACTTTTGAACAAGTATGGCAGCCTTCCTATACCAACTACCCTGATTATAGAATACCAAGTTTTATCAAAGCTACCTCTTCCATACCAATACAAAATTAGGAAAGGGAAGAAGTAGTTGTAAAACTTGAACTAATAAAAAATTCTAGATTTCAACCAGAAAAAATTAGCAGTGGTGCAAGATGTTTCTGCTGTTTTTACTGTACCTCTAGCTAAAAATAAGCTTAAAGCATATGAAAAGAATGATAGTTCAAGTTTGATGCCAAATCCTTTGCATTTTGATTTGTTTGAGAGATTTTCTAATGCTATTTACAAGAGAAATGAAATCAGGTTACAAATATTGGAAGGGCAAAATTCCCAGTTGCAGAGACAAACTGCCCAAGTTCCAAGTGAGAATAAATTAGACAAAGCAAAAAACTCAGTCTTTTTATTTAATCAGCTACCTTCTTTTATTGAGCCCGATGAAGAGCTCATAACACAAACATAAGCAACTGGACAACCAGAAGATGCAAGTAATTGTGTCAATCTGCTGATTAACCAAGAGCAGAATGAAGACAGTCATGAGAACACTAAGAGCTTGAAGTTGGAATCAGATATTCTATCACCTGTCCCCAATAGCTTTCAAGAGCCTGATAATTTTGAGGAGTTATTAGCTGTTCTAACAGAAGAGGGTGATTTATTAACCATGGAGGAGGAGTTGATATGGCAGCACATCATGTAGGATGAAAGTTTTGAACAACAAAGTGAAGAAGCTTAGATAGTTTCAATACAACAATATCAATTGGATGAGAGTGTGTTTTCTGAGATTATAGAGGATTTTTTTTCTAACATAGATAATGATCTGATGCTATGTGAGTCAGCAATATGTGATTAGCCTATTCAGATCAAGGAGGTAAACATTACTTCATCTCAGCTAACTTTTTCAAATCAGATTGACATTACAAGCGAAAACATGAAAGTAGATCTGAATCAGGACATCGAAATCATTAGCCAAAATTTTATCATTGCTAGAGGTTGTCCAATCAGGGATCTGGTTGACAGAGAGCTTAAAAGGAAGATACAAATTGCTAATGTACCCACAGAGCAGAATTTAGCCTTAGAACAGCAGAATCAGATCATCTTTTTACCCCATGACAGAGGTTTGCATGATCAGGTTCAGCCGGTGAGTCAAATTTTCTACATTCTTTACCAAGCATTGAAACAATTTATTCAGTACTTTCTTGTACTTCATCAAATTTTAGCTGCTCATAAGTATGTGAATCTATGTTCCTTGTTGAGGAAGGGAAGTTATTTCAATCAAACAGTAAATGGATTTGTTTAACCAGCACCTTTGGCTGGTTAGAGTAGAGTAAGGCAGCCTTATGCTGCAAATAAGTGCTTTTGCATAGTTAGTTTTAGTTTTGTTGTTTTGTTTCCAAGAAGTGCTTTTGCACATGTTGCTGATTCTGTTTTAAGCAAATCAGTTTTTAGTTAGTTGTTGCTGTTGTTTTTCAATTAGTGTGAGTTGCAAAATTTCTCTAAATTCAGGGCATAAATGACTCTATGGCCAATGGAAAGGCTAGGCTACTGGTTTTAAACTATTTAGCAGGCAAACACCCTTGAGAGGTCACTAGAAATGTTACTAATTTTTTGTTCACACTTAAAATTAGTTGGACCTGAGTGTAGTTGTTTAGAAGGAATAAAAGAAAACTTCAAAGTTATGCATTCATTAAATGGTTGATGCCTTGACAGAGTAGAAAAGAAAATCCAGTTGTCAGGATAACCCATCAGTCCAATCAAGACTGATAAGTTATCATGACAAAAGAATTGATTATCAAGAAATCAAACATTCAAGGAGATACAGTTGTTCTACACAGTTTGATCTTTCAGGAGTTATAAGTTAAATTGGTTATTCAGTTGATCAGTTTTGAATAAAAGAGAGAAAGATATTGTATTGCACTATTATTTCATGTCATGTTTTGAACATACATTCAAGTATCTATTACTTCATCTCATGCATTGATTGAAAAGGAAATACATATACATCATATGCATAAGACAAATTAACTGATCATGTTTAAAAAGAAGTGTTCAAATATGTCCCACACAAGTTGTGGGAGTAACTAGACTGAGCAATTGCAGACATGCAAGCTATGCATCTATTTGATAAAAGAAAAAGAAATAAACACATCATAAGGTTAAACATCCATCATTGCCTGATGATGGAGATTGCTATTGAGGCTAGTCTTCAATCTTCAATCTTCAGTCTTCGCTCCAAGCCATCATCAACTGGACCTGCAAAATTTTGGGGACAACCTTGTTAGTGCTCCGAATGTTTAAAATTATCACATGCTTTTATCAAACAGAGACATCTACTTATCACATCATGCATTCAGATGAGAAATTAAACCAGATATACGACACAAATCAAGAAGAAATCATGAAGAAGATCAATCAATGCTATCAGGTACTTTTTTATGCTAACTTGTTTGTTCACTGTGCAGGTATAGGACAAGTTTTGTTGCTGATTTGAAGAAAAATAAACATGTGGATTAAATGTGGCTCCCACAAGGGTTTGAGCCCAGTATGTTTCTTTTCATTTTTTTTTTGAAAAGAGTAGCAAATGAAACAACATCCAAGGAAAGACAATCATATATACACTATGCCAACTTGACTGTCATAAAGGAAAGCCTCACAAGAATATCTGAGTGAGTGTAGCAGTCACATGCTAGAGGCCAAAGATGCAAATGATAGATACATATAACATGCTCTCTTAAGAGCATTCATCAAATGATAAAGGCTGTCACTTAGTACCGAAGATCTTATAAGAAGAACAACCTAGGAGCAGCATACATATATCATCACTGACATGATAGTCAGATACAAAGTCAAAAGAAAGAGACTACCATGTCTAGAGCAAAGAAAGAGTACAATAATAAGCACAGTGGACTAACAAGGGTCCACAGTCTAAAGATAACAAGGTGGTTTCCATGCACCTCATCATTGTTTTGATTAAACAAGCCTTACCTCATACACCTTGGAGCTATAGTGATGCCATGGTACAGTCAACAAAATGCCATCAAGAAAGATACATTGCAAGAAAAAAGACAAGTACAGTCATCTTCATTATAAACAGTTAGGAATCTTAGATAGAGCTTGAGCAGTGAGAATAGGACAAATATTTACCACTTTTGTTATGAATAAGGTGAAATTGCATGTCATTTGTTCACTTTGCTATAGAAGATACATCAGGAAGCAGTACTCAGATACAATGTATTTATAAATCATGGAACATGATTTAAAGTCAACTATCAAGCTTCATGAGGATAGTAAGAGCCCAAGTGATAATAGTCACCTCTATCAAGACCTAATAAGTGCAGTCAAATAAACAAATAAGTAGCAAAGCCATAAGGAGCATAGCTATAATGACTATATAGTCATACATTTCAACATGGAACAACAGTTCAAGGAGGACCCTATAGTCAGTCATGGAGAACTGTCGCATTTCATCCTAGGCCATTACCAACCCCAATTGGGCAGCCAATGGCTGTAGCTAAGGGAGAAGCAATATATTGCCAAGTTAGAGACAATATACAATTAAGGAGACAGTCATAACTTATGAAAGACCCATCAGAGGTCACAAATTGAGCATGAAAATATATAAAAGACAGTTACAAAGAGATATAGTAACAGTCAAATGAAGAACATTTTATAATGCTAAAAAGACAGTGACTAGGACTATGGGTAAAAGAAATAGAGGTAAAAGATGATCGTGTTTTAACAATAGTATTCACTATGTTTTAGCAGTCATAAATTATGGGAGAACTTAGAATCTTAGTCATCATTAACAATCAGCAATAGTCCTAGAGTCACAAGAAACAAAATAGTAGACTATGATTTGGAGTAGCAGCCTTATAGGCCACAGAAGGACATAAGTCTTCAGTGGATTCTACAAAACTTTCTATGACTGCATTTAGAGAAAGGCTATAGGCTTTAACGAGATAAGGCTCAGACCTTAATAGCAAATGAAAGACAATCATGAAGATGACTGTGACAGTCAACAAGAGACAATGGGAGTTTTGAAACATGAAGGTGTATATGAACCTAGTAGGTATTGGAAGTATTTCAAGCATACATGTAGATTCTTGTGAAAGTAGCATGCATGTTAAAGAACAAGAAACAAGTTGAAAGAGTAAGGTTGAAATAATGACAATCATAGAGAAGATAAAGAGGATATAGTGCATACTGAGAATGTGGCAGTCAGTTGGGTCAGAGAATAGCAGATAAGACAAATATTTACCACTTTTGTTATGAATGAGATGTGACACTGTAACAAAACTGTAAACAACAAGTCATATAGCACATTTTCTTGTAGGTTACAGTCGAGGAAGGAGATCATCACAAGTGCTATGACAAAGATTAAGAAGCAGCGAGACAGTCTGCCAAGAGGTATGAAATCATTACACTTATCGTCATGATAGTCATCAAGAACAGTGATGCATAAGTCACACAAAGCATGACATAGGCATACATCAAGATAAGGTGCAGCTGCAAAATACAAGAGTACATCGAAAACATATAGGACAACAATGGCAAGTTGAGATCAAAATACAAATGTCATTTAAATGCATAAAATAAGATATCCTCATAACATCTTTAGCTGTCCATAAGCATGTTCAAAGTACATTTTAAATAAAAAAGACATCATGTGTTGCAGCCATGAAAAGAGTAATATGGAGACAGTCATACATGAAATTTTTTTGATCAAATGACGGAGACAGGTGCAGATCAATAGGATCAGATTACATCAGCTACAGATAAGTAATCATGCCTTGGAAATATTAAGGTCTTTTGTCATTTAAAGCTATTGTGGAAAGCAAGTGTCATTTAATCATAACTGTTTCACAAGGAGATGGAAGGAAAATTTGCCATAGCCATGATAATAAAAGCCATTTATATATACAGGTGCAGATCTTCATTACAGAGTTCGTGTTTTGAGACCCTCTTCATATCTCATAAACCCTAGTATCTTTTGAGCATATAGAAAAAGAAACAACTACAGTGTATTTTTCTACCATGGCCATAACTGGTGGACTGTTTTCTACACCTGAAAATGATACCCAGTTGATAAAATGAAACCCTCATTTCTTTTGTTACACAGTGAAGGTGAAAAGAAGAAATGCAGAATGATGCTTCTAACATGGCCGTAAGAATGAAGATGCATTTTCTTTGAAAATGAAATACCCATTCCAAAACCTTAAAAACCTTATCATCTTTGTTTGAAGATACAAGATAATAGGTAATATGAAATATGGAGCTGAAGAACATGGAGGCTTACCTTGTTTTTACAGAAAAGAAGGTTTCAGGCCGCCGGCCTTCACTTTTTTGAAATCCTCAGAATGAGGGAGTTTGACAAGGGGGTACAACCATGAATACAACACAGAGGAGGACAAATCTTGTTAAGAACCTTTTTAAGTATACTTAACAGATGCTTAGCACATGGTCGTAACCAGAATGTAAAAAAAAAGCTACAGAAAGAATAAGGAAAATGCTAGTCAAAACTCAAAGATGCATGCTCACCTCATTCCTGTGTTAAAGTGCCACAAAATTCATGAATAATCGACCAGATGGAGGGCGAAAAACTAGAAAGAAAAGCTAGTGTTCTTTCAAAACCCTAGTGGCAGCCAGTCGAGATTGTAGAGCAAAGTACTACAGGCAGAAAGAATGAGAAATGAAACAACTTCTAGGGTTATTCATTCTTTTTAATTCGATGGTTTTTTACATCTTCTTATTTCCTTTTAACTTGGCAAAACAAAATAATTACCTTATCCAAAGTGCCTATGGTCAAGACTTTAGTCTTCAAAGTCCCTAGTCATCATAACATGGAGTGGCTGACAACCTTGTTTTAGACTTGATTTTTATTAAGTCAAGAGGGTCGATATGATGAAGGGAAAGGCTTCAATGCCTTATAAACTTTTAAATGATTCCTTGGTGGTCGGGTAATGCATAGACAAAAATACACATGCCAAAGTTCCTTGTCTTTATTCAAAACATTCAAAGGTAAGGATACTTCTTGATTATGCATGGTGGCTAACAAAGCCAAGAGGGTGTGATTTTTGACATGGCATGCATGAGGAGTTTGCATGGAGTTTTCCAAGGTAAGAAATTATGCATGGTGGCAGTATGATGGTGCAGTGATGGAGTCATGGAGTTGATTTGATTTTTTCCTTTTTCTTGACTTTAAGTTGCAGATGCACTAAGGCATCAAAAGGGAGTCATAAGGGTTTTTATGCATATTGTTTTGTGCATGGAGTATTTGATGCATGAGATGAATTATATCTTTTATCTTGCAGAGAGAAGTAGTGTTTTCTCATTTGATCATGGAGTAATAAGGGTAAGAGTTTTGCCTTAATATGTATTTGCATCATGCAAAATAGGGATTTTTTCTCACACAGAGGTATAAGGAGTTTTTCTTCTAAAGTCCTATTTGTGCTCATATCATGCAAAATAGGCAAGTGTAATTGGAGTGATATTTTCCTTCTAATCATGCACGACTTTACATACAAATCAATTGTAAATAAATAATAAAGTAATATTTTATAAATTACTTTATTATTTTTCACAAGTTGTAAAATAAAAAATAGAACAAATTGTAACCAATAATAAAGTAATTATTCTATTACTTTATTATTTACTCACAATCAATTTTGCTCAATAATAAAGTAATTATTCTATTACTTTATTATTTACTCACAATCAATTTTGCTCATGCAAAATCATGCAAATTGATTAGTTGAGTTAACTAGGCCACCTAGGAGGTTTTGCATGACTTTTAGGAGTATTTTTAGGGTCCTTGGTCAATTTTTTTGGTCAAACATATAGAGAGGACTAAATTGAAGCTATTTTTGCTCAATTTGTGGCAGTTTTAGGCCCTAATTTTGAGGATTTTGGAGGTTGCTCGGGAATGAGTATTTTTTAGAGGCAGTTATCTGCAAGTCCATATTTTTTGCATGCCTCTTGGAGAGAGCAAACCTATATATTGTAAAGCAAAAGTTTTTTTTGCTAGTTCTTGATTCTCATTCTGATTCAGACAGATTGGAGAATTCTTGTAGCTCACTTTTAAAGTTTTATTTAGAGATCGACAGGTTACATGTATACTTTTGTCTTATTTACAAAGCTTTCCTTTGTTTATTTTAGATCAGTTGAATTACCATTCCTTTTAGTGCTGATTATTGAAGTGATTTAATGAAATTTTGCTATGTTTTATTTATAAACCTTTAAAATTATTGTCTCACTTCCTTGCTTGCAGCATTAAAGCATATATTCATCACAAGTCTTAGGTTGTGTTAACCAGAAATAGTTTTTTTGTGCTGTGAAAAAACCATTTCCTTCATAAAAACCTGTTTTCAAACCTTCCTTAGAATCACTTTTGTGGTATTTATGTCAAGTCTGGATTGTGTAAAAGTTAGTTTTCTAAGCAAACATTGTGGATCAGATTGCATTATTTTTTACTCAAATTAGGTGCATCACCATTTTATCTTTTATATTCAATTAGTTTCTTTCTTCCCTTTTCCCAAATAGTAAAAGATATACATCTCAATAGAACATTTGAAGGGAACCAGCCCACAATCTGGAGGTCTAATTTCGTCATAGGGCACCCACAACTTGAAATTAGTCCCATGTTACACGGAATTGCAGTGCTTCACCAGCCTTGCATACGGGTGCAATTCCCAGTGATAACAATAATCTTTATATACACCTTCACGGGGGCAGAATTTGGCTAGTTTCTTTTGCTTCTAACCAATCAAAGGCAGTTCCAAACTGTTTCATAATTGGCTTCACATCAAGTACAGACCACTAATCCATTGTTATCTTTAGTAATAAGATTAGAATCGTATTTACCTTTGTTAGTGGTCATACTACCTGATTTTGACCAGGAATCAAAATTATTGATCAGAGGTTTCCTTGTATATTCTCTCAAGATCTTTTCAGTAATTTTGTATACCCTCGAGTGAATTACAAACTATGGTAGCTCATGTACTTCATTTGAAACTAATAATTGATGTGCTTATACTGTATACTTTCTTTCTCCAAATCTTCATCCAACAACCCTGTAAGCACCAACATCATGCACAGCCTCCATGAGGACCCTGATGATGACTCACAATCCTTGTCACATACATGTAAGCATGAAATAATTCCCTCTCAACAATGATTCTCTTGGTAGCATGTGGTTTCTTCTTCCTTGTGTTGTTTCCCCTTTGTCGTTCTACCCCTTTCCCTGCTTTCGACACTTGTTGATTTGTGTTTCCTGTGCTTGTAACCTCGTCCCTAAGCCTTGTATTCATCCATTTGTTGTGTTTTCACCTCTCCCCAGTGTTTTTCATCCATTCCCACCACTAGGAGCTCTCTCGCGGACCTCCCAAACCATCTCCAACTTTTAGTTTTCAATTTTAGTCAACTAGTACAAATCTCCCCCTATTATTTCTAGATCTCCCTTGGGAGATCCTTCATTTGCAAGTGGAGATTTGGTTTTTGACCCCTGTTTAACCAATTTCTGGAGGTAGCTCATCTTCTTTTCTCCTCCTCTTTCATCTCCCATCCTAAGCTTTCACCTAGGACCCCTCCTCTGAGGGTCACCCATGGGTCGCCGCTAGGCGACCTCGATTGGTGAAATGGGTGACTAGGTGGTGACCCTACCATCTTTTCTAGTTGTGATTAAACTCAAGTTTTTTGACTAAAAATAGCTTTGTTTTCACCCATTTTTCTTTCTATTTGCATGGAATTTTGTCCCAAGGATAGAGTTAACTATTCCATGCACCCACCCATGCATATTTAGCTTATTTTTATCTTTAGTTATCAACTCATGCATTCTCTTTCTCCATTTCTTCTTGAGTGTTAAGATATAATTGGTTAGATCACTCCAATTTTAGCCTAGACCACTCTTGTGTCTTCTAAGTTAGCTCATCAATCAAAGGGAGTTAACTCTTCATCCTCTCCACCTCTCATGCCTTCTTCAAACCTATAAATACCACCCTCCCTCAAGCACAAAGGTAGGCAATTTCATTTGTGCACACAGTTCTTGCAAGTTATTGCTCTCTAATCAAGCATCCATATGCTATCACAAGACATCCGAGCCTTTTGATTTTTATTGTTGTCTTATCTAGCTTTGCTAAAAGCTTTTTTACATCAATAGGCTTCTCACATCACAAGCCACAGTGCTCACAAGCTCACAATTAAGCTCACATTCAAACTTCCAAAAGCTTCTTTTTTGCATGGGTAAAAGCACAAAGTTGTGTCACACTTTGGGCCAACAAAACAATTAGAGCGAGTCATTTTCGGGTGAGTCAATCTAGGGGCAAGATTGTTTCACCTGAATACACGTAGCTGCTGCATGGCGCATATGTGGCAAGCTATTTTCAGGTGAGTCAATCTGGGGGTGAGATTATTTCACCTGAAATCATGCTGTTAAAAACAAAAAAAATGAAATTGCCACATTTCACAGCAGTCATTTTCTGACAGTGACAGTGACCTAGGGTTTGAAATCGTTTTACGCTAAGGACGTCCCCGCCACCTTTTGCAATAGTCTCGTCACCTTGAACCAAGTATGCCATCTTCACCTTGGCATGCATTTTTTGTCAAACATTTTGTATGGTACGATGTATCTAGATCTTCACCTTGGCATTTTCTATCAAACATTTTTTATGGCACGATGTATAGTTCAGTGTTTGAAATAAACCTACACCTTATATGATTGTATGTGCAAGTCAAATGGGTTTGTAAAATTTCATCCACACAATATAAGCTAAAAAAATACATCAAAATTTGATTTATCATTCTAGAGAGAATTTGTGCATAAATTCTTCTTTATTGAATTTTGTGCATAAGTTTTTATCTAGGTTGCGGTGATGGAAAATTAATCACAATTTGAAACCATTCAAGAAAAAATTTGTGCATAAGTTATTGGAAAGGTTGTGGCACAATCAGAAGTAGCAAGTGGCTGATGGCTGCTGGGTGGGAGTCAGTTCACACATAAAATAGGTCAAATCAAGTGCTACAGCAATGTAGGACATGCACTTTTATCCCTTGTAAGGTTATCCATTCAAATTTGCCCATCAAATGCTAGTGAACATGGCTTAAATACTATGACAGTTATCTATTCAATACTGCCTTTAAAATACTATGACATACCTTAGTATAAATAGATTATATAAATAACCAAATATATATATCAACATAATCCCATATAAATTTTGACAGTTTGTCCAAAATCTCTCCTTTCATATGATATAGTCTTTTTAAAATTTTGATTGTATTTTACAGTAAAAATGACTAAATACAACTAAAAATAGGTCAAATCAAGTGCTACAGCAATGCAGGACATGCACTTTTATCCCTTGTAAGGTTATCCTTTCAAATTTTCCCATCAAATGCTAGGGAATAACATGGTTAAAGAAGGAAACAACATACACTAGGTCTATGTAAGCCTATTTTAGAAATTTTAAAGCAAATGCAATTGGCTGGTGTAAAGCCAAATTCCACAACCTTTGCCAGCATCCTCCCTCACATCCATCAATACATCTATGAATCTAAATGGATATGAGGGAGTTAATAGAGTCACACCTACCCTATTATTTATACCATGATGCAATAGGAAACTACAAGGAACATCAAATTCCATCCACACAATATAAGCTAAAAAAATATATCAAAATTTGAAATAATTCCAGAGAGAATTTGTGCATAAATTCTTCTTTATTGAATTTTGTGCATAAGTTTTTATCAAGGTTGTGATGATGGAAAATTAATCACAATTTGAAACCATTCAAGAAAGAATATGTGCATAAGTTATTGGAACGGTTGTGGTGATCAGAAGTAGCAAGTGGTTGATGGCTGTTGGGTGGGAGTCAGTTCACACATAAAATAGGTCAAATCAAGTGCTACAACAATGCATGACATGCACTTTTATCCCTTGCAAGGTTATCCATTCAAATTTGCCCAGCAAATGCTAGTGAATAACATGGTTAAAGAAGGAAACAACATACACTAGATCTATGTAAGCCTATTTTAGAAATTTTAAAGCAAATGCAATTGGCTGGTGTAAAGCCAAATTCCACAACCCTTGCCAGCATCCTCCCTCATATCCATCAATACATCTATGAATATGAATGGATATGAGGGAGTTAACAAAGCCACACCTACCCTATACAGGGCTTAAATTTGACAGTTGTATAGTTGTATTTAGCTATTTTTGCTGTAAAATACAATCAAAATTTTAAAAAGATTGTATCATATGAAAGGAAAGATTTTGGACAAACTGTCAAAATTTACATAGGATTATGCTGATATATATATATATCTGATTTTTATATAATCTACTTATACTAAGATAGGTCAGTATTTTAAAGGCAACATTAAATAGATAATTGTCATAAAAAAATTGCTTGACAGGAAAGGTCAACTGTCAAATTGAAGCCCTGACCCTATACCATGACGCAATAGGAAGCTACAGGGAACATCAAATTGCATCCACACAATATAAGCTAAAAATATATATCAAAATTTGAAATCATTCCAGAGAGAATTTGTGCATAAATTCTTCTTTATTGATTTTTGTGCATAAGTTTTTATCAAGGTTGTGGTGATGGAAAATTAATCACAATTTGAAACCATTCAAGAAGGTATTTGTGCATAAGTTATTGGAAAGGTTGTGGTGATTAGAAGTAGCAAGTGGCTGATGGCTGCTGGGTGGGAGTCAGTTCACACATAAAACAGGTCAAATCAAGTGCTACAACAATGCAGGACATGCAGTTTTATCCCTTGTAAGGTTATCCATTCAAATTTTCCCATCAAATGCTAGGGAATAACATGGTTAAAGAAGGAAACAACATACACTATATATATATATATATATATATATATATATATATATATATATATATATATATATATATATATATATATATATATATATATATATATATATAATACTCTAGAATGTTAAATAGAGTCTACCTTTTCTAGATTGTCGAATCATTTTTTCTAGATTGGAAATATACCTTCTTATGACTCCAACTACTATAGGATAAAATCTGATTTATATAAATTCCTATATGGCTGTCATGTCAATAACATGCTACATGTGACTTTAAATTTAGATTTTCTATGCATTCCTAGTTCTGTGTTTTATGGTTGATGAAGATTTGGTTGACAGGCCTATTATTTATATATTTGCAAGCATCTAAGGTGCAGGTTTATTTGAGAAGCACGTGTGCATTTATATCATAGATTTTTTAAAGATGTATGTAGTAGTTGGAAAATTCATATGCAGGTTTAATTACATCGTGACATACAATATGTTTGACAAAAAATTTAATTATCATACTGCAGATAAATTTAGGTCCACATGGATGACCAATCATCACATCAATCACATCAATCAGGTCAACCTAGCGATAGTGATAATTCTACATTATATGCGGAGACCATTTAGAGATTCCAAAGAGCTTTGGATGAACTAAATAGTTCTATTCACAATACACCAAACCTGTCAGGTAGAGACAGGTTGGTTAGGATTAGGGATGAGATCACACGTATGATCCAAGTTGTTCAATCATACAATCCCTATGATGACATTACTGTTCTATGCATCACTTTCTTAGAGTGTTGTTGGCCAGGAGAAATGGTTATCTATTTCTAGGCTAGTTTTAGTAGATAATGTTATTAGCATGTTCCCTTCTTATAGGGGAAAAGACAAAGTGAGAGGGTATTCTCCCACCAAGTGTGTGGATGCAGTTGTCGGTCCTTTCATCTATCCTAGGTTTTTAGCAGCTCATCACAAATGGCCAAACAATGATGAGTTGCCATTGTATTTTTGCAAACAATTATATATAGATTTCCATTTAGATTTATCTGTCGATTATACATCTTTCCCTAAACATGCTGGTCAGGGGAAGGGAGGTTTGCAGAGAGACCTGAGTATAGAAGAGCAGATGCGCCACGTCTTTAGAACAAGAGGTCCTTAGTTGGCCCAAATCTTTTGGTTCTTCCAAAACATGTGGAACTAGCAAATGTCGCAAAATCAGCATTGACCCCCTCAAGATGCACATTTTTTGAGAGCATGGTGACTATTGCCACTGAGGTTGATCAGTTGTCATCTGATTGTGTTGGCAGGTATTTGTTATGCCCGAGGATTGACATTCCATCCACTGAGGCCACATTGACCAGCTGTTTAGATCGTTACATTCGTGCTGATATACCATTGCCCCATGATGTGGCATATATTAGTGGAGAGAGTGCTTTGTAGAATATGACTAGATGCATGGCCAGTGATTTATTAGATTCATACCAGTTCATCAGCGATCAGTATGGCATCCCACTTGATGTTGTATCCTCACATCTCGAGCAATATTTTGGTAGACGGAGGAGCCATGGTGAGTCAGGTTCACAGGGTTTGGGGGAACACCAGGATGTTCCAGTTGGTCCTATAGGCTCCGCCCCTCCGCATGTTCCAATTGGTCCTAAGGTTGAGGTTACTACACATGATGTTATGGGAGCTGAGTATAGCAGACTTCTTTTCAGCACTGATACTGCACCATCTACACGTGTATCATTATCTCTCCATGATTTTGACCTCAGTGGGATTGGGAGGGCCTTTGCTAGTGCAGTTGAGGTATAATTTATTTAAAAATTATAATCAAAATTCATAAATTATATATTTAAAAATTATAAGTTCAATTTTAAATAAAATCACATACATTGAAGCTTTGACTCTTGATTGCAATCTTAAATCTACATGTGTATTAGACACAAGCTATTGTTTTACAACATGGATATGGAGATTTGCATCATGCTGGCGATCCTAGTCATCATCATGAGGTATTTAAAAACCAGGTCTATATATCACATGTACATATAAGTTTGATTTAAGTGTACACACACACACACACACACACACACACACACATATATATATATCAAGTTAACTTTCCACATATAGACATCAAGTGTACAAGTTTTCGAACTAAATACACATATGCTTATATATTGTATGAACACATGTCATTTGTAGGTTGCAGGATCAGGTCATGTTTCTATTGAGACTCCTCTACATGATGCAGACTGTGTATGTCAAGCAATTTAGATTTGTCAAGTATTATTTATTTATTTACAATCAAAACAAATTATATTTGTACATGTATATATATATATAGAATTTGAAAATTTTATGGCGTTTCATGTGTAGACCCCAGCCCACAACTCAGCACAGCGCTCAGGTCATGGATCAATTGAGGGCTCCAATCAGGGATCAGGATGTCACAACTCGAGACACAGCTCGAGACAGAGCGAGGCTCAATCCACTCGTAGAGCGAGACATTTATGAGTTGTTATTATGATTCAGATGTTTTATATTTACAGTACATTTGGACATTATGACTTACATGTTATTATATTTTATCTAGACATTTTTATGAGTCACATGAACTTTTATATCTAGAGACGTTATTATTATGAGTCACATGTTTTATATTTGGACATTATATGTATGTACTTATGTTTTATATCTTAGAGATGTTCTTATTATGAGTCACATGTTGTAGTTTTACATTTCAAAATTTATATTATGAGTTACATGCTTTATAAGTTAGTGTTATTTTTCTTTTTATCTAAATTTCTAAATGTTTCCTAATTAGGCTATATTCCTAATCTCAAATAAGATTAAGTTGGGAAATAGAAAATGAATATAGGAAGATATCTAAGCAAATGAAGTAGTACATATTTAAACCTAGTAAAATTAGGAACTACCTAGAATTTAGCTAAAATTGCTAGATTTAACAAACATAAATTATTTTTAAAAACCATAAATCCAACAAAACATATCTATTAATAAATATAAAGTCCGCTATCTCATATATTAAATTATAAAAGTGGACAATATGGTAGTGGTCCTTTAAATTTTAGGATATATGTGCCACCACTAACAAAATTTATTATTAAGAAAATCAACAAAATTCTAGAGGCTACATGATAGGTCAATATTTAAGTCATAAAAAATGCTAATGTTGCAAATATGTGGAAATATCTACCAATCACCCACATTATTAAGCACAAATAATATGAGCCACATAAAAATAAAAAATCTTAATTAGAGTTGTCTTAAGAAGTTCAAAATGGGAAAATATGGTTTGCATCTTTTCATCAACACCTAATAGGAAGAGTATTTGGGGATCCCATCCAATGCCATGTGTTCCTAGTGCCTCTAATCTCCCCATGTTCAAGCTAAGTGTCCTAATATGAAGCTCTACCAATGAATATGTGAATTGTGTATTCAATCTACACTAAAGACTTGTGTTAGTGACTTAAACTAGGATTGTGAATTCTGATTCTAAGTTTGTTTATGAACTCTGAGTGTTGAATATTAGGAGTACAAATATAAGTG
Source organism: Cunninghamia lanceolata (assembly GCA_027924645.1). Classification (NCBI taxonomy): domain Eukaryota; kingdom Viridiplantae; phylum Streptophyta; class Pinopsida; order Cupressales; family Cupressaceae; genus Cunninghamia; species Cunninghamia lanceolata. The sequence goes on from BSBN01000066.1 coordinate 9,134,830, forward strand.
TGTTCAAAGGTTAGTTGATGACTCAAAAATATTTGAGTAATTTGATTTAATCCAGTGTATAGACTACTATATTCAAATTCACGTTTAATTTTATCTCATTCGATGTATATAGCTATGAAAATATTCAACATACTATCACAACTATACTAGGTTGCAAATGAAGAACACCAATATAGCTATATATTTTTTCACTATTTGTCTACTTAATAATTTAATTTTCATGGTACTATAAATTTTTTAAACTAACTAGGATTTACAATTGCAAAAGAGACAATTCTAAGGTTTATTGTTTATCAAGGACTTTAACTTATTCTATATTTCTCTAAAGGAAAATCTAATTGCTAATGTTATGTTTAATTTCAAACAAAATAATTAAACAATTTAAGATTATACAATATCTAACAAGCCTCATAACACATTATTTCAAATCTAACAAAATCTAAAAAGGTATAATATTTATTCATGATTAAACATGTCGTAAATGAAGTAAAGTGACCATTGATTATATGAAATATAAATAACAATATCAAACCACCTTTCATTTAAGAGAACTTCATAACATAAAAATAATTGTTCCTTTTGTAAACATCCTTATATATTTGCTTTTCCATACAATAATATACAATACAACTTATTTTGTCATTACAAGTGATAAGTCATAATCACATGAACATATTCCTCTTTCTCAAATAATAAAACAAGTACTTTAAGTCCACTATCTCATATATTAAATTATAAAAGCACCTACAAAAGAACCTTAAAGTTCACTATCTCATGCCTCCAATATATAAATTTTAAAACAAGAAACCATCAAGTGGTCTCCAGGTCTTGTTGTCCTCATTTTTATTCTTCTTGACATAGAGCCTCAAATGTCTTTTATTTGTCATTTTTATTTTTATTTTGTAAGTTGCTTGAACTCCTCTATTTTTTGCTAGATTTACAAAATGATAAATTGTGACTCGCTAACGCTTAAAAAATATTTGTTATTTGCTTAACTCAAAATAAGAATTTTTTACAAATTGATTTTAGGATTTATTTCTTAACTCAAAATATAAAGTGGGATTTTAGAGACATGAGGCATCTTTTTAGTTATTAAAAACTTATTCCCAATTTCTAGTTCTTGGCAGTAAATTACAAAGGAGGATTTTGGTGGTAATTTGTAAAAGTGTAAATTTATAGTTAAAATTGCATATTAGTTCTACACCTCTATTTCCATCTTGAAGTGGAACTTTAGAACAATCATGCAATCCATCAAAATTGAAAATTTTCAGTTAATCTCCACACAATTGATCATTTAATGCAACTTTTCCCACGTGTATGCAAAAACCTATATATATCCTGTCACATTATCATTTTCAATACTTGATTTAAATAAATTTAAAGTCATATCAAGTTGAAGAGAGTTTAGTATGATTGAAAAATGAGCCCATTGTTGTGAAATATGCCTCCATTGTGTTGAATTGAACCCCTTCAAAGGTTATTTATCAACTTTAAAGATCACTTGAATACTTTTAGACAAATTATACTAATCTTGGGCTTGGGTGTCATTATTGGTTTACTATGATGTCATTCGGGCCACATAGTTCAAGGTGTTTCAATTTTGTTTGTTGAAGAGATTGTCTAGTGTTAGTGCCATTTGAAGTTGTCTAGCCTCGTTACTTGGTCATATCAAGTTGAAGAGAGTTTAGTGTGATTGAAAAATGAGCCCATTGTTGTGAAATATGCCTCTATTGTGTTGAATTGAACCCCTTCAAAGGTTATTTATCAACTTTAGAGATCACTTGAATACTTTTAGACAAATTATACTAATCTTGACCTTGGGAGTCATTATTGGTTTACTATGATGCCATTCGGACCACATAGTTCAAGGTGCTTCAATTTTGTTTGTTGAAGAGATTGTCCAGTGTTAGTGTCATTTGAAGCTATGTAGCCTTGTTACTTGGTCATATCAAGTTGAAGAGAGTTTAGTATGATTGAAAAATGAGCCCATTGTTGTGAAATATGCCTCCATTGTGTTGAATTGAACCCCTTCAAAGGTTATTTATCAACTTTAGAGATCACTTGAATACTTTTAGACAAATTATACTAATCTTGGGCTTGGGTGTCATTATTGGTTTACTATGATGTCATTCGGACCACATAGTTCAAGGTGTTTCAATTTTGTTTGTTGAAGAGATTGTCTAGTGTTAGTGCCATTTGAAGTTGTCTAGCCTCGTTACTTGGTCATATCAAGTTGAAGAGAGTTTAGTGTGATTGAAAAATGAGCCCATTGTTGTGAAATATGCCTCTATTGTGTTGAATTGAACCCCTTCAAAGGTTATTTATCAACTTTAGAGATCACTTGAATACTTTTAGACAAATTATACTAATCTTGGCCTTGGGAGTCATTATTGGTTTACTATGATGCCATTCGGACCACATAGTTCAAGGTGCTTCAATTTTGTTTGTTGAAGAGATTGTCCAGTGTTAGTGTCATTTGAAGCTATGTAGCCTTGTTACTTGGTCATATCAAGTTGAAGAGAGTTTAGTATGATTGAAAAATGAGCCCATTGTTGTGAAATATGCCTCCATTGTGTTGAATTGAACCCCTTCAAAGGTTATTTATCAACTTTAGAGATCATTTGAATAGTTTTAGACAAATTATACTAATCTTGGGCTTGGGAGTCATTATTGGTTTACTATGATGTCATTCGGACCACATAGTTCAAGGTGTTTCAATTTTGTTTGTTGAAAAGATTGTCCAATGTTAGTGCCATTTGAAGCTGTGTAGCCTTGTTACTTGGTCATATCAAGTTAAAGAGAATTTATTAGGATTGAAAAATGAGCCCTTTGTTGTGAAATATACCTCCATTGTGTTTAATTGAACCCCTTCAAAGGTTATTTATCAACTTTAGAGATCACTTGAATACTTTTAGACAAATTATACTAATCTTGGGCTTGGAAGTCATTATTGGTTTACTATGATATCATTCGGACCACATAGTTCAAGGTGTTTCAATTTTGTTTGTTGAAGAGATTGTCCAGTGTTAGTGCCATTTGAAGTTGTGTAGCCTTGTTACTTGGCCATATCAAGTTGAAGAGAGTTTAGTATGATTGAAAAATGAGCCCATTGTTGTGAAATATGCCTCCATTGTGTTGTTCAATTGAACCCCTTCAAAGGTTATTTATAAACTTTAGAGATCACTTGAATACTTTTAGACAAATTATACTAATCTTGGGATTGGGAGTCATTATTGGTTTACTATGATGTCATTCCCACATAGTTCAAGGTGTTTCAATTGTTTTTTGAAGAGATTGTCCAGTGTTAGTGCCATTTGAAGTTGTGTAGCCTTGTTACTTGGTCATATCAAGTAAAAGGGAGTTTAGTATGATTGAAAAATGATTGAAATATGTACCTATTTGTTAAGTTTGAGAGGTCCCTACATGATAAGGATACAAAAAAAAGAAATTCCCTTAGCTTCAAGAAATATTTATTCTATACTGACAAGGCCAACCACATGAAGGTGGAAGCTTAATGGCCTCACCTAAGACCTAAGACACCTAAGACCCAACACACCTAAAACCTAAGACCTAAGACCTAGAACACAACTAAGACCTAGAAGACACTTTTAAGACACTTAAGACATACATTAAGACACCTAAGACCTTTAAGACACTTTTAAGACATACACTAAGGCACCTTTAACACTTAGAAGACATACCTACTTGACACATTTAAGACACCTAGATACCTTTAAGTCTTAAAACACCTAAGAAACCTAAGACCTATAAGACACCATAGTACACCTCTAAAACACCTAAGAATTAAGACATATCTAAGACACCTAAGGAACTAAAGACATACAGTAAGACACCTAAGACCTTTAAGACACTTACTTGACATATCTACTTGACACATTTAAGACACCTAGACACCTAAGACACCTAAAACACCTAAGAAAGGTCTAAGATGCCTAATCTACCTTAAGACACTTAAGACATATATCTAAGACACGTAAGACCTAAGATAGGTCTAGAAGACATATTTAAGACACATTTAAGACACCTAGATACCTAAGACCTAAAACACCTAAGAAACTGTAAGACCTTTAAGACACCTCTAGACACCTAAGACATCTAAGACTATCTATATATAGTTTAGAAATCATACTTGCACAACATGAAGCTCAATTTTATAACTTGAAATCCTTATAGGCATAGACCTACATAATTACAAAAACAAAAATCTGTGTAAATAAATTTATAGCTCATTTGTAGCTTGATCATGTTTGATTATAATAAAATTTGAACTAAGAACCATTGAAATTAAAATTTGAAAGGAAAGAACTATCAAGAATCATGTACATTTTAAAATAAATCAATAATCAAAAGATAATTCAAGTGTGCATATACCTTCATACCATGTATCGATTGGTTCAACTCGCTCTTCAATAATGTAGTTAGAGCTCATGGTACATATAATCTGGATCTTCTTTATCTTTTATTATCTCAAATCTTTTCGTGATATTCAATAGACAACCTCCACTTTTGTTGGCCACGTCCTCTTTTTTGTAAAGTTTCCAAACTTAATCTTGTTGCTATAACTAAGTGACTGTACTGTAGAACCTTTTGTCCTGGCATATAATCAATAAATATAATACCATTTTTATCTATCTTTACTTGTTGATAATAGGTGTCTTCAACAACAACTGATCCAATGGGATATGATTGTCCATCATCATCTGTCATTGATTCTAACAATTTTGATTTTGCTTGTGTGCATCTTAGTAGATAGTAATCTACACCTTCTGTATTGTTAGGATCTACAACCACAACAAAAATATCTCCTGTACACACCACAAGTAAACATGTTTGTATATTTGGGTTGAACAAAGTAAATCAAATGTTCAAAACTTTATTACAATCTAGAATATAAATCAATTCTGTAACTTACCTATAACAACTAAATCTGATACACATTCGTAATCAGTTGAATATATAGGATTATATACATCTACAATGTCACTATCTTCAAAAGGAGGCATTGATACTATTTGTTTCATTTCCCATTGTGAAACATATCCATCCCTTACATTTGGACATTGTACAATATTTGCATTGTTCTCAATGCAATCAACACAGAAACATGATTTTTCTCTCACTTGAATAGTAAGAGGCTTGCTATGTCCTGTAGTCATGACTTGATGTAAACTTCTAACACCATTAATTGCTTGACAATTATATAGATTTGATCGATCAATATCTGCACGTATGAACAAATTCTTGAGCATCTCAATTAAAACTAAAATTTAATTAAATCACATGTGTACTTAAATTTAAATATTAAAGTTTTCAAATAATATAAATTCAATTAACATACCTTTAACTTCCCAAAAATAGCGTTTGTTGTATATTGAGTCACGGGCACCAAAATGGCTTTTGCACCATTCAACAATTTGATTTGCATTTCGTATGGTGTTACCTACAAATTCATGTTGGTGAAGTGCCCAGGTAAGAGGTAAGAATTTAAAAAAGTTCACATGTACATCCAACTATTACAATACATGTAGATCAATTACATAAATCATTGTAGAATTGTATTCAACAATTTTAAATTTTGTAAATTCTATATCTAGTACATTACCTGCAAGTTTATATTGGCGAAGTGCACGCTTTACACATGCTCCTGATCCATCATGCTCTCCTTTTCCATGTCCACTCTTAAAAAAATTCCACAAAAACTTTATGCTAGATTTAGCATGTTGTTGCGTTAACCAATTAAATGCTTTTGCAGATTTAAATTGTCATGTATAAATAATTATATATAAACAACGATTTGAAAACCAAAAATTAGTTAAAAATTCAGGTCTTAAAATTTTATAAATTTATAAATTAAAAATTAAAAAATAATAATAAAATCAATACTTACCAGCACATTCATCAGACCAAATCCAGTGTTGTAATGCATTAATGCCACGTTGTCTCTATTAGTGGACAGATTTGTTCTTCGAGAATAAATGCAGAAAATGGCTCAAGATGCCCAGGAAGAAGAACAAACAGTACTAATAGTTGGAGAAGTTGTCATTGGATTGACAACTTTCCTCTGAATTTTAGAGGTACAACTCCCTCTTAAGATATGCAATGAATAAAAATATGGGGTGTACTTTTAACTAGAAAGCAGAAAAGGTGCATTAACATCTACCCATCACCATGAAATAGATGTGCATGACTGATTATGGAAAGAAATGAATGCAGATAAACGATACACAACCCACTTATCCAACATTCATAAATAAGGATAAATTGATTGAAAGAAACAATTATATTCCACCTTAACACATGTCAACATAAAAGAAGCAATATTGAAGATAGATTATGAATTGACACAAGAACAATTGCAATCACAAAAGACACTTGGAGACACAAAGTTCTCTAAGTAATTCTTCATTTCTGCAATATAACAAAACTCAAAGTTTATGCGATGCCTCTATACATAAGCTGAGCTAAGAAAAATATAGCTGGAAAGTAAAACAAAATAAACTTGGTCTCCTTCCCCTATTCATAGGCAGCTGGAAAAAGATGCCTTCCCTTCGAAAGTCCTTCCCCCTTTATAGTTCTTCAAAACCTCCCCCTAAAATTATAACTGCTCGAAACGGTCTTTTTCGAGTAACCGTTATCAAGAAAGTGACCTTAAAATGGTTACAGTTACATTATATCAAAAATGTAATTATCATCACTAATTACAAAAGAATTTCATACACGCAAGACAAGTGGCATTAAACTTCCCCCAATTCCAGGCAAATTTCCATAAAAAGTTGGTGCAACTCGGCACGTTCTTCTTCTTCCTCCAGGACAAATATTGCTCTGCGATATTAAGCATAACTGGTTTTCTCCTTACAAGCAACTGTGCATAACTGAGAGATGATATCAATATGTTCCTCCTCGGGCCAATGTAAATCAGGTTGTAGAACAGGCATAGCCTCATCATCCCAAATTTTATTATATGCAGGAAGTCCCATTCTAAAAGATGACTTGGTTGATAAGAAAGACTAAACTTAGAGAGCACCGTCACCTTTCTCTATAGTTAGATTTATTTAATTACGCCAACAAGTAATGATGGTTTTTAAACTTGTTAATGCCGTGCTACCACCTTACCAAGCTCAGTTACACTTGTCATTTAAGAGGTAATTATTGCATCATTGATTTTGTATCTTGAGAAACGAGTCTCAAGATTGATCTCGCATTCCATAACTCCTGGAAAAGACATTCTCATTGCATACCATACAAGTAATCTGATGAGCTGACAATACCTTAAAAAATGAGCACCGCGCAGATGCTAATTAGTCGGGGGTTGGAGCAAATTTTGAACTTTGAACCTTGAGAAGGAGTTCACGAAACTTGAAAATCCCCGACAATGAGTGAAGTCGGGGCGTCGGAGCTCTTACGATCCTTCGAGCTATTAGAGTGATATAATTGAACTTCCTCGACACAAAGGAGAAGTCAGGAAGTCAATCATTTCTCACACTTAAGAACATGAGTCAGGGAAACAAAAGCTTCAAGAACTTGAAGAACGCCCGACAACAAAGACTCATATAAATGCTTTCAAGATTTTAAAATTTTGGGACAAAAAATGACCGGACCGGGGCAAAGCGATGATTGCATCGATCCATATGCACTAAAATTTGAAAAATTTTGGGTTCAAATTTTTTGGGAAACAACAGGCTCTAATTAGGGATGAGGACGAAGCAAGGAACCCAGAATCATAAGCACGGACTAGTGCCTTATCCATTGGGCAACAAAGTCAGATAGCACAGGGGACAAAGAAGCTAGAACAAGCCAAAAACAAGGTAAATAGGAAACTAGACTACCAGCACAACAAAAACTCCTAATATGTACATAGTAGGGAGATCCTACCTCCAAATGACTCCAGAATGGTCATGCAAATCCATTAACCGGCTGGGAGAAATAGTTACCTGTGTGAAATAATGCTAGATAAATGAGTAGCCCACAAACAACCACTTGCCAACTGGTGACCACCATGATCAAACTGATAAAAATGACTTCACGTAAAAACTCTTTGGATGTGTCTTGATGCCCAAAAATCCATTTTTCATTGAATGCTTCTCCAAATGGACGACTCATATCAGTATCATCCAACATATAATTATCAATGTCTATCTGAATGACCTCATATATAATGTCAGAATGCATATGATTTTGCAAGCATAGAGCAACCCGCCCCCAGATTGGGCAACCCACACATTGATTTTGATTTGTAATATATACTTCATTGTGTTCCTTTTCATCAACTGCATCAACCTTGTTATCACACTTGAAGTGATCTGTCTCTTTGAATTCTTCTTTTTGATCCTGCATCTTATACGTACCATCACAAGCATACACAATAGGATCTTTTTCTTTGATACAATTTTGTACAGACTCGAATGAATAAATCCCAAAAGAAAGATAATTTTGAAGAGGAAGAATCAAACCAGAACTTTTACCCTCACCCTTTAACTACATGAGCACTAAAGAAACAGTTTCACTTTCACCTTTTTCTTCACATGCTTTCACTACTTCCTCAGAAGGCATTTCAAAAGAATTTCTAGCCTCCATATCACTGTCCTCTTTTTGTAAATGATGCATTGTGGCATGAGATTCTTTACCAAACAAAGATGGTTGCACCGTATTGGGTTGAAAATGCATATTACTATAAAAACCCTTCAAAAAGCTTACTTGCATAGGATCATCCAGTACCTGGTTGTTTTGAGATGTAGATGTGCAGGATGTGAAGTCTTCATCATTACTAACAGGATAAGTAGATTCTTCACTAGGGCCTTCTTTGTCTACTTTATCAAATGCTTCTTTCATATCATTGGGGACACAAGTGGTTGCGGTCATTTCAACTTTAGTTATGTGACCATCTTTGTTCATAACTCCACATAAAAAGTCAACATGACATGTGTTAAAGTACTTATGAGACTCGCTACATTTAAAGCTATCATGACCATTTTTAACCTTAGCTTTCAAATCTTGTTTAAAAATTTCAGCATTTATGACCTCTTTTTGCAGCCGTACTTCTGTATTATTTGACTCGAGAGATGTGAAGCTTTCAACTTGCATGTATATTGGAGGAAAGGTATTCAACACCTTTTCTTCATGCTGTGTACTCCCATGTTGCTCTTCATTGCTTGAAAAAGTAACTGATTCCATCTTTGCAGTAGACAAGGGAGCTAAAACAGTGCAATTTGCATAACCTTCTCTACCATTTACACCACGGGAGGATTGTTCATCTTCTACATTAGATGAGAAAACTACAGATTAATTATTGTCTTCCTCATAATGCAAATAATAAGTTTCAACTCTTCTATCCATACGAGTTATAATTTCCGCAGCACTTCACTTCTACCAAAATGTTTGGAATCAAAAATAGAGAGATTGAAGCATTCAATAGAAAGGGGTTGAGCATTATGGAAATATGTAGGCTGAAAATTCTGTTTGTGCATAATAGGCTTGTTCACAGGTTTGCTAATTAGATTCCATAGACCACTCAATACCAAGTCATCTTCAATTTTTACAGCCTCTTGTTGAGCAACTTTTATGTCATTTACTTTACTCCTTTTCAACTCAAACTGAACCTCTGGATGCAATGCAGAAATAAAAGTACATAGCTAGAGTTGTTTACTTGGTTGAATAGAAGTAGGAATCTTTTTGAGCAGCCAGTTGAATCTGTCCATGAAGTCTTTGATGTATTCTTCTTCTTGCTTGTGGATGTGGAAGAATTGATCCAGCAAAGCAGCTTCATCAATAGGGCCTTTAAATATTTCGAAGAATTTATTCTTTAATGAATCCCAATCAGTAATACATTTTTATTCTAAATGATGAAACCATTCTACTGCAGGCCCAATAAGAGATTTGATAAATAGTCTAATAAAAATATCTTCTTTACTTACCCCCAAAACTCCGCATGCAACGGTGAATGCAAGAATATGATTTTCAACATCTTGAGAGTCTTCTCCACTGAACTTCAAAAAATGCTTTCTTGATCCTTCAGGCAACGGTGAATATACAGGCAAAGAAAGAGGCCCAAAATGATTTCCCCATGGCTGGGAGGAAATCAATGCCATAGTGTGATTCTAAAAATTAAGTCAGCATAGGTCTTCACTGGAACAAAATGTTTCTAAGTATAGAGTCGCCAGCCTCTGTCCTTGGGGAGGCACCTTCATATCTCTGGGAACACTAGTCTTTCACTTTCAAATCCCCAGTAGAGTCGCCAAAAATCTGTTAGTGGATAGATTTGTCCTTTGAGAATAAATGCAGAAAATGACTCAAGACTCCCAGGAAGAAGAACAAACAATACTAATAGTTGGAGAAGTTGTCATTGGATTGACAACTTTCCTCTGAATTTTAGAGGTACAACTCCCTCTTAAGATATGCAATGAATAAAAATATGGGGTGTGCTTTTAACCAGACAGTAGAAAAGGTGCATTAACATCTACCCATCACCATGAAATAGATGTGCATGACTGATTATGGAAAGAAATGAATGTAGATAAACAATACACAACCCACTTATCCAACATTCATAAACAAGGATAAATTGATTGAAAGAAATAGTTATATTCCGCCTTAACACATGTCAACATAAAAGAAGCAATATTGAAGATAGATTACGAATTGGCACAAGAACAATTGCAATCACAAAAGACACTTGGAGACACAAAGTTCTCTAAGTAATTCTTCATTTCTTCAATATAACAAAACTCAAAGTTTATACGATGCCTCTATACATAAGCTGAGCTAAGAAAAATATAACTGGAAAGTAAAACAAAATAAACTTGGTCTCCTTCCCCTGTTCACAGACAGCTGGAAAAAGATGCCTTCCCTTCGAAAGTCCTTCCCCCTTTATAGTTCTTCAAAACCTCCCCCAAAACTTATAACTGGTTGAAACGGTCTTTTTCGAGTAACCGTTATTAAGAAAGTGACCTTAAAACGGTTACAGTTACATTATATCAAAAATGTAATTATCATCACTAATTACAAAAGAATTTCATACACGTAAGACAAGTGGCATAAAACTTCCCCCAATTCCAGGCAAATTTCCACAAAAAGTTGGTGCAACTCGGCACGGTCTTCTTCTCCCTCCAGGACAAAAATTGCTCTGCGATATTAAGCATAACTGGTTTTCTCCTTACAAGCAACTATGCATAACTGAGAGATGATAACTGGTTTTCTCCTTACAAGTAACTGTGTGTAACTGATGAGCTGACAATACCTTGAAAAACAAGCACCATGTAGATGCTGATTAGTCGGGGATCGGAGCAGATTCTAAACTTTGAACCTTGAAAAGGAGTTCACGAAACTTGAAAATTCCTGACAATGAGTGAAGTCGGGGCATCGGAGCTCTTACGATCCTTCGAGCTATTAGAGTGATACAATTGAACTTCCTCGACACAAAGGAGAAGTTAGGAAGTCGGTCATTTCTCACACTTAAAAACATGAGTTGGAGAAACAAAAGTTTTAAGAACTTGAAGAATGCCCGACGACAAAGACTCATACAAATGCTTTCAAGATTTAAAAATTTTGGGACAGAAAATGACTGGACTGGGGCAAAGCCATGATTGCATCGATCCCTATGCACTAAAATTTAAAAAATTTTGGGTTCAATTTTTTTGGGGCAATAGTCTCAAATCTTCAAAAAACATTCGAAAGCAATGTGCTACATAGCTTCTATCATGACCCGTATCATCACTGATATAAAAGTGAACCTTCTTGATGATAATTCGATCATCTTCGATACTCTCTACCTTATCTACAAATAACTCAGCATGTCTATAGCAAACTTGTACAAAGATTGCGACTTGCTCTGAATGATAATATTGACTTTGAATCTCAGTTTGAGGACTAAATGTATAATTTTTAGAAAAATTTACAATAGAGAAAATACAACCCAGTGGAAAACAATCCTTTGAGTCATGAAATTGCTTAGCCTGCCATCTTGCACCATGACAATGTTGGATATGTGGGTATACAATCTTACGAAATTTGTTCATAAACTTGTTGTAGGGCAATTCACTCTTTCTCAAAACAATTTTTTTGGATTCAACTCCTGACTTCATCGAGTATTTCTCATATTCAAATCTCTTCCAAATAGCTGACATTGAATGATCGATATTCTCAAATGGTAAAAATTTCATCAAATTTCTACAATCTACACATATATTTCTTATACATTGTACATTGAATTCATCTGAATCTTTTGATTTTTCACATAATATAGACTTCACAAATTGTGTTGTATTTCCAGGGATGGCTACATTTGGATTAACTATTGCCATAAGATTTTTATGTGCCTGTAGGTGTAGATGAAATTCAACATGATTTCAACAGCAACAAGTTTCACGTACTTTATTTATACGTACAAAACTTGGTCGTAAATTCTCAAACATCCTTGAGAAATCTTCACCTGTGAAAATTCTTGCTTGAATGCTTAAAAAAATTCACTTTGTGTTGTATCTATAAAATGCTTTGGATGAGAAAATTTTTTACCATCTTCGTCTTTTATTTGTATAGTGTCCCTTCTATTGGAAGAAACACGGGAGTGATCAGTCCAATATCTAATTACTTTTTGTTTTACATCTTCTGAAATTCTATCTCTCTAATGGACTCGACAAATATTTACCCAATTATTTTCAACGTTTTCATCTAATCTATTTCTCTTCTTGATATATCTTTGAACAGTTCTCCTAGATACATTTACTAATTGGGCAATTGCTTTAACTTGTCTTCTATGTGATAATTTCTTACTAGAAATTACAGTCATCAATGCTCTACATGCAACACTTAAATCAGAACTTCGACTCTTGGTTTGAATAGAATCCAATGCTGTTTGCAAGTTTTTAATTACTGTCTAATTTACTAAATTTGAACATTTTTCCTTGTTTTCAACTCCTAACAACTCCAAAACAGGGGTCATTTCTTTTCACCTAAATAACTTTGCACATAATTGTGCTCTTCCAATTAGAGATTTATCTTCAAAAAATTCTTCCCAAATTATTTTAGAGTGCAATTTTATTGTGCTTTCAGGTAACATATGTTCAGGGGAAATATTTTTGAAAAGAGCATCCTCATCCATCTCCATAAGATTTTTAATTCCATGCAAAAAAATTCTATCACTACTACCAATTTCATCTTGTACTTGTTCATTAACACGCCCTTCAACTTGTTCATCAATAATTTCAATGGGTTGTTCTTGACTAGATGTTCCTAGGGTTTTTTCATCTCTTTTTCGGTCATACAACCTTGTTCTAGTTCTTTTATTCCCCATCACAAATTGCTTGTTTTAATTCACCTACACACACATATACATCATAATAAATAACTCATGAAGTTCAATTTCTACATGGTAAAATGAGTAAATAAGTTGGGAATCATGTTACATACCTTGAAAATTTGTAGCCTCTCTTGCCAAAAAAACTCCTTTTGTGCGGTTTCTCCAAATACTTGAATTGAAAAAAAATTAAAAATTAATTTTTAACCTCTATTATGGAAAATTCTGCTTCTTCTATTTTCTCCTTGATGCTTGAATTGAGAAAGAACATAAAAAATGAAGCCATATATATATAAGATTTTTTTTCAAAAAAAATAAACAAACCACCGACTGGTGGTGGTCGCTGAAATTATTTAATTTTGAGCAAGTCAATTTTGCCCCCAAATTGATTCAAGCGAGTGTGTCTCACCCCCAAATTGATTCACCTGAAATCATCTATGTGGCATCTTACATGGCAGCCACCTCATTTTCTAGGGTTTTATAAAATTCTCAACTTAAACTGAATATTTCTTCAATCAGAATGGATTATTTCAAAAATTAAAAAATACTCTTTTGTAGAGCTCTGAGTCTAGAATCCAAATATGATTTTTTTTTAATATTTTGATTAGTTTTAATATGTTTTTTTTCTAAATTATTGCAAGTAGGTTGTTAAAATCAGAGATGACACTAATTAGAAATTAAAAAATATATATCAAAACACATCCAATTTTTTTCAAAAATGTATGGTGCACTAGAGGAAAGAGTCATCTCCAAAAGGGTATAATTGGTTTTGTGAAAATGATAAAAAAAATTATGCAAAAGTTGACGTTGAATGAAAACTATCAAATTCTGTAAAGTCTGACTTTAAAATGATATTACGAAGAAAATATTTAGTGAAAACTGATTTTTTTTCTTCATGCACTAGATATTGAACTCCTCTATTTGGAAAAAAAAAATTAGGGAAAAATAAGATTGTTTGCTCTTTTTTTTGTGACGTGGACTCAAAGTCACTTTTTCCTGAAATTTTTAGCAATTCAAAATTTGCTCTTAAATTTATAAAAAAAATTGTCAAAATAATTTTTTAATTTTTTTAAAAACTTATAACTTATAACCATAAAATTCATCAAGAGATCTACATTTCATTAGTTTACATCATTTTGAAATTCAAAACATAAATGCCACTTTAATGAGGTCGAAGTTCAGAATTTTTTTTGTTGTTGGCCGATTCCTTTATAAAGTGTGACACAAGTTTGTGCTTTTACCCACATCTCTTTCTTATTGTTGCCAAGAGGAACACCCCGTTGCTACAAGAGGATTAGAGGTTGTCATACAAGGATTTCTGAGGGTAGTGAAGACTCACACGTCTCTTTATTCCAGGTTCCTTCATACTTTTTATTTCATAGTAATTAGAAAATCAAACTTTTCTCTTGGAAATAGTAAATGCATGTTGGTTTTTCCTTGATAGGCTAAGTAGATCTTGCATTGTTAAAGTAGTTTACTTTCAAAAGTTCATAGATTAGATTCATTCCAAAGTAATTTCCCTTTCCTAGAGTAATCGTTCCACATATTCAAAAAACAAACCAAAAACATAGATTCAATTGCATTAGGTAACTTTATATTAGATTGCATTCATTTTTTAATTCCTAGAATAGAAAAAAATATTTTCATTTCCATAAATAGAAAAAAGCACAAAAAAATGTTTTGTACTCATATAGGATTGCATGCATCCAAAAACTAAAAAGAACAAAAACATTAGCATCGTAGAGCATTCACAAACCCTTGATTCCAACACAAGGTCAAACAAAGTCAAACCTTAGGTCAAACAAACCCTAAGTCGAAACCCTAG
This sequence comes from Cunninghamia lanceolata, assembly GCA_027924645.1. Lineage (NCBI taxonomy): Eukaryota > Viridiplantae > Streptophyta > Pinopsida > Cupressales > Cupressaceae > Cunninghamia > Cunninghamia lanceolata. Next base: position 9,149,964 of record BSBN01000066.1, read on the forward strand.
GTCAAGTCAAGGTTAGCTTTAACCTTCTCTCTTGTTTAGACTCATGAATGTGCCCTAGATTTAGAGGTGAGTGGGTGAGGGCAATCCTCGATGAGATAGAGGAGATCCATCATGGACAACAAGACCAATAGATAATTCAACAACAACAAGAAAGGTTCATGACATTCCAAATATAGGCTATCATCCAACAGTTTGAACAATAATGCCAACTTAAAAGAAGTATCAACCAAAACAATAGTCAACCCACACGACGTTGGAACCTTAGAAACCCAAACAGAAGAATGGTGACTAGTGACCCTTCAGGTCATATAGTTATTTTAACAATAACGGTCACAGAACACCATATCAGAACAAATGCACAACAAAGGCCTCGGGACTGGATGACCACTCTCCGCAAAGTTCAGCTCTCAAGCGAGCCAGACCGCCCCTATGTCTCGCCTCCTCTTGACTAGCTACTTCCACGAGAGTGAGAATGACGTGGAGGTCCGCCCCATGGCAAGGAGAGAGGGTCCGTGTGCATGCCAAAGTTGACTCGACTGCCCCAGGCCATCGAGTCATGTTTTTGAGTGTACAAGCCCATGTAAAGGTCCTGGAACCAAACCCTTAAACAACTCCTTGACATTTTTTGAACATTTCCTTCAAACTTTAATTCACAGTAACGTTGCATGAGATTCCTACATATCTTGAGTAGGAGGTGCATTCCCAAGGCTTTTAACTGAACTCGTGTTGCACTTCTTGGAGTTTTGATCAATTTATACACTGCTCGCCTATAGTTTCAACAGATTTCCTCACATCCTCTTTAGATGGCTCGACTCCAGGAATATGAACTAAACTGTGAGCCAAACCATTGAACTTTCAGAAATTTCTCATAACCTTGATTTCATTAGATGCTCCATCATTACGAGTTCATATACATGTTTTTGAGATGCATCTCCTCTTTGTTTACCAATCCCTTTGTCAACGTAAATCTTCACCCGCAGCTTTTTAGTATCGGGATCCTCCTTGATGATACCACATTTTCAAAATACCTCTATAATTTCCTGAAGAGTAACATCTTTTGGTAATCCTGTCACATAAACATGTGTGTTGACTTTTAAATCATACCAAGTATCTGGTGGTTTGTTGGATTCCTTCTCACTCTCAGTATGGATATCCTTCAACCTCCATTTTGAACCAAGTTTTGGATATGTAGATGGAAAAGCAACTTTGAATTCACTTTCAATAGAGATGTTTGTCATATTTGGCACTGCCATTATCTACTCCTTGTCTACAAACGTCATTTCATCTTCTCCATAAAGTGATCCTTTATGAAAAGAACCATCTCGTGGAACCCAATCTCGAAGATTACGATCCCATTTGTATACAATCCCATCATCATCTATGAATTCCTCTTCTCCATATGGAGGAGTGCAAGGCCTTTCATCGACATTACTTGTATCTACTTCTCTAACATAGGCTTGTGCATCAATGTTTGCCTCCTCTATTGTTTGGGACATCAAAACCTCCTATGCTAGAAATTGAAACAACAATGCATGGCATCTCCTGCAATCATTACAATCCATGATAAATATTTCCATAGAATGGATTTGTCAAACAGTTGGTATGCCTCATCTATTCTTCATCACTTTGTATGTTTGTCTACCAGAGCAATTTCAACTATCGTATGTGGTGAAAATCCCATTTAGAATTACTTTGATGAATGTTCCTAACCATTCCAAAGTTCCCATCTCGACATGGGCAGAGGGATGTTGGCGTGAGATTTAGGGTTGTGGAATTTACATCAACCATGGCCGCCTGGCTTTATACCTGCAAATCACACTTGGTGATTTCAACCGATAACAAACATTTTTGTTGGAAATTTAATCTTCTGTTAGACCAATTAATGCTAACTGCCCCCACGTCAGAACTGAGAGATCCTCCAAAATCTCATCCTTAGCACCGTTGGCCTGTCGCATTCAATTCTGGTAGGTAAGTTTGAATTTGAAGTTTGTTTGAGCGCCCATTTTGATGGGCATGAAAGGTGAGACAAAAAGGAGGGAAAAATAGAGTTGACTGTATGGAGAAAAGGTAAGCCTGCAGCAGCAGAAGAGAAGGTTCTAGGAGAGAACAGCAGAAGGAGACAACAACAGAAGGAGAACAACAAAGATAGGAATGTTGCAGCAGCAACAGTAAGGCAGCTATGGAGTTTGCACAGGCAGCTCCGGATACATTTTGCAGCTCCAGTGATTGGAGCAAGTCAGAAAATAAAGTAGCAGCTATGTCTGTAGTTTGTATATGAAGTTTGTATGTAACCTGAAGAAGGAAAAATTTATATAAAGTTTTATTGCTGTCATTTCTATGTCTCTCTCTCCTCTGTGTATGTGTGTTTCTGTATTTGTTTTCTTGGTGGCTATATTGCTATAGCTTTTGATTAGATAGTCAGCCTGCCTCCCCTACTCTCCCTTGTTTCTGCCAACAAGTGGTATCAGAGCCTTGTTTTCTCTGGGCAGTTAAGTTTTAAGTGGGTGTTTCATATAAGCCCTAGTTTGTCTAGGCATTCTTAGCCTTCTCAGATTTGAGAAGCATGGCAAGTGGGGACAGCAAAGGATGGCAGCAGCCACCGAGTTTTGATGGGCAGAACTATGACATCTAGGCTAAGAAGATGAAGACTATTCTGGTTGCGAATGACCAATGGGAGTTGGTCACCAATGGGTTCACAAACATTACAGACCCAGCAGCCTATGCAACCCTCACAAATGCTCAAAGAAACCAGTTGAAGGAAACTAGGATGAAAGATGCAAAAGCCCTCAGTCTAGTTGAGGCAGCCTTGACAGAGGCTATTTTCCCCCGCATTGCAGCAGCAAACTATTCAAAGTAGGCATGGGAAATATTGCAGAACAACTATAAGGGAACTGACAAAGTGAGGTCAGGCAAGCTCCAGCTGTTTAGAAGAGATTTTGAGACACTTCAGATGAAGGAGAGTGAGTCTATTTTAGACTTTCACACCAGGGTTTCTACCATGCTGAATTAGCTAAGGATAAATGGAGAAACCATGGATGATCAAAGGATTGTTGAGAAAATCCTAAGGAGTCTACCTTCTAGATTTGACCCTATAGTCATAACCATAGAAGAGACAAAGGATCTATTCAAGATGATAGTGGATGAGTTGATGGGCTCTCTACACAGCCATGAGCAGCGGTTGAATAGATCCGCTCCTTCCCTTGAGCAAGCCTTCAAGGCTCAGACCAATGCAAGAGGTAGGGGAAGAGGAAGAAACAACAGAGGTAGAAGTCAAAAAGGTAGAGGAAGAAGCAACTCCAGAAGAGGAGTTTCAAACATCCAAGAAGAGGCAAGCACCTCACAGCCAAGCTATCAAGAAAGGAAGAAGAACAACAGTTCTAATCAAAGGTATGACAAAAGTAATATTCAATGCTATTACTGTCATAAATTTGGCCATTATGCTAGTGAGTGCAGAAAGAAACAACAAGACCATGGAGGTCATAATGCTAATGTAGCAAATGAGAATAGGGCTGAAAATGCAAATCAGTCCAAGGTAGTTATTGTGTGCAACCTTGCTGAGAAGAGCAGCCCTGAAGTCTGGTATTTGGACAGCGGGTGTAGCAACCACATGAGTGGTAATGAAAATTTGTTCACCTCCATTGACAGAAATGTCAAGTCTGAGATCATGATGGGGAACAGTCAAAAGGTTCCTGTCATAGGAAGAGGCATCATCACTGTCCTCAGCAAGCAAGGTGAGAAAATGCAGATCCAGGATGTTTATTATGCCCCTGGCATAAAACATAACCTACTGAGCATTAGACAGATGGTCCAAAATGGTTATAGAATCCTGATGGAAAATGGAGGGTGCACAATATTTGATAAAGGAGGCAGTAAGAAGGTCATTGCAGTAGTGCAGATGACGAGAAACAGAATGTTTCCCCTGTCACTAACTCCGACGCTAACTCCGGTGCTATCTTTGGCATAGTTTCCTGCACTATCTCCGGCGCTCACAGCAGTGGGACAACAAACAGCCTTCAGGACAGTCATCAAAGACCCATCCAAACTCTAGCATTTGAGGTATGGGCACTTAAGCTTTTCTGGTTTGAGTTTATTGTCCAGGAAAGGCATGGTTAGAGGGCTACCAAATATTGTAGAGCCCGATGGACAATGTGAAGCCTGCATTTTAGGAAAGCAGCATAGACAACCCTTTCAATCAGGTTATTCTAGAAGGGCAAGAGCACCATTGGAGTTGGTGCATTCAGATTTATGTGGCCCTATGAAAACTCCCACATTAGGTGGGAATGTATATTTCATGACCTTCATTGATGATTACAGCAGAAAAATCTAGATTTATTTCTTGAAGAATAAATCAGAGGCCTGTGAAAGATTTAAGGAGCTTAAGGCATCGGCTAAAAAGCAAAGCGGCTGACATATCAAGGCCCTAAGAATAGATAGAGGGGGAGAGTATATCTCCAAACAATTTCTAAATTTCTGCAGGAATGAAGGCATTCATAAACAGTTCACAACAAGGTATACTCCACAACAAAATGGAGTTGCTGAAAGAAAAAATAGAACCATCACAGAGATGGCAGCAAGCATGCTGAAAGCAAAGGGACTGTCAAATGATTATTGGGGTGAAGCTGTAGCAACAGTGGTATACCTATTGAATAGGTGTCCTACAAAGGCCGTGTGTGATAGGATTCCACAAGAGGCATGGACAAACCACAAATGGAGTGTTGAGCACCTAAGAATCTTCGGGTGTGTGGCATATGCATTCGTGCCTAAAGAGAAGAGGCAGAAATTTGATGATAAAGGTGAGAAATGTATCTTTCTAGGCTATAGTGAAGAATCACAAGCCTACCGACTGTATAATCCCATCACCAAAAAGCTTGTGATCAGTAGGGATGTTGAATTCATTGAGAATGAAGCATGGGATGGAACGGTGGACAGCACCACGGGTATTTTAGTCACAATACCCCTTGAAGATGAAGAAGCTCCGGAGGACAACAACTTTGGAGGAGCTACGGAGTGTAGCAGCTCGAGGAGAAACTACCGTAGAGCTTTGGAAAATAACAGCTCCAGAGATAGACAGCAGCAATGCAGCTCCGGAGATCAGCAGCTCCGGAGGTCTGCAACTCTGGAGATCAGCAACTCTGGAGGTCATCAGCACAACAGCTCTGGAGGTTAGAACAACAGCAGCTCTGGAGGTCACAACAGCAGTAGCTCCGGAGGTATTTCAGACCCCACACTTGCATCATTGATTCCACGGAGGACAAAGAGTGTGAAGGAGATTTATGACAGCACAAGGTATGCTGATGATGATGAAGATTTGAATTTTGCATTATTTTCTTCTAGTGATCCAATCTACTTTGAAGAAGTTGTGAAAGAAGAGAAATGGTGTGAGGCCATGGATGAAGAATTACATGCCATAGTGAGGAATGACACATGGTACCTAACTGATTTATCCAAGGGTAAACAAGTGATTGGAGTTAAGTGGGTCTATAAGACCAAGTCTACTGCTGAAGGAAAGATTGAAAGACATAAGGCAAGGCTAGTTGTCAAAGGGTACAAACAACAGCCTGGAAGAGATTATGATGAGACATATGCACCAGTTGCAAGGCTGGAAACAGTTCGGGTAGTCATAGCAATTGCAGCCCAACATAAGTGGAAGGTGTTTCAGATGGATGTAAAGTCAACCTTCTTGAACGGAGTGCTGAAAGAGGAAGTGTACATGGAGCAGCCACCTAGCTATGAAGTCCCAGGGCAAGAGGATAAAGTATATAGGCTCCGGAAAGCCCTCTATGGGCTGAAACAAGCACCTAGGGCATGGTACAACAGGATTGACTCATACTTGTTGAGCAATGGCTTTAGCAAAAGCAACAGTGAGCCCAATCTCTACATCAAAGCAGCTGAAGGTAAAATTTTGATTGCTATTTTGTCTATAGATGATCTGATTTTTACTGGCAATAGTGATCTTTTCATTGCTGATTTCAAAGAGGCAATGAAGAATGAGTTTGAGATGACAGACTTAGGTCTACTGAAGTTTTTTCTTGGCATTGAGGTCGAGCAAACAGAGCATGGCATATTTATTTCACAAACTAACTATGCCAAACAGATTGTGAAGAGATTCAAAATGGAGAACAGTAAACCTGCCCCTACACCTACAGCCACAGGTCTGAAGTTGAGTAAAGAGGACAGCAGTAAGGAAGTAAACCTAACCCTCTACAAGAGCATGGTTGGAAGCCTCATGTACTTGACAGCAACTAGGCTTGATTTGATGTATGTTGTAAGCCTGATTTCTAGGTTCATGGAGAAGCCTAAAGACACACATTGGAAAGCAGGAAAGAGGATCCTGAGGTATGTCAATGGCACAACAGGTTATGGCATCTTGTATGATGTTTCTGATGAGTTTATGTTGGCTGGTCTCATGGATAGTGATTGGGCAGGAAATGTAGATGACCGGAAGAGCACATCTGGCTATGCATTTCACATGGGTTCAGGCGTGATATCATGGGCATCCAAGAAGCAGCCCATTGTTTCTCTATCTACAGCAGAAGCTGAGTATGTTGTAGCAAATGCAGCAGCTTGTCAGGGTATTTGGTTGAGGAGGATCCTTGCAGACTTGTATGAGCAGCAAGAAAATGGTACAACCATTCATGGTGACAATGTTTCATCAATAGCCCTGACAAAGAATCCAGTCTTCCACGGACGAAGCAAGCACATTGAGATCCATTATCACTTCATAAGGGAGTTGGTAGAACGAGGAGAGATTGAGTTGCAATATTGTAGATCCAAGCAATAGCTCGCTGACATTTTCACAAAGGCATTGCCAAAAGATTCCTTTGAACGCCTAAGAGATAGGCTAGGCATTGTTGACAGCTCCGGAGGTGTGCAGCCCCAGAAAGAGGACAGCTACGGAGGTGTGTAGTCCTACAAAGAAGACAGCTCTGGAGATTCAAATCTGGAAAGACAACAACAAAGCTCCAGAGATTCAACTCTGGAATGTATGTGCAGCTCCGGAGATCCTTCGAAGATGCAGAAAAGGAACTCTGGAGACGCAGGAAGTCAGCTTCGAAGAAGCTCCGAAGACGCTGAAACAGGAACTCAGCTCTGGAGATGTAGACAGGGAGCTCCGAAGATGCAGAGGATAGCTCCAGAGATGATACAGCATGGTAGAAATAGCTCCGGAGATCTACTCCGGAAAGGCAAAGGTAAATGTATATCTCCGGAGATCAATTCCGGAATGAAAATTGCTGGTTGACACCTGACTTCAGATTAAGGGGGAGTGTTGGAAATTTAATCTTTCGTCAGACCAATTAATGCTAACTGCCCCCGCGTCAAAACTGAGAGATCCTCCAAAATCTCATCCTCGGCACCGTTGGCCTGCCGCATTCAATTTCGGTAGGTAAGTTTGAATTTGAAGTTTGTTTGAGCACCCATTTTGTTGGGCATGAAAGGTGAGACAAAAAGGAGGGAAAAATAGAGTTGGCTGTATGGAGAAAAGGTAAGCCTGCAGCAGCAGAAGAGAAGGTTCCAAGAGAGAACAACAGAAGGAGAATAGTAGAGATAGGAATGTTGTAGCAGCAACAGTAAGGCAGCTACGGAGTTTGCACAGGTAGCTCCAGATACATTTTGCAGCTCCAGTGATTAGAGCAAGTCAGAAAACAGAGTAGCAGCTCTGTCTGTAGTTTGTATATGAAGTTTGTATGCAACCTGAAGAAGGAAAAATTTATATAAAGTTTTATTGCTGTCATTTCTATTTGTCTCTCTCTCCTCTGTGTATGTGTGTTTCTATATTTGTTTTCTTGGTGGCTATATTGCTATAGCTTTTGATTAGATAGTCAGCCTGCCTCCCCTGCTCTCCCCCTGTTTCTACCAACAATTTTGACATTTTCAAGACTTTAAGACTTCTTTTAAAATTCAACTTGGTGACTTCAGCGTCTTCTCTTGCTAACCTTACTTAAAATGCATTTCGATAAATCGGCAAGATGTGAAACTTTCGAACCTCTACATTTGGTTACCCATACCATTTCCATCGGCTAAATTAAACAAGTTATCCCCATCTGCGCTCTTCAACATGCAAGTCCATGATGTACTATTTTAAAATACAAGGCGATTGAATTCGTGGCTCTCCATTAATTTGTATAGGAAAAGAATAAAATGTGTAGAATTAATCCATCTATAAATTCATTGCTTCTATTGCTTACTTCTACTAATCAATTTCTTGTTGAATGCGAATGTCCCGTGTTCTTATTGTTCGAGTCTTTCACACAAAGTAAGGATATGATGAGTCTTTTCAAAGGACTTGAATTACAAATTTCATATAATTGGATGTTCAAATTTTCATGACATTTAACTTGTAGTAAAAGCTGACTCCGCACAGAATCCCAGATTGGAGAAGCCCACGAAAAGAACCACTAAAAGTTGTTTCACAATATGAGCAATATAGGTTCTAGCTGGAATATCCTCCATTTCTGTACATATTTTCATCTGGTTATGTCATAGCTGTTTGAAACCAACCATGACCACACATTTGCAATCCTTAGGCACATCCTTCGAACATTATAAATGTGTGTCTACACCCTAAACAACAGTGACTGTTGGAGATTGGCATAGACCCAGAGGTTGTTGTAATTGAAGAGACTCTAAACAACCACAACATGTGGAATGTTTTCCAAAGAGCCCATATTCTTTGTAATTTATGAAAATCTAAGGCACTTCTCCAATTTTGCAGCTTAGGACATTGGTCAAACCTAATGAAAAAGAAAACTCATCCTAAGTATTGTACACATAGTCGCTCAAGTACATTTGTGCCCAATTTAGGCACTCTTTGTTAACAAGACAAATAGGCATTAGCTTCTTCAAATCCCATCTAATATCGGCTTTATATATGATAACAAAATTACTTATAACCACTTTAATTTTCCATTATGAGAAATGAGAAGTTAGGTTGACCTCATGTATGACTCAAATAGCAAATAATTTGTGTGCCAGGGTTTAGATTTGGTAAAACATGGGCAATAGGATGCCACTTGGGAAGGGCCAGAGATTTTAAATCATCCAAATTTGAATTGCTTGAGGACAAGAAATTTAGAGGAGGGAGGACTTCTCATGTCTCCTTTCTAATTAATTTTCCATTAAATAATTAATTAATCCAATTTTCATTTATAATGGAATAAAGGGAATAAAATTGAAACAAGTATTTAATTAGAAATTGGCGAGGTGGAAAAGTCAACAGAGAATCAAGATAAATATCAATTTATTAATATTTTGTTATCTATTTTGGGGCATTGATTTCTAGGGAGAATAAATATGAGTTGCCAAGAAAAATTAATGAATTATCTTTCATTCTTATCCTTATAAAAAGTTGACTAAACTTGGGAAACTTCAGGATGAGAAAGAAAGTAGAAAAAGCAAGAATAAAACAAATTGTTTGGAAATTGTGATAAGATGACAACTACTTGTTTTTTTATTGATGTTTATCCTTTCAAAGCAAGGCATTAGGATTTAGGAACCCATCTTGGGCCCACTTTATTTATTTATATTCCTTATTTTCCTTCATAATCAATTTCTTTTGTTGAACAATATTCAAAAAACCATCCTAGAATGAAAACTCTTAGATGTGGGAGATCATTGGACATAAATTTAGTGGTTTCAAGGATTGTAGGATGAAACCTTTGTGATCCAGAAGGGAAATTTCATACAGAAATTGTGACAGAGCTTCAAGGAGTGCAGATTTAGTTATTTACAGATTTTTTTATGCAGTTTTTGGTGTGAGTAGGGTGTGGAGATTTGAGATTTTAGATTTGTGGGTTTATTGCATTAGTTTGCAGGTTTAGTGGTATATGATAGGTTATTTTAGTTTATTGCAATGTTGTGTAATTGGCATATGTATTAGTATTATGAATCTATGTTACATGTTGGGCTATTTTGTAAAGAAATTTGTGTAGTTTTAGGTAAGTGTTTTAGACCCAAAATTTGTAATTTATCCAAATCTATTATAGTTGGATCATTTTAGTATTTTGTAATGTTGTGGGAGTGATTTTCATGCAATATAAGCCACCATATGTTCCTATGTGGATTTCTAAACTTATTCCAAAAAAATTATCAAAAAAATGCTTAACTAGATAATGTGGAAAAGACATAAAAATATAAAAATTTGATTTCATTTTAAGATTTATTTTCAAATCTGATAATTTGTTGTTAGATTAAATAAGGGGACATGACACAAAATTACAAACATTCTAAACAATACATGGCCCATTCTCGACTCTAGCAGAATTCACAGTCTAACATGTTTACAAAGAAGCTAATAAAGAAGTGGACTTCCAAGCTAATTATGACATTGGGATAATTTGATTTGCATTGCCAATACTAGGTCTAATGTTTGGGATATATTGGTGAGACAGACTCTCAAAAAAATCAAGCCCATGTAGCAAAGCAGAAGGGAAAACAACCTGAATGTTGGAGTGGTCCATCAGGTCAATCTAAACCAAAACAAGACAACTCTTCTCAAAAGAAAAAAATGTCTAATTTGTGGCAAAAAGGGTCATGAACTCAAAGAATGGTGGTATAATTCCTATGCCAATAGTGAATCCAATCAAAGAAAGCCACATAAACCCTTTCAGGGGGACAAGAAAAAGACACCCCATTGGTAGAAAAATCCAAATAAGCAAGAAGGCAATGTTGCATCTACAGGTAATTCAAATGAAGAGTTCATGTATGCTGTAGAAACTAAGGCGTCCACATCAAATAGTTTAGTCTAGTGTGTTGTTTTTGGTGCATCTAGACATATGATGGGGGAACAAGAATGGTTCTATGATCTAACTCCATCCACCTCCTATGGGTGTGTTTCATTAGGTGATGATACCTCATGTATGAAGTTAAGGGAATTGATGATATTTCCCTTCCACTAAGAACTAACAAATGTCGACTTATAAAGGATCTATATGTTCCAGGGCTCACAAAGAACCTTTTTTCTGTAAGTTAGTTACTAGAGCATAATTTGCAAGTTGAATTTGATCAACACAATGGTGATAAACTTTGTCTTATCAAAGACAAAACTCGCAATGGAGAAGTTGTAGCTCGTGCTTCAAGGGTAGGAAAGATGTTCCAACTAATTAATGTTTCAAATGAAGATCAAGCCCTTGCAGTGAAAACCAATGTATCCACAACTCTTTGGCATAGGAGATTTGGCTGTCTTAATTTTGGTTATCTTCTTGCATTGAGTAAGAGAAATTTGGTGAGAGGACTTCCCCCTTTCAGAAAATAGAAGTTCTTTGCTCACATTGTCTTGCCAGAAAGCAATATAGGGCTCCTTTTCCTACTGTAGAAAATAGAGCCTCGAGTCACTTAGAATTAGTTCACACTAATCTATGTGAACCTATGCCACTTAGTCATCAGAATGCCCGGTATTTTCTTCTCTTTGTGGATGATCATACAAGAAAAATATGGGTCTATTGTTTGGCTCAAAAAGATTAAACCTTTGAAAAATTCAAAGAGTTTTGAGCCCTTGCAAAATGGTCATCAGGTTAGACTCTCAGAGCCCTTCACTCAGATCGAGGGGGGAATTCACAAGTAAGGTGTTTCTAAAAAAATTACAAAAACATGGAATATAAAGACAGTTGACCATTGCATATATGATTCAAAAAATGGTGTTGCAGAGAGGCGTAATCGTACTATTGTGGAAATGGTGCAATGCATGTTGAAGGATGCATATCTTGCTCCTATAGTTTGGGCTGAAGCAGTTCATATAGTAGTGTATTTGTTGAATCGAGCACCCACCAAGGTTCTTGATAATATCACACTAGAAGAAGCTTGAACTAGGAAGAAGCCCTCTATTTCTCATTTCAAAGTGTTTGGATGTACCACCTTCATGCACATATCCCTAAGGTTCAGAGAAAACATTAGATGATAAGTCTGTGAAGTGTGTTTTTCTTGGGTATAGTTTAGAGTCAAAGGGTATCAGCTTATGGATGCTGTCACAGAGAAGGTGTACATTAGTAGGGATGTTGTTTTTGATGAGGAATTTGATTGCAGCACCTCTTCCTCTCCATCACCTACATTAGTTCCTAAACACCTAGAATTCTTGAACCTAAGGATGAGGAGCTTGATGAAGAAGCTCAAGAAGAGGTTTTGTTTCTATTAGATGAGTTTCTCCCTCTCTCACCACCTCAATCTGCATCTCCTATACACAAAAAGCTACTTAAGTGGAATCAATCAACTATGAAGGATGCTAAAGATGATGCAGTTGCAGACACATCTTCTAGTGGGCCTAAGACTCTCAACAAGTCTTGTGAAGAGATGAACATGGCCCTTATGTGTACAGTTATGCAGAGTTCAGAACCTGAAACAGTGCAACGAGCACTTGAGTCACCGCCTTGGAAGGATGCCATGGATGCAAAGTATTAGGCATCACTGAGGAACAATACATGGGATTTTGTTGATCTTCCACTAAGGAAGAAGGTTATTTGATGCAAATGGGTTTTCGAGATCAAATATAAGGTAGACGGTAGCATTGAAAAGTACAAGGCCTAACTTGTGGCTAAGGGCTATACACAAAAGGAAGGCATTTATTATGATGAGACTTTTACACCTACAACAAAGATCAAGACTATTTGTATGGTATTGGCTATGGCAGCATAGTTTGGGTGGAAAGTTCACCAGATGGATGTCAAGAGTGCCTTCTTTAATGGGGATCTCATGGAAGAAGTCTGCATGACTCAACCGGAGGGATACACTGCACCTGGGCAGCAGTACAAAGTATGCAGACTCATCAAATCCCTCTATGGTCTTAAACATGCCCCCCAAGCCTGGTACATAAAGATTGATGAGAATCTCCTTAAACATGGATTTATCATAAATCCATATGATCCTAATCTCTACCTCAAAGAGCAAGGGGAGGAGATTGTAATTGTGATTGTATATGTCAATGATCTGGTTATCACGGGGAGTTCTCCACATATGATTGATGTAACAGAATAATCTCAAATGATTGTTTGACATGAGAGATCTCAGGCTCCTACATTATTGTCTTGGACTTGAAGTGTGGCAATAGAAGAATCAGATCTATGTTTCTCATATGAAGTATGCCAAGACACTGCTTGAGAAGTTCAGCATGAAGATTGCAAATCGATGTCAACTCCCATGGAGACAAGTTTGCAACTTTCCCTCCATGATCTATCTCCTCAGGTGAATGCTACTCTTTATCGATAGTTGATTGGGAGTCTCAACTACCTGACATATACCAGGTCGGATATCAACTATGTTGTTAGCTATCTCTCTGTGTTTATGTAGGAACCTAAGGTTGTTCATTGGAAGGCAACAAAGAGGGTTTTGAGATACATCTGTGGTACGATGGCATATGGCCTGGAGTACAAGCATAATGTAGATTTTTCTTTGTATGGATACATGGATGCACATTATGCAGGTTCTATGGATGACAGGAAGTCTACTTCAGGCTTCATTTTCTTTTTGGGATCTAGTCTAATTTCTTGGGGGAGCAAAAAGCAAACCACTATTTCTTGCTCTTCCACAGAGGTAGAATATCGCATTGTAGGGGGTTGTCTATGAGGCTATATGGTTATGTCACATTTTGGCTGTCATGGGTGTTCCTGAGACATGTCCTACCACTTTGTTCTATGACAATCAGAGTGTACTGAAGCTCGTTCACAATCTAGTTAAATTTCATGAGCATACCAAGCATATTAAGGTTCAATGCCATTATATCTGTGAACATGTTCAGCAACAAAATATTCAACTCTAGTTTTGTTCAACTCAAGAGCAATGCGTAGACATATTTACAAAATCACTTGCAATTGTGAAGTTCAAAGATTTTTGAGCTTTCATGCTTTGGTCTCTTGGGCATATGATGTAATAAGGGGGGGTGTTAGATTTATTTTATTACATCATCATATTTTCCAACTAATAACTATTTTATAATTATAGTTGGTTGGTCGAGTATGCTTGACCTTGGTGGTTATTTAACCATCATACATTTGTATATATTTGTTGCTCCTCTAATAACACATTTTCTCATTGCTCGTCAATACTACAAATATATCATAGTGTTGTCCCATATTACCCAACTTGCTAATCCTTCATGCAATAATGGAGATTACATGCTTATAACACCTAAATGAACTTGTTGATGTTGTAAATACAATAAGTATACATGTGATACAACATCCATGAAAATGTAAAAGTGTTGTTCATGTGACCTATACATGCTCCATTCCTTGCTTGCTCATACAAATGGAACGAAATTGTACTTTTCCTCTTCACATACATGGCTCACTACATGTGAAAAAAAATTACTACAAGATGTCCACATTGCTCTTTTCATGGTTTAATTGCTACAAATAATGATGATTCATTCAACCATTATCTACACTACCCATGCTTTCTACCAACAATAAGTCAATGTGTAACTTTTTTACAATTTCAATAAATGTGAAGGCTGAAAACATGTATTACCTCATATATTTTGCTTTCTTGTCCTTTCTTATTCTTATGCAGACTTGCTTCCTCATACTTGATTCATCCATTAACGAGTGAAAACTACTCCTTTATTTCACAACCATGTGAAGTTGGCTTAATACAAACCCAATCTGAAAAATAAACTTAGGATTCTACCATATGCCCATACATTTAACAACAACGCTATCTTATCTCTTATGCAAATTAAGCAAGTATTCTTTTCAAGGATCACAAGGGTAATCCCTTACCATACTTTGGTGGTGTAGACTTTTGAAAATTCCACTCCTTTTTATTATTTGGTATTTTTTTATGCTTCTCTTTCCCAAGTATTTGTTCTTTCTTGCTTTGCCCATACTTTGGGTAAAGTTTAAGATGGAGCCTCCAACACTTGTCATCCCAATGTCCTTTAATTTTATAATGGGAACAATAATTGTTAGTTTTACACATGCTTAAATTATATTTCTCATTACCTTCCTTGAGTGTGTCTTTGTCCTTCTCTTCCCTTGGATTAGGTGAGTGGGTTCTCCTTTCTCCGTCCATAGTATGAGACATGTGCTCCTTAGTGGTGGTGTTTATTTTACATATAAAACCACATTGGTTATCTCTTCCACAAACTACACACATAACTTGTAGTTTGCAATCTTGTGCTCTATTTTCATTCCTTTTGTAATTTAAACAAAAGATGGAATTATTATCCACATGCTCAATTACCTCCTTAGAATTGGCTAGTGGTGAACTAGGTGGAGTGCAAACTCCCCACTTCTTCTTCTCTTCTTTAAGTGGATTTTTTCTTTCCTCTTTTTCCTTAGATTTCTGGTCTTTCTTTAGAGACATCCTCCAATCATTTTGAGACTTAAAAAACACAATATTAGATGAATTTTTACCTCCCACAAGTTGTCTTTGATTTGTGCATAGTGAAGATTCATTTGAGTTTTCTCCAATCTCCATGCTACCATAACCATGTCCCTAAAATGGTGGTCTTTCCTTCCCTATGATGGGCTAGACTATACCTTGGCCATTTTTACCTAGTCCTCTTTTATCATATCCCATCCTTGTAAGCAATCTTGAACCTATACTCTTTGTGTGCTCTTTAAATTCACAAGTAGAACTATTAGTTTCCAAATTATTGATTTAAATTGGTTCATGGATGCTCTTGCATATTTTTCCCATGGTTTCTTATTTTTGAGAAGGGGGTGCTCCACTGTTCTCTGTAGACTCCTATTTCTCTTCTCATTTAATAGAAGTTCATCCTTCTCTTTCAATCTTGTTGCAACTCTTCAATTCTCTCATTCAAATGATATATTTCTTCCCATATATCTCTATTTTCTTCCAAAACAACCTCATGTTTTCTTGGAGATCTTCAAACTTCTTCTTCATGGATTTAGTCATGATTGATTCTTTGTAACCTGCACACCTCGATATTAATTATAAATATGGTTATACACACAAACCCTAGTTAAACCCACAATAGTGAGTCCCATTTGTGGGGCATTAGATTTTTTAATTAGGGAGGGGAAGAACTTTGGGAAATACCTTTGTTCAAAGGTATTTCTTCAAACAAAGGTTCCTTCATTTGAAGTTAAAGTGAAAATCACCTTCGAATGAAGGGAACCTTCACTCAAAGGTATTATTTTATTGATTTTTTAAAATTTGTTAAGATGGATTTTTCATATTTCATCTCATTTAGTCTTTTCCTGAACAAAACAAACCTTCACTTTTGACCCACATGACAAACATGGTGAATTGGATGCATGATGACATGGTGAGTTAGATAGGTTTGCTCTCTCAAATCAAGTGAATGCCCCCTATTGCACCACATGGCCTTCAAATGGAAGTTGTGAGGGTTTGGTTCTTGACGTGGATAGGTGCAGTATACATATTCAAATTACCCCCTTTTCCCCAAGTATTTCTCAAAACCAAATCGTAAACCTTCATGTTCTATTTTAATTTCATTTGTATTTGATAAATTATAAATTCTACTCTATATTGTAAATGCTAAACTATAAATTTTAAACCCTACTTTTTGAATTGTAAACCCTAAAACGTGTAATTAAAACCCTACAATGTGTATTTTAAACCCTAATTTCTAAATTGTAAGCCCTAAAATGTGTATTTTAAACCCTAATTTCTGAATTGTAAACCCTAAAATGTCTATTTGAAACACTAAAATGTGCATTTTAAACCTTCTTTTCTATATTTTAAACCCTAAAATATGTATTTGGAACCCTGGAATGTGTATTTGCAACCCTAATTTCTGAATCGTAAACCCTAAAATGTGTATTTGAAATAGTAATTTCTATATTGTAAACCCTACAATTTATGTATTTTAAACCCTAAATTCTATGTATTTTAAATCTCATCTTTGAATAAAACCTTTTTTCACTCTAGAAATTATTTTAGGCATTAACAACTAGGATTTTATAGACTTTAAATTAGATCAAAAGATAATTTCAAACCAAATTCAGATCTATTACTTCTTAGAGCAACTTAAGATGGGTTTAAAGATAAAGAATCTCTAAAATAAGTTAGGACTTGAAACTCATTTCTAACTAATTAATACACCCTTGAAATCTAGAATGGTCATAGAGAGTTAGCCAAAGCAAAATAGATTCATGCGCTTGACTAAACCAAACAATTAATTAATTATCAAACCCAAGCAATGAACTAACTTAAGAACTAGGGATTGTCTTCCTAGACCTACACCAATCATTTTGGGGTGTTCAAAGTAAGTTTAGAATTCTTAGAAAAGCAACTAGTCTCAACCATGAGAAAGATTAGGTTGCACCTATCTTCAACAAACGTTATGCACAAAGATATGATCCTCTAAGTAGTCTTAATGAGTGACCTTTTGTGTAGTTTAAATGGATCTAAATCTTGGATTATGAACTACAAAAATGCATGTGACTTAGATCATAATTCTATCTCAAGAAAAAAGATTCCTAATTTTACCACAAATACCTAAGGATCAACCTAGTCTAAATTTAAATCATGATGAAGTCCTTCAACTAGTCTATTTACATATTTACTTAGGTGGCCTAGTTTTACTACCACTACTTGATTATTGGGAGATTCATTTAGTAGCCTTAACTTTGCACTATATTTTTAATGGTTGATCTTATAACATAATTACATAAGTTAAGAATGAACTGTTGATATCAATATAAGTCTTAGATCCTTTCATATTGGCTAAGACCAAAGTTAAACAAGCAATTGGTCCATCTATAATGGAATCATATCATGAGATCTAAGTACTAGACATGGATACTTCCTCCTCCAATCACATGTTTAATTCTCTAAGTGATTAAGATGGGTCAATCATTCATTAAGGCAGGGAGATAGAACTAGGCTGGACAATTTAATTTAAAGGATAGATAGCCCTTGGTTCTAGAGCAATTGAATCAATTTACCTCAACGATGATTTACACTTATCTACAAGAAACATCTAAAGGAATGGTATACAAGTTTTTCCTCACTACATAATTCATTTAAGCTACCATGTTATTAGAACCTTCAGGATTTAATTATTCAATTGGCCTTAATTCCATAAAAGCAATTATTAAGATAGGGTTCTATCCAATGTTACGTGATACATTCACTATAGCAAGTTCCTTGAGAATTTCTATAAAATATATCTAGAACTAAAGGGTATGAGAATGGATTTCCATTAGGAATAGTCTTGAAGAGAGATGTAAATTTTTTCCAAGATACACATATGAAGTCAAACTATGAAGCTACAAGTCTAAGATTGACAACATTGGAGTAAGAGCTCAATGTAGCAAATAAAGAACTTAAGGAAAATATAAAGGAACTAGATAAAAACCAAAAACATTCAATCTAGAATAAATTCAAATAGTTTTTGATTGGTTAGCATAAGAAAAAATTTTATTCTAGATGTTGTATGTTCAGTAACTAGTAAAAGTGAACCAAACTAGCCTCCTTGGAGAAAACCTAATGCAAAATTTATTCATAAATTATAGGAAAATCTCAAGAGGCTTGGTTTTTGGATGCCAAGGATTGATTGGAAAACCCTAATCAAAATATACAAATACAAGAAGTAGACTTAGATTCATGGACTAAAATACAAGAAAAAGAATTTAATTCATGGGAAAAAGATATAGTTGTAGAGGGTAATCAAAATAAATGGAACCCTCAAGATGAAGTAATGCCTCAATTAAATCATCTAGGCCATTGAAATTACTCATTTTATTAAAATGCTTTTGTGGAAATCAAGCAAGTTTGGTTGATATCATACTATGCCTAGTAGAAGTTCTAAATATATGAAGGAGAAACATGTTTGTAAATTGTCCAATTAAAGGAACAAAAAAGTTTCAGGATACGACATTATTTTGCTTTCTTTAAAGGAGTAAATCAAGTTGGTTTTTAAAATAGTGCTAGTCCAATTTGTAAAGGAGGACAAAGTCAAATCATTATATTGAACTTCAAAGGTTTATGCTAGTGAATTGTTGTTTGTTGGTAATGATTTGCAAAGACTTTGTCTAGAAACATTAAATTTGTCTCATTGATGATTGATATTCTAGCAAGCAAGTTATGGATTTCTTGATTAGTAATGGTATTTTATAGTTTTGTGTATATAATAGCACTAAATAATTTATTTAAGTAGTGCATATATTTCTTGAGTGTTGAAGCATTTGATATTTAAGTAGAACATTATGTAACAAATGATTTTGAAGGATAATAAAAGCTCAATGTTTTTCATTTGAACTCATTTTCCAACCTATCTTAAATGAGTTTGTGTTTTGGTGGATGGTTTCTTAATGTCTTAACACCACCAAGTACACCAATTAAATTACAACCAATTGACAAAATTATAAAAAAAATATGCTTGTAAAAAAAATTCAAACCCTTAAATTAGAAAAGTAAATGGGATACACATTGAGTTTAAGGATTTGGCCTTTGTTTGTATAGTAAGTAACCTAAATTACCATTTGGTGAGCTAAATTAGGATTTTTTTAAATGTCAAATTTACTTAAATTTTTGAAAGATGATCCTTGCAGGGTTACAAATTACCCTAGCATAATTTAAACTTTACACTTATGAATTGTCATTCATGATTTATGGTGGAATTTTAAAAGTATATACAATCAAGTGAATTTATTCTCATTAAACTATCTTTATCCTCTTCGATATTTTCCTCTAATACTACAACCTCTATCTAATAACATTACTTAAAGTGTATTGGTGAATTGTAGAGTTAAAAATTACTTATACTTCACAATTTCTACTTTATATTAGGCACTCATTTTAGTTTCCTTCTTGTAACATGTTTTTATTTACTTTAGAACAAATAAATTTGGCCCTTGTGTTGTTTTTCAATTTTAATAGCTACCATTTACGACAACTTAAATAAGTTATTTGGAAGGTCTTATTATAATTGATCACAACTATCTTTGGAACTCTTTCTGATTCTCTTTAAATTAAACATTAGATATTTGGTGGTAAACATTTAAAATTTCTACTCTTTGATTCTAGATTTTTAGCTACTACTCCCTTGAATGTGTACATAAAATGTTCTTTATTTTGCGCAGTGAACATGGTTGAGCTTTTTGCGCATACAGATAGGGAAATTGTTAGATTGCAATTAGTTTTACAGGACAGGTTGCAAACCACAGTGGTCTATAGACCGAACTACAATATTATATTACAGAGTTTGATTCACATTAGAATTTCTTTAGAGGGTTTCAATGCTTATTCAGCAGCAATTCTTACCCAAATGTGGGAGAGTATGTTTGGTGACGTTTCTTTGAGCACTATCCAACTTAATGTGGCGAAATAAATTATTAAAAGAGATCATTTTCCATAGTATTCACCTAGATCTAGTGTTAGGGGATATCAAGTGACCAAGTGCATGTGCCCTCGTTTAGAACCATTGTTATACCCCAGATTTATTACTGCACATAGTCATTATCCTAATAATGACCAAATTCCATTATATTTTGCATAACAATCATACGATGAGGTTCACTTAAGCCTCAAGGTCAACTAATTAGATTTACCTCCACATTTAAGCTAGGGGTGTGGCAAGGTATGTGACAGGGATGCATACTATCATGCAAATTGTGTCGTGCAAATAGAGAGCCTCTTGCTTATAGGAGATTGTTGGTGAGAGGATGTCTACGATCTCTCCATCCCTCAGTGATATTGGTGACCATGTGGTTATTTCTTCCCAAAGGGAAGCAATTGATGGTATTTCTGAGATTACTGTGCAAACTTAGATGATATCTTTAGATCGAGTGCGACAGTACTTGATGAGGTATCCACACATGTCATCTACATCAGGTGGACCATTATCTCACTCAGATCCCTATCATTTTGCTACCATTCTATTTCTACAGGATCTTAATCATATTACAAACGATGGTCAAATTCATAGGTCAACATGTTTTTTCTAAGGACCTAATGAGGGCATATTAAGTGTGTTATCCTCGAATTCAACTACACTCAATTCATGGGATAACCCCTACGAAACTTGTCTGTTTTGTAGCACACGCACTCTAAGCATGCCAAATGAGGTGAATCACATTTGCCCCCATGCGTGGTCCCCTAGCCTCGGAATGTCATTCTGAGTGTTAACCTTTTTCGGTTCATCAAAATTTGTAAAATAAAACCAAGTTGTAAAATTTCACTTTCAAAAGTTAGGAAATTTTCCACTCATGTAGGAGCGTTAAATTTCAGCACCCTTGCATCCTAATACAAAACTAAAAGATGCAAGGTTGGAAAAAATCACCAACCTTGCATATCATTCATTAAGTTGCATCGGCGGCAAAATTCACTGACCTTGCAACTCCTAGTTTACACGAGTTGCCATAAAGGTAGTGTTTTAATGGTGATTTGGGGGTTTTAAAGTTAGTTTTGTTTTCATTTTTATTATTATTCTTCTCCCTTGTCCTCCTAATTCCTCTACGCGTCCGAAGAGCTCCTGAGATTGCTAGTGTGTGGCCTTTGAGCAGATTTGACAAGTGTTAAGCTAGGGTTTTTGCCGATTTTCACCATTGTTGCCAGGAATGTTCTTTCCTTCCTTTTCTTTTCTTTTTTTATTTACGTTGTTAATGTTTAGGGTTTTCATTATTATCTATTTCTTTAAATTTTGTTTCGATCTATTTGCATTTTTAGGGTTTTTAAGAACTAGGTTTTTGTTCAAATCTATATTTTGTTCTCACTGTAAAATGACTAAACCCTAGTGTAAATACCCTAGGCCCTCGTTTCATTGTTCCTTATCTGTTGTGTGTTAAACCCAGGGGTTTTTGAGTGTTGAAACTAGTCTTCCTTTCATGAGTCAATCGGGGGTTTTCACTGATTGGTCGTCCTTGAATCAACCAGTCGATCGGCGGTTGTCACCGCCGATTTGTTAATCTAAGTGTCAATTTTTCATGGGACGGTGGCATTTTTCATCGGCTAAATATTTGAATCTCACCGCTGATATGTTAGTCATCCTATCTGTGTAGGGTCGGTGAAATTCATTGACCTTACACCCAATGTCTTATGTAAGGCTTTGACATAAGATTGGTGAAATTCATCAACCTTACACTTTACATGAGTGACTAAGAATAAAATGTGGTCGGGGTTTTTCCCTGGTTCCACATAAACTTAATTCATTTTCCTATTTGCAAGATCAGTGAATTTCACTGACCTTGCAAGCACTTTAAATGTCTCCATTTGCAAGATCGGTAAATTTTGCCGACCTTGCAAACACTTGCAATGTTAGCAAAATTTGCTAACTTTGCAAACCTTTTTACACCTTAATCATGCAAAGGTGCTAAAATTCAGCACAATTACACAATACACCTTTCACCTGCAGATGCGCTAAAAATCAGCACCATTACACCCACTTTATAAAATTTCGCTAACATTGGGAAATTTTTCACATTTTTCCCAATTGCCCGCTTTCGCTCCATTTTTCACCCTTATCTTGTCTGAGCTCTCCAAGATCATGCAATTGCTCAGAATTTCCTTGCTATTGCAATTCCCAACCATGCAAGTTTTTCTAACACTGCAAAACCCTGAACTTTGTATTGCAGTTTCTTGCGCACGCATTTCAAGATTTTCACATCCGCATTCCAACAAGGATACAATCACTTGTCAGTTGTTATTTAGATGTCAGATTCTTCTCTCAACAAAGCTAAAGCAATGAAGTACAAGTATCAGGGAGTTTTTCTGGTGACCTCAACCATTGATGAGATAAAGAATACTAAGATTGGGCATGTTGATATGTCCGAATTTGTGGAAAGGACCCAACAACAACCACTGAGTAATGGCTTGAAGTGTATAGTTGAGAGCAACATTCACATGGTAGCTACATTTCTTGTGGCTACACATAATCCTGATTTTGTCCTGCAAGTTGCAGCTCATTACAATAGGGATGATCGAAGTGTCAGGGACTCTAACAGAAATGTGGTTATGAGGCTAGATGTAGAATTTCTTGATAAAGCTTTCTTGTGTCCTCATATTGAAACATATGCAGATATCACTTTTGACTATGCACAAGAAGAATATGAGAAAGATCCAGATACTGCTAAAAAGGTGATTAACAATAGGTGGTTAAAGAAACCAAGGCCAAATATTTCTAGATGGCCTAAGAACTTTCCATGCAGTGACTTCATTGAAGAAGTAAGTGATTTGATCACTCTTCTCAATAGGGTGAGAGGTTTACCTACTTCATCCATGTTTCATGAATGGATGTATTTATACATCAAAATCATAATGAGGAAGAAACAACAAATCTTTTGGGGACTACATATTAGTGATGCACTTCATGATCAACTGACAAAGGTACATAATTCACTAAAGCTCTACATGACATCATATCTTGCATATGTTGCTGCTGTAATGAGGAATTTTCCTGGGTTAACATCAGAAGGAGATAGGAGGTTATTTCCAGTATACAAATACTATCCTCAGATAACTCTTGATGGAGGAATTCATCATTTTAGAAGAGTTAATGATGCTTTCTTTGCTCCTTTCTTGTGCATGTTTGATCTTGAATTGGATAAGAAAAGGGTTTCTGATGAAGCATGGTCTGTGGTGAACAAATATGGTTGTTTATATCTATAGTTTCTCACATTCACCTATTTGAGAGTTAGTTGTTTCATGGGATATCCATACATGCTCCCAAGGTACCCTAGTGGCAAGATTGTATTAATGGAGCTATGTAGATAGATAATAGTAGTTCATATCAAACAAATGGAATCACGCAAGACAGGTTTCAAGTTTCCCCTCACAATTGGCTAGTATACTATATCTAGACATCCCCAAAAGCTACGGCTATAGAATCTGAGATGCAATGGGTCACCATCAAGACCTACAAGAGAAGACCTAATTTTGATTACCGGGGAGTGAAAGATAAAATCAAGACAACCCTAACCCATGAGCACAGAATTGAAGATGTGTGGGCAAATTGTAGGACCGATGAGGAGATAAGAAAGTTGGATTACTGTTGGTTGACCTTGAAGCAGACTAAAGAACTTGATTTAGCAAATATTCCTGAAGGCATGGAAGATGATGGTGACATCCTAGATCCTGCTTATGTGAGTAACAATGTTGCAGACTCTCCTCTAACGGCAATCCAGTGGTCAAAGAAAGAGATAACTTCCATCACAGAAAGGTTGAACCAATCCTAGCTAATACAAATGTATGGTTAGAGGAAAAGGGGATTCATTTGAAACACTTTGTGATTGGATCAAAAGAGGAGTCTCAAGATCCTACAGTTAAGAAATATGAGATAAGAACAAAGAACAAGAGTGATGTGCCTAGTTCTAGTAAGACCGGTCGCCTTATGAGAACCTTTTAGAGGAACCACTAGTTTCTTCTTCTACTGTCATTCCTACTATCATAGTTATTTATGTTGACACCATTCATGTTTCTTCCACTGGGTCAATTCAATCCATTCATTCATCCCCGTCCTCTAGGTCAATTTTTGACAGTCCTAAACATGGTTTGGAAACTATTTTTGGTTCTTCCCTATCTTTGCCAAGTTTGTCATCACCTTCTTTTTGACATACATTCTCAATCAGACTTAGAGCAACTTATGACTGAGTCTTTGCAAGTTTCAAGTGTGAATATTACTGGTGTTGTTTTGACTAATACTTCACCCATTGTGACAACAACTTTTGTGAGTGCAACCCCTTCTACTCAAACCATGACTGCTAGTCCAGAAAGAAGTTCATGTACACTTCCCCCTTGGCTTTCATCTCAGACACCTAGGAAGAAGCAAGTTGTCTCTCCAGGTGACTTTGATTTTGAGCAGTTGACACCTATGAAGGTAAAAACTAAGAAAAAGCCAAAGACTCTTTCCAGGTTGTTTTAGAAAGAAGGTTATAGGTCTACAGAAGTAGCTCAGCCTCCCCCTAATAAAACTATAGAAGAAGTGGATATCTCTGATTATTCCATCACAAGAGTTGAGTTAGGGAAGATAACTCACGAAAGTTCTAAGGCAGATGCTCAATCTACATTGAATTCTCTCATTGTAAAATTTGATGAAGTGAAAAAGGTGAAAGGTCAATATAAAGCCAAAGTAGAACAGTTAACTTTAGTGCTCCAAAAGATTACTCTGTCTTCTGAGTCAACTGAGCCTGTGGCCTTAACCATTGAGGATCCAGTTATTCAAAAGATTGAAAAAGTTCATACAAGGGGTAGGGTAGTCGGTGAGTTCCTAGATCGAATGATTGCACAAGGATCACAACTATTAAGAACCTCTGTGGAGAGAATAAAAAAGATGGAAGATATAAGATTAGAGTTAGACAAAACTGTTGATTCTTTTTCTCAGAAACAACAAGACTTAGAAAATAGTTTGCAATCTTGGATTAAGATGAAGAAGCTTAGGTTGAGTGCATTGGTGGAAATTGGGATCATTCACAATAGATAAATGTTTGTAGAGGTTAAAGAAACCATGATACACAAAGTGAGTGTTATCAAGGAATTGATCGAAGACTTGCAAAGTGCTCAAGAAGTCAGTGAAGACAATGATTTGTATCTTGTCAACAAGATTGAAGAATTTCCTTGCAAGTTACTTGATGACAACCAAAAGTTTCTTTCCTCGTATGCAATGATCCAGGAATTCAACAACATGATCCAAAAGGAGTTTGAAGATCAAGCCTTTTCATTGGTTTCGATGGACAAGTTGTTGGATATTTAGTTAACCTTGGACAACCTCAAAGTGTTTTTAGGAAGGCACGAGAAAGCTTGTAACACTGTTAAGGATTCAATCACAAGAGCCCTTGCTATCTCCAAACATACTTCAGAACCGGATAATGATGAAGTGCAAGCAATTATGAAGAAGTATAAAGATTTTATGGAGAAGGATGGTGGAGAAAGATAAATGTGCCTTGGTTTTAATTTTTAGTATTTTTATGATTTATGTAATTGGTTCCCGACATTTTTACATGTCATTTTAAAAAATGTAATTACATGTAAAAACAAAGAAGTCCTAAATCAATGTGGACTCTTTTGTTGAATAAGTCAAATTTAGGTTTACTTTTCCTAGATTAGCTCTCAACTCTCCTCTATATATATGAGGGAGTTCTTTTGTATTAGATACCCTTTAATCTTTTGAAGAGAAGCACTGCCCATTTTGAGAAGCATAGTTGAATCTTTGTGTTGAATGTGCATATCAAGAATTTATCAATAAAAGAAGTAGATTGTCTCCAACCTTTGTTTTGGAGTACGTTTGTTGTATGAAAGAGTGCTCTTATGTCTCTCTTGTCATATTATCTTGAAGTCGGTTTATGAGTAACGTATTATTTCATTATTGAAGGGAGATCAGATTTGATATTGATAAACTTTGTGTTATCATATTGCATTTGGAGCTATATGTATTATGTATGAATTTGGTTGAGAACTTGTAGACTTTGTGCCACAATTGTTAGCTATATTCTTGTGAATTTGTAGTGTTGTTTGTTGATAGACTTTGAGATACAACTTGCTGCACTTGTTACTTTTGGAATCATATTTAGGGAATAACTTGGAGTCTTTTAGCTAGAAGTTATTGTCGTTGTTTGTGTAATCTTACTATGATATGCGTTGAGAGACTTTGGACTACAACACATGTCATTTTGTCATCTTTGGAACTATCATGGAAAGTGGTAGAAGACTTTGGGCTTTTGTTGATTTTCCATTTGTTATCATTTGCTGGTATTATTCTTGTTATTCCTGTGTCTAACAAAATTGGGTATCGGTTATTATTGCTCCAACTAGTGTTATTTAGTTTATTACTTGTTGTAAACATCAAGGTTATTGTTGTAATTTGTTTCCCTTATTCTAAAAGAAGATAATATGCTAATGGAGACGCCCCTATGTATAGTTGTAGTCTACATAATCATAGTTTAATTACTAGTTGATTTAGTTAGCAATAAGAAGGGGTGGTGCAGGAGCACCTTGGAAAATTAATGTTGCCCTAGACAAATCCTTGAGTTTGATTAAATTTGTAATGCTTCAACAATGTAATGAGGTTAATCAGGTCACTAGGTCTTTAGAAATGTTCAAGTTTTGTCTTCATTTGCAAAATGGGAAAGTTATCTTTCAAAAAAATGTAAAATGAGGGAAGGTGAAGAGTCATTTGGCTCTTGGTTCGCTCTAAGTCAGTTAGAAACTGAAAGTTCTTGATGTATTGCCTTTAAAAGGCCTTGTAACCTTTAGTAATTCGTGGGTGATTGTAGGATTGAAGATTAAATCAATAAAGGCACTGTTTTGTGTGTATTTCCTCAGAAATTTACTATTTTCTGTAGGTGTACGGCCCGTTACGGGCAGGAGGACATTTCTTTTTGATTTCAAATGAAAGTATAAACAATCACCCTCCATTTCCATTTTGTTGCATGTGAATTGATGTTGTATTGAGTTAGATATTGTGGATTTTGTCAAAACTGTCAAAAACCCTGATTAGGGTAAACAGTGGCATGCAAATCTATGTTTCTCTCATTTTTATCCATGGACAATGACTAATCTTTGGTGTAAATGATCATTGCAATGTCTACTTCCACATTTATAAGGTTTTGAACAAATATCTAAGATCGAAGAAGGGAACATCCAAGTTTTATGACTGCATCTGTGTCCAAGTCCAGAAAAGCAAAGTTTTAAGAACAGTTAAGAGGTATAGACCTAGGGTTTGGTAAAATATTAATGAAGATAGAACTTTGATGCTTGAATGAGCACTAGTAGACCTTGTTACACATGTTCCAAAGGTTGGCTGAGTGAGGTTAAGGTTGGAGGCTTCAAAATCAATAAGCCTTGTGCAACGACAGGCCTAATTAGGACTGTTCTCAGTCTAAAATAACTAATTTTGAGGCTTTCGTTCCAAAATACCTCCACCCCAATTTAACACATGTTCTTCATAAGCATAAAGGGTATCCAAATATGTAATCATAGTCTGGACATGGGGTTTGGAATGTAAGAAAATCACTGACAGACCCTAAAACAGGGCTACTAGGAGTTTAAGCAGTCAGTGAAGGAATGGTTGCTTGTATGGTGGGACAGACCTTGGTGATTGTTTGTTTTGATTGAGTTAAGGTTCCTAGAGGTTAAGAAAGATAACTAAGATCTGGTTTGGGTCAGAGTAAATAGAAAATCCAAATATGCTTGAGTAGAAGCCATTGCATGGTGAAGTTCTCTTGTGAACTTGTAGTATTAAATGGATTGAAACCCATTATTGAGCAATATGCCTATAAGGAGTTAGTTGATCCATTTTCCTCTGCATCAAGGGGGCCTCCCCCCATAGTTTTTGGCAACTCTACTGGGGACCAAACACGCAACCAAGAGCCTCTTGCCTTTGGTTGAAGTATACCGGCCTTATTGTTTATAATAGTTTTGTTATTTCTGATTTATTGTTTGATAAGATTGCACTGTGGCAGAGCCAAGGTACACACGAAGCAAAAGAGCGCAAGGATTTGTAGATCCTATTTTTGAGTTGATGCAATAGCATAACTTCAACATTTTGCCTGCCCGTACGAGATCTCCTCTTCAGCGTACACAAAATTTTCCTCCCACCAATGCAAGATCTCCTATACCGAGTGAAGCTTCCAATGCTCATAGAGTTCTATCTATCACACCAGTTTAGAGGTTTGTTATTCCTCTGTTCAATCAAAGAAGAATAGCTGTTGTAGGTCCATGGGGTAATGCCTTTGGGCCACTGAATTTGGCTCAGCCACTACATGAATTACCTCAGAATTCCCATAAGAACTTTCCCAAGTTTTACGGTGACAATAAGCAACATCATGATGAACACATTACAACTTTCTATATTGCATGTGGTGTTATCAGAGTGGAACATGAAGATGTATTTGTGAGGTTATTTGTTGAAACACTTCAAGGAGTGGCTGACGATTGGTTCTATCACCTTCCAGCAAGAACCATTACTGGTTGGAATGTACTTCGAACCAAATTTGAAGCAAGGTTCAAACCAGCTGAAGATGCACATGCCTTATTGGCTCAGCTTACCCATATGAAGAAAGAGCCGTAGGAACCCATGCGTGAGTTCATAGCTAAATTCAACAAGATGATAAATAGAATTCCATCTACTGCTCAACCAACATTTGAAAACTAGAAGTGTTTCTTTATTAACACTCAATTGCCAGAGGTAATCTTTCTCCTATGAAGGGCTAATCCAGCTGACTTGGCAGCTGCCCAAAGTCTAGCTACTGAGATTGAAGATGATCTAATCCTTGCTCGAAAAATAAGGAAAGATACAAACAAATCTAAAGGGAAGACTTCTTCAAATGCACCTTCTACAAGTACCATGGATCCCATGATACAAAATCTAGCCAACAATTTGTTGGCTCTCAAAAAGCAGATGTCCCAAAGTTTTTCCATTCCCTCCTATAAGGACATTCCAAGGAGGATGTTCCCAAATGATCCTAATTATCAAGGTAATGCTGCAAGGAATCAAAGCCAAAACATGCTTCCTCCACCACAGGAAAGACTTGCTTTGGAAGCACCACCTGTGAATGTAGTAGTTGGTTATTATGAATCAGAGTAAGACAATCTACCCCAATCAGAACATGAGCAGGAAGATGATGCTAACTTCTTCACGGAGGGTGAAGAGGAAGTAGCTAGCGACTCTAACATCAGGTTCCTAAAATTTGAAGATGAAATAGAACAAGAAGAGGCCTATGGTGAATCATATGTTATTTTTTACCCGATCTCAAAATCAATTTAATCATCAACAAGCAGCTGATAAAGGGAAGTTAAAAGAAGATCCTCAACCTGTAGTTACCATTGCTAAGAGGGGCACTCCTTTACCTTTTCAATTGAAGGATGTGACAGGTAACAAGCAAGTACATCAGATCCTTGTGCTTCATCTTCTGTACCTAGGACCAGTACCTTAAATGTCAAACCTCAAAATGAGAATATTTTGTCTTCTATAGCTAGCCCCTATCAATCTTTTGATATCATAGACCATGCCAAAAGGACAAAAATTCAAATGTCAGAGGTCGAATACCTACAAGCTAATCACGATCAATTTGATAGGTTAACTAAATTTGTCAAAAGTAAAGTCGCCCCTAATGGCCAAGATTTTTCCAAGGTTGCCCCTGTTGCTCCTAAAGCAAGACCTACTTAGAGCAACCTAGTTTCTTCTCCTTCGTCCACTAGAAGGAAAATAGAACCATTTTATATCTCCTTGCTTATTAGCTGTCATAAACTCAGTAATTGCATCATAGATTCAGGTGCTTCTGATAATGTCATGCCTGCCAAAGTAGCCAATGCTTTGGGTTTGACATTAACATTAACTTTTGGTCATTGTTTTTCCATGGAGACAAAGCAAGTGCCTCTAATAGGGAAGATCAAAGATGCACAGTTTGCATTCGTAGCATTCCCAAAAAAGAGGATCAAAATGACAATCTTGGTAACTAATGTCCCAACCTCATATGGGATATTACTGGGATAGAATTTCTGTAGGGATGTTGGTGGGGAGATAAATCTGGATTGGTCAGAAGCTAGAATACTTGTCAAGGGTATTATGCAAAAGCTCCTTCCAGAAAGAGAGTCCAAATACACCGTGACAAAATTTGAAGATCCAAAAGCTCAAATTTTGTTTGAGTCCTTTGGAATGGGCATGTACTTTCTGAAATTGATGAAGTTCATGAGTCTTCTGATGAAGATTCAAATGAGGATCTCATAATAGAAGATTCTTCTTCTTCAACCGAAGAAAATCTAGATTTTGAAACTACAAAGATGGAAAGTTTAGACGATGTTTAGACTTTAGAATTCCATGGAAGTTGTTCCTCCACTAGATCTAGAGTGGGGCTAGTCCTCATATCCCCCAAAGGAGAAATTTTCCCTTTTTTTTTCAAACTGCAGTTCGACAATACCAACAACACCGCTGAGTATGAGGCTTTGTTGTTAGGCATGGATGTTGCAAAACACAAGGGAATAAAAAAACTTCGTGCACAGGGTGGTGTTGATTTGGTTGTTTTCCAAGTGAGAAACCTTTACCAGTCAATGAATGAAAGACTAAGGCATTACCACAATCGAGTCTGGGATTTCATAGAAGATTTTGACGCTTTCAACATTGTTGTTGTTCCAAGGGAATACAATGATAGAGTAGATTCTTTAGCTGTGTCGGCTACTCTTATGATCCCACATAAGGATTTCAAGGGTAGTAAATATACCATTGAGTTGGTCTTTCGACCAAGTGTTCCAGACAATTCTACCTACTAGCAAATCTTTAACAGTGATGATCAAATCATCTCATTCTTAGAGAAGTCAGAAAATTTCAGCGATTTGTATTTCGAAGGAAGTGACTCTCCTTCCTGAGAATCTATTTCTGAAACAAACCCAGAGACTAGCGAAGAAACATTATAGCTGAAGGGGAATAAGATTCCTAAAGGGTTGGTTTCTCTTGAGAAGTTTTTTGATAAGCACAACTGTTACATCAAACGTCAACAACAATCCAGTTCAGAGTCATCAACTGAGGTTGAGAAAGTCAATCTGGACAAAATGATCCCAAATTAGTCAATATTGAGAAATGTTGAACGGTGGAAGAAAGGAACAAATTTGTAACACTCTTATGTCAATACATTGATGTGCTGGCCTACTCATATGATGACTTGAAATCTTTTCATTCGAAAGAAGTCCAACACAAAACCCCCCTCAAGTCGAGATCTCTACCACACAAACAAAAGCAGAGACGGTATAATCCAAAAATCTCAGGTACTATTCTCACTGAGATTTAGAAGATGCTCAATGCCAAAATAATTTTCCCTATCCATCATCCTACGTGGATAGCCAATATTGTGCCAGTGAGAAAGAAGAATGGGGAAATTCACATTTTTGTGGATTCCTAAAATTTGAACCAGTCATCTTTAAAAGATAATTACCCACTACTGGTGATGGATCAAGTCCTTCAAACAGTGATGGGTTTAGAAATGTTTTCTATGCTAGATGGCTTCTCAAGATACAATTAGGTGGAGGTTAGTGAAGAAGACCATCACAAAACTACTTTCACTACTCCATGGAGTACTTTTGCATATCACAGAATTCATTTTGGACTGATCAATGTTGGCACTACCTTCCAAAGAGCAATGGACCTAGCCTTCCATGATGAAATGGGAAGTTCATTGTTGTATACCTTGATGATCTAACTATCTTTTCTAAGAATCTTTTAGATCATGCTTATCACTTACGGCAAGTTCTGGAAAGATGCCGCTAGCATGGTATTTCCCTCAATCCCAATAAATCTATTTTTGGGGTGACAGAAGGTAAGCTTCTTAGACACATTGTGTTTAAAAAAGGTACCAAGATTGATCCTGAGTGGGTCAAATCTATCCAGGGTCTTACTTTTCCCTCAAGTAAGACAACAATACACTCTTTCTTTGGGAAGGTGAATTTTCTATGGAGGTTTGTTCTAGAGTTTGCAAAGAAGACTCATCATATTGTTGATATGATGAAGGGGAAGTCTACTTTCTGATGGAGTGCATAAGGTAAAGAAGCTTTTAATGATATCAAGGAAGCAATTGCACATGCTTTGGTTTTGGTTTGTCTGGATTATACTAAGGATTTCATTATGTATAGCTATGCTTCTGAGCACACTTTGTGAGCAATGTTGGTACAAGAAAACAAGGAAGGCATCGAATCTCCAATTGCATTTATGAGTTGTACTTTGAAGGCTCATGAACTCAAGTATTCAACAATGGAGAAACGTGCCTATGCTATGGTCAAGGCAGTCAAACATTTTAGGTATTACATTTTGAACTCCCACACCACCACATTAGTACCTAATTCAGCAGTTAAGTCTATCTTAACTCAACAAGAGTTTGGGAGTAAGAGAGGCAACTAGATTGCCAAGATCTAGGAGTATGATCTGGATATCAAGCCCACCAAGTTGGTTCATGGGAAAGGCTTGTGTCAGCTAATTGTTGATAATGTACTGAAAGAAATAGGAGATGAGGAAGAAGCAAATGATGAGGTATTTCCCACAGTTCTATTCGTCAGTACAACAGACGAATGGTACTCAAATATTGCACACTTCCTCACCTATGGGGAATGTCTTGAACACTTGTCCTACAAAGAGAAGAGGATGATCAAACTCAAAGCTACCAACTTTGTCCTATGGGATAATGGTTTGTATAAAAGGAGTATTGATGGAATTTTTCTACGCTGTGTTGATAAGGCACAACAAGGTAAACTATTTGAGTCTTTTCACAGTTTAGCATGTGGTGGATATTTCTCAGCACTAGTGATGACTCACAAAATCTTGCGAGCTAGGTATTACTGGCCCACACTTTTCCAAGATGCATACAACTGGGTGCGTAAGTGTGAGTTGTGTCAACAGTTTGTGGGTAAACCCAAGTTGGCAGCATTACCCCTCAAGCCGGTATTAATTGAGGAACCTTTTCAGCAGTGGGATATTGACTTCATTGGTGCAGTGAATCCACAGTAAAGTGCAGGGCACAATTATGTTCTCACGGCAACTAATTACTTCACCAAGTGGGTGGAATCCATCCCAGTGAAGCATGCCACTTCCAAAGTGATTTGCAATTTTCTCAAGGAGAATATCATTTCAAGGTTTGGAGTGCCAAATAAGCTAGTAGCAGATAATGCTACTTGTTTCTCTTCCCATGAGATAACTAGTTTCTATTTTGAGTATGGTATCATTCTCTCTCATTCATCTGATTATTACCCTCAAGGGAATGGTCAGGCTGAGTCAAGAAATAATAATCTGGTTACCATCATTAATAAATTGGTTGATGAGAATCAAAGGACCTGACACAAGGCATTATTTGATGCATTATGGGCAGATCGTATTACACTCAAAAGAACAATTGGCATGTCACCATTTTAGCTTTTGTATGGTCTAAATGCCGAAATACCAATCACATTGGAGTTCCCTGCTTTGAAGTTGGCTAAGGCCATAGAAGATGGAACTTTTGATAGTTCTATTGAAAAATGCGTAATGTTTATTTCTGAACTTGAGGAACAACGCATAAAGGTGGTGGATTGCATTGCAGAACATCAAAGTCAAGTAAAGAAACTATTTGACAAGAAGGTGAAATCTTGAAGTTTCCAAGTTGGTGATCAAGTCCTATTGTGGGACAAAAGAAGCTTGAGCTTAAAGGAATGCATGGGAAGTTTGATTCCTTGTGGAGAGGCCCTTTTGTTATTTGTTAGCTATGTGGTGAAAATAGATTTTTTCTAGGAATATCAAGATGGAACACCTTTTCTCCTGCCTCACAGCAGACAACATCTGAAGCGTTTCTCAAAGTGAAGCGACATATAAGTTTGTAAATACTTGTATAGATTTGTATCTTTTCATTTTTAAAGCATTTTTTGTGTCTTTTTGTTGTGTCACCTGACTCTATGCCCCAATGGATGGATAAAGGCACTTAGAGTTCTAAGATTCTTTTCCCTTTGATCATTTCAAAGGATGATCGAAGAAAGCTCCCCAGGTAGAGCCAATTGTTATCCTCGAATTCAGCTATGCTCAATTCGTGGGATAACCCCTACGAAACTTGTCCATTTTGTAGCCCACGAACTCTAAGCATGCTAAATGAGGTGAATCACATTTGCCCTCATGCGTGGTCCCCTAGCCTCAGAATGTCATTATGAGCATTAACCTTTTTTAGTTCATCAAAATTTGCAAAATAAAACCAACTTGTAAAATTTCACTTTCAAAAGTTAGGAAAATTTCCACTCATGCAGGAGTGTTGAATTTCAGCGCCCTGGCATCTTAATACAAAACTAAAAGATGCAAAGTTAGAAAAATTCACCAACCTTGCATATCATTCATTAAGTTACATCGGCGACAAAATTCACCGACCTTGCAGCTCTTAGGTTACACGAGTTGTCATAAATGCAGTGTTTTAATGGCGATTTGGGGGTTTTTAAGTTGGTTTTGTTTTCATTTTTATTATTATTCCTCTCTCTTGTCCTCCTAATTCCTCTGTGTGTCCAGAGAGCTCTTGAGTTTGCTAGTGCGTGACCTTTGAGCAAATTTGACAAATGTTAAGCTAGGGTTTTCACCAATTTTCACCATTTTTGCTAGACATGTTCTTTCCATCCTTTTCTTTTCTTCATTTATTTATGTTTTTAATGTCTAGGGTTTTTGTTATTATCTATTTCTCTTTAATTTTTGTTTCAATCTATTTGCATTTTTAGGGTTTTTAAGAACTAGGTTTTTGTTCAAATCTATGTTTTGTTCCCACTGTAAAATGACTAAACCCTAGTGTAAATACCCTAGGCCCCTATTTTATTGTTCCTTGTTTGTTATGTGTTAAACCCAGGGGTTTTTGAGTGTTGAAACTAGTCTTCCTTTCGTGAGTCAATCGGTGGTTTTCACCGATTGGTCATCCTTGAATCGACCAGTCGATTAGCAGTTGTCACCGCCGATTCGTTAATCTAAGTGTTGATTTTTCATGCGACGATAGCATTTTTTTTTGTCTGAATATATAAATCTCACGCCAATATGTTAGTCATCATACCTGTGTAGGGTCGGTTAAATTCACAAACCTTACACCCAATGTCTTATGTAAGGCTTTGACATTTCTTGGAAGTTTTACCTCCCATGTAAGATCGATGAAATTCACCGACATTACACTTTACATGAGTGACTAAGAATAAAACATGGTCAAGGATTTTCCCCAGTTCCAATTAAACTTAAGTTTGTAACATCCAGTTTTTATAGACATAGTAAAATTGATTCATTTACCATTAAGTAATTTTTAACAAGGTAAAACAAAATGAGATAGAGAAAACTTTTCTTTTATTCATCATATAATCAAGTAATTCCAATTACAAGATTTCTCATACAAATACAATAAACTATATTATTCATCATAAATACAATTGTTTACAAAAGTAAATCAATTACAATATAGAAACTTTGGAATATTTACTACCTCTGAATATCCGACATCTTTATCACAAGTCCTGGCATGTTTCCTGCTTGGAGAGAGAGCATCTTTCTAGTGATTTACCTCCATCCATAGACCGGCGGTCTCCCACACATCTTCCACATAGGAAGTGGCCCTACCCTTCACGAGGGATATAGACCATAGGTGACCAATGGTTATTTGCCTTTTCTAAGTACATAGTGTTGTATTCTACTCAACTCTATCAATCATACAACCCTAGATACCCTCTAGCTAAGTATGATTTCCGATATGTTGAGCAATCTGAATACAGTGAACTGACAATGCATGCAAAAAAAATGCATTACTTTGGCCAAAGTTTTTACTATAAATAACATTTATATGAATGTAGTCGTTGTGTTCACCCACCCTTACTCAACTTGGATAATGTCATATTCATGCAGTTTATTCACTCAGACTATCTATACATAATTGGTTTAATCATCATGACTTGATAATAGTCTACATAGACATAGTTAAGTCTAAATAATATTAACCCTCATTTGGCCCAAATCAACTCTAAGTATTTAAACAACCATTGAGTACTTATAATATTTCTACTATATCATTCATCATAAAAGATTTAGAAAAGACCTTTGGTTTAACCCAACCATAACTAGGTTTACAATACATATTGCTATGGTATTCTCTTCTACTCAATAAGATTATGAGTCCCTTTTCAATTAAACTATACATGAAGCCAAAGCTCATTGCTACATACTTATACCCTTATATGCTTTATACAAGTTTATTCCATATAGACTTGGTCTATTTCTACAAATTGGTTTACTACTAACCGATCGCCTCATGGTTCTAGTTTAGATAAGAAAAGAACTTTAACTCAATACCCTAATCAACTAACTATCAATAGTTAATCTGTTGATTTAAAGGATATCTCATAGTCACCATTGTTCTCCATGATTCTAGTTTCTTGGATAAAATACCATTTAGACAAAACACAAAAAAGAAAACATGATTGGGTTCAATTCTGTCGACTTCTCTAAAACTCTATTCTGTATTCTTCTTGAATGGAGAGTTTTACTAATGAAATCCCTCTACACTAATCTCATAAGAATTCAATACATATTTCTCCTATGATAAGGTTAGTCGACTTATTCCTAAAGATTACTCTTCTCACTGTGCGATTGGTTTTCTAGTTAATAGAAGATTATAATTGTTCCTAAGAACTTTGTTTATACTAAACTAAGCAATAGAAGAGTCTTTCTATCGGTTATAGATAGATGTAAAAATGACTCACTGTGCTTATTTAAAACTAAATACAATGCCTGAGTTAGCATCGGCCCTCAACAGGCTAAACGACGCTTTCGGGTTTTCTAAGACTCCCTCTACCATCAGCTCAGACAAATAGTCACAACGATAGTATAAAAGTTGACACAAATGGATTATATCATATCTTACATTTAACCACTGACAGAATAGATAGATGAATAACGATTACTTAAAACAAATATCCAATACGTTTATCTTTGTCTAATAAAACAACATACATGAATGTCTACCTGACAACGTCAGTTTAAATGAGAATAAAGACCGGTGACAAACTACTGTGTTCGTCCTCAATGACCACACTATTGCTCAACTTAACCAGCTTCCTCTGTGTCCGCCGTGACTCTCTTCTACCTTCTCTCCCCCTCTCTACAAAAACTTAAACACTTACCTGATATCTACCATCGACCAGCCAAGTCGTGGATTTTAAGAGCTTCAAACAAACTCATAAAGAGTCATTTCTAACTGTTCGCTCCCACTCCCAAAACAGTTATCAAAACTCATAACAAAACCAATGGTAAGGACCATCGGTTCGACTTCCACTAAGCTAAAAATGTGTAAACATTTACAAATGTAAATGATGAATACATCATTTAAGGAGATCAACGATAGTGGTGGAGTCATCCATTACTCCTCCTATATGTGGCCGCCAACTTCTCCAAACTTACCAAAGCAAATAGTTGCTCTTAATGAGTATGTTCGACCATCATGCTTTTATCATTTAAAGCATTCCTGAAAAGATGCCTTCAGCTGCTCAACTTAAACCATACTATTATATCATGAGGTATTTCCTCATTCGACTCATTCATTTATATATTATTTGATCAAATCAAATATTATTCATATAAAATTAGCTCTATTTGATTTCATGATTTAATCAATAAGAGAATAATACTTAAAATGAAAGTTACGGATAACGTGATTGAGTTGAGCTAGTCTCCTCATCACGATCCGTCGACAAAACAAGTCATCTTAACTCAATGATAAAGTTTTAACATTAAGAATGGGTTAAAACACTTCAAAAGACTTAGTAATAATATGACCACCTTTTTATGAGAATAACATCGTAATATTTATGTTAAACGTAAATAGTCGTAAATCAACTTGACGACGTCGCTAACGTATTTAACGATCTTAACGACTTAATATGACTTAAAAATGATTATAAAATAATATCAACTACCTGTCAAACAGGTTCTAAAGGTAAACTGACAAACTAAGCTTACCTCAAATGACACATTGGTTCACTTTTCTGTTAAACACTTTTAACTCGGTTTGGCAAATAAACCATTCGTATCCCAAGGTCTATATCTCTCTCCTAGAAATATACTCTCTCTTCTCCAAGAGTCATCTGATAACCTATAATCCTATTTCGCTTGTCATCAAACAATACATGTGAGCAGTGCATCATTGTTCAATTAATTCAACTAATAAACCAAATCTCATAAAACAATTATTAAATTGATATTAACATAATCATTCATATAATTTCAATAAATGGCATTCCATATAATCCATATTTTTCCTTGTCATTAATCTAAATATCATAATGAATTTACTTATGTCCAAGTAAAAAGTAAAAAGTAAAGCAAAGCCAAAATTGGGGATGTGACAAAGTTATTTCCTATTTGCAAGATCGGTGAATTTCGCTGACCTTGCAAGCACTTTAAATGCCTTCATTCACAAGATCAACGAATCTCGCCGACCTTGCAAACACTTGCAAGTTTTTCTCACTTGCAATGTCAGCAAAATTTGCCAACTTTGCAAACCTTTTTGCACCTTAATCATGCAAAGGCACTAAAATTTAGCACAATTACACAATACACCTTTCACCTGCAAATGCACTAAAAATCAGTGCCATTACACCCACTTTATAAAATTTCGCTAACACTGGGAAACTTTTCACATTTTACCCAATTGCCCGCTTTCACTCCATTTTTCGCCCTCATCATGCCTAAGCCTTCCAAGCTAATACAATTGCTCTGAATTTCCTTGCTATTGCAATTCCCAATCATGCAAATTTTTCAATGCTGCAAAACCCTGAACTTTGTATTGCGGTTTCTTGTGCACACATTTCGAGATTTTCACATCCGCATTCCAACAAGGATACAATCACTTGTCAGTTATTCTTCAGATGTCAGATTCTTCTCCCATCAAATCTAAAGCAATGAAGTACAAATATCAGGAAATTTTTCTGGTGACCTTAGTGACCTCAACCATTGATGAGATAAAGGATACTGAGATTGGGCATGTTGATATGTCTGAATTTGTGGAAAGGACCCAACAACAACCACTGAGTAATGGCATGAAGTGTATAGTTAAGAGAAACATTCACATGGTCGCTGCATTTCCTATGGCTGCACATAATCTTGAGTTTGTCCTCCAAGTTGCAGCTCATTACAATAGGGATGACTGAAGTGTCATGGACTCTAATGGAAATGTGGTTATGAGGCTAGATGCAAAATTTCTTGACAAAGATTTCTTGTGTCCTCATATTGAAACATATGCAATTATCACTTTTGACTATGCACAAGAAGATTATGAGAAAGATCCAGATACTGCTAAAAAGGTGATTAACAATAGGTGGTTAAAGAACCCAAGGCCAAATATTTCTAGATGGCCTAAGAACTTTCCACGCAATGACTTCATTGAAGAAGAAAGTGATTTGATCACTCTTCTCAATAGAGTGAGAGATTTACCTACTTCATCTACATTTCATGAGTGGATGTATTTGTACATCAAAATCATAGTGAGGAAGAAACAACAGATCTTTTGGGGACTACATATCAATGATGCACTTCATGATCAACTGACAACTTGGTACATAATTCACTGAAGTTCTACATGACATCATATCTTGTATATGTTGCTGCTGCAATGAGGAATTTTCCTAGGTTAACATCAGAAGGAGATAGGAGGTTAATTCCAGTATACAAATACTATCCTCAGATAACTCTTGATGGAGGAATTCATCATTTTAGAAGAGTTAATGATGCTTTCTTTGCTCCTTTCTTATGCATGTTTGATCCTGAATTGGAAAAGAAAAGGGTTTCTGATGAAGCATGGTCCGTGGTGAACAAATATGGTTGTTTATATCTACAGTTTCCCACATTCACCTATTTGAGAGTTGGTTGTTTCATGGGATATCCATACATGCTCCCAAGGTACCCTAGTGACAAAATTGTATTAATGGAGCTATGTAGACAAATAATAGCAGTTCATCTCAAACAAATGGAATCTCACAAGACAAGTTTCAAGTTTCCCCTCACAATTGGCTGATATTCTATCTCGACATCCCCAAAAGCTAAGGCTATAGAATCTAAGATGCAATGGGTCACCATGAAGACCTACAAGAGAAGACCTAATTTTGATTATTGGGGAGTGAAGGATAAAATCAAGAGAGACCTAACCCATGAGCACATAATTGAAGATGTGTGGGTAGATTGTAGGACCAAGGAGGAGATAATAAAGCTGGATTACTGTCGATTGACCTTGAAGCAGACTGAAGAACTTGATTTAGCAGATATTCTTGAAGGCATGGATTATGATGGTGACATCCTAGATCCTACTTATGTGAGAAACAATGTTGCAGACTCTCCTGTACTAGTAATCCAGTGGTCAAAGAAAGAGGTAACGTCCATCAGAGAAAGGTTTGAACCAATCCTAGCTAATAGAAATGTATGGTTAGAGGAAAAGGGGATTCATTTGAAACACTTTGTGACTGGATTAGAAGAGGAGTCTCAAGATCCTACAGGTAAGAAATCTGAGATAAGAACAAAGAACAAGAGTGATGTTCCTAGTTTTGCTAAGATTGCCAAGCTAAATATCAAGTTTATTACAAAAGGTGGAAAGGCTAAAACAACTATAAAAGGGCCATCTATTGAAGGGCAAGATGAATTTGTTCATAATGAAATGCAAGAAGAGGAGAGACAACATGAGGATCAGAAATGTCGCCTCATGAGAACATTTTAGAGAAACCACCAGTTTCTTCTTCTACTGTCATTCCTACTATCACAGTCATTTATGTTGAACCATTCATGTTCCTTCCACTGGGTCAATTCAATCCATTCATTCATCCTCATCCTCTAGGTCATTTTTTGATAGTCCTAAACATGGTTTGGAGACTATTTTTGGTTCTTCCCCATCTTTGCCAAGTTTTTCATCACCTTCTTTTGACATACATTCTCAATCAAACTTAGAGCAACTTATGACCGAGTCTTTGCAAGTTTCAAGTGTGAATATTCATGGTGTTGTTTTGACTAACACTTCACCCATTGTGACAAAAACTTTTATGAGTGCAACCCCTTCTACTCAAACCATGGCTGCCAGTCTAGAAATAAGTTCATCTACACTTACCCCTTGGCTTTCATCTCAGACACCTAAGAGGAAGAAGCAACTCGTCTCTCCAAATGACTTTGATTTTGAGCATTTGACACCTGCAAAGGCAAAATCTAAGAAAAAGCCAAAGACTCTTTCCAGGTTGTTTGAGAAAGAAGGTTACAAGTATACAGAAGTAGCTCAGCCTCCTCCTGATAAAACTATAGAAGAAGTGGATATCTCTTATTATTCCATCACAAGAGTTGACTTAGGGAAGATAACTCATGAAAGTGCTAAGGCAAATGCTCAATCTACATTGAATTCTCTCGTTGTGAAATTTGATGAAGTGAAAAAGGTGAAAGATCAATATAAAGCCAAAGCAGAAGAGTTAACTTCAGTGCTCCAGAAGATTACTCTATCTTCTGAGTCAGTTGAGCCTGTGGCCATAACCATTGAGGATCCAATTATTCAAAAGGTGGAAAAAGTTCATACAAGGGGCAGGGTAGTCGGTGCATTCCTAGATCGAATGATTGCACAAGGATCACAACTATTAAGAACCTCTATGGAGAGAATGGAAAATATGGAAGACATAAGATCAGAGTTAGACAAAATTGTTAATGCTTTTTCTCAGGAACAACAAGACTTGGAAAATAGTTTGCAAGCTTGGATTAAGATGAAGAAGCTTAAGTTGAGTGTGTTGGTGGAAATTGGGATCATTCCCAATACATAAATGTTTGTATAGGTCAAAGAAACCATGATACATAAAGTGAGTATTATCAAGGAATTGATCAAAGACTTGCAAAGTGCTCGAGAAGTCAGTGAAGACAATGATTTGAATCTTGTCAATAAGATTCAAGAATTTCCTTGTAAGTTACTTGATGACAACCAAAGGTTTCTTTCCTCAGATGCAGTGATCCAGGAATTCAACAACATGATCCAGAAGAAGTTTGAAGATCAAGCCTTTTCACTGGTTTCAATGGACAAGTTGTTGGATATTCAGTTAACCTTAGACAACCTCAAAGTGTTTTTGGGAAGGCACGAAAAAGCTTGTAACACTGTTAAGGATTCAATCACAAGAGCCCTTGCTATCTCCAAACATACTTCAAGACCGGATAATGATGAAGTGCAAGCAATTATGAAGAAGTATGAAGATTATATGGAGAAGGACTGTGGAGAAAGCTAAATGTGCCTTGGTTTTAATTTTTAGTATTTTCATGCTTTATGTAATTAGCTCCTGACATTTTAACATATCATTTTAAAAAATGTAATTATATGTAAAAATATAGAAGTCCTAAATCAATGTGGACTCTTTTGTTGAATAAGTCAAATTTAGGTTTACTTTTCCTATATTAGCTCTCAACTCTCCTTTATATATATGAGGGAGTTCTTTTGTACTAGATACCCTTTAATCTTTTGAAGCGATGAGCTGCCCATTTTGAGAAGCATACTTGAATCTTTGTGTTGAATGTGTATATCAAGAATTTATCAATAAAAGAAGCAGATTGTCTCCAACCTTTGTTTTTGAGTACGTTTGTTGTATGAAAGAGTGTTCTTATGTCTCTCTTGTCATATTATCTTGAAGTTGGTTTATGATTAACATATTATTTCATTATTGAAGGGAGATCAGATTTGCTATTGATAAACTTTGTGTTATCATATTGCATTTGGAGCTATATGTATTGTGTATGAATTTGGTTGAGAACTTGTAGACTTTGTGCCACAATTGTTAGCTATATTCTTGTGAATCTGTAGTGTTGTTTGTTGATAGACTTTGAGCTACAACTTGCTGCAC
Organism: Cunninghamia lanceolata; assembly: GCA_027924645.1. Lineage (NCBI taxonomy): Eukaryota > Viridiplantae > Streptophyta > Pinopsida > Cupressales > Cupressaceae > Cunninghamia > Cunninghamia lanceolata. Next base: position 9,193,167 of record BSBN01000066.1, read on the forward strand.
TTGTTACTTTTGGAATCATATTTAGGGAATAACTTAGAGTCTTTGAGCTAGAAGTTATTACCATTGTTCGTGCAATCTTACTATGATATACGTTGAGAGACTTTGGGCTACAACACATATCATTTTGTTATCTTTGGAACTATCGTGGAAAGTGGTAGAAAACTTTGGGCTTTTGCGGATTTTCCATTTGTTATCATTTGCTGGATCATTCTTGTTATTCCTACATCTAACAGAATTAGGTATCGGTTATTATTGCTCCAACTAGTGTTATTTAGTTTATTACTTGCTATAAACATCAAGGTCATTATTGTAATTTGTTTTCCTTATTCTGAAAGAAGATAATATACTAATGGAGACACGCCTACAGATAGTTGTAGTGTAAATAATCATAGTTTAATTACTAGTTGATTTAGTTAGCAATAAGAAGGGAGCCTCCCCTTTATGAGAGGAGAGATTTAATCTCATTGCACTATGGTTGATATAACCATTTTGTTCTCAGTTAGCTGATAACAAAATATTCACCGAACAGAGTGACATCATCATAGCTAGGCATCCCTTTTTCAAATGTTGGTTCATATGTGGATCGTATCCTTGCAGATTCTAAGAGTCCAACGCCTGACCGATAGTGTTTTGATGCAAGTCCCAGAGTCAGATCCTCTTATGGGTAGGATTCATATACTAGAGAAATGACATCTATTGATCATTATGTTTCTCCTCAGTAGTTTGTGGCATCTAATCTATTCAAGCAACAACTTGTAGGGGGTAAGGGTTTTTGTAGAGTTGATTTCTTTAGGATCTATGCCATCTCACATTCGCTATCCATTAAGCACATCATTGCTATAGTTGTTAGATGAGAGATATTTGATAGAGATAGACACTGTTGTGCAAACTAAAGGGACTTATGTGTTGACATATGCAGATTTGGCTAGAGATGGTATTCCTCTTGGTACAATGACACATGTATATAATTTTAACTTTTTAAAAATTAAATTTATATTGTAAAATTTAAATAATATGCTTGAAGTCCTAGACACAATTAAATTATATTTGAAATTATTTTTTCTTTTTTACATGCATGTGTAGCTCAAGGTAGTACGTGATATTCCTAGTTCAAGCACAGGGCGTGTACACATGTGTGCTTCACTCAATGGTAGTGGACATATGAGATATGTATATGTATTCTAACTTTACAATCAAATTGAAGTTCATATATAAATATATTATGTTTGTATGTATGTATGAAACATGTATATATGATCTAATTTAAAATTGTCTATGTACATTTTTGTAGGGCTCTATTCATCTATCAGAGTAGGATTCTCACTCTAAGGGTCACTCGACTAGGAGCCGAGTTGAGGATCAAACTAGCTAGTTTATATTACACATGACACGTGTTTATTTTATGTTTATATTTGACACATGGATGTTTATACTTGACATTTGACATGGGTATTTATGTTTGAAATATTTGGCATTGACGTTTATATATTTGGTCCATTTATATTACATGATGTTTATATTTGACATGAATGTTGATATATTTGACATATATTTATTTTATGTTAAGATATAAATGACTTAATGACTTAATAAAGTTTTGATATTTGATTGTTGATATTTACAATGGATATTTGATATTTACATGTATTAAGGAATTCTCCCAAAAAGGACAAATTTTCATAAACATTAAAAATGATTACTTGATAAGATAAGCATTTCACACTTACAAATTTACAAACTTTCACATTAAAATCAAATAAATCCTTCTTTAAGTCATAAATTAATAGAAAACTTCTCATTTACTCTTTAAGTTCAATGTAATTTATGAGAACTCAATGTAGTATATCATTTTAATCTCTACAATTTAATAATACAACTTATAAATTATCTATAGTCAACTATAAAACGCTTAATTTTTTGTGCAATGTAACAAATTCAATTGACTCATTTTGACTACTTGATCAAATAAATATTTCACACTTACATTTAGAAGTTCAAAGTAAAATCAAATAAATCCTTTGTTACTAGATAAATTAATAACAAACTTCTCATTTACTCTAAACAATAGATAGTATGACATGGATTTAAATCAGTCAACTATGAAAAGATGTGATAACTTGAATACCAAGACAATTAATTTCATATTATGCCAAAGATGAGATACAAACATCCTATTTGAATATAAATAAACTAGATAGAAGAAGTGTTAAGATTGAGGTGAATGATATTAAATAATAATACTCAAACCCTTTGCACTAATACTATTAAAACAACTTAATACATAAATACAACTACAATACACTATAAATATAATGATGCCAAACTCATGAGCACCAGGAAAATTTACTAGGGTTTCATCACTTATCTCTACAAGAAAAGAGCTTCCCTTAGCTTCAAGAATAGTTATTATGTAATGACAAGGCCAACCACGTGAAGGTGGAAGCTCATGTGGCCTCACCTAAGACCTAAGACACCTAAGACATGCCTAAGACACTTATTCTAGTAGATCTAAGATACCTAAGACACATTCTAGATACCTTATTCTAGTAGACATAAGACACCTAAGACACCTACTCTAAACTTTAGATTCTAGTAGACCTAAGACACCTATTCTATATATCTTAGATCTAGTAGAGGTCTAAGACACTTGAGACCTATTCTAACCCTGAACTTCTAGTAGGTCCTTAAGACACCTAACTTAGACCTAAGATAATATTATGTCATAGTGTAGAGATCATACCTGGAATGAGATAATAACTTAAAATCCTCTACTATGATTACAAAAACATCTCTTGTCGAAATGAAATGTAAAAAAAATTAGAACCTAAACATCATGAATTCCAAATTTTAAGAACCATTTATTAAAATTAGATGAACTATTGAAGTATATATTAAAATTTAAAATTTCTACAAGAAACCTAAACTTCTAGTAGACCTAAGACACTTACTATCTATCTAAGGCAATATTTTGTCATGTAGTGTAGAGATCATACCTAGAATGAAATGATAACTTAATCAGGTCTCTTATATTCAATGTACTTACACCTATATTTCCAACCTCTGCTATGATTGCAAAAACATCTCCTACCACAATTAAATGTAAAAAAAAATTAGAATCTAGACATCATGAATTTAAATTTTAAGAACCATTTATTAAAATTAAATGAACTATTGATGCATACATTAAAATTTAAAAGTTCTACAAGACACTTGAACTTCCAGTAGACCTGAGGCACCTAATATCTACCTAAGGCAATATTTTAAATATCATGTGCTATAGAGATCATACCTAGAATGAAATAATAACTTAATCAAGTCTCTTCTATGCAACACAATTATGCTTTCTATGTTTCCAACCTCTGCTATGATTGTAAAAAGATCTCCTACCATGTATTAAAATTTAAAATTTCTACAAGATACCTAAACTTCTAGTAGACCTAAGGAAATATTTTATCATAGGAGGTCTAGAGATCATACCTAAAATGAAATGAAAGTTGTTGTGCACATTTTTCATACCACATCAATTAGTTCATCTCGCTCTTCAATAACATGTAATATTTTTCTCTTGGTCATCTCTGATCTAGTCTCCACTTACGATGTCCATGTGCATGTGGAACAAGATGAAGAGACATGCTAGTACCAATTACTAGGTGCCTATACTGATACACCATGTTGTGAGGTTGGTAATCAATAAAATGAATCCCAATTTTGAAAGATTTTGACTTGTTTCAAATATGTTCCTTGCACTCCAATTGAACCTGTGGGAAATAATGTTCCATCGCTTGTTTCTAGTTTTATTAACTTTATCCTCTCTTCTATGCAATGTAATAAATAATAACTTACACATTCTATGTTTCTAACCTTTGCTATGACTACAAAAACATCTCCTATCATAATGAAATGTAAAAAAATAGAACATGTCATGAAGTCTAAATTTTAAGAACCAAATTAAAATTAAATGTTATCAACATATTAAAATTAAAAATTTCTACAAGTGTTGATATATATACCCTTTTTAATCAATCCTAAAATGTGGTCATAATCAATTGAAATCAAAGGAATGTCTTCAAAGCTTTCATCTTCATCTTCATCATATGTGTCACTAACAACTAGTGGCACCAAATTCCATTCACTGATATATCCACGTTGTTGGCTCTTGCATTTCACATAATCTCCCAACATGTAGTCATAACAAAATCAAGAGTAATCCCTAGTACACAATGTCCATGTGTGGCTATTTATACTCATGACATAATGCAAAGACCTTGTTTTCTCTACCCTCTTACATCCATGCATTGTTCTTCGATCCACACCTACAAATTTTACATATACATCAAGGACAAATTACAATTATAATTTTATTGAATTTACAAAATTGTAATCACAATCAAATAAAATAAATATTTAAGTAAATATTAAACAAGTTAAACTTTTTTCAAATAATACACCTTTATATCTCCTAGAACACTCTATTTGGACGTGGGTTCCTCCTTGAAGTTGTGTTGACCTCACATATGAAGTGTTTCTTACACCATTCAACAACATTGTGTGCATCATTTATACGATCTCCCTCATAATTCATTTGATGTTTTCTTAGAGCAGGTTTGATGCAAGCTCTTGCACCATCATGTTCATCCTTTCCATGGACACTCTCAAAGAAACTCCAAATGTGAGGTATATTGTCATGTCGATCATATCTACAAAGTGAAAAAAATGGCCTTGATGATTTGAATTGCAATGCATGCCCATCTAACTATACAAAATGTTTCTCAATTTTCATACTCCTTGCCAAATATTCCAAAAACCTCTTAAAGAAATGTTGTACGAAATGTATGTCATGTTCTTTATCCTTGCTAATATAAAAGTGATATTCTTTCTTAATGACTTGTTGTAGATATGTAATCTCAACACCATCCAAATCTAATCATGCATGTCAATAACACACATGCACCATAATGATCACCTACTCCGAATAATAATATTGTGTTTGAATCTCATTTTTATGGGTAAAAGATTAATTCTCTACAAAATTGACTACTGATAAGACTATTCCAGGTAGGAAAGTATCTCTCAACAACTTAAACTTCTTTTCTTGCCACTTAGCAAAAAATACATGTATGTATGGTTGTATCAATTTAGAAATAAAATCCATAAATGTTCCAATAGGTAATTACTCTTCTACATAATATAACCTTGTAGCACCTTTCCCAAATTTTATTTGATACTTTATGTACTTGTACCTCTTGCAATTTACCATCTTCATCATGTCAGTATCTTCATTTCTCAAAGGCAATTTTGCCAAATTTCCACTTATTTCACAATGTTCTTTTATGCATTTCATTGGACCATTTGCATGATCATTAGATTTATTACTTAAGATGGATGCTATGAACTCACTTACCCATTTAGGAGGTACATTTTTAACACCTTCACTTTTTCTTTGATCTTTTGAAACACATGATAGTAAAGATCAAATTCAATATGGTGATGGCAACAAGTTTCAAAAACTTTATTTGGCTTCACATACCATGGCCTTAACATTTGAAATATTGTTTTCCCAATCTGTATATGAGGATTTGCATCACAAAATGTAAGATATATCTCATGTTGTGTCATCTCTAACCAATGTTTTGTATACAGTTCATAATCATTTGGCCCAATCCTATGTTTGAGAACATCTTTACTATTTAATGAAGGACAATTATGATCACGCTAAAAATTTAAGATCCACTTCCTAACACCATCTTCAATCTTGTCAAACCGAGGATCCCTATACATCAATGCCTAATTTCCTTCTACAATATTGTCATGTCTAAAATCTTTCTCCTTTTCACATATCTTGTTATTGTCTTTCTACTTAAGCCAATTTCACTTTAAAGTGGAGAAATTTGATGTCTTCTTGACATTTCTAGACTTACAATAGAGTTCAACATCACTCTTTGTGAAATGCTCTTATCAACTAATCAAGATTTTTTGCCAATGGAACTCAAACCTTTTTGTGACATTTTGAACAATATCCTTTTCTAGGTGTCTTTTCCTCTTTTTTTATGAAATTTACACCCAACAATTATAATGGATCTTTCAACTCATCTGATGCAGAACTAAATTCAGGGGTCTTATTAGACTACCTAATTAAGCAACAAAATATAAACAGTAACTCAAACAACCACGCCACCACAAAATGAATCTATTTATTAGCAACAATAAAATGATTTCAGAAGGTGAGAAGTCGGTCAGAATGCAAGGTGGTTTCAAATGGGAGAGCTTGGTAAATCCTTGGGACTATTGAATCACTTTAGACATAAAGTCCTTGTGAACTTTCCCTTCTATCTTCTCTCATCCCTTGAATCTTCTGTCAAGTTAACTAGAAAAACTCGGGAGGGTAACCTGGTGGTGATAGTTGTTCCCCTGCACTAGGGCTTGATTTTCCACCTGTATCACTTTCACCTGGCCCTCTGCCTTGCAAAGCCTATTAAATCTAGCTTGATTGAAGAAAACAAGGAGGATGATTTGGATGACAATATCCCGCTAAGTGTTAAATATGGTAGCCCTAGTAAAAGTAAAGCCTCTTGCCATGTTAATCTTGACCCTATAAATCCTACCGCCCCCCCTAACCCTCCTACTATCCCTGATCCCTGACCCCACAAGAAGAAATAAACCCCTCTCCCTCGGGCCCATCAAACTAGCTGGGCCCTTGCGATTTCAGATTCGGGGGGTGTTGAAGGGTCCCAAGGGCAAGCTCACAAAGATGTTGTTGAAGGTCTCTATGGGATAAAGAATTGCCCTTCGCCTTCTGGAGGCAAAAATCACAAAGGTCTGCAAGATCATCCCATTTTTGGTAAGGGGGGAAAAGAAAAACAAAAAAGGAGATGAGGGTGTGAAGAATGTGGAACCAGAGGTTGAGAAAGGACAAGAAAAACCCCAGGAGCGGAGAGAGGATGACATAGATGAAGTTAAGGAGATGACTGAGGGTAAGGAGACTACTATGAGGAGACCTAGCATTCATAGGTCAAGTAGGTTGGCTGGGGGGAAACCCCCATGTTAAAAATTGTTGAGTACTCCTTTGTGTTTGACCCTGATCCAGAGAATGAAATTAAGATAAAGGAAGTGAAGACAACCCCTATGCAAGATCAGGAGGGAGCCAGCCATTTTGAAATGATGAACAATTCCTATTATGATATAGAGCAGGAAGATGTGGAGATTCGGGAGACCTCGAAGAAAGAGGTGGAAAGTGCCAGGGACGGTGACTCCAATAATCAGCTCATACATGAGTTAGGGAAGGTAAAGACTCGGTTCTCAGCTATGGAGGCTAAGGTCAAGGTGTTGGCGGTTGTTTGACTAAAAGTCATTCATCGGGTTGCTACTACTTTTACCACTTTGCAGGAAGACAGCCATGCTAATAAGGATGCAAAGACCGAAAACAAGGAGGAACTGCTGAAGTTTTTGAATGATGATTGGAAGGATCTGCTTCATTAGTTTTTACTTATGTTCTTGTTTCTGGTCCTTGTTATATTTTGATACTGTTATGAACTCTTGTTGTTAATCTATTTTTTTCTGTTGTTTGTGGCCTTTGGCATGGTTGGCTACCCTTTGGGTTTTTTTTATAGGGATCTGCACCCTTATTTGCAGCTTATTAATATAAAAAAGAAAATGATTTCAGGAGTACAAAATTTATTACATAGTCTCAATGTTCATCAATATTTGTTTACAAAAACTTCTCCAACATCTCTTCCTCCAAGAGATCAAACCAGGACAAATCTAACTGAACGAACCCCCAATCTGGACTAAGAAATTGTATTTATGGCACTTGGCTAAAAATAGTTCAACCGCCACGAATTGTTATACAACTGAACGAACCACCAAGTAGTTTAACATTTACAAAACTAAACCATTGCCATTAAACCTCCTCGTGTGCATATCACCATCGCCATTATGTATATACATCAGTTTATACATATTCGAGCTCTAGGTAGTTATCGGCAAAATGCCCTTTCCGTGAACCAAGGATCCATGTATTGTCTTTTGTGCCTCTATCGGTGAAAATAAACTTTTCAAAACTGAGATGTTATCAGCAAACTTTTGGTTTTTCAAACCTTAGTTATCAATGCCTATCGATGAATGTTGTGTTTTCTGAACCAATGTCCATTTAGTCGGCAAAAACCAAATTTGTGAAACTCAGACCTTGTTACTTCAATCAGCAAATTTGTCCATTTATGAACCATTTCTTTGAATGCTTTATCGGCAAGAATCTACTTTCCCAAACTAAGACTTGTTAGTATAATCTGTTTAGTCACCATGCCCTTTGTCAACAAAATTTAACCTTTTTGAACTTTAGAATTGGTCAATAGTTTAACTTCAACAATATCGTCAATATCACCAATCAATGAACTAAAACAATGACAAACTCCATTCTTAAAGCCTTTGTCGGCAAATGACTTATTGACAAAACTAAGCTTTCGCAAACCACCAAAGTTACCGATATCACACTTTAGCCGACACTCAATCTTTCTATCCGTGATCTGGCCATTCTGCAAACTTTGGAAACTCATCCTTCAAATCATGCAATCGATTAAATTTTGAATTTTCCTTCCAAACCCTATCGGCGATGAGGCTTGTCGGCAAACGAAGCCATCGGTAAACCTCTAGATCAATGAACTGAATAGTTCGCAAACTCAAAACTTTGTCGACTAAAATCTCCCCTTCGTCAAACTTTGAAAAATGCAAACTAGCCTTTGAAGCTTGTCAGTGAAAGTTCCCATCGGCGAACTGAGACGTCGGCGAACTTAAGAGTTTGTGAACAAGGAAATTCTCTGACTGGCTATAACTTAGCCAATTTTGTCCCAATCTTCACCAAAATGAAACTGGAGATACTTGGGTCTTCTACAAGATGATGTTCTGAAATTGACCAAGAAAATACAAAATTGCTCTTGAAACACAAAAACCAACTTTGTAAGGAAATAAAGCCAAAACAACTTAGGAAATAAAACATATTTGTGGTGACACAAGATTGCTAGTGAACTTGGATGCTTCTGCATCAGACACGCTGGGTAAGAGAAATGTTTCTTGAGGCTGCAACTCAAGAACATTTTGGTAAGTCTGGAATAGAAATCCCATACTTAGCCAATTCAGAAACTTGCATCCAAGAGGCTTCATCAGCTGGTTTACCCTTCCACCAGACAAGATACTCCATGTATTCTTTGCCTCTTGTTCATTTAGCCACACGAGAATCAATCACTTGATCAACCTACTCAAATTATTTTTTAGGCAACTGATCTATCCATTCATATTTATCTTGAACATCTGAATTGAATTTTGTTGGTGTGTGTGACTCCCCTTCATAATAGCGATACAAATCTGCCACATTGAAAATGGGCAAAATATCTACACCTGGTGGAAATTCTATTTCATGAGCATTGGATGAAAAATTACCCAAGACCTTACAAGGTCCAATTTTCTTCCACTTTGGTTTATTGTATGTTCCCTAAGGGAACCTCTCCTTCTGCAAGTGTGCCAAAACCAAATCTCTAACCTGAAACTCTTGTTCTCTCTTGTGAATATCAACACACTCCTTGTATTTGGCGACACTTTTCTCCAAATCTTCTTTCACCTGTTTATGCAAATCATAGATATATTATGCAAAATACTCAGCTACAACACTCTTGCGAGTCAAATCAACACTATCTCACAATTCATCTACCCCTCTTGGAATGTAACCATACACAATGTGAAAAGGACTTTTCCCTACACTCCTATTGACTGAATTATTATAGGCAACTTCTGCCTAAGCTAAAACCAAGTCCCACTAGTTAGGCTTATTCCCTACCAAACATCTCAATAAATTTTCTAGACTTCTATTTACAACTTTAGTTTGACCATCACTCTGAGGATGGTACGTTGAACCGAAACCCAACTATGTGCCCATTTTCTTCCACAAGGTATGCCAAAAATAACCAACAAATTTCACATCTCGATCTAAAACTATGCTCTTAAGCAAACCATGTAATCTAACTACCTCCTTGAAAAATAAGGTAGCAATGTGGGAAGCATCATTACTCTTTTGGCATTGAATAAAATGAACCATTTTAGAAAATCTGTCAACAACAACAAACATAGAATCATTACCTCTCTATGTTTGAGGTAATCCCAAAACAAACTCCATACTTATGTGTTCCCATGGTCTCTCTAGTACAAGCAATGGTTGATAGAAACTAGTATTCTACCTAACTCCTTTAGCATATTGACAAACTCTACAACCTTGTACCAACATCTTCACATCTTCAGCCATATCGGGCCAGAAATAAGGTCTTCACTCATATGTGCCAGCATTTTGTCAACACCAAAGTGTCCACTTAAACTACCACTATGCTTTTCTTTCAACAAATTATCCCTCATTGACCCTTGAGGTATACACAATTTCTACCCTATGAACAACAAACCTTCTTGAATAAAATATTCCAACCAAGTTGTCCTATCTATCTCTACTAGATTCATACAAGCAGCCCATGCTTCCTTGAAATCAACATCATCCTTATACAATTCTCTCATATAATCAAAACCTACCACACTAACCCGCATTTCATTCAACAACAAACATCTCCTACTCAATGCATCAATTACCCTATCAGATTTTCCACTTCTATGTTTCAAAACAAAAGAATAACTCTGCAGAAATTGAACCCATTTTATGTGTCTCTAATTCAACTTACCTTGGCTATTAATGAATGACAAAGCGTGATGATAAGTATACAAGACAAATTCCTTTGATAGCAAATAATTTCTCCACTTCTTGAGTGTATGTACAATTGCATAGAATTCTTGATCATACACAAAATATTTCTTATTTGTTTCATTCAACTTCTCGCTAAAGTATGCAATTGGTTTCCCCTCTTGACTAAGGACACCTCCAATCACTATTCCACTTTCATCACAATCTACTTGAAAAACTTTTCCAAAATCAAGGAGTGCCAAAACTGGTTGTTCAGTTACTTTACTCTTCAAAATTTTGAAACTTTTCTTAGTTGTTGTTGTCCACACAAACTCCTTCCTATTACCCTTCATTGTCTTAGTAATAGGTGCACAAATCTCACTGAAATTTTGAATGAACTTCCTATAGAAGCTTGCCAAGCCATGTAAACTTTTGGCTTCAAACATACTACGAGGTGAAGGCCAATCCACAATTGCCTTGACCTTCTTTGGATCTATCTTCAGACCATCACCAGAAACTACAAATCTCAAATAAACTAACTCCTTCTTCATGAAACTACACTTCTTCAAATTGACTAACAATTTCTCTTCTCTCAACCTCTGCAATACTGCCCTAACATGCAACAAATGTTCTTCCTTTGTCTTACTAAAAATCAAAATATCATCAAGATATACAATAACAAACTTAGTGAGAAATGGATTTGACACTTCATTCATCATTCTCATGAAAGTGTTGGGACCATTCGTCAACCCAAAAGGCATCACTAACCACTGATATAATCCATCTTTTGTCTTGAAGGTTGTCTTCCACTTGTCCCCTTCTCTAATTCTAATCTGGTGATACCCACTCTTCAAATCAATCTTCATGAAATATTTTGGTCCACTTAGGCAATCCATCATATCATCCATTCGTGGCAATGGGAATCTATATTTGATTGTTATTATGTTAATGGACCTTGAATCCATGCACATTCACCATTCTCCATCCTTCTTTGGTGTCAGCACTGTTGGTACTGCACATGGACCGAGACTTTCCCCGGTCGGCCCCTTATCCAACAATTCTTGAACTTGCCTATTTATCTCCTCAGTCTCCGTAGGTGTCATCCTATACGGTGCCTTGTTTGGCAAACTTGCACCAGGTATCAAATCTATACAGTGACTAATATTTCTCACAGGTGGCAATCCATCTGGTAACTCCTTCATCATTATATCTAAGTATTCTTCCAACATCTCTTGAATTTTTATGGTTGGTTCTTCTTGTTTTTTTGTTGTCATCAACCCTCTAGGCTTAGGAATAAAAGCAAAACATGACACTCCTTTCTTCAATTCTTTCAAGAATTTCTTCCCAGAAATCAAACAAACTCTAGGATTACTTTCTACTTCATCTTCCTTCTCTTTCATAGGATTCAAAGTATACTCTTTCCCATCCTTCTTTATCCTATACATATTTATTCTCCCATCATGAATAGCTTGTCTATCAAACTACCATGGTCTACCTAGCAAAATATGACATGCATCCATTGGAATTATATCACACAAAATTCCATCCTTATAACTACCAATTTGAAAATTAACTAGGCATTGTTCGCTTACCACCAATTGATGCTCTTTCTGTAACCAAGAAACTTTGTAAGGACCAAGATGCTTCAACCACTTCAACTTCAATTTGTTAACCATTTCTTCAGACACAATATTGTATGTGCTACCTCTGTCTACTATCACTTTACAACACTTACCACCCGATTTACATTTGGTTCGAAACAAGTTTCTCCTCTGAACAGGTTCAGATTTCTCCTTCTCTGGTTTCAACAAAATCCTTCTCAACATCAAGGATTCTCCATCCTCAGGATCTTCTCTACACTTCGGTGAAGCCACACTTTCACATTCTACTTGTGCCACATTCACTCTTACTTCTTATCCTTTTCCAATACTCTATTGGATCTGAGGGAACTCAAACGCCCTATGTCCAATTTCTCCACATTGAAAACAAGTACCACTAAATCCTCTTCTTTTGCCTCTGCCAAAAGATCCTCTGCCTCTGAAATAACCACCTCTTCCTCTTGATGAATCTCCTCTTCCTTTGCTTTCCTGGGTATTAGTTTGTGATGAACTGGCGTCTCCTTGCTTATTTTGGTATCCTCTTCCACCACTAGACTGGCTTCTTCCACGTGAAAATTTACCCCTACCTCTAGAATATTCATCTTGAATTGAGTAGTACAATCCATCGATATATCTAGAAACCTTCTCAACATCATCATCAACATGACCAACTCGAATATTCAATCTATAAAATTCCTTAGTATATTCTTGCACATTCTTCTATTCTGCTTCAAATTCTGTAATTTCTTGAACAAACTAATTTGATAATTTGTAGGCAAAAACGTGGCCTTCAATTTGGTTACCATTCTCTCCTAGGTTTGAATTTTCTCCTTTCCCTTTCTATGTCATTCTATCTGAACATGTTCCCACCATAGGGAAGCATGACTCTTCAACTTTGTGCAGACAAACTTCACTTTCTTAGGGTCTTCAATTGATTCACAATCAAAATATTTGTCCATCTCCGATATCCAGTCGATTAATTATTTTAGATTTAAACTACCATTATAACTAGGAGGATCTAAGCGAGGCTTACTACTTATTCTAGACATTGCCCTCAAAAATTGCCTTTCTGATTCATCTCCTTCATTTGCATCATCTTCTCTCACCTCAACTTCTTCTTCATCCTCACTAACATTTCAACATGTACTCCTCTACGTTGCACCATCTCGATAGCATCTAACCATGCGGTTATTCCTCTCAACATTTCTGCAATCGCCATATCTCCTCATGGCCCTCTTCTACCATGTCCTCTATATGCCATGTCTTTTTCAGATTCTCTACAGTTGCAGGTCTACACTCGCTCTCTTTTACCCACAACAAAAATATTAGAATCTCTTCTTTGTCACGTCCACAGTCTCCTTAGGAAACCTGCTCTGATACCACTTTATGTAGGACTAAATTCAGGGGTCTGATAAGACCCCTAAATTTAGTCCTGCATCATCATCATCATAAATAAGTATGTTTGATAATAGTTGGGCTTTACCAATTGTATCACAATTTTTTAAATGCTCCTCAAGTATTTCCTTTGAAGTTAGATAAAATGACCTCTTAGTAACTTAACTAGGTTGTTCAACATAAAATTTCAATTTCTGTATATCAATTCTAACTAAATGAATTATATTTTTCTTAGAAAAATTTCCCTCAACCCTTTTAATTAGATTCATATACATATCTATAAAGGGAAGCGACTTTGACCCCTCTCCAATATCAAATGATCTATGAGCCTCCTCTCTGACATCAATGGGTGGTTGGGCCTCCTCTACTTTAGTATCTAAATTAGGTTCAACTTCCACTCCAATTTTGTATGTTGAGCTCAAGATACGCATATCATATAAAAGAGAGAAGTTAGAATATATAAGGGATAGATATATATAAACCAAAACTACTTTTTATTTATAAATGAGAATTTAGAATTATCTTTCCATTTACTTGATCACAAAACTATAAAATTAAACATATTTTTCTAACATCATTTTCCTCCTCTATAATTTAGAATCCATAATGAAATTTTCGAAAAAAAGTGACAAAATTTTAAAATCTATTGAGTGGTATTGCCATTTTTTATAAGTGATGCACTAATGATTGTACATGTCACTCAAACACCTAAAGGCATATAAGATACTCATCCTGGGCACATCAAAGATTGGAATGGGTCTATGTATTTAGTGGATAGTTAGAATGGTTATACTATTACATTAATCCTAATTCTACCATGTGAAATTTTATGCATAACAAGTTACAATGAATAAATCATTAACAATCTAAGAAATGGTGGAATAACTACTACACAACACATGAGGATGACTTAGATACACTTGTAGGTCCACATGGAATGGTTTTATAGTAGCCCTTACAAAGAGACCTTCTATCTATTTGGAAACTAATATGATGACTAGTAGATCAATTTTGAACTCAGGTGTTAGGGATGAGATCAATCATTGCAAGAATACACAAATACTCAAGTTATACTTTGGTGTCCAAAAGAGGTATTCAAGATTTAAATCAAAACATTTTTTTGAAGTATAGGTTAGGCTTAAGACCACATATCCAATTAGATATGGATTCCCTACAAATCTCTTCAATTAGATAATTCTATATATATTTGTTTGAAAATTTTAAGCAAAGGATAAAGTCAAGACAAAGACAAAAGATTATAATTCTCATAACAAGCCCCAATCTAAGACCTCTAAATAGAAACTAGGAAGTAACTCTCAATGTCATCCATAGAAGAAGTTGCAATTACAAAATGATCAAATTAAGTAGTAAAAGATTTCTAAGTGATGTTTAATTCACAACTCTAGCACTCATTTTAATGTAGATTGTTGTGCTCAAAAGTTTATGGATGGTTTACTATAGGATCTTAGAAACATGTCACTAGATAGTGTCAACTAGTATATGACATCAAGCATTTTAAAGATACAATGTCACTCAATTAAAGAGGTATATAATGTTTTACCCAGGAAAATATATCTTTAGCATTGACTTTTGAAGAAAATCCAAGTTCAATGTTGTCATAGATTTTGGTGATAATAGATATCACATGCCAAAGGTAGTAGGTATAAGTTGTCGCTCATCTTGACACTAAATAATGTAAGAAGTTAGATAGTTCCATTAAGAAATTTATGATTTTAATTGTGAGACCTAAATGTAGGAATGCCAATTGTAGCATAAAAACGTACCATAACAAGTTCCTTCAACAACATAAATAGAAACTATAAAGTTGAACTACAAGTTAGAAGAATACAAGCACATCTTTCAACCACCATAGTGTGTGATGAGATGTTCTATTGATTTGATTCTTAGACTACCTCTGCCTAATGCTTCATTATATTTATTGGCCACTCTAAATGAATAGATAAGGAGAAGGAAGGCCCCAGATTCTAGAATGGGGTACATGTATTCATGGATGCCTACACACACAACAAGTTCAAATATGCAATTAACCTCTAATATTTTGATGCTTTGATTTTAATTTTGTATACATGTGCCCTTGATATAGTTTGTTACTATTTATTGTTGTAGTTAGGGTAAAATCAAGGCTAAATCACAAACATGAAAGCATCAAACCCTAACAACACAATGAAGTACAAGATAGCATAGAAATCAAAATGACAAAGCAAACCGAAAATGAATCTCTATTCTAAGCTTGGATCTCCTCCATTGCTCTTCTCAATCTTGCATAGGAATGCATGATTTTGAAGGATGGATGTTGGTTTCTCATTCCAGCAGCATACAATACTCGAAAACTGAATGATGCAAGGCTCTAATGTCATTTTGACAACATACGGTTGCTTAAAACTCATTGATCAAATGGATTGGTTGAGGGTTGATTTATAGGAAGTGAGTGATTTGAATGAAAGGCTATGATTGAAAGTTGGTTTCAATGATGTGGACGACTAGGATCGAACAGGGTTTCCCACTCCATGAGGAGTTGTAGTCATGTGACAAGTGTGGAGATGGACCTAATTTAAATAATGTTTTATTTAAATAAGTGGGACATGTGAAGTGTATTAAATGAAAAATGTAGTATGTGACATGTGTTGCAATGAGGTGAGAGGTGAGGACAAATTCAAATATTTTATTTGAATTAGTTGGAAAGTGGGAGAGGGAAATTAATTAAATAAATAAGATTTATTTAATTAATTTACAAGTGGGATAAATGGGATTAGGAGTGGGATTAGGATAAAATGTCATATGATGTCTTTAGTAATGTGTCAACTAGGTGATGTTGCAAGACATGGACAATTTTAAGTGTCTATATTTTGCCCCTCTTTGAGATGATGTTTGAGATGATGAGATTTGTGTTGAGTAACATCATTTCAAAGAAGCTAAGGTATGGATAGAGGAAAATGATAGGATGATGATGCCCCCTTGAGAGGATAGGCAGGTTGGACAAACACGGGTAGGCTCTCGAAATGAAAGGGATTGGTCAAGGGATGAAAGATAAGGGAAAGGATAGAAGAAATGAATGATGTGTTATGCTGCAATGAAAGTGAGAAACCATGAAGTTTGATATAACACTAGACGTTATGCACCGAGGTATAAGGACAAAGGTGATGATGTGTCTTGTGCACCAATGTAATACAACCTTGTCTAGATACAAGATATGAATATTAGCTGGAAGGAATTGGATTTGAATCAAATGCAAGATTAAATGATAACACACACAAGCAAGCAAGCATGCACAAATGATTCAAAAACAAACAAGGTATTGCCCATGTCAAGCTGTAAACCAATTATTGATTGATTGATTGATGATGATGATGGTGTTTGGTTTCAGGAAATAAAAATGTTGTATAAGATGCCTAGTCTGGTTTCGATGATGCAACATCCTGTATAAGACAATTGATTGATTGATTGACACTAGTGTTGTTGGCCATGCGATTCAACACCGGGATTTGATTAATGATTGATTGATTAATTGATTTGGTTTACGTCAAGATTTGGATCAAGACCATTGATGTAATTAGATAATTTGACAAGATTGATTAACTCGATTCATATGGATTGATGATGACTTGCATTTTGATTTTATTGCTTGCAAGAATTGAATTGATAATGATGATTTGATTTGGATGAACTTGATTGATGATTGGAAGAATTGATGGATTGAGTTGATTGGAAGAATTTAATTGTTTTGGTTTTGATGATTGGATTGATGAATTGATTTGAGTGATGTGATTGATTTGAAGATGATTTGGTTTGGTTTGAAGGATTGGGTGATGTGATTTGAATTGATTTTGATGAATTGAGGAATTAGATTGGATGAATTGAATTGATGATTTGATTGGTTTTATTGCTTGATTTTTGTTGGATTTTTTATTTTTCTATATTTTTGGAAATGTTTTGATTTTTTTTTCAATTTTTGAAATGTTTTGATTTTTTTTTTGAAATGTTTTGATTTTTTTTTTGAAATGTTTTGGAATGACATTGGATGACAATTTTGATAGACTATATGCTAGATACCAATGACAAGAGGAAAACCAAGTCTAGGTGCAAGGATAAAAGACTCATGATAGATAGATGGATAAAAGGATATGATATGGTGGATGGAATGGATATAGGCATGAGAGAGCAAGGATGTGATCTCCAAAGACTATGTTGCATAGGAATAACTTGCCCCAGTCTAGGTGCAAGACTTAGGATTATTCATGACAAAGCTTA
The DNA here is from genome assembly GCA_027924645.1 of Cunninghamia lanceolata. Lineage (NCBI taxonomy): Eukaryota > Viridiplantae > Streptophyta > Pinopsida > Cupressales > Cupressaceae > Cunninghamia > Cunninghamia lanceolata. The sequence goes on from BSBN01000066.1 coordinate 9,211,134, forward strand.
TGACAAAAGGAATGATAAGATGGATTAGGCTTATGATAGTAGGATGATGATAGGATTTGTTTGGAAACGATGAGGCATGTCAAGAGATATCCAAAACATTTGTCAACATTTTGCCCCCATGTCTTTATCAAGATCAAAAGGAGGAAGGGAGGATGAATGGACTCAATATGATAGGTATATGTATGTAATAGATAAGGATGGTAAGATAGGATATGATAGGATGGAAAATGATAGGTAGGAAATGATAGTGTGGATGAGACAATGTGCCCCCAAGTGTAAGTGACATAGAAGATCAACCTACACATGACACCTGTTTGCCAAGTTTTCATCATGGTACTTATCCAAGGCACCACAAAGGGTGGTTTTCACCATTGGATGAAGGGATTTCTCTTTAATATTTTGATTTTTTTTCTTTTTTTTCTTTTATTTTTTGACTTTTTTTATTTTTGAATTTTGGGATGGGATAGGTGGATATGGAAACGAGGGACTCAAGCATCTAGTTCCATGAAAGGTGATAGTCCCATTAGAGATGGATGTCATCGCATATGGACCATGTCAAATATCATTATGCTCATAGATGTTGGTAGGGGATTACATGAGAGTGAGATGGAGTAGGTAGATAGTGAATTATGATGTGGCTTATGCATGGAAGGATAGTGGATTATGATGAGGATTATGGATGATTTATGCAAGGATGGATGAAAGGTTTATCCAAAAGCATGGACCATAGGGATAGGATGGGGGAGATATGTAGGATAATAACTGAAAGATGGGGAGACGGAGGTATGGAAAGGAATCATGACCAACAGTTGCAAAAACTGTGTTAAACATTGAAGCTTTTGATTGGATGGTGGTGTAGGAAGAAATGGGGATGTTTGCTTAGGAGATGGTTGTTTTAGTGATTTAGGAACTCACATAGACTTAGGATTTTTATGATTTTTATTTTGCTTGTGGGATGAAGGAATTTGAAATTTTTGCATGGAATGGAATGTTTGGAATGCTTGGATGGAGTGGGATAGTTGGGATTTTTGAGATATGGATGCTTCATTTGACTTGATTGTTTTTTTCTTAGATATCCAAACCATCTTAGTTTTGACCTTGTCTTTTGAAGGTATGGGCTTGGATAGCTTTTTGAATGTACTTGACTTTAATTTTTTGCATTTGTGCCCTAAGGCATTAGGATCCTTAGGATTTTTGGCTTTATAAGTGTAGGCATCCAAATTTTTATTTTCGAATCCCATGGGTTTGGTGGAGGCTTCGTGTTTAGATGATGTGTTCATTTGTTGCTCATGATTAGGAATGTTAGGGGATTTATGGATGGATGGATAAGGCGATTGAATGATAAGGATATTAGGCATTGGTAGTAGTGGAGGTAAAGTGGATGGAGGGATATTAGGAGTTGGGAGTAGTGGAGGTAAAGTGGATGGAGGAAGGTGTATGGTCACATGCTTTTGATATTTGTAGGATGATGGAGGAGAGATGGCAACATATGTTTTGGGAATATGATAGGATTTGTGATAGAAAGTGGTGGATTTAGGAGGCATGGAGGAGGTACCAACATCTTTAGATTGTTGTCCTTGGGGTGTATATCCAAGGCCATATAAGCGTGGAGGGACTTTGACATGGATGGGCTCCAAAATACCTTGTTCATGAAGGCCTAAGCCTTTACCTTGATAGTTGATTTTTTGGAGTATGCAATGGATAATGGGACTAGGTGTAGTTTGGATACTAGACTTGAGCTTATTATTGGATGAAGAAGGTGAAGTGGTGGACAAAGGTTGTTGTTGTCCTAAGGAAGAACATTCATGGATAAATGTGGATAGGCCAAGGGGATATGACGGTGGACTTGAAATGGGATCGATAGTGGATGATGATGAAGGATCATTAGGATCTTAGTTATGTTCATTTAGATCTAAGCTATTGGTTTGATCTTCTATGTTTGCTTGGGAGGCAAGTGTCTCATCATGACAAGTGGATGTTTGTGGATCATGGCTAGGTGGAGTGATAAGCTCTTGACCATGGAATGCATAAAGTTGACAAAGAGGATCATCATGTATTTCTTGATCATAGAGGGGATCTTGATCATAGATGGGAGCTTGACCATAGATAGGATTAAGTGTACTAGGTGTGGGTTGGATGGAGGTGATTTGATCTTGATTAGAATGAGGACTTGATGTTTCCACATGCTTAGGATTATACCCTTGACATAACTCTTGGTTTGCTTGAATGGAAGGGGAAGTGGGAGTCTCATGAATGGGCTTGATATGTTGTGGACCACATGGTGGGGTTGAAGGAATGGACATGGTGTTGGAAGACTCTTGGAGAGGCTTAAGGATGGGTGTTTGGTGACATGTTTGACTCCTTGCTAATAGCCCCTGGATCACATCCTTTGTAGGTGTATGGGTGGTGGAAGTTGAAGGCTTATGACTAGGATTAGGTGGAGGGCTAATTGGATTGGATTAATTAGGATTAGGAGTGGATAGGTCCCATGGTGGAGGGATAAAAGGGATATTGGAAGGTTTTGGATTATGGTTAGGATTTTGATTAGATGGAGGATCAAAGGGATTGAATGGATTGGTGGGTTTGGATAACTCCATAGGTTTTCTTTTGTAATGTTTGAGTTTAGGATGTGGAGTTGGAGGATTAGATGGTGGAAAAGATAATTAAGGGCTTGTATGAGCTAGGTCGGTGTCTCCCTTGTCAAAGGTGGCATTAGGAATTGAGGGAATTTGATCTTGTTTCGAAGGTGGACTTGGGCTCACATGTTTTTTTTGTGAAGTGAATTGACATGTTGATGTGGCATTGACATGGAAAGAAGTGGGATAGGTTGATGTAAGATTGACTTGATAGGTGGATGGACTAGGTTGGTATGAAGTGGAGGGGGTGACACATAGGATTGAGGTGGAATGTGTGGTTGTGTTGGTTGAATTTGATATGTGGATGGATTGAATTTTGGAATTGTCTCATCTCTAGAACATGAGAGAGGGCCTCCTTGAAGTATAAGTTTAGGTCTTAGATTGTTCTCATTGTTAGAATTAGAGGGATGGCCACCTTGAAGTATGAGTTTAGGTTTTGAATTTGTTTCATCATTAGGATTAGAGGGAGGGCATCCTCTAAGTATGAGCTTGGGCTTAGGATTTGTCTCGTCATTAGGATTAGGGGAAGGGCCTCCTCAAAGTATGAGTTTAGGTTTTGGATTTGTCTCATCATAAAGACTAAAGAGATGGCCTCCTCAAAGTATGAACTTGGTCTTAGGATTGGGCATAGGCTTGCTAAGGATTAAGACCATTTTGGCTAGTGTTTGGCTAGGACTAGGACAATAACATGGAATGATTAGGATAGATAAGGGTATGATTAGGGATGTAATTGATTGGGTATGTGAAACGATGATGATATGATTAGGATAGGATTAGGGGGTAATTGATTGGATATGTGGAATGATGATGATATGATTAGGATGTGATTAGGATATGACAAGGATGATCATGGTTTTGATTAGAATGAATTGGATTGGTGACTAGGATAATTAGGGTTTTGATTAGGATGAAAAGTGATTTAGAATGAATGTGTTGGCAAGAATGTTTAGGATGATGTGTTTATGTTGATAGCTTGATATGGCAATTTGCAAACAAATGATTTCACATGTACACACATGAATCACATACGCAAGACACATAAGCAAGTTTGAATTTGAAATTTGAATGTGATGATTAAGCAAGCACTTGAAGACACATCAAAAATCTTAGGATTAGTCAAGTAGGTGTGGCCAAATAGGTCTTAAACTAGGACGTAAAAGTTGACGAAGGATGTCCCCAATATACTCAAGGTATGGGGGGCTCAATTCCATGAAATGAAAGTGAAATAATGCCAAATGGTCGGGAGAAAGGGGTAACTGACCCTTCACCTTCACTTCCCCAAGGTATAAAGTTCTTGGGGGCTTAGCTCGAATGACAAGATTTTGACTTCCAAGAGGGTGTCTTTCGATTCACACCTCACTATTTAGACTCTGTCGAAATGCTAGAGTTGAGGTCGTCCCTTGGAGTGGTGTGTCTCCAAGCAGGCCTCCTAGAAGGGTGATAAAAGCAAATCTAGTGGGTGATTTTGATCTCTAAGATCACCTTGCGGTGCGAGGAGGGAGCATACACACACACACTAGATTCACACTCACAAATGTATATTCCCCTTAGAAATTAAATGTGTGGTGTGAAATTGAATGGATGAAAGGTGTTTTTGATTCTCAAGATCGCACGAAGCGCATGAGAAGAGCATACACACCTTCGATCACACTAAGTTCACCAAGCAATGCAAGCACTTGTTCATTTTAATCCAAAGCCAAAATGTGTGAAGGAAGACAATGGTTCATTTTATGCCCAATTTCAATGTGATTGATGACAAGAGTTCATTTTAGAGCCCAAAATCCAAATGTGAAGGAAAACAACATGTTATTTTTAAGCGCCAAATTGAAGTGTGAGGACAAGCAATGATTATGAAGAAATGAAAAGAGATGAAAGATGAATGGAGTGCACCTGAATATTTTTTCTTTCCAATCTACTGCTATAACTAATACTGATGCTATTCTAGCGTTGTATGAACACCTGAAGGTAACCAAAACCAAGAATAAACAAGAAACTTGCAAACCCTAGTGCATTATGGGAAAAATGAGAAATCTAATGGTAGATGAATAGATACAAAAAAATGGATTGCATATTCTAAAAATTTAGGAAATTCTAAGGTGTTTCAAAAAAATTACACTGAAATATGATGAAAATTTCTCAAGATATGCTCACTTGAAGATTAAAATTAGGGTTGACTTTGACTGCAAATAATAGGCAAACCTAGAATAATTTGATTATGAAACCTACACCACTGCAAAGTTGGTTGAGTCACCTTTCCAACGAGTCCTTTTTTGTGAAATTCTAACCCCGTACGACGAAGTTATGATGAAAAGAAAAATAGTGCCCTATTAGGGCACAAGGAGGAAAAGGCACAGTTCTGGCAATTAGCGAAAACCGCTAGTGATTCAGTTAATTCTCGGTCACATGGTGTAGTTAGCAGATTGGCGGTCTGTTCTAGTGGTTAGTAGTTTGATGGTTTAAATAGCCCCCTGGTCACCCATGTGACCAGGGGCGAGAGAAGAACAAAACATTTTAAAAAAGGAGAAGAAAGTGATGGGTTGACTGGACACCCCGTGGTCACTAAAGTGACCGAGGCCTATGGTCAAAGGGCTTAAAGCACCTATCGTCAATAGCCCAAAGCCGACCTCTACAGATGCAAGTGATGGTGATTGATTATGGAGGGTCGAACGAAGATTTTGTGGTGGTGGTGACAATGAGATGCGGGAAGCAACAATAAGATGCCCGAAGGTGACAACCAAGGAGACAGATGGTAAAGGGTGGAGCGGAGCACTGTCAATGGGCTACGACAAAGAAAACCTATTGGTGCTAGGGTTTTAGACCGTGATGGGATGCTCAACGAATGGCTAAAAACTGTGGGCAAAGATTTTGAAGGTGTGGGAATAAAAGGGTTGGAAGTTAGGGTTTGATAAGGACTTAGAAAGGTGGCAACCATGGAGGTTTCTACGAGCAGGGAAAATGGTGACCAAAGGGTTTTAGCAACTAGGCAAAAAAACACCGACAGTTAGGGTTTTTAATAATCCTGCAACAAAACATAAAACCTGCAACATAGAACCCGCGAACAATTGCCTGCACACAAAACATAGAACCAAAGCTGATGTCAAACACGAGGCTCTGCAGATCCGTACGATATGGATCTGTGCATATCCATATTGTATGGATTTGCAGCCCCTAAAAAATTTCAAAAATTGACAAAAACATTTCGAAGGCCAAATATGACAAATTTTATGTCATTTTTCACCTGCAAGGCCTCTTGGACTCAACGGCGAGGTCCATTCAGGCTAGGAGGTCACCTGCAAAATCTAATTTTTAGAAAATGACAAAAAACATTAGATTTGCAAAGATTCACATCAGGTTCACCAAATGTAGTTAGGGTAAAATCAGGCCTAAATCACAAACATGAAAGCATCAAACCCTAACAACACAATGAAGTACAAGATAGCATAGAAATCAAAATGCCAAAACAAACTAAAAATAAATCTCTACACTAAGCTTGGCTCTCCTCCATTTCTCTTCTCAATCTTGCATAGGAATGCATGATTTCAAAGGATGAATGTTGGTTGCTCATTCCAGCAGCATAATGATACTTGAAAACTGAATGATGCAAGGCTCTAATGTCATTTTGATAGCATAAGGTTGCTTGAAACTCATTGATCAAATGGCTTGATTGAGGGTTGATTTATAGGAAGTGAGTGATTTGAATGAAGGGCTATGATTGAAAGTTGGTTTCAACAATGTGGACGGATAGGATCAAATAGGGTTTCCCACTCCATGAGGAGTTGTAGTCATGTGACAAGTGTGCAGATGGACCTAATTTAAATTATGTTTTATTTAAATTAGTGGGACATGTGAAGTGTATTAAATGAAAAATGTATTATAGGACATGTGTTGCAATGAGGTGAGAGGTGAGGACAAATTCAAATATTTTATTTGAATTAGTTGGAAAGTGGGAGAGGGAAATTAATTAAATAAATAAGATTTATTTAATTAATTTACAAGTGGGATAAATTGGATTAGGAGTGAGATTAGGACAAAATGTCATATGATGTCTTTAGTAATGTGTCAACTAGGTGATGTTACAAGACAGATAATTTTAAGTGTCTACAATTGCCTTACTGATAACCGATCTAAGAATATTTATTTTTGTTTGTGAATTTTTATTATCTATGTTTATCTCCTAGCTCAATTTTATGTTTCCTCGATAGCTCTCTATGTTTACACTTCTAATATTACAAATGCCCTATGTAACTCTTGAATGATTTATGTTTTTTGTTAGTGTTGAAGTACTCTATGTTAAAACTCATGCTCTAAGTCCTATTTTAATATTGTTTGACTCTATTCTATGTCTAAATTGATTGCATTTCCTTGGAGACACATGTCACAATTAGGTTGAAATGGCTAACTTGCCTATAAGGTACAACTTTGTGTTCCCCCATCTGACCGCTACCCATTGATCTCTCATCAATCAACATAAGATAGATTTAATTAGATTGTAACATAAGCCTTTTGTTTATGTTGAAGAAATTTAAATGGTTTTATATGTGCAACTATAGTTTGAATATATAATGACATATATACATAACTGAGAACCTTATATTAAGGAATCTAACTATATAGAATGATCTTCATGCAATAAACACTTGAAAATTATATCTTAATTAAACTATTTGATATTTAAATTAAAATAAAATTTTAAAATACATACCTTCTTTCTCTTTGAAATATCTTTGTGTCATTTCTTCATTTAATTTTGTGTCCCTTTCTGTAAAATGTGAACACACACTCTTATGTATCCTTGTCCTTTTATTTCCCATCTTCTCCTTCACCAATTGTTTTTACAATAGTCTTTTCTTTTGAATTTCCTTTCAAAAAATGCTCAAAATGTGAGCTAAAAATAATTTTCCCTTCAATAATTACTAAAAATGCAAAATCTACGAGTATAATTATTGTCTTTTGGTTATAATCTAATTTATAATGTTCTATTTCTATAAGAATATTTTTTTTAAGTCAACTAAAATACCTTGTACAAAAGTAGTTATGTAATCGGCCAAAGAGGCCTCTATAGCAATATTTTAATTTTTTTTCAATGAAACAACCTTCGTTTGAAAGTCCTTCGAAGGTCCTTTGTTCAAAAGTCCTTCGAATGAAGGTCTTTGGCTATTCATTTCTACTTTGCTCACTTGATTTTCCTTAGATTTTTCTGTTTCAAAGCTTGTATTGGACCAACAAATGGATTCAACATGACATAATAATTTGCAAGATCGTAGCCCTCAAAGCAAGCTTTCCAAAAAGTACAATTTTAAATATATTTATTTTCTAGTGAACATAGGGTTTTCACCAAACATCAAGGTCTCTGTTCCGCACATGTGGAAAAATATACAAAAAAATCTAAAAAATATCTATGCACTACATATTGATGCCATTGTTTCAACAAAAATAAAAGTTAATTTGGATATATTGAGAAGAAGTTATGCATTCAATGGAATAAAACTATGCCTAAACTATAATTAAATTCACATAAAAAATTAATAATAAATAAATATGCAACAAAAAAATATGAAAAAATATGAGCACTAGATATTGGTGTTACGAATCTAAATTTTAAAAAAATTATGCATGGTGCCGATGACGGCATGGTTCGGTGGTTAAGTCGCTCAGTTGTAGTGGCAGCCACCAGAGTTCAAACCCCCGCTGGGCCAACGAGCTCGCAAGGCTTTACGCCTTCGCTGGGCCAATGAGCTCGCGGGTTTGAAGTGTTCTTGCTAGGGGATGAAGTCCCCCATGTTGTGGCCTCACCGGTTCCTTGCTCCGGGCAAAAGCATTCACGTGGAGCCGAAGGGCGTGTTGCACCAACATCGTCGATCACGTTAAAAAGTTTACCAGGCGCATTTTTAAAAAAAAAATTATGCATGGTGGAATAAATGTCACTTTTAAAAAATATTGTTAACTACAAAAAACAAGTTATTAAAAGTTACTAAAAAAATTTAGAAATTATTTTTAAAATTAAAAAAATAAAACATTTAGAATCTACAAATGAAATCACAAAAATCACTAGTTCACACCATCTTCAAATACTTATGAAATTTTGGTAAAAAAATGTTGATTTCAATACCCACTTTGGCCAAAAAGTGGGACACACTACTGTGGGATCACTCCCATGTGTGTTACCAAAATCATGTACAAGCCTTAATGAACTGGCTGCTCTAATATTGATTGATCTGTAAAGTCTCAAGACCTATGCTTATAGAAATTACAAAACCAAGAATTTGTACCATGCTACTTAATAATAATTAAATGAAAACCATTAATGATTACATTATTATGTTGTTCTACTTAGAAAATAAAGTGCTACGACATAACACATTATTTGAACCGAGAAAACCCTAATGTGAGGTGAGAAACCCACTTGGTGGAGGTAACTGCTCTTCTATCCAAGTATATTACTCATAAAATGGATGATACAACATATAATTGTTCTCCCTTCCTTAAAGAAGGTACACCACATCATTGTCCTCTTTGGCTTGCTTAAACCCAAGTTAAGATTCCATATATATAGGTTTCCAAAGCCTTAGGAAACAAAGAGACATGTGTGACCTTTCATCTCCCTTTTAGAAATGGAGAAGACATAGTGCATCCTTTTTCCTCCTTTTGTGACCTTTCACCTGCCCTTTATGGAAAGGATAGAATAACATTTCCCTCTCCTCTAGGAAAGTGAAAATAGATAAGACAAAGTGAGATGTCCATATTCATACATCTATTTTGTTTTACATAGTGCTAGATGCTAACTCACCTACACTATAGTCTAGGATGATAATGCAATTGAGTTGTAATCCTCTATACTTTTACTGCTTTATTTCTTCATATCTTTATTCTACAATTGTCCCTATATCTTAATTCACTTTTCTAGTCATGTTTCTCTTATCTATTTATAACTATACAAACTCATTTATCACCTTGGAATCCTTTTAGATTAGAATTTCCTTTAAGTGAAATTATAGTTAGACCTAAGGGATATTAGATGCAATTCTAGTTCCATACTCTTAGTTAATTCATTTCTAACTTTTATGCTCAGATTTACATACAGGTTTCCTCATTTCTCTAGACTTTAACTTTGTCACCAATGGATTAAGACACTGGTATTGCTCTTATCTATTTGATGAAGTTTTTCAAATGAAATATCGCATATCCTTTGTAAATTATCTATAATTTATAGTCCACTAGTTTGCATGAGCTTAGTATTGCTTGCCTTTACCAAATACTCTAAGAGCCTATACTTGTTTACACATCCTTGGAAGCTTTATGCACCTTCTAAGTTTTTAGATTACATGTGAATTATGAAACTATGAATGAATTTATATTTGAGGATCTTAACTTGGTTTTACATTTTGAGATGCATTGTAACCCAATATTAATCTGTTGATTTAGAGATATGTGGTCTAAAATACTAGTAAGCCAACATGAGTGATATGTAGTGACAACCTTTTGAGGTATGATCCTTATGCATAAAGTATTGCTAAGCTACAAGACCAAATTTTTTTTATATAAAGATCTCTAGGAACACCCTCTTTGGCCTAGTAGAGCTAGACAAGTAAAAGAGTTACCACTCTTATTAGTTGGCCAAAACTACTTGCATTTTGTAGCTTGACTTGTTTCCCTAGTGTTACTTTTTAATATAATTTATGTCTTCTAGGAGTGTGGGAATGGTTTTGAGCACCAACACTGTGCACTGTCAATATTAGGTGGAGATATACATGGCAATGACACTTGTCATGCATGTGTTGTCTTACTATTATGGTGATGCTATGTTTTCGAAAATATTGGTTGTGCTTTATTGATTTTGTCCATGATCAATTTTTGGGCATTATAGTATCAAAGGTCAATTTGTATCAATAGACTCCTCATGGAATGATGTGGCAATAGGGATACTCGTATAATAATCCATAAGTGTGTTAAGAGAGCTATAATGATATGTAGGGAGAACATCATATCTAGGCACAATAACATCACATTAAGAACATCCCAAGAGGTATCAATATAAGGTAGGACTACATCATAATCAACATTTTCCATACAGGGAATGTAATCAACATGAATTATGTAGACAAATGAAGTGAGGTTCTCTAAAATAGAAGGAAATGTGATAACAAGGTCCATGAAGGATTAGAAGGTGGATATGCGGTGAACTAATGCCTCCATGGAACATGGAGCATCATCCACGAGGCAGAGGAAAATGATATCCTTAATGATTAATAGATAAGATGTAACAAATTGTGAAAACACATTAAGATCCTTGATGTACGAGTGCATATATGCTAAGAACAAGGTTTGATTACAATCCATAATGAAAGATGCAACAATGAATCACAAACCAATATAGGGTGGGGGTTGAGAAATCAATGAATTCCCAAACCCTAAGTGGGAAGGAAAATCAAAGCAATGAAGGTTTGAGCTAATTTTGTATTTGAAATAAGAGATGAAAGCAATCTAAAATATCATATATGAAACAACAAGTTTTAAGGACAAACCCTAAGGGGTGTAGGATCAACCAGGTTCACCAAAATGTGAAGAAATAGAAGGGTCCTAGCAATGTAAGGTTACTTATTTTCTTCAATTAATTTCTATCTAGTGCTAATGAACAGGCAAATCAATTAAGTGTGATTAACACCGAATAAAAAGAGCCAAGCCTAATGCAAGACAAGTAAAAAATAAACATAATTAACTAATAAGTGGGGTTAAGTGTGTGTGCGTGCGTGTGTGTGTGTGTGTCTTCCTTAGATTTTGAATGATATACTATTGTAAAGGCTAACTATGGGTTTGTTGGTGATCAAACATGCAACTCCACAAATCCTAAAGACCAAGACCAAAACCTAAGGCTAGGGATATGTCAATAAAGGTAATGGGAAAGACTTATGCTTAGACAGTGGCATGAATGGACCAATTATTTTGAGTGGGTAAACTCACCTTTAGCTTTAGGCTCTACGAGGCCAAGGGGGTGTTCCCTAAGGTCTCAACAACAAGACAATTAAAGAGAAATAACGATTTAAAATCTAGGCCTTTAAGAAGCCATACCCAATATGCTATGAACCCCAAGATTTGACACTAAGTTCATGTCAACATTGGATACATACAGGCCTACAAGACCTCTAATAAATAGATGATAATTTCACTCTTACCTTGAACCCAAATATATAGAAACTATATTGTATTAGCAGATGACTCCACTTAACATTGCATACACATGGGTAAGAGGAAAAACACACCAACATGATTCTCTAATGATATTCTAGTTTAGGACCACACTAGATATGATAATTTTTAATATTAAATCATGTAGGTATGGTGGAACCTAACCTACTCCTATGGCTAACAAGAGAGATAAATAAAATAAAATGTGTTTGGCTCCTCACCAATCAAACTGGTGCCTACTCCATTGGGTAACAAAGTCACAACTAAGAAAGAGGATGGAGAATATGTTTGTAAATTAGCAATGGAACTGAGCTTACATGTGCATACTAACTCATCAGATAAGGAAACCTATGAATGGAAATTCTTAATTATCCATCACAAATCAACAACACCCCACATGTAACAAAACAAGACCATTTCAAAAGAGTTTGAAATTCTTTAGAATGCCTATCAACATTAATCAAATTTGTTACAATCATGCAAGAAAATGTAGCAAGTGAGAGACAACAACTAGGTTCGAAGCACCTCCTAACGTATTACAACCTGTTGATGGAGACATACCATTTGCATGCAAAACCTTACTAGACTAACCCTTCCCCTATTTTATAAACATGATTCATCATTTACAAAGCTTGTAATTCATTGTTTGATACCCTAAAACCTACTTGAGACACTTACAATAAAAATTGGCTCAATGACCAACCCCTATTACATCATCTAAACCTATATATATAGCTCTTCAATCCATTCTTATTACTTAGACGGGAATCCTAGAGTGATCAACATAATTTTCTAGTCGCCCATGCCCATTACATCATCTTCACATAGATTCACACTTGGATCCATGCTCTCTGCATTAGAAACCCATGCTTTTATACACAAATCATGTCCATGTAGGGTCCACAAGTTTCAGGAGGCATGTGAAAGTCTTCATCCATTTTATTGAGTCCATTGGAGGCCATTAATGGCAATCCTTGATTGCACAAGGGAGTGGTTGTGGTAGGTAGGATCTTTCTTAAAAATTATGAAATTTTGATGTGGGATGGGACATGGGAAGTAGAGGTTGCCACATGAAGTTAACAACCTTTCAGAGAAGTCTTGTGGAACTGAAGGTGGAAACTGAATATACCAAGTAACCATGAAGAATTGGTTGGGAAGAATAAATGAAGTGAACGTGGGAATTCAAGGAAGGACTAGACATACACACATTCAGAAGTTAGAAAAATGTGTGAAAGAAATCTAGAAGTCTATCAAGTTTTCACAAAGGAAGAAAATGAGTGACTTGATGATGAGGGAAAAAAGGGGTTTGGTTGCAAAACTAGACAATAAGATGAGATATAGGGCAAAAAGAAAGATATCCTGAAGTCCATGGAAAGTATGTAAATAGGAGGGAATGGAAGATATGGAGGTGTGGGAAAAGCATGTGGGACTAGAGGCAGGAAGTGGATGTGTTGAATGGAAGAAGTTTAGAAGTCCAATGATATCCTGTAAAGGGGATGGTGAGGAATGCGAGAAAGGAAGGGGGAACCGAAGGTGGAAATGTTTGGTTTGGAAGTGAAATTCCACAAATTGGGTTTGAAGGGAAGATGAAGAAATGTGAAAAAATAATAGAGGTTGGGAGGTTAGGAGAAAAATGGATAAAGTTCAGAGTGACTCCAAAAGTCTGCAAAATAGAGGAAAAGTTAAGGGGAACAAAGGGACAAGATTTGTGGAAATACGGAAAAGGATGGGAGGCCTGGAGTTGGAAATGTGGATAGTAGGCAAGGGAATTTATGCAAAACAAAAAGGAAGGTGAACTAAAGGAAAGCAAAAAATGATGAAGGTCAAGATGTTTAGAGAGAAAATGAAAACATAAGTGCAATAGAGTTCCACAAAATGTGAAGTAAAGGAAACTAGAAGCAAAAGGCTGGAACAAAGATTGTGGAAAAGTGGAAGGGGGCAGGAGGACCAAATGTCAAAGCAACAAAATTGAAGTTTGACGATCTAGTGGGATTTTGTAAAACAAGAAAATGAAGGGAAATGAAAGGGAATGAAGGACCTGATAAATTTGTAGGGATTTCAAGCAGGATTAGAGATCAGGACCAAATGGGAGGTGAAAAGAAAATGTTTGGTGGTCTAGTGGAAATCTACAAACTCAAAGAAAGAGGTAGAACAATAAAGATTAAAAGCTTGATATGATTTGTGGGACTTTTATGTGGGAAAGGAGGTGAGTATTAGATGGGAGATGAAAGGGAAATGTCTGGTACTGTGTTGTTTAGAATGTGACTCAGACACAACATGGGTGAGTCACACTCTGATATGGCACATGAACCATGCCCTTGCAGCTGGTGCCCACCCAGTCACTCATGCTTTTGTGGTAGGAGTCAGTCAAGTGGAGACAAAACACGGGGGTTGCTCTATTCACGGGGAAGCAGAACATCATGGATCATTGTTGGGTTGATTGTGTTATGTATCGATGTATGTGGATATCGATTATTGTGGATAAAGTGATGTTGTTAACATTAAATGAGTGTTGTGGTTGTGATTCTTATGACTCAGAGGGTCACTGGCTCTAAGTTTAATTTTTTGGTTGATTGTATTGAGGCAAAACTTGTCCAACCTCCTTTGTTCTTGTCTAATGGATTGTTTGAGGAGTCTTTATTCTTAGCTTATAAGTTCTTATACTTGCCTCCTTTTTTTGTTTTCTTGTTGAATGAGCCTCAAGACAATTTCTTGTTCCTGGGTTGTTTCCTCAATGGGAATTGGTTGAGGGACAAAGATCTCTTAGCAACCAAATTTTTTTATTCCCTCCTATAAACACTTAAAGGGTCTAGATCTCCTTTAATGATGTAGATTTGCCCCATATGACTGAAGTGGATTTCCTGAAATAGGGTAGAGGGAACATCTCTCATCCTATTAACCCAAGGTCATCCCAAGATCATGTTGTAAGTTGTTTCTTTGTCGATTACATAAAATTTAGTTGGGAGAGTTTTTGAACCCAATGTGATTGAAAGACTATTTTTTGCCATAGTTTTGACGTTTTGATTATCGTAGACCCTCAAAATGGTAGTGCCTTATGTGATATACATTTTGTCATATCCCATTCTTTGAAGAAAAGAGAGAGGGAGGATATTAATTGCAGCTCCATCATCTACGATGATACATTTGATGTTGATTTCACCAACTTAAACTTGTAAGAAGAGGGTAGGATCTCATTTTTGAGCTATACTGTTATCTAATGGTAACTTCACAAGATCGAAAGTGAAAGTATTATGTTCTTTTGACAGGGTTTGGGTAGAATGTCCCAACTCTAAAGTGTCAAGGAAAGTTCTTCTATGTGTAGGCAAACTTTTGAGAATGTCTATTATTTATGAAAAAGTGGAGTCATTTGTGACATGATTCGATTGTTTTGACTTGAATGATACATACTTCTCAATCATTATCCAATTCCACATGTCTTAGAGTGTTTTGATCAAAAGTAAGTTGATGGATTTGTAACTATTTGTTTGATTTATCTTCTTCCTCGGGTTTTGAGATTGAAGAAAGGCCATGAATTTTCGTCATTGTTCATTGGAAAGTTTGGAGATAACCTTGTTGAAACCGCAACAGGTTTTTGTATCATGTCCCTTTGCCTTGTGAAATAAACAGTTTATGTTAGGGTCATATGGAAAATGATTTGACCCTTGGTGTCCTCCTTGAGACTTTGGTAAGGTTTTTCGTTATTTTGCTGATGCCCAATGGCACGAATATTCTTGTTTGTATCTCAATTGTCCTTTGAGGTTTTGGCAATGGAAGGATTATTTTCGTTGTTATCATTTGTTTTTGAGTCACTAATCACCCATTTATACCATAAGTTCTTCATTTGCTATCATTCACAACCTGGTCTATTCTTAATGCACTCTCTAATGCTTCTTCGTAAGATTAATATGGCAATTTTTTGTACCTCCTCCCTGATATCTCTATTAAGGGTGTGCAAAAAGAGATTGCATACTTCTCTATGGTCCATGTTTGAGGTGCTGGTTGACGAGTAGAGGACTTGCCTCCACTGTGTGACAAAGTGTACCACTAATTTTTTTGCCTCTTGTTTCATTATTGGGAACTCTCATATGCCTATTTTAATCAATTTGTTCATGTCAAATGTCATCACAAACTCACTAATGAGTTGACGAAAGGAATGTATTGAAGCCTTTGGGAGGTGATAGTACTAATCTAAGGTGATTCATTCAAGGGTCTTAGGGAAGATTCTAGCCACAACTCCATCCCAAGGGAGGAGTTCTCTTACAGCTATGGTGTAGGCCTTGATGTGTGAGTTCGGGTCTCCCTCCCCTTTGAATTTTGGCGGGCATGGGAGAGGATGTGGTAATAAACATTGTGAATGTTATAATCTAGAGGTTCGTTTAGGTATTCTAGGTAGGTTCTAGAGAATGCACTTTGATATGTTGGCATTGAAAACATGAGCCCCATGGGTGGGACTTGTTGGTGTTGAATGTTCGTTTGATATCTAGGCATGGATGAATATATCAGTTGCATTTGTTGGTATGTTTGAGGAGCCTAATAATTTTGCATTAGATAGGCTTTGCTAGGTTGCTAAAATTGTTGCATTATGTCATTTCTGGCATTACACGAGTAGAAGTTCAAGTATGGGGGGTTCGAGTTGGCCCCTGGTTTTGTTCAACTCTAGTACTAAGTGGATCCATTCACACTCTAGTTCTTTGTTCAATTTTACTTTGAGGTGGTTGTTCTACCCCTCCAACTTATAGCATCCTAATCCATTAGACCAAGGTGGCTATAAGATCTATAGGGGTTGTAACCTCTATTCTTTGAGCTTCTCCACCTTGAGGTGAGTTTTCTTGTTGATTTGCTTTGTTTGTTTATTATGCTAAGATGTTTTCTAAGTGTTTGGCTTAACGTGCAATGTGCAGAGCTTCTTGTAAATGTCTTTCTAGACGACTCACTTCATTGTCTAGTTGGGTGGTCATTTTGGTGTAGCTCGTTATAGGATGGTCTTCTCGATATATTTTAGACCATATGCACACTCAATGTGCTCTATCTTGGTTGGAATGACTAGGTCATATTATTGACTCTTGCTCCCATGAGGGATTGTCAAATGTTAAGGAGTGACGATGTTCTTATCTATTATTGTCATAGTCAGGATCCTCATAGTCAAAACAGTTGGAGATGGGTGCCAAAGGGATTGGCAAAATGTATTTGTCAAATGAAGGTGTTATATTGCTTCATTCGAAGGAATGCTCCCTTGAGTTTTGTCCACTACATCATATTCGGGGGTGTCATAAACACTGCAAAATAAATGGAATGGAAAGAGATGAAGATGAAAGTGAAAATGGAAGAGATGGAATGGAAATGAGATGAAAATGCAAAAAAATCACCCAAAAGGATTTGCTCTTCACTTCAAGTTCACCAAAATATGTGTTTCTCAAAATGTGACTCGGACATAATGTGGGTGAGTCAAACATTGATATGGCACATGAACCATGTCCTTATAGTTTGCACTCATTGAGTCACTCCCACTCTTGTGACAGGAGCCAACCAAGTGGAGGTGGAACGAGGGGTTGTTTTGTTCGCAAGGAAGTAGAATATCACAGATCATAGTTGGGTTGATTGTGTTATGCGTTGATGTACATCGATGCTGATTATGTGGTGAAAGTGATGTTATTAAACATTGAATGAGTGTTGTGGTCGTGATTCTTATATGAACCAGAGGGTCACTAGATCTAAGTTTGCTTTGCTATTTGATTGTATGGAAGCAAACCTATCCAACCTCCTTAGTTCTTGTTGAATGGCTTGTTGGACGAGTCTTTGTTGTTGACTTAGAAGTTCTTTTTTTTATTGGTAAGGAAGGATTATTTAGGCTAGCCCCACACTAGCCGAGGTCACAAGGGGAACCTCCTCCCCATCCAAATATTTAACTTAGATCACTTATTAATATAGAAGCCACAATGGAAGTCCAAGAGCCACAACTTGGAATTCCAACTATAGATGTCACTTGAGGGATTAGAACTTGCATCTCCATCTTGAGAACTTTATGGCCTTGCCATTTAAGTACAAACCCTTTGTCTTGACTTAGTAGTTCTTGTACTTGCCTCCTTTGTTCTTTTTCTTATTGAACGAGCCTCAAGATAATTTCTTGCTTCTGGACTGTTCCTAAATGGGAATTAGTTGAGGGACAAACTCCCTAATCTCCTCTAAGATGGATTTGACCCAATCTTTCCTTATACTCAGACACATTGAATGCTTAGGCCAAGGGGGAGGGTAGTTATTTGTGCCTTGTGATGGAATCAAGGGTTCTTCCTAATTGTTCTTTTTTTGGTGTTTTCTTGTTTTGACGAATCTCTAATGCAGCTAATCTATATGTATGCAAAAAAGTTTTTGATTCTTTTTCTAAATTTTTATGGTGAGATAACTGCTATGAAAGGAAAAATGAATGTAGCTAACGATTTTTTTCTAATGCGATTTAATCTATGTTTTTGTGTTTTTGTGGTTTGATTTGATTGTAGACTACTGAAATTGCAAGTATTCTAAGCATAATGAAAATGAATCTATTCTAAGAAAGTAATAAATTTTATCTATGAAAAGAAAAATGAACAATGTTTTACACAATGAAAGAAGATCTACTCTAAGAAAGTAATGAATTTTACCTATCAAGAGAAAGACAAATAGTGTTTTACTTCCTCAATAGCAAGATTTGTGATCTAATTACTAAGAAAACATGAAAGAACCTATACGAATAGGGCATCGGTGCTAGGTTTTTGTCTTCATACGTCCCATGGCAACCATCTCCTCCTCTATAGAAGTGAGGTCCTCCTCTTGGAAACGTGGATAAAAGTAGGGACTTGAAGGAGATGGATTTAGCTTAGAAGCTATTGTAGAAATAGAAAGGCATACAAAGTTCCATGTAGAGCATAAGAATACTAATTGGGATAGCTTTGCATAAGATCGAGCAATACAAGAATGTAATAATTAATTTGCCTACTCAAATGAATAAAGGAGGGAGTATTTATAGGGGGACTTTGTTCTCAACTTAAAAGTTCTTGTACTTGCCTCCTTCAAGTTCATTTTCTTGTTGAATGAGCCTCAAGATAATTTCTTGTTTCTGGAATGTTTTCTCAGCGGGAATTAGTTGAGGGACAATCTCCCTAATTTTTTCTAAGATGGATTTGACCCAATCTTCCCTTATACTCAGGCACATTGAATGCTTAGGCCAAGGGGGAGGCTAGTTGTTTGTGCCTTGTGATGGAATCAAGGGTTCTTCTCAATTGTTTTTTTGGGTGTTTTCTTATTTTGATGAAACTCTAATGCAACTAATCTATATGTATGCAAACAAAATTTTGATTCTTTTTCCAAAATTTTATGATGATCTAATTGTTATGAAAGGAAAATGAATGTAGCTATATGATTTTTTCCCAATACAATTTAATCTATGTTTTTGTGGTTTGATTTGATTGTAAACTACTGAAATTACAACTATTCTAAACATAATGAAAATGAATCTATTCTAAGAAAGCAATAAATTTTATCTATGAAAATAAAAATGAACAATGTTTTACATAATCAAAGCAAATCTACTGTAAGAAAGCAATGAATTTTACCTATCAAGAGAAAGGAAAATAATGTTTTACTTCCTCGATAACAAGACTTGTGATCTAATTACTAAGAAAATAGAAAAGAACCTTGATGCAATAGAACTCCCCTCCATCATTGCAGAGACTCACAAGCAGCCTCACCTTCATCCTTCACATAAACTTATTCACAAAAATTCAATTTTCAATGCATCGATGCCACAGATTGTAAACAAAACACATGACATTAAGTTCAACTCAAAATCAACAATTCTTAATTAAATTTTGATTACAATGTGTTATCCCAACACAAGATACAACCCACAACAATCAAGATGCTTCCATGTTCTCTTTCTACATGATACTTTCCTGAGGTTGCAGCAATAAACTCATCTTCAACATCGTCTTCTCCTTTTGAACACTCAACCAACTCCTCCAGGTATGGCAACCCAACTCACTCTCCAATCTTCCTTGTTCCTCCTTAACGGGTCACTCCCATTTCTTCCTTCCAATTCTGATTTATTTTCTTTCAATAAAAAACCCTCCAAAGGAGGCCACCTATCTTCCTCAGATGTTGGCACCTCTAATATCTCCTCTTTTCGATTCTTCCCTCTACATCTTCATGCTATTTGGGCACTTTCATCCATTCTTGTTATCTGCTGCTTCCCCTGCCAATTAAAAACTTGCAACAAAAGGCATTATATATTCCCTCTCGGCGTTTGATTCATTTTTCCCATTATGGTGTTGCATCCTGTTCTTTTTTTAGTGATTTTTATGCCTTTTGAATGAAAAATAGCCTTCATAGAAGGCATTAAAAAACCTCTAGAGAGATGGTGTTTCAAATCTATTTTTAGCCTCCAGAATGAGGTGTCCCATAGCTAAGGCGTTTCTATTTTTTTTAAGAGCCTCCAATCGAGGCATTTTGAATGCCTTTTTCTCCCAAATCCAACGCTGCCTTTTTTCTGAAAACTCTTCCCATTTAATCATAATTTTCTACCTTTTGAATGCCTACCCTTACCTCCTATTGGTGGGCCCTCATTTCTATTTATTTTGTTCTTTAAATTTATTTTTCCTCTCTATGCTGGATTCTCCCAAGTGTGGCATTTCAAGTTCTTTATTTAGCATCCACCCCCTCCAAAAAGGTTTATGGTCTCCAGGAACATTGATTAAAATTGTAGGCCCAATTTTGGCTTTGAAACAGTCAAAGCATATCCTTTTCCTGCATTTCCCTTGGAAAGGTACTAGATGCTCCTGCATCAAACACATCAGGTAAGAACTTTGTGAGCATATACTGATAAATTTGGAGTTGAATGGTAGAACCATCCTTTCAGATTGCAAGTAATCTGTAGTGAACTCCATCGTTGAAATATGTGTACAAAATGTTTATCTCTTTTTCCTCTTTTTCTAGCATCTTGCCGAAACAAGCTTCACTCTCCTCCAACAATTTTGCACTCCATTCTTCTCTCCTCTCGTGGCCTTGCATCCACCATATACCGGCCACCTCCACCAATGTCTCTCTCCTCTTCTTCCAACAACTTACTCTTCTATTCTCTTCTTTTGTGGGATGCAACCCACCACAGACTGACCACCTCCACTAGATCTTATCTGTAGGTTCCTCTACAACCTCTACTTGCAAGTATACATCTGTATACCACTCTGCATCTACATAATCCTATTTCTTTTCTAACTCTTTGCTCATCTCAAAATGTAAATCCTTTGTAAATTCAACATTACAAAACTCATAAAAATTAGATTTTACCTCGATGATTTCTTCTGTCACAACATCCTCTTCCTTACTGCTGAATGCTACTATCCCTGTTGTTGTTCTGAACTTCTCTACCTCTGTGATCTCTTCCTCGAGACACTCTTGGTCTTCATCAGGTTCCTCATTGAACACTTGATCCTCATACAATATTGCATACTTTGTTTCAACTGCAACATCCTCAACTGCCGTAACTTTACTCACAACTGCTCTTGTACTCTGTACAATCTCTTCAATGATCATTTCTGGAACCCCTGCATCTTCAGCCAATGCTGCAACAAATTTCTCTTCTTCACTTTTCTCCTCTTCTTCCATGCTTTCATCCAAGCATACTGTTGCAACTTCTTCAGCTTCCTCGTGAATAACCTCTTCACCTTTATCTTCCTTACCTGCACACAAATAATCATCTACAAATGATTTTTTACTAGAAGAAACATGGGACTCCTTCCTACCCACTTTCTCCTCCACATCGTTCTCTTCAACTTCCTCTTGATCCTTCAACACAAGGATTCTCTCATCTCCCATGCCTTCTACAAGACATGTTGCTGTAACCTTTTCTTCTACATCATCCTCTTGCATGAGGATCTCATCTTCAATGTGAGATACATGACATTCTGACACACCTTCTCTTTTACCTGCAAACAAAACAATGTTAGCATAATCATGGGACTTATCATCTCCCATCTGCATCTTCTCCATTCCGTTATCACATTCATCTGACATTTGCCCTTCAAATAAGATATCTATCTTTCTCATCTCCTCTTTGAGTAGGAGATCTTGATCTTCCCCAAATTCTTCATCAAACATAGGACCCTCAACGTCCATTATCTCAGTTTTCATATCTTGAGAATCCTCTTGGATTGTCATAGAAGCTTCCATGTCTTCTATACCTTCACCTTCTTCGGGCATGTCTTCAATCACATCTTCATCTTCAAATTTGTAACAAAACATGGTACCTCTACACCTTCCATTGCACTGCTCAAATCAACAATACTCAAATTTGTTTCCTCTTCAACATAACTCACTTTCCTCATCAAGTTCCTCTAAATTGAACTTTGAACTTCTAGTTTTATTTCTAACTAGTATGGTTAGTAGTGCCACCTTGTTCTTGAGATCCATCATCCCATTCTAGACCACCTCTCTCATATCTGCAATCTCATTCTTTCCTCTAATCTTCTTCTCCTATTTTCCAACATTAGTCTTTCTTTTAGTTAAAATTCCAAAGGTCTCTTCCATTATCTCATCAACCATACATGCCAATTCTCTTATCCCTATCATTTGCTCTTGAAGTCTACATAAATCAATTCTTTCTTCTAACTAGACAATTCAGACTCTTGATCTCACATTTATTCCCTTCATTCTCTTTTCAACGCTCGGGGACTTCCTCTTCACAACTTGACCCTCAGGTCCTCATGCAAACTACCTCAAATTGACGGTTCTGTCCACACACTCATGAGCTACTGCTCTGATATCTACCTCCACCTCTACCCCTACCTCACGGGGCCACTCTCGGAGGCACTTTCTCACAACCCACAACTCACAAGCCTGCTACAAGCTGCCTCACATTCGACGATCTGCCTGCAGACTTAGGAAAAACCCGCTCTGGTACCACTGATGCAATAGAACTCCCCTCCATCATTGTAGAGACTTACAAGTAGCCTCATCTTCATCCTTCACACAAACTTATTCACAAATAATCAATTTTCAATGCATCGATGCCACATATTATAAACAAAGCACATGACATCAAGTTTAACTAAAAATCAATAATTCTTAATTAAATTCTGATTACAATGTGTTATCCCAACACAAGATACAACTCACAACAATCAAGATGCTTCCATGTTCTCTCATTCTACATGATACTTTCTTGAGGTTGCAACAATAAACTCATCTACAACATTGTCTTCTCATTCTAAACACTCAACCAACTCCTCTAGGTATGGTGACCCAACTCACTCTCCAATCTTCCTTGTTCCTCCTTAATAGGTCGCTCCCATTTCTTCCTTCAAATTCTAATTTATTTTCTTTTAATTAAAAACCCTCCAAAGGAGGCCACCTATCTTCCTCAGATGTTGGTGCCTCTAATATCTCCTCTTTTCCATTCTTCCCTCTACATCTTCATGCTATCTGGGCACTTTCATCCATTCTTGCTATTTGTTGCTTCCCCCACCGATTAAAAACCTGCAACAAAAGGCATTTTATATTCCCTCTCAGCATTTGATTCATTTTTCCCATTATGGCGCTTTATCCTTTTCTTTTTTTAGTGATTTTTCTGCCTTTTGAATGAAAAATAGCCTTCCTAGAAGGCATTAGAAAACCTCTAGAAAGATGGTGTTTCAATTCTATTTTTAGCCTCTAGAATGAGGCATCCCACAACTAAGGCGTTTCTATTTTTTTAGAGCCTCTAATCGAGGCATTTTGAATGCCTTTTTCTCCCAAATCCAACACTGCCTTTTTTTAAAAACTCTTCCCATTCAATCATAATTTTCAGCCTTTTGAATGTTTACCCTTACCTCCTATTGGCGGGCCCTCATTTCTATTTATTTTGTTCTTTAAATTTCTTTTTCCTCCCTACACTGGATTCTCCCAAGTATGGCGTTTCAAGTTCTTTATTTAGCATCCACCCCCTCCAAAAAGGTTTATGGTCTCCAGGAATATTGATTAAAAATTTTGGCTTTGAAACAGTCAAAGCATATCCTTTTCCCACATTGCCCCTGGAAAGGTGTTGGATGCTCCTGCATCAAACCTATATGAATAGGGCACTAGTGCTAGGTTTTTGTCTTTAGAAGTCCTATGGCAACCATCTCCTCCTCTATAGAAGTGAGGTCCTTCTCTTGGAAACATGAATAAAAGTAGGGACTTGAAGGAAATGGATTTATCTTAGAAGCTATTACAGAAATAGAAAGGCATACAAAGTTCTGTGTAGAGCATAAGAATGCTAATTGGGATAGCTTTGTATAAGATTGAGCAATACAAGAATGCAATAATGAATTTGCCTCCTTGAATGAATAAAGGAGGGGTTATTTATAGGGGGTCTTTGTTCTCGACTTAGAAGTTCTTGTACTTGCCTCTTTTGTTCATTTTCTTGTTGAACAAGCCTCGGAATAATTTCTTGTTTCTGGACTGTTTCCTCAGTGGGAATTAGTTGAGGGACAATCTCCCTAATCTTGTCTAAGATGGATTTGACCCAATCTTCCCTTATACTCAGGCACATTGAATGCTTAGGCCAAGGGGGAGGGTAGTTGTTTGTGCCTTGTGATGGAATCAATGGTTCTTCCTAATTGTTATTTTTTTTGGTTTTTTCTTGTTTTGATTAATCTCTAATGCAGCTAATCTATATGTATGCAAACAAAATTTTGATTCTTTTTCCAAATTTTTATGATGAGCTAACTGTTATGAAAGGAAAAATGAATGTAGCTATGTGATTTTTTTCTAATGCAATTTAATCTATGTTTTTGTGTTTTTGTGGTTTGATTTGATTGTAAACTATTGGAATTGCAACTATTCTAAGCATAATGAAAATTAAACTATTCTAAGAAAGCAATAAATTTTATCTATAAAAAGAAAAATGAACAATGTTTTACACAATGAAAGCAAATCTATTCTAAGAAAGCAATGAATTTTACCTATCAAGAGAAAGAAAACTAATGTTTTACTTCCTCAATAGCAAGATTTGTGATCTAATTACTAATCTAAAACATGAAAGAACCTATACGAATAGGGTACCAGTGCCAAGTTTTTGTCTTCAGAAGTCCTATGGCAACCATCTCCTCTATAGAAGTGAGTTCCTCCTCTTGGCAACATGGATAAAAGTAGGGACTTGAAGGAAATGGATTTAGCTTAGAAGCTATTGCAGAAATAGAAAGGCATACAAAGTTCTATGTAGAGCATAAAAATGCTATTTGGGATAGCTTTGCATAAGATTGAGCAATACAAGAATGCAATAATGAATTTGCCTCCTCAACTAAATAAAGGAGGGGGTATTTATAGGGGTCTTTGTTCTCGACTTAGAAGTTCTTGTACTTGCCTCCTTTGTTCATTTTCTTGTTGAACAAGCCTCAAGATAATTTCTTGTTTCTGGACTGTTTCCTTAGTGGGAATTAGTTGAGGGACAATCTCCCTAATCTTGTCTAAGATGGATTTGACCCAATCTTCCCTTATACTCAGTCACATTGAATGCTTAGGCCAAGGGGGAGAGAGACAATCTCCCTAATCTTGTATAAGATGGATTTGACTCAATCTTCCCTTATACTCAGGCACATTGAATGCTTAGAGCAAGGGGGAGACTAGTTGTTTGTGCCTTGTGATGGAATCGAGGGTTCTTCTCAATTGTTTTTTTTTGGTGTTTTCTTGTTTTGATGAATCTCTAATGCAACTAATCTATATGTATGCAAACATAATTTTGATTCTTTTTCCAAATTTTTTTGATGAGCTAACTGCTATGAAAGGAAAAATGAATGCAACTATATGATTTTTTCTAATGCAATTTAATCTATGTTTTTGTGTTTTTGTGGTTTGATTTGATTGTAAACTATTGAAATTGCAACTATTCTAAGCATAATGAAAATGAATCTATTCTAAGAAAGCAATAATTTTTATCTATGAAAAGAAAAATGAACAATGTTTTACATAATGAAAACAAATCTACTCTAAGAAAGCAATGAATTTCACCTATCAAGAGAAAGGAAAATAATGTTTTACTTCCTCAATAGCAAGATTCGTGATCTAATTACTAAGAAAACATGAAAGAACTTATATGAATAGGGCACTAGTGCTAGGTTTTTTGTCTTCAGAAGTCCTGTGGCAACCATCTCCTCCTCTATAGAAGTAAGGTCCCCCTCTTGGCAACATGGATAAAAGTAGGGACTTGAAGGAAATGGATTTAGCTTAGAAGCTATTGCAGAAATATAAAGGCATACAAAGTTTTATGTAGAGCATAAGAATGCTAATTGAGATAGCTTTGCATAAGCTTGAGCAATACAAGAATAAAATAATGAATTTGCCTCCTCAAATGAATAAAGGAGGGGGTATTTATATGTTTAGAATCCACACCATTAATGGTGGTGGTGATTGTGTAGATAACTGGTATTGATTAGGGAGTGATCTAGTTTTGATTGGAAGAGAACAGAGGCTGGAGAGGACATCATGAAAGATTGATAGGGAGTGAACAAAGGTTTGATTGGGAGTGAAAAAAGAGTGATTGAGAGTTTATAATTAGTTAGAGGAAGTCAAGGCTCAGTTGTGTAGGGAAGAACTCTCAATCACAAGCCAAAAATGAAGGTAAATTACGACACTGGAAGAAATCTCGCACGGAAAAAGATGATAGGGTCACCCCTCACAGGAAGTGGGTTGCCCCTTTTAGCAGGGTAGGTTGCCTGGGTGACCCACACTTAAAATGTAGGGTCACTCGGGTGAACTTATAGGTCAAATAGGCAACCCACTCAAAGTAGATTAGACAAGCAGCTAGAAGGTATGCAAGACTTGGAAAGTTAGTTTAAAAGTTGGGGAGAAATGATCAAGGGAAAAAACACTGGGAAACATGACATTGAGAAAGAAACTACTAAGATGAGTATAATTTGTGCCTTTATGGGTGTGATTTGGACTTCTATAGCATCCTCAGATTGCCATGTTGGCATGTGCGAGCCTTTTTCATACTTATAGGTAGTCCACTAAAACTCTTCAACTTAACAGAAAAAACCAAAAATGACTTAAAATTCCCAACACTTAGATTTTTCTTGGATTTTTGGAAACCTTAATGTATGATAGGAACATGGGGAAGGCAATGCACAACTCCAAAATAAAAATTGACCAAGGGAAAGCCCATTGAAGGAAATCTTAGATCGGTTATCAGTAACGGGTAAGACACTTCCAAGACAACAAAAGGGCACAATAAATGGGCAATTTTCATATATTAGGGCAAGTGCCAACAAGATCAAAACAAGGACCTTAAAAGTGTACAAATTGATGTGGGTAATTGAATTTGATGCTCTAAATATCAGGATGAAATTGTACTCGCCAACATTGATTTTAGAAACTATAATCTTGTCTAAAAATCTACTATCTTATCTAAGCTCTTGAAACCTATGATTTTGATTCACCTTCGCAATATATTTGACATGGACAATACAACATTCAAAAATGTCTTTAGGAGATTGCTATATTAGGATGTGAAAGTGTATTAACTTTCCCCTTACACTCTGGTCAAGCCTTAAAGACAAGTGTGACACATCATGCCTATATGAAGACAAGCACAATATTTGTTCTTGGGTGATCATGTAGACCTATAACCTACCGTGCATTGATTCTTTTTTCTTTTTAGTCAGATGATGTGCAATTAATTTCATGTTCTTTCCATCTTTTTCATATCATGTCATATGAAACCTAGGGTCCTAAGGCATGCCTTTAAATACAAATATCTAGACCCCACTTCATTTGGTTTTGGTATACAAGTTGATGTTACAATTGTCAATTTCTTGAAATGTCAGCCTTGAAATGTAGGAAATTAAATTTGAAAACGGGCGACAAAATCACACTAGCAAACTTGTAACAAGTTAGTATATTTTTGTAAACTAAAAAATGCATACTTAGTACTTTTCCACTCTAATTTTGGATTCACATTAGTCATGTCGATAGATATGCCAATTCAATACTTAATTTGAGTCGATTTAGTACAAAAATTGATAAAAGCCTAAACCATCCCTCCAGTTGATCACTCAAACCTTTATCTTTTCGTAGACACTGCCATTTCACACTTTCACGAAAGGCTAAAATGATGGTGTATAGAGATAGATCAAGGCTAAAGTGATCTAATAGTGTGCGTGTGTCATGGTGCCAGGCTTCTAGCCCCATGCAACAATGGCATTGTTGACCTATTTTCCTCTGTCTAGAGTTAAATAGTTCACCTTGTATTTTCCTTGAAAATCCTTTGGAAAATGTCCATACAAAGCTTAAATCTTCCAAATACTCATGCTATGCTTTACCAAAAATCCCAAAAATCTTGCTTGAAGAATCCTTGCAGAAAACCCAGAAAAACCCAGAAACCCTTTGTCTTCAAGAGTTTCCCATCACAGACAAATCTCAATTTTATACTTAGTAATTATACATACATTTTTCAATGTATGTTCAAATGTACATTTGCCAATGTATGTGGTGGTGCCCACCTAGGTTTTGGGTTTCAATTATACATCTGTAGGCATTCTTCTTCCAGACCCAAAAAATTTCTAAGTCATTAGGCCTTCGCAGTTCAAAAATGCAAAAAATAGTTGCATGCAAGTGTCTTTGTATATACAAGGCCATTTGTATGTACATGCAGGTTCAAATGTACATTGGCGGGTCGAAAATCTCAATCGGCCTTTAAAAATAGTAAAAAATTGGTTGTATACATTTCGTAATGCATATCGAGTTTGTATATGCATTAAGGAATCTATCAAAATTCTGAGAATATTCCCTGCTTGTATGAGATGGTTTGCATGTATATTTGTGTTGTATGTTTAGACATGCAACTGCTACATACAAGAGGAACATGCAAAGGAAGACATGCAATGGCTACATACAAGAGGAATATGCGATTGTATGTTCACACACACAAGTCAAAGATACAAGCGCCAACATACAAAGGGGCAAATGCATATGCAACAGTGGAATGTACATCAGCAGCGATGTACAAAGGAAGGACATGCAAGCAAAGATGCAAAGAGTCTTATGCAAAGTCAACATGCAAGGGAAAGTGATTCAAAGCTGGAGCCCACCACATGTATATTTGCGATTGTATGTTTGCACATACAATCAAATATGCATTCCTAATATACAAGTTGGATCTGAAATGAACATACATTCCAGTTGATAAAGGGTAGAATTCTGCAGTTTGTATGTATACGTTGCTTGTATGTTCTCATTGTATATGCGACATACATTGGTTATATACAAAGAGGAACATGCATGGCTCGAACCCGATGGCGATTGCAATATGCTTCATAATGGTTTGAGGTCCGTAGCTTGCATGCATATGGCATTGTATATCCTGATATACAAGAGATTGAAGATACAAGGCCCAGATTTCAAATTTCTCCAATCCGGTTGATAAAATGGTCCAGTTCCGCAGTTTGTATATTTTGCATGTATATGCGATATACAAAAGAAAGATACATCCGTGATATGCAAGGTGGACCTGAATGTGAAGTCAAATTTGATGAATCCAGCGTTGGAGTCCGCGACTTGCATGTATGCTACGATTGTATATACAGTATACAAGGGAAATATGCAAACGAAAAGATACAAAGGCTGGACCCGATGTCAAATTCATATTTGCTTCATAATCTTTTGAGTTCCATATGGTTTGTATATTTGCGATTGTATGTTTGTATATACAATGCGATATGCAAAGAAAAGATGCAAGGAAGAAGATGCATTTTTCAGCGATGAGTCCCAGCTTCAATACGACGGCGAATCAGGTGGTGCCACGTGGCACGGATGGCGATGCATATACATGGGCCGTTGCACATACAAGGCATTTTTAGAGGGAATTTCAAGGCATATGCAAGTCAGTTTGAATATGCAAAGAAGAAAAAGGCGCGATTGCACCAAGTAGAGATAAAGTGTAGTTGCCATTGTATATACAATGGCGAGGTACAACGATATGCAGACACAGATGCAAAGCGATATATACACACAGTTGACTGCAACTTTGACTGCTCATATCTCCTCCATTTTAGCAAATTTCCACATGCTGCAAAAGGCAAAAATGCTTGTTTTTGCCTCCTCTTTCATTTGGTGGGGTTTTTCCAGGGGTTTTGACACTTTCAAATTTTGGATCCGGATTTGTATGCTCAGTCGACTGGACGTTTCAACGACCAGTTTGAGTGATGCAAACGCAGATATTTGTTGCATTTATCAGAGAGGGTCGATGATGCAGCAGCTTGCATTAAAGACTCAAAATATCTCTCCACCGCCCTGTTTCAGATACTTCATATACCCATGGTTGAAGATAGACACGGAAGCTTCTCGCATTCAATGCTCATATATCTTCCGCCGTTTCAGGGGTGCAAATCTTGGTGATAACAGGCATTATGACACTAAGTCCCCCATAACAGACTAGACTTTTCTCAAAACCTAGACTACGCCCCTACTCGTAGTCCAAATTGTCCTTGTAAAACCAAGTCATGCCCTCACCAAGGATTCCATAACTCCATGTAATTCACATCCACTTCTTTGCAACCTGTATAGGGACATGAATCCATCTGCAACACTTAGGCAACAACTCCGAATACCTCATCACAACTCATGGAACATATAGGGACTCGACAACTCAACTCAGATCATTTGAACTCAAATACCCTTATGTGGATAGGTAAAAGTTAGAATGATCATTTCAAAAGATAACTCCAAGCTTTTGTCAATTTTTATAGTAAATCAACCCAAATTAAATACATGTCCATATGTATGGACATAATTAATATGAATCCAGAATTAGACTGAAAAAGAAAGCACTTTTCCACCTCACAGAAATATACTATAACTGCTGCGACTTCCTTTACCATAATTATTGGGAACGTATTTGTTTTTAATTTTGTACTGAGTAGGTAGCAGAAAGAGAGTTATAGCGTTGGGTTGCGAAAAAGGGAATCTAATTTTTTTTACGGCCAAAAGAGAAGAGGAGTAAAGACAATACGAATCTCGTTTCATCTGCAGTGCAGAGAGATGGATAAGATTGGGTATTATCAAATTTGCTGTTAAAGTTGTGTCTCCTAATTCAAGCAAGAGATGGCTTCAGAATTATGTGAATCAGCCAACATTTTCTTTCATTGAGTCCACACTGGT
Source organism: Cunninghamia lanceolata (assembly GCA_027924645.1). Lineage (NCBI taxonomy): Eukaryota > Viridiplantae > Streptophyta > Pinopsida > Cupressales > Cupressaceae > Cunninghamia > Cunninghamia lanceolata. Next base: position 9,242,090 of record BSBN01000066.1, read on the forward strand.
AGAGGTACAGGAAGCGGCTCTCAAACATTTTTTCTGAGGCTTCATCTTTTGCCTCCCTTTCTTTGTTAGCGGCGTTACATCCATTTTAATGTTGTTGCAGGGATTCGATGTGGGCGTCTGCTGCCTGTCAAGTGTATGGCGAGCTGAGGGTAAGACATTTGTATGTTCAACTTTACTTTCTCAGTCCTTGTTTCCAGTTTATGTGCTTTTTCTGGAACCGTGATTTGTGAATCTTTAGGAAGTATTTATGGTATCCACATTTAGCAAGGGGATGTTTATTTCAAGAATGTATTGAATGATAGACACGTTATGCTGTAACATCGGATTTGTTTTCTCATAGTTGGAAGCATAAATTTCACTTCGAACCAGCAAATCCCACATATTTTACGGCATTTATCTCTCAATTTTCACTACAAAACCCTTGAGCGTTTTAACATTAATCTCCCTCCACACGTTATTGATGAAGCAGACTTCAGAGTTTACAAATGCAACATATTTTTACCCTTTGCCATTGTTAGGGAGGTGGAATTCATTATGTATACCGTTCTTGCTTTACTGTATATGTATATCCGTTTGCATGCATACTGATCTGATATCCAATTTCTAGCGATGGTTTGGCCCGTGATGTAAAGTAAATAAATTGCATGAACAAAAACACATTTCTTTCTTCCGGCTATTGATTCGATTTCAGATTGCATCATCCAGAGAAGAAATTTTTTAAAGAGAAGAAGGCTATTCTTGAAAGTCTGAATGCGTGATTATTGAGAGCTCATAATTGCACAGGCACCCATCTTAACATGTTCCCAATGTTCTAGATCGTAGGATATATATTTGATCAGCTGTAATTGATCCGGACTGATGTGGCAAACAAACTATGTTCATTTTGTAGAATATTTATGGATTTTGCATATTTGGTTACCTCGTTTCCTCAACATATGCAAGTCTCTTTATCCCTTATACATATGGATGCCATTTTCAGTATTGACAGATAATATTTCTTTATAGTGCACTCATTTATTCTATATCCATTCAAAGTTCTGCTACCATCCCAAATGTTAAATGTACATTTCCTAGCTAAGCTATTGATTCATATACAGGGAAAAATCTTGGGACACGATAGAGACAGATGAGAGTGGCTAAATCATTTTGTTGACAATAGTGAGTTGGCTGCCTGGAGCAACGAGTAGGCCGGCTTAGGATTTCCCTGAGGCATTTATAAGTCAGAATAGAACTAGTCTTCATTAAAATCAATAATTAGCATTATACTACCTTCTTTTCTCATTTCCTGCTCAGAGAGAAGATAATCTATTATATGTGTCAATTTAAGGGAGTGAACTAGTTTGGTGATGACGTAGACGACACTGAAAAGTGTTATAGGGAAAATTGTTTTAAACATTTTACTTTAATATAAACTTTATCAGAAAATCAAAATCTTTCCAGTAAAAATGTGAATAGATACCATAAACTGAAGAAGAAAGCTGTGAGAGAAAAAGTACAAAACCCTTTTTCTAATTTGCTCTAAACCTGGAGTAATCTGAATATCTATCCAATCCTTTAGCAATCCCAATAGAAAAAATCTAGTGCAAAGCCACGGCATGAAATTTGTAACCATACAACGGAAGTTAAAAAAAGAGTTGCAAGCAAACCAAGACGTTGATGACATAAAAAATTAAACAATGCTACTAAGGAAGCATAGAAACATAGAAAACTCAGAAAAAACTATTCTATAACACCATTTTCAGAAGGAGCGTTCCATTCCAAATTCTCTGCAATATTCTAAAATCGAGCATTTTTCTACAGTCCACCACTTGGAGAGGTTTGTCCTTTGTATCTACCAATTTATCCATCTCACCAAAAAGAGAATTGAAAACTGTCATAAACATGGGGTTTGCATTATTTGCCAAAAAATTCTCAATTGTAAAACAAAAAGGAAACTAACTACTTGTAAACAGATTCTTTGTTGCCTGCGAAGTAGCCCTAGCATAGTGTGCCTGCTAAATTGCACCAAAATCCTGCATAGCAGGCCTGCCATGTCAGCCCACATCTTTGCACCATTTCTCTTCCTGTTAGAACATCTTATATCTTCCTAGTTCAGTTTCATTGGGTTTGCTTAGTTTCATCAGTTCTGATGTGATCAATTGTTAACAGGCTCCACTAGGTCCTTCCACTTCAGAAAATACAGTTTGTACCCCTCTTGTAGCAGTGATTGTGGTGTTCACCACTTGTTCAATATGCTCTCGCTTTTTCTTTGAAAAGCTTCTAGCCCATTCTTCAACCACTTTATCATCTTGAACAAATTCTGTACCTCCTAAAAAAGGTATAGCCTAGTGTCTGCTTTGTAATGGAATGACCAGCGTCAATCTTCAGGAAAATCTACTGAAATTGGTTTCTCATTTTCAGTGTTGTACAAGGACCACTCTTCTCTGGCTTGAGTTTATGCCGTATGGTAAGTACTTTTATAATGTCTTTATGCAAGTGGACCATGATGTTTTCACCTTCTTGGAACGCCTTTTATCTCTGATGGTAATTTTCTCTTTGTTTATATTGTTCATTCATTTATTTTATTTTTTTCTCTACATCATGCATATGCTTCATAAAGTCTTTTCCGTTAAACTTGTGTCCCTTCAGTAAGGTCAATTGTTGACTATCCTTTTGAAGATTTTCTCCATGACAATTTAGATAGGAGACTTACCTGTAGATTTGTTATTGTTGAGTTAAAAGCAAACTCAGCTTGTGCTAAAACCAAGCCCCATTGCCTTGGGTTATCACTGACCTAACTATGCAGAAAGTTGCACAGAATCCTATTTTTTGCCTCTATTTCCTCATCTGTTTGGGAATTAGAGGACAAACTACATTGTATCTTTCAAGTTTCTTTCACATTCTTGCCCAAAAGTGAATAAGAAACTCTGTATTGTTTGTGACTTGTGTTTGTTTTAGGTCTACCATGTAGGTATACTTCTTTTGAAAACCAATAAGTAATCCTACTTGCGAAAACCAATAAGTAATGCTACTTGCATCATTAGTATTCTTACATTGACTGAACTGGTCCATTTGGGAATATTGATCCACAACAACTAAAATGGCATCATTATCTGTTTGAGTGTGAGCAATTCTGAGACAAAATTCATCAAGATGTCAATCCAAGGACTTTCTGGTGCTGGTAGGGGTTTATGCAAACCAATATACTTTTGTCCTTCTCGAGTAACTTAACTAACTTTGCATGTAGAAACAAACTGGAACAGGCATTGTGGTGAGAATACTCGGGTTGATGTTTTCACATCTTTCATCTCTCTGGTATTCACATCAGTTAGAAGTGCTTTGTGGGTCCCTTTGTCTTGTGCTTGTTACCAACATATATAGTTCAGGCTTTTACTTTTCTACACAGGCTTCAGGGAAAAACTATAAATCGGACAACCGAATGGATCTCACTGGCAGGTAAACTCCAGCTTATAAGATCTGTTGTACAATCTGTGCCAATTCATGTCCTATCTCTCCTCAAAATCCCACAAAGTGTCCAAGACGAAATAGAATTGTCAAGGGATAAATACAAATTTCAAATATCCTCTAGTGACATGGGAACAACTATGTAGAGACAAAACCAGAGAAGGGCTGAATATCAAAAATCTGAAGGCTTTCAACACAGCCCTGGCTATGAAACTAACCTGGAGAATTAAAAAAAAATACACAAGCTAATTGGGCCCAAGCCATCAAACTCAAATATCTACAAGACCCCACACTTGACCTTCTTCAAACAAACTGGAAAACTCACTTATCAAATGTGGCCAAGCATATCAAACAAGGCGTGGAATAGATTACTCCTCAGACCACTAGAAAAAGTGGAAATGGAAAAAATATAAACTCGTGGGAAGAAAGATGGAATGGCTTCCTTCCAATCACTTGCTCCGAACTACAGCCTCTTCTACAAGAACTCCAAAAATGGGGCTATATTAAAGGTGCAGACTACATAACAGATGATGATAGAAAGACATGAAATCTCAGCCTTCTTTAGTGACAATCAAAGCAATTGCAGACACAATGCTCTCAACTCCAACCATATCTGCTGGAAAGAAAAATATGAGTATCCAATAACAATGATACCTTAGCATGGAAATCCACAGTAGATGGAGAATGCACTGCAGTCTCTGCCTATGAAGCTATAACTAGGGCTTCATTGAAGCCGAAGAAGAAATGGAAACAACAATTGCTATCCTAACTTCTACCAAAATAAAACCTTTGGCTTGTCCAGCATGGAAAGATCATAACCATAGATCAGTTGTAGTTTCAAGGGTGGGTGGGGTCAAATAGATGCCCTAGTTGGAAAGAATGAGGAAAGCATCTAACACCTCGTCATAGATTGCAATTGGTAAAAGGGGATATGGGGTGCAATTGCTCACAACTCCTCCTTGAACCACGAAACCATAACATAACCAACAGATTATTCTGGCAAACTCAGCATAATTAGGAAAGCGAAACAATGGCCATACTCTGAAAAATAGAACAAATTGTGACAGGACACATTTTATTGTGTAATTTGGAGAGAGGAGCACCAAAATCTTTGAGCAAACACATCACCAAGAAGATCAAGTTTATAAGAACAATAACAACTAATATTCGAAGTGTTGCCATCATCTACATAGAGAAATAATAGACATATTTCCGGCCGCTGGTATGACTGATCATATTGTGAATCAATGGAACCTCCCCTCCATTAGAGGGTGACTTGTATCATAATTCCACCAAAGAGCATGTGGGACCCCCTATAGGGTTGGTACAAATTAAACGTTTATGGAGCTTCCATATCTAATCTAGGTAAATCGGTCTAAGGGAAATCATGAGGAATCACTATGGGGAGCTGTAATGTCCCGTTTTCAAAATAAAGCCGACACATGTTTTGAAAGCCTTCGGTGTCAAGTGAAGAAATGGGTAACGATAAACGAATTGTTAAGCATTGCTTTGGTTGGGTTTAACAATGGAAATCATGTGTCGGGCCTGTTGGGACTCCTATTTTTTTTCAAGCCAAGTATTTGCAAAATATTGCCACGTTGCCCAAAGAAGCTAATCTTGCCAAATCCATCAAAATTCCTACCCTGTTCCTTTTGAAATGCAAGGAAGAAACCCAAAAAAATGACAGTCCAAAATTTCTAAGTATTTTCCTTGTGTTTTTGCCTTTGTCGGAGTTTCGGGTTCTTGTCTTCCATTGTGTCATTCCTATCGGCTCCGAAGTCCAAGGCTCAAAAATTTGTCTAAGTGTTTAGTTCTTCAAAATTGCCTAAGTGTTTCGGGCGCCGGAGGTCGGGCTTGCGGCTTTTCGTCCGGTGCAGGAGCACCTTGGTTAAATAGGCTGTTAGGGGTCAAGTTTGCATTTTGGGTTTGTTGGTGTTGAATACTTGTAATAAGGTCATTTAAGACCATTTTGGATGTGTTAAAGTCCATGTTAGGTCATTAGGAGTTTTGGTGAGTCCATGTTGTCATTTTTGCAAATGTTGTCAAAAATTGCCAAAAGTTGCAAAACTGTGGAATGTGAAGAGTCACATGTTGTAAATGAAGAAACAAAAAAGGTGGAAGTTGAAAAGTTAGTTAGGAACTGATAGAAATATGTTGTATTAACTTGGAAATGGTCGACACAAGTGGTGGTGGTTGAAGTTTTGCACAATAATCAATAAAAGTGCTCTGTTTTCTGCATTTTCTGAATATTATTTAGCTGTTTCAGAGCTTGGTAAGGATCTGTATGGCATTTGTATGACCTGCATGTGGTATGGTTGGAAATATAATTGAATCTACTTTCTACTTCTTTTTGTTGCACTCAATTTCATGGTGTTTTGAGCAAGTTATGTCCATTTTACTAAAATAGGTTTGAAACCCTAGTAGACCTAATTTGAGGGAAAATAGTCCAAATTTGAGGGTTTTCGTACAAAATAACCTACCTTGATTTTGAGATATGTTAAATAAGAGCCAAATGGGTATTTGAATCCAATTTTTTTTCTTGGAGATCAGTTCTGGGTTGAAAGTTATGACTAAAAAACCTGAATTGTTGCACCACCTTAAGTCTAGTTAAGAAGTAGGATAGTCAGTTTTTGAGGCATTCCATACAAAGGACCCATACCCCATTTCTATATATGTTTAGTAATGTCCAAAAGGGTATCTAAATCTGGTCTTACATTTTGATGATCATGTTTGCTCTGATAGTTATGGTCAAAAAGGTTGTTAGGAAGGGCTACTAGGAGATTGAGGCCTAGAGGCCAAAACCCACCTTTTAATGCTTGAGACCTTGAAAGTTTGTTTCATTGGAACACTTGCAAGATTATCCACCCTGCTTTGCATCACCGTCTTCTTCAGAGCATGTGTTAAGGGGAAGGCTTGACCGCCAAAGTCAACAAGGGTATTTCTTTTAAGTCTTGCTGGCGGCGGTAGGCATGATGTTTCCCTTTTCCCTTCTTTCTCTTGGAAGGCAGAATGGTGGGGGCTCGACGGTCGAAGTCCGACGGGACCTTTTTCTTCTAAGTGTTGCAGGCATTGACGTGCGGGAGTTGTCTTTTCTTTCTCCTTTCTTTTGAAATGCGGAAGGAGGAAGGTCCGGCGGCCGATCCCCGATAGTTTCAAAATTGCGCTAAGTCTTGCGGGCGGCGGCAGGTGGCAGGGTTCTATTCGTCCTTCCTTTTGGAAGGTGGGAAAGCGGAAGGCCCGATGGCTGAAGTCCGATGAACTAAAATTCTTCTATGTGTTGAGGAAGGCGGAAGGATGAAGGCCTGAGGCCCGACCCTCGACGCTCTTCATTTCTTCTATTTTTTTTGGGGTCGGGTGGTTCTTTTCTTCTCTTCCAAAGTGCAAGTTGCTCAGCGAAGGCCCGACCTCCGAAGTTTGATTTGTCGGAGGCCGACCGACTGGCCTTCCATACTTCTCCCACCGCTTGGGAACACGCCAACAACCCCTGGGATCACCATTATTGTGAAATGGGTGGTTGAAATCAATGTTTTTATTGTAGTTGGTGGGGTTGTTGAGGGTTTTCCCACCCATTTCACTCTCAAGTTTGCATTGAGAAGCCTATAAAGGCAGGATTGAAACTCTTTTCAAGGGTTGGTCTTTTGGCAGTTCTTCAGGCCACAAAGTGCAGAGCTCTGTAGGGTTTCAAAGAACAAAAAGTTCCAGTTATTCAACAGGGCAGATAAAGGTTATGAAAGGTTTTCATATTGATTTCAAGGATCAGTGTATGAACTTCTCCTTCTCATGTAATTTTTCAAGGAAATCCTAAGTTTCAGCTAGGGTTTCCTCTTGCCACACTTCGTAGTATGATTGTAACCATTGATTAGATGAATATGATAGATTCTTAAAACATTACATGCTATGTGATTATCTCTTCTATGGTTGTAGATGAATGATTGTATTTTGACAAAGGATTACTAACTATATTCTTCATTGATCGTTGTTTTTCTTGCATCTGGGTATCCAGAAAGTGCGTGTTTCATTTATGTGGTCTTTCCCTCTGTTGAACTGTGGACTCTGTAGCCCATCATAAAAGGCACCGGTCTGAAATGTCTGATCACCCACACCTTTAAAACTAAAACAAACTTATCAAGTGTGAAATAAATACTTAGTATTGCATGCGTTGTGGTTATGTGTTGAAAACAAGAAATATTTGTAATGTCCCCATTTTCGGGTTCTCTTGCAGCACAGTTGGAGCTGACTTTCTAGGTTTGTGACAGCTTGATCAGAGGAGTATTTCAATGTCACCAATGTGCTCAAGTGATCCAGTGGAGCTGTATGACGCTTTCTAGAGGGATTTCAACTTATCCGTACTTACTATTTATAGTAAGTGTTTGCATGGCGACAATCGTTCTAGGTTTTTTTGGGTTTGTTCTCTTTGGTCCTCGAAGAACACTGCTATTTATAGTAAGTGTCAATTTGGACACTGTTTTGGTGACATGGTAGTTTGGCTGTCTCGAGGCCTTTCCAGGTGTTGCATTGAGCTCAGTAATGTCAGGAGGTTCGCGGTGATGTCCTTCCGAGCGTTTTCGGACATTTGGGCCATTTTTACTATTTTTAGTAGGGGCTTCGGACTTGGTGCGAGTCGGTGCGATGTTCTTGGATTTTACTCGTTTTATATTGGCCTTCATGTCAGTGCTTCGAAATTCATATTCGGAGTCCGTTTGAACTATTATTTTTAATGGCGCGATATTTTCCTAAGTTAAATTAAATATTTAACTTAGTTATAAGTTATAAAAGTGACTTTATTAAAGGGATGGAAATATTTCAAAAGAAATAAGTCACATAACTTGGGTACCCTCTTTGAGTGAAATAATAAAGCAAGACATTTAAATTATTTAATTCCCAAAAGGTGCGTTGGGAAATGTGAAGAGAAATAAAAGAAGCATGAAGTTCATTTTTTCACACCATTGCATATTTTATGAAAAACAAGAGTCTTGTTGGCTGAGTCAAGGGTTTCCAACTTGTGGAGACAAAAACCTTCGTGAAGTTGAATACCTGCGGAAGTGAAAGATGTTTCTAGGGTATTGCTAGTGGTCTTATTTCAGAGATTACATTTGTGCTTCAATTTTCAGATTTGTGGACTTGTCGCGGAGGGTTTATACAATGCAAATCTCTTGTTTTTTGGCATGATAATTAAGGAGGCATAGCTGGGAAAACATTGCAGGTGTTGTCACAGTTTTTGATGAAGTTTTGATGAGGGTTTGGAACCCCGAACATGCTGTACCTTTCTGCAGCAGGGCCGTACCATTTGGAGGCATTTAGGAGTGTAGAAACTCATCAAATTTTGTGTTATGACAGCATTGATTTGGCATGAGGCAGTGTGGTTGAGTTTGGACAGATTTCAGAGCATATGGAAGGAGTTTTATCTGCTGCTATAGACCTGAAACAGGCCGTACAGGGACAACATTGAGGCGTGAGTTACCCTAGGCTCAAATGCCCAGCTTTTGGGTTGCTTTTCTACTTGAAACAAGGCGCCTAGGGTTTGTAATTTGTGTCTCTCGTTTTGGGGAAGGGGAAAATTGGTTTCAACCTCTTTGAAAGTGTTTATCTAACTTCTGGTTGCTGCATTCTTGTTATATCAGACCTGTACACTTCATTTCAGCAAATGGGTATGCTAGCAATTTGATGTTTTGCTCATTTCTCATATGGGTATTGTTTATTGTTGTTATATTATACATTTCAAACATAAATAAGCATCTGGGTAGTTTAGAATGCTTTATTTTCTGAATATATGAATGCATGCAAAAAACTCAATGTTATGTACAAGCACATAAGACGCACCATGTTCAGCAAAACTCAGAAATTTTTTGGGGTAGAACATTACAATATTGTTAGTGAGTCTTCAAAGCATCAATTCTAGCAAACTAAACAAGTATACCCGCACCTTCCATTATTATAGGAAGTGCCTTTCATCAGCTTAAACAAAGGTTTTAGTGCAACAAGTTTGTCTTAATCTAGTGACTGTATTTAGGGATTAAAATAGCAGTTGGGTATTGTTGCAATAATATGACCTTGAGAACATCTTCCATTATTGTTGATCCTTGTTAAAGGATACCTCTAGGAACACCCTCCTTGGTTTAGTTGATCCAGAAGCGAAGGGGAGATTACCCATTCCCAACCATTGGCCATTAATCATCTTTATCTTGTTGATGAACCCCTTCTCTATCTCCTTGATGACAACCTTGGCCTCGGAGATTGAAGAATGCTCTAGGGATTAGGAAAAGCTATTTTGGGACCCAACATGGCCGCTATTCCAAATCAATTAGAAATTGCACTGAAGGAGATTCTACTACGGAACTCTATATTGTGAGTCATCATTTGCTTCTTTCACATGAATATAACCATGTCCACCATCATTAAGGAGTCATACATCATAAGCATTGGAGATATATTCTTGGGTGATTGGCATTAGTGAAAGTCATGAATTTCTAAAGGCTTATTATCATCTGATAACTACTGCTGAATAAGGGACAACTTTTGACATGTGGGTCCAGTGGTGCATAAATATTTTTCTAAGTTATCAATTGCTATTTACATGGTTTATGTTTAGTGGACCTGTATTGGAGAATCATACAAAGTTGGGCGCTTAAATTAGAGTTTGATAACTGCAGTGATGGGCTGTAATGTCCCCTTTTTGAGCGAGCATCAGAGTTGATGTTTTAGCCTATCATCGGGTCCTCGTAGGCTAATAATGGTATTTAGAGGGCCCAGTGTTGGAGTTAGCTAGCTCCTCAGTTGGCAGTTGGCAGTTGGCAGTGTTTTCATCTCCAGTTCCTTAGCTTCTTCAGAGGTTATGGTATTCAGGGTGTTTTGGCTCCGTTTTTTATATACTTACTATTTATAGTAAGTTAGTGTGTTGATAGAGGCCAACCTTACTATTTATAGTAAGGCACCTTGGTTAACAGTGAATGTAGTGGGCTATCTCCTGGTAAAGTCAGAATTGATTTACGATGGTTAATGATGGAGTTATAATATTATAATTATTATTAAAGTTATACTTTAATAATAATTAATAATTAAGTGCATATCATTAATGAATTAAGTGGACTTTATTTATAAAGGGGAGATATAAGTGAATAAAAAGGTATACTTTATATTATAAAGTTAAGTCACAACTTTAAGTTGTTTGGCTAGGAGATGGGTGCCCATGGTGATATAGGGGACATGAAGTAATAAAATAATAAAATAAATCTCCCTCCTTTTTGGGCGTTGGGTTTGAGGAGGGTTATCAAAAGACTTTGAGACTTCATTTTGCAGACTCTCTAACTTTTGGAAAATATATTTATTTGGGCAAATTTCTGAGCATTGGCTTAGGGTTTGAAATGGAGTTTTGCAGGGACGTAGCTCTCTGTGAGATTGCCTTCTTCGTGCTTAAAAGATAGCATTAGGAAGGACTGCTGGGAGCTTCATACAGAGGCTTCGCTTGTGCTTTCATGGCTTTTTTTGATGGAGTTTCATTGTGAAAAAATATTTGATTTTTGATAGCAGTTACAATGGTTTTGAGGACAGATTTTCAGTGTTCTGATGTGGGTTTGTGAGCTGCATGCTAAACTCCTTGCTGGGTCGTTCATATCCATCCTTGGTCGTACCAATACTTATATCATATAGATATCAGAATTCTTTAGAGCAGAATTTCAGTGTTGATGAAGCTACAACCTGGCCGTACACCTCATACATGGGCATGGGTTTGCTGCTGATGAAATGCCTAGGGTTTGGGCTAAAGAATATGCTCTTCATTGGCGCCTAGGGTTAGATATATTAGTGCAGCGATTTGTTGAAGGGGATTAGTCATGTATTAGGTTATTTGGAGTGTTTTCATGATGCATTTATGCTGGTGCAGCTATAGCCAATTGATGAAGTTGAAAATTGTTATCTGGGTATGTGTTTATAATTCATATTATGCAATTCCGACATCTGGGTCTTTGAGCATTTATGCATTAGGGTTTTAGATTTTCTGGGTATTTGTTGCATGTTTATATTCCATTGTATTTGTGCAAAAAACAAAACATGCAAAACCAAAAAACCTCTTTTGCAACTTCTAGTTTTGAAAGATCACACTCTAATAAAAATAACACTATTAAGAACTAAAAAGAAATTACAAACCAGGGGCAGATCATTACATGGGCCCCATATCAAAGGAAATATTTGATAACTTTGATTGGTAGAAATGACCAATTATTAAAGGGAATTGCAGCCACAGTGGAGATCCGTCGTACGGTGGTGTTCATATGTCGCATCATCAGAGCATATTCCTTTTGATCGCAGCTTCCCTTGGGAAATATTGATTGGTGCATGATCCAATTAAGTTACCAGATTGGGAATAAAGGTTTGTTAAATTAAAATTATAATCATAATTTAAGTCAAAGGGGCAGTGGGTGTATGAGTTGTGACTCTTTCAAAGAGTAGCAGCTATGTGAAAGGTTGTGACCCCCTCATATATGAGATATAAAGGGAGGATTGTTTCATTATGAAAAAGACATCAGAAAAGAGGAACCATTCAAGCATAAATTCATTCAAGCCTCATTCAAGCATTAACTTGTCAATCCATCAAGAAATATCAATCAGCCAAAGCAATCAGCAATAATCTAGCAAATTCATCAAGCAATCAGTTTTGAATTTCAGGAAGTGTCTTGCAAATAGAAAGGACGAAATCCCTTCCAAGTTCATGAGAGGATAAGGACGAATACCCTTATTGCTCTTATCAAGTTTGGACGAAAACCCAAATCTAGGTCAAGGAGGACAAAAACCCTCCAAGGTGGACTAAGAGTTGGAAGGATGAAAAGTAAAACCCTTTCATGCTCTTGGCAAGTTAAGGACGAAAACCCTTGATATTACCACTGTTGAGTTAGGGACGAAAACCTCTAATTCAGCAGATTTGTAAGTATTTCCAAAGAATTCACGATATGATTGATTTTGAGAATTGTGCTATGATTTATTGATCTAAATATTATCATAAATTCTTGATCTTTGATAAAGCTATTATAATTTTGAGTAAATATTAATGTTTGAAGGCATAAAATCAGGAATATCCCAAAAAGGGACATTACAATTGGTATCAGAGCATTGATCCTGCCAGCCTGCGGATCTAAAAGTAGTGTATGCAATTGAGCCAAAGAGCTTAACGAGCCTTAGAAAGAGAAAAAAAAAACTAGAGGCAACTAGCAACCAAACTAAAAGTAGAGGAAAGAATAAAATGGGTGATCGTGAGGTAGATGAAGAGAATGAATTGAAAGTTTTTATGCAGCAAATGCAAAAATGAGCGATGTTCTTCCACACTGTTATATTTGTCTTGAGCATTCAAGGCAGCACTATGTAAATTCAGATTCATTAGATCAACAAGCCAATCCAAGCACCTACAAAAATAAGAGCCCTCACAGCCCATTCCTACAATATCATCATAGATGTTGACCTCTACACATCAATCAAGGCTAGAAATAAAAGCCTCCAACTCACATGGTATAGAAAAACAAACCTGATCATAATTTTGATTACACGCAACAAGGTTTGTTCATGCATATGAAAATGAAAACCCTAAATTTCAGGTAAGTTCCCAAGTTGAGATGCATCATATTTGTTTTCCTTTTAAACGTAGCAACTGCTTTATTTCCTCATCAGCGCTTAAGCTCCAAACAAAAGACTCAAGCTCAGGTGCAGCAATGTCATCTCCAAAAATAGAAACACAACCTATGTCAAACTAGAAGGCATCATATTCACTTGTATACTCACCAATGCCTTGGACAGCCGGCGGCCTAAAATACATACTCATCATAAATACTGATATACTCATACTCATTTGAATCACTTGCATGATTTCAAGCTCTCATTCAAACCATTAACACAAAAATTAGATTCTTGAGGCACCTCACATGAAGAACCAAGTTTTTCTATTTGCCTCTCTATTGTACTCTTCATTGCAACCTGCTACATAACAATCACTGCTGAAAACAAGCTCATTAAAAACCTCTTCCTTGTGCAAACTTACATTCAAATCCCAAGCAAACCCCTTATGTTCAGGTGTAGCACATCTTCCTTTTAAATCAAAATTTGAGTCTTCATGATGAAAGTTTCCATATTGAAATGTTCTCATACCCAAGTCCTGAAAAATTTTGAGGACTAGAAACATCTTACTCACAAATTTTAATACTCTTAGAATCACTTGAATCACATTCATGATTCAAATCCACACTCAACTCATTAGCGAAGAAAACAGAAACCTACGGCTCATTAGAAATACTTGTTTCATATCCTGAGTTACTGACAATTACTAGGACATTGAATCAACAACAAAGCTGAACCGGTAGTGCTTTACGAGGGAGTCATTGTGGCCAAGACTATCAACGATTCCGATTCCAAGTTGATAATTGAAGGCGACTCCCAAATTATCCTCCAGAAACTAAAAAAAGTCCATGCAAGGTTTCTGAGTTTTAAATTGGCAATGGAAAACTCTAATTTTCCATACCATAGGAGCTCTGGTTACTCTCCAAGAAATCCAACTAAAGCACCAAAGAAGACAATGTAATCAAGTTGCAGACAAATTTGCCAAAAAGGCTATGACACTATAGCCATGCTTAAATCTGCTAATTCATCGGCAAGTTCACTCAGTATTGAGCTTGGTCTGGAATTTAATATCTAAAGAAATTTCCTTCTAGGAGTTGCACTTCTCTCAACTTTCCCATAAAATCGGTCAACATGTTTTTTTTTAAATTTTTGCAGTGATTTAATTTTTTTCCACCCCCTAACATTAACCCTTACCCTATTTTTTCCCTAAACCTAACCCTAGACTGATTTTTTCCCGATTAATTGAAAAAATCTTTATCTTTTGGTTTGCCGATTTTTCCCCGAGGAAGATTTTTGCTGCTACAGACCTCATGATTGTCTTACTTAAATTTAAAAATTTTCCCCTAAGGAAAAAACACCCAAAATATTCCTACAACTCTCATTGCCTTTCTTATCAACCTTCTATTCATTAACTTGACAACCCCATTACCATTTTCTAACACTACAAACTCTGTCTCCTTCTCTCCCCCCTACACACCACCAACTCTACATACTTTTTCTAACATTAAAAATTTCAAGTAAATCCGACCCGCATCCCCCTAGTCTAATCCCCATTTGCACACTTCAAAGTCCCCTCTACACACACATTAAAACCCCCTTCCCTTTCCAACACTTCAACATGTACCCCTTCAATGTGTTCCCCTTAATTCCGTGTCCACCCCATTGCCTATCTCAAACCTAATTGCCGTTTATATAGTGATCACTTGACACCTCAAATTTCATTTCGCTGATGGCAAACAAATGCCCCTCTTAATTACTACAAGAAAGCAATGATACCAAAATTATTGCTGAAAGCCAAGTTTGTGCAAATCAATGCCTTCACAGCCTAGGAAGATCTCCAAAATTCCAAATTCATTTAGTGTTCCTATGAAATATCAAGTATTAAATGACATCAAAATACAAAGGCAATAGCATCTTTATATCAAAATGCAAGTTTAAGCTTTATCATAAATAGATTACGACCTTATACTGAATTTATGTTTGTATAACTGGAAAACAATGAACTTCCTAGGAGAAAATCAACATTGCTGTAACCTACCTGCCTAATCCATCTCAGACCAGGGGCCACAATAAATTTTCTTTATTCTCAAAAGATAACCTACAAATTACATCAATGGTTATTCCTTTCTCATAATAATTATCTATCCACCTCAATATTTCTAAGTCTCCTTTGGGCATGCTTTGGCATTCCCAATTTCCACCATGTCATCTTAATGCATCCCACACATCAACACTCAGCCGTGCTTTAAACCTATGACGTTGTTGTTTGTTTGCAAACCCCCACCCCTTTTCTAAAAAGCCTCTGCACCCAAATCCCCTTCATCTTTTAAAAAGCATCTCTTGTGATGAAGCATGATGCTTCAAATATTCCTAGCTCAACACAATGTTAACCCATAATTGCCACATTAATTCTTTGTGTTTGCAGCCTTGCAGTGCTGAGGATCACAAACCTGCCCTAATGCAGCATTTGAGTCATGATGAAAGTTTGTATTAGCTGCACCTTGTGCATTAGTGTGCAATTCCAAGAATATTTGTAGCTCTCACCATCACATCCAAAACATATCAAAGTTTTATTGTGTCTGCTCAGTAATTAAAGAGGTACGTGCAAAGACAACTATTTATGGCGAACATACATGTCCAAGCAAGAATTAGACAGGCTTGGCATTTCTCACATCAACATGTCATTAATTTGCACTTGCTTGTGATATTAATGCAGGAATAAAAGAATTGTAAATGGATTAGACATTTACATAAGGACAATAAATATATGAACATGTGGAGTAAAGGGTGGCCATGATAAATTCACAAAGAGGTATTAAGGTCATTATTCTTGAAGATTATCGAGCTATGGAAACATGGTTCATAGAAGCCATAGAAGACAGAAAACTAGGAAGGATTGTAGAAGGTCACAACCATGGCCTCAAAGCAGAGACAATCATACTTTCAACACAAGAGTATATAGATACCACCTTTTCCCAAGGCATTAGTAGGAAGAAGAATTTCAACAAGATCTTCCGCCTGATTGAGGATATACAGTCACCGAAGGAAGAAGATAGACCTAGGGTCAATGAAGAACTATATGCAGAAAGAGGAGTGCTTTCTCAAGCAAACAGGACCGCACCAGGTCGTGGCAAAGCCAGAGGCATTCCCTTGTTCCGACTTGATAAGAGAATTATGTAAAAGGTGCACTATTGATAAGGGAATTATCTGTAAATTCAATAAGGCTGCTGTGTTAATGTTTACTGGGGACGCTATTAGAGAAATGTTGTGTTTTCCTGAGCCACAATTCAGATATGATGTACAATGTGCTCAAAATTGGATGAAAAGTCATGACCTCTATGATGTTTTCATCAAATGGGCTGAGGACCCTGAGCACTGGGTCAGTAAGAGAGGTGTTTAACTATTACACTATTAAAACCTTTGACCCAATGGTTAGAGAGGCCATGATTATGCTTAACAGGCTTTATTGAGCATCAGATACTGAGCACATAAAACATAAACTGGGTGCCGTTATTGTCTATGCTTTTAGATAAAGGAAAAGCACCCAACTGGGGAGAGCTAATATCTTACAACTTGGAAAGTACTGTAGAGCCGCTGCCAGCGATACTCACAATTTCTACATGTTTTCCTACCTGATTGATGCCATATGTTATTCCCTAACCTTTAATAACGACCACTTCCCTGCCTGGAGTCACCCTTCCAAGCTCCCAGTCCGTGTCCTATTCAAAAAGCTATATGACTATAAGTACCATGACTCTGGACAGATATGTGATTGCTGATTTCTTCTACTCGGTAGTCTACCAGCAGATACATGGCAAGCCCATGCCTTGGCTATCATAAAAGATGATGAGCAGATTAAGGCAAATTGGTGCATGGTTCCTCTATTCCAGACACACTATCATCAGAATTGAGGGTGTCATGGAACCTCCGCATGAACTTCCAAATTTTGTGCCTGACTGACTAGTGGTGATAGAAGTTTGCTTTCAGTATATGCATTGGGTAGCCTCTGTCATGAAAGGAAGAAAGATGGTCCTCTACTCAGACCTGCCACTTGTGCTTGGAGAGCACAAATTTTAAATTACCAGTGGCAGTTGCTGTAAGATGCTACCCCTAATTTTTTTTAAAAAAGATTGAATAAAGATAACCAATGTTAGCACAACTTAAACTCCTCTGCACTTCTGATCACCAAGATCCCAACTAGGCGAGGTGAGAGCATACTGTGCTTTGGATTACAAATTAAAACATTGTGCAAACAAGTAAACATTCATCTGCATATGCAGGCATCCACAAACTGTGGGAATTCACCACTTTTAGTGGGTAAATAAGCAAACATGAAAAAGTTACAAAGCCATCCACTTATTCAGTGGGAATACTCCACTTATTCAGTGGGTGAGAGCAAATAAGAAAGGTTCATTTCTCCTCACTGGCGGTAAACCATCCAGGGGATATTATGTGAGTTACAAATAAGAAATGATTACAAATGAAGTATCAAACAGCCAACTACTCAGAAAAATGCATTAGATCAGCATATCAGCATTGCATGCCTTGGAAACATAGGAAACCCTGCATATGAAATTAGTATTAAAGAACACCATCAACACAAACTGCCCAAGATGATATCATGCCAAGGATCATTGCAAACTGAGTATACTTCTGTTAACAGAGTGCCTTTATGACTGTAAGGTGGTTCTGGAAGTGTTCAACCTCTCTTTAATGAACATCAAACTCACCGCAACATATTAGTATCCCTTTAAACAAATACCACATACTGCCCCTGACTGAAAGTACAAGAAGACATTGCTGATCACAATTTATTCAATTTTGCTAACTGTACCAGACTGTACGGCAGCCATGCAAGAAGCTGGAAACACATCAAACATTATATACATCTGATATTCACCCAGAAAACTGTCTTAGATCTGATTATTGAACCCATACCAATAATTCTGAGCACTTACATCACACAAACAGCAATAATATTGATCAACAACTATTAATTAACTCTGAACAGGGCCGTACGGCCAGGACAGGTACGGCTGTTCATAGCATTCACAGTACTCCACCAAACTTCTTCATACTATTCTTAAAATGTGCATCTAGGGCAGACAAAAATAACACAAACAATTTGATTCCCAACAACAACATCAATAATTTCCAATGACCATCGATTTCTTGCTGCAGTGTACGGCCATCATAGTACGGCCATGTCAGGAAACAAACCAAACTCCACAAAGACACTTCAAAAACACTCCAAAAATGATCTAAATCACATATCAATACTACAAAACTGATCCACACACAAAAACTACACAAAATCGATCAACTCCATTAAGCTCCATGGCAAACTCTATATGAGCTTGCACCGAATCCACCTTCAGCACACTAGTGATTCCTGTATGAAATCACAACAAACCTCAAGAGGGTTTTCGTCCTCAAGAGCATTCTACGAGAGGGTTTTCGTCCTCAAGAGAATATGGAAGAACACGCAGGTTCAATCCAGCAGAGTAACAATACAAATCCAAGCATGCCTCAACAATAAGCCCAACTCCTCTTTTTATAACTTTTTGAGGGAAATAAAATATTATTTCCTTTATCCCTTCATATTTCTCCTCAAACAATATAAAATAATTCCTTATGTGTGCACAACTTAAAGTCACCACTTTTAATTAAAAGCTCTTTTTAGCTCCAAAGACCCCTTTATCAAAATAAAGGAAATATCTGCTTCGCAAGGCCCCAAAATGATGCATCCATGATTTAAAACTTTTTTTCCTCTTTCCAACGAGCTATAACACTTAGATTTTTATTAATTATTTTCACCCCTAGGAGCTTAAGTGAAAATAATAATTAAAATAGCTCATTAAATAACACCATTTTGCGGAAAATTCCAAACACCACCAAACTACAAAATTAAGCATACCAACATACTCCATGATGGTTGGGAAAATGAATGATGCTTTCCGGGCAACTTTCTAAAAATAGACGGCTTCTCCAAGAATCTTGGAGAGCAACCCGGGAGCCCGATCAAACATCAGAAAGCATCACAATGATTATAAACACCATCTGAGCTCAAAGCCATAACCAAATGCTCTGCAAAATTGATCTGTGGCCACTCCAAGAACATTGGAGTTCTCCCGAACATGTCGGATAACCACTAAGGGACTTAGAACAAGCCAAAATGAACACAAAAGCCTATGCACCAAAAAAGGGACATTACAGTCCTCGCTGCTCAAGATTGCTTGTCCTCAAGCAATACATGCTATCCAACATAGATACTTGCATGATCATCCATAATATACCTGGATCCCAAATCAATCTGAAGAATGCCTCACACCACTTTTGTTGCTCTACTCTGATATATCTGTGAACTGCACAGCTGGTATTCTGATTACACTTCTGAAACATTCTTCCAATCACATAACTATTTGGATCCCAAACGTCATTAACTCCAAAAATGAAAGAGTTAGCAATCATCAATACAATTGTCCAACATGAAACTACTGTTGGGAACCAAAATCTGTGATGCTCCTCCAAGGAAGAACATAATTCAGCTTGATCACAAGCTGAAAACAACTCTGAACAACCATGAATCAGCTGATTCTCACTCTCCAAAAGAGCATTAGTAACTGTAACACTTGTTCCTTTCAGCTGAAAACTTTTGTCATCTTCCCATAAAAGGCTAAAATCAACAAAAAGATCAATCTCATGGTTGCACAAGTCTGAAATAATCTCATGAAAATCAAATTTCAGTAATCTCAAAATGAGATAGCAACAACAAAACTGAAATATTTTGAGAACAATAAGAAATTTAGGCCATCTACAATCAGAATAAGTCAAAGTTATGACCAAAATTTCTCTCCAATCAATCATTATGTATGCAAATAAACAATTTTTATGGCTGATCAGATGAAGGACAGCAGCTTCATGACATAAATTTGACTCCAAATTCATCCATAAAACAATCTTACCAACACCACTATCCTTCAAATAAACTCCCTTATGAAAGTGAGCCATCATAGAACCTAATCCATTGCATACCTGAAACTTATGCCCATCTTCAACAACTGATGAAAACTTCCAGTTGAAGAAGTTTTTGTGCACAGTAATATTCCATGAATGCTTTGCACCAGGATCCCATATCCTGTTACTATCCTCCTCCATATTACTTACATCCAATTGTTCTTCATCATTCAACATGAGGAGTGGATTATCATGTGTATACCCAACTTCCGTCATAGAAAAAGAATCATCAAATGATTGGAAGTTGTTTTCACCTTTTTGTTCACACAATTCATCAATTTGCTCCAACTTTGTATCTGCATACTTAGGAGACTGTCCTAAGTCAAAACTTCCTCGGAGCAAATCAAGCTCTTCAATTATCATCTTGCCTTTATCTGCTCTAGCAGCTCCAACTTGTTCCTTGAATTGTTGTACATCTACAAACTGACTTTCAACTTCTAAGAGAGCCATTTGGGTACTCTCTAAAGAATCCATAGTTGTTTTAAGCTTAAATATAAGCTTATCAATTTCAACATCTCTTTCCTTAAATGCATCAAAATTTCGGCCAGCAATCTCAAGGACATGATCCCTATCAATAAGCAAGTTCAAATAATCTGATTTCAAAGTTTCCAATGCCTTCCTGACTACACACCAATCTTCAAGTGAAGATCTTTTTTCTATGCCCATTTGTCTCCTCTCAACTTCAGCTCTCCAAATGTGATCTTCAACAAACTTATGTGAGCTATCCAAATGTGTTAGAACTTGCACAACCTTATCTTCGGTGACTAACAATTGATTCTTAAAATCCAAATCAGCTGCACACAATAAATTTTCTGTCATATCATTAGAAGCATGATCCTTGAAATCAGCTGCTTTAAAGCTATCCTCTTCATAGCTACTTTGACTACAAGAAGTAGCATCACATAAATTCAATGTTGAGCCAACCTTTGAGGCTGATCCAAATCTTCCAACAAACTCTTCATCAACATGCTCATCAACTGACTCTTCTGCAAGGATACTAAGTTCTTCAAATTGCATAGGAGTTGAATCTTCTTCATCACTTAGATCAAATGAAATGGCAGTCTCATAATCAAACATTGAATCATCACCAATGGCTGATTTAAAGTCTTCATCAACACATTCTTCGTCAAGGATCTTTGAAGAATCTAACTGCTCTTCTCTTTGCATGGAACAATTCCACTCATAATCAAGACTTCCATCACTAGAATGGTGGAAATGCTCTTCATTAGGTGCTGTTCTGAAAGTTGCAGCAGTATCAAACTTTTTATCTTTTGTGATTTCATTGTCTCCCATGTCCTCAACAAGACACATTGCTTCAATCCTCTCAGGCTCACTTGCAAAGTCACCGGCAAGCAATCTATCGATCATCTTCAACTCCTCAAATGTAGTGGCATCTTCAGGATCTTCATCAAATGAAGGGCTTGCAAAATCCAACACTTCTGGCTCTTCGTCAAAGCAAAGCTCAACTTCACAATTTTCTGCTGTAGACTTCTCCAATTTAGCAAACTCCTCTATGCATGTCTCATGATTTGTGACTTTGTCTTCATCATACAGAGGCTTAGACTCATTTCTTTCAACTAACAAATCTTCATCTTCACCATTTTCAGATTTCACACCATTCAGAAAGGAAGTACATGTGGTGAAGGTTGCTGATTCATCTTCCTTTTTCTTGCATTGGTGGTTAGGTTCCCAAGGATCTTTGCATAGGAAACAAAGATTTCTTCTTCTAAGTTCATTTTTGCTGAACTCTTTCTTCCTCGAAATAAGAGGCTTCTTATTCGGTGGGCTGGAAAATGATGACTTAGAAAAATTCTTGGTGCTTGCCTTTGAAGTAGTTAACTTAGGCTTGCATAAAGACATTGTCTTCATCTCCTCTTCCTTCCTTATCTTCTGGATGTATTCTATAAATCCCTTTTTGTCAGGATTACCTTCTTTGATGATTTCCAAGAAAGCATTCCAAGGGAGTTGCTGCTTATAGTCATCTGGTAGTTCTTCATACTCATCAATAATCTTAGTGGCCTCATGATGATACTTCCTTCGATCCAATTTCTCTTGAACAACTTTTTCTAATTCATCCAGAACCTTTGTCTCACTTCTTTTCTGCATAAGAAATGCCATGATCTCTCAACACCGCTAAAAATCTTTCAACTGCCCAACTCTGAACACACATGCAAGTGCTGATCACTCACAAGCAACGCTGAAAACTGACTTGCTCAACTGAAAGATCTGCAACAAATTAGCTTCCCAACAGGCTGGCAAGAACATACCAGCTCTGATACCACTGTAAGATGCTACCCCTAATTTTTTTTAAAAAAGATTGAATAAAGATAACCAATGTTAGCACAACTTAAACTCCTCTGCACTTCTGATCACCAAGATCCCAACTAGGCGAGGTGAGAGCATACTGTGCTTTGGATTACAAATTAAAACATTGTGCAAACAAGTAAACATTCATCTGCATATGCAGGCATCCACAAACTGTGGGAATTCACCACTTTTAGTGGGTAAATAAGCAAACATGAAAAAGTTACAAAGCCATCCACTTATTCAGTGGGAATACTCCACTTATTCAGTGGGTGAGAGCAAATAAGAAAGGTTCATTTCTCCTCACTGGCGGTAAACCATCCAGGGGATATTATGTGAGTTACAAATAAGAAATGATTACAAATGAAGTATCAAACAGCCAACTACTCAGAAAAATGCATTAGATCAGCATATCAGCATTGCATGCCTTGGAAACATAGGAAACCCTGCATATGAAATTAGTATTAAAGAACACCATCAACACAAACTGCCCAAGATGATATCATGCCAAGGATCATTGCAAACTGAGTATACTTCTGTTAACAGAGTGCCTTTATGACTGTAAGGTGGTTCTGGAAGTGTTCAACCTCTCTTTAATGAACATCAAACTCACCGCAACATATTAGTATCCCTTTAAACAAATACCACATACTGCCCCTGACTGAAAGTACAAGAAGACATTGCTGATCACAATTTATTCAATTTTACTAACTGTACCAGACTGTACGGCAGCCATGCAAGAAGCTGGAAACACATCAAACATTATATACATCTGATATTCACCCAGAAAACTGTCTTAGATCTGATTATTGAACCCATACCAATAATTCTGAGCACTTACATCACACAAACAGCAATAATATTGATCAACAACTATTAATTAACTCTGAACAGGGCCGTACGGCCAGGACAGGTACGGCTGTTCATAGCATTCACAATACTCCACCAAACTTCTTCATACTATTCTTAAAATGTGCATCTAGGGCAGACAAAAATAACACAAACAATTTGATTCCCAACAACAACATCAATAATTTCCAATGACCATCGATTTCTTGCTGCAGTGTACGGCCATCATAGTACGGCCATGTCAGGAAACAAACCAAACTCCACAAAGACACTTCAAAAACACTCCAAAAATGATCTAAATCACATATCAATACTACAAAACTGATCCACACACAAAAACTACACAAAATCGATCAACTCCATTAAGCTCCATGGCAAACTCTATATGAGCTTGCACCGAATCCACCTTCAGCACACTAGTGATTCCTGTATGAAATCACAACAAACCTCAAGAGGGTTTTCGTCCTCAAGAGCATTCTACGAGAGGGTTTTCGTCCTCAAGAGAATATGGAAGAACACGCAGGTTCAATCCAGCAGAGTAACAATACAAATCCAAGCATGCCTCAACAATGAGCCCAACTCCTCTTTTTATAACTTTTTGAGGGAAATAAAATATTATTTCCTTTATCCCTTCATATTTCTCCTCAAACAATATAAAATAATTCCTTATGTGTGCACAACTTAAAGTCACCACTTTTAATTAAAAGCTCTTTTTAGCTCCAAAGACCCCTTTATCAAAATAAAGGAAATATCTGCTTCGCAAGGCCCCAAAATGATGCATCCATGATTTAAAACTTTTTTTCCTCTTTCCAACGAGCTATAACACTTAGATTTTTATTAATTATTTTCACCCCTAGGAGCTTAAGTGAAAATAATAATTAAAATAGCTCATTAAATAACACCATTTTGCGGAAAATTCCAAACACCACCAAACTACAAAATTAAGCATACCAACATACTCCATGATGGTTGGGAAAATGAATGATGCTTTCCGGGCAACTTTCTAAAAATAGACGGCTTCTCCAAGAATCTTGGAGAGCAACCTGGGAGCCCGATCAAACATCAGAAAGCATCACAATGATCATAAACACCATCTGAGCTCAAAGCCATAACCAAATGCTCTGCAAAATTGATCTGTGGCCACTCCAAGAACATTGGAGTTCTCCCGAACATGTCGGATAACCACTAAGGGACTAAGAACAAGCCAAAATGAACACAAAAGCCTATGCACCAAAAAAGGGACATTACAGTTGCCTTGGCTCAATGTATTAGAGGTTTCAACATTGAGAATGCTTATCACAGAGTGTGGGACCCCAACAAGAGGGTGACCTCATTTCGCAGAGCACACAGTGGAAGGATCGTCCTTCAATATTTACAGGAGCCTCATGAAGAGGATAACTTTAATTTGTTTGCTGCATGTGATGAACAGGGGATAAGCAAGTTTAGGGCTGTGGGTAAGCTTGAGGAACCCCAGAAGAAACACAAAGTGGTCCTACCAGGGGAAGAAGTTGAAAAACCAGATCAAGAAGAGGCTGCTACTTTGAAGGAAATGCTACAAGCCTCCTTCACCCGACTGCTCACAGAAGACTTACCTTAGGTAATCAAGAACTTACCTTAGAAATGACATTCCCAACAACCCTTGTCCCTTGTAAACACCCAACCACCCAAGTTATCCTTATCAGCTCTCTCCCTCCATGCCTACTATACCTAGAAACATCTCCCCAAGCTCAGTTGGCAGAGATCTCCCTAGGCTAGTATTTGAGTGAATGGCCTCATCTATCTCCTCTGTGCCCAGTCCCTTGGCATCTTAAGTGTCACCATGGGTCAAGGACACATAATGGGAAGCGGTCAGACTAGAGAATGAAGTGATAGTTCTCATGAGAGATTTTGATGTGGAAATTAAATATGAGAAAAGGACAAAGAGCTTCTCTAGAATTTCAACACAACACACGAAGAAAGGTGATCAGTCTATGCATTTGCAGACTGAGTAGTAGTTTCTCCAAACTCCTGTAAAAGCAGAAACTAAAGCCGAAATCAGTCATAGAATTATTGAGCCAATTTGCTCTAGATATAGTGGATGGATACAAGAAAGAAATTGACGATCTCCAAGCTTGAACATACGTTTCAGTTCCCTTATCAATAATTAACGAGGTTGAAGTGGGATTGAAACTGTTACAGTCTGCTACTAAGGGTTCAAAAGTGTGTGGATGATCACCACAATCTACATAACAAAGTGTGAAACTGTTACAGTCTGCTACTAAGGGTCCAAAAGTGTGTGGATGATCACCACAATCTACATAACAAAGTGTGAGAGCAAGTGAAAGAGGCGACACATTTAAGCATAAGGATTGATGTTATTGCCCACGTAGTCCAACAGGGACTCTTCAGAATACCCCTTTACTTTCTGACCTTGATATTGACTTTTGCAGGGGATTCATTGAGGAGTTCAAAAATAGAAGTATCAATTCAAGGAGTGTTTTTATTGAGTGTTGTGCAGTTCTAGATACATTTGTGCAGAAGATTGTCACCGTTTTTTCCATCTCAGCGATGTCCCAATCAAAGAAAGAGCACAGGACATGGCTAACAGAGGAAGAATTCGCAACAACTTTGAAGATATTTATGACTGCATTCAAGACAGAAGTGCAAGGAGCATAAAAGGTTGGAGATCAGAATGATCTGGACATTGCCATTACATCAGTTAGAAACTTAGAAGAGTTGAGCGAATTCAGGTGTTTGCAGAATTTATGATGGACTGTTCAAATGACATGCAGGGAAGTGGAGGCTATAACAGCACGGTTAAGAGGAAGATGATCATCGGCACTTTCCAAATTGACCAAGATTATCAAGTTTGTAGCACAGCTTTGTCTGGGAAGGGACCAATTCAACCTGACGGAAGTTTGTCAGTTAAATGAACTTTTAGTTGATTTAAATACTTTATTTGTGACCCTTTAGTAGTCATTTAAGATGGGTCGTTAATTAGTTAATTTGGTGATGTTGTGACCCACCAAAAAACTTATATTTAAGTCCTATTTGATTTGGGACAAAGACATGTTCGAAATTTAGAAAATATAGAGGCTTAGATATACTTTATCCTTTCATTTTTCCTTTTTCACTGGGATATGTCAATAGTCTATGGATATGCTGCTGCAATGATTCAGATAATTTTGTTGTGTTGTCTACATGTGTTGTAATGCCCACATTTCAACATGGGAAAAACACACAAAATGTGGCCAATTTTTTTTTTTTGGTTTTTGTTTTGAGTAAAAGCACTACTCGATGCATTACAACACTCTTGTGCATGCATCATTGTCATGTACAATATCACACAATGTTGAGACACGTAGAAGAAATCTGTTGGCTATGTAAGCAAACAAGGGGAAGGGTAAAAATGGTATGTGGGTGACACACATTTCTGCATGGCACACCCTAGATGTGGTAGCTTCCTTGGCATAATGGAGGCATCACATGTGACACTTGAGGGGGATGACATTCCTGTGATGTTAAGCCCGCTAAGAGTATCAAATGGTACATCAAAACATCACTGATCTCTGATCATTGACAATCATCTTAATCTTAATTAGGTCATGACCATAATCATAGACAAAATCCACTCTTAAGATAAATCACATAGGCATAATTCACACTGGTTAGAAAACAGTAACAATAACAAGTTTTACCTTATGCTTTGTATCGAAATTAACTCCTGTTCAAAAAGGGGTAAAATCTATTTCTCCATGGTCAATTAATCAAGCATAAAGAATTAATCAACATCATTTGCTACATCAAATAACCACATATTATAAATATAGCACAACAAGACGATCAAAGCGAAATTCACACATCAAATGATAAAAAGGTTGCATGCAAAGTTTCACAATAATTTATAATTGACAGTCATCAAGCATAAGGAGTGCGACTAAGGTCATTGAATGGTTGGGGCCTTACTTGTGTAGTCTGACTAACACTATTCTAGACTTATTCTTTCTTTTAAAGGAGCTTGAATGATTTAACTAGGTTTCTTAAAGAAGTGGATGTGTTCTTAGTCACTTTGGCAAGAGAATGGTTTTATTGTAGTGCCTAAAGAATATATTTGGCTATAATCTTTTACCATTGGAGCTTGCATCATGCTTTCGTGAACTTGAGTAAAGACTAAGTTTTTTAAGCGTTGATTCATAAGAGTATGTCCCATTCATGTAATCAAAAAGGAAAAAACATTGGTTGCACAGAAAACTTGCATGGGTATAAGCACAATAAAATCAGCGTCCTCCATTTTCCATTCATTCACATGATCAATGTACAAACGTACATATATTACACGTGGTGGTTTGACCACTCTCACAACCTCCACACAACCAGCCCTTTGTTAATTAATAATTAGGAATGTGATTAAGTCAAATTGAATGTGAGCATATCTAACAAACCTTCCTATAATCGAAAGTCAAGGTGAATGTGTGCATATCTAACAAACCTTCCTATAATCCAAATTCAAAGTAGACTTGGAATTAGATATGAGATATGAGAACATGCATACAATTCCCCTCTAATCTGAAGTCTCAAATGAAGCTGCAATTATGAATCATTCCAATGCATCCATCTCAACACCATCATGTGCTAAAGAGAGCAAAAATATTTGGATAACTTAGGAACATATCCAATTGAGTAATCCCAAAATCAAGAAACAGATATTGCACACAACTGTACACTAATGCATCTGTGGACCAGTCAAAGTCCTATCACCAAAAGCTCTCGAACCGATTAAGGCACGTATTGACATTGAAAAAACTGTAACTTTGGCAGAAAAATTGCGAATCGTCAAAAAATAAAATATTGACTTAGCTCTTTGCATGGCCATCAATCAATGACTCAATGGTTGCATTCCTCAATCCAATGCAACCATAAATATGGGTGATACATTCTTAGATGTTGTTACCCTCTAATGCAACGAGCTTTCAATTGCTGTTGAGGGCCAATTTGTGGACAACCTAGGCGGTTGGACTTCACTAACACACACATGCAGAGACTCAACTGAACATGAATGAAAAATTTCACCAGACACAAAGTGGATGGGTTTGGAGTCCTCAGAAACATAAGACTTCACAAACCATTGAATTTGAGACCACATCTTCCCCTATTGGTTTTCTGAGACTCCTAGACTCGTACAATGGGTTTTGATTGAGGAGTAATAAACACATTTTCAGACTTACAATTTGACACACCATTCTTCTTATTTGACACAACAAATCTTGTCACATTGGGTTTCAACACAACTTTTGATGACCCAACAAACATTCTTCTTTACATGAACATTAATCTTCTACTTTGAAGTGCTGAGGGATGATACATCAGATGATTAACAACACTATTATTCTGTTTTGCAGTGTTGGAGGATCATACATCAATATGCTTAACAATTTGATCATCTGATTGTGTCTATAAAGAACCAATCTCTTGTCATAAAAGTGAATGTTCACAAAATTGCATGAAAGAAGGTTTGTATTGTCTCCAACATTTTGAGATTAGTTCTGCTTCCTTTTCATTGTTTACATTGATTTGAAGTGATAATATGCCTTTAGATTATATTGAGGACATGTTTATAAGCAAGGAAGATTCAAAAAGAGAGATCATAGTCATACACACTACAAACTCTGAGTCGGTAACCCCAAAAATGCTTGGAAAATAAAATACTTGTTTTGACAGGTCTTTTCACTTGGACCATGTTCAAAGTCAATGCATAAGTGTTTACACCCATATGTCTCCTTACGACAGTTTGCATACCCTGATTCCTCCAAATTAAACTTTGGGCAATTTAAAATTAAAAAAACACTTTTTCTCCTTAAAAGTGAGAGTAGACTCCAAAACAACAAAATAATACCTTTAATGAATTTGGAATACCCCTTAAATCCATAAATTGATTGGCTAAAAGCAATGTCAAAGCGTAAATGGAAAAATAAAAAATGTTGATCTTTTAGCAACATACATTAAAAAAACATGTTTTCAACAAGAAGAAAAAAAGAGTTTATCAGTTTTGAACTCTTGCCTTTTAGGATGCACTTGAATATCTTAGCAAAAGACATAACTACTAACTCTCCTATGCAGCCTAATGGTTTTAATATTTCAGTCACTTCTTTTTTAAGTGCTTTGGAAAATGAGCAAAGTAGATTAAAATAAAAAACTACCCATGTATCCAAGTTTGAGGCAGAACATTGAGAGCAGTTGCTGGCTGCTGCAGAAGGTCCTAAATGCCAATCCATTGGAAGAACCATAGTAACAGAAAATGGGAAAAACACACGAGTACTCGTGTTTTAGACATACACATGATCTTTGGTGTGTTGTTCTAACATGTCTACCCGGGTTTTTCAATAAATGATAAATCGGTCAAACCCACATAAAATGCGAAAAAACATGCGTCGAATTGAAAAAAAGCGTTTAAAACGCATGTAATTGAAAAACACAAGTTTTTATTACATTTCGTGGGTTTTTTCTATAAAACCCTACAAATTGATTTTTTTCTCATTTTTTCACTTTCAGGCAGCAGGTAAACAAATAACATACACTAGTAGGTTGAGAATTTATGCATTCATCATTGCTAATCTCAGGTAGTGTTGAAGATGATCAACTAATTGATTTAGATGAAATTGATCTTGATTCCAAATAGATCATAGCCGAGGAGGAGCCTACATTTAGTGAAGAGGATTTGGATATCCTGAAAGAGGTTTTGGATGATTGTGAATGTGCTCCTTTGGATCAAATGGCTGCAACTGAAGGGGGCATTGACTTCTACTTCACATATATAGTCATGGCTGCCTTAGGGCCTATTTGAAAATTTGAATTTTGTATCCTCCAATTTTGTTTTGTATATGACAGTTGACTTATGAGTACTGAGTCTATGACAATATGCACTCTTAAGACTAAAAAAATGATACTTAATGAGAATTTGAGAATAATTGACAACATTGAATCTTTATTGATGTCTTATAATTGAAGTTTGGACTGTGTTTCTCTTTCCACTGTATTTGGCATGAAATGACATTTGCAGTTTTTCTTCCCTGTGTTTTGACGAGTATTTTAGCGTCTTTAATTTGCTATGTTTTTCCTGTTTTAAATATGTGTAATTGAATTCCATTTACACTTTTGGTTTGCCGTGTCATTGCTGCGTAAGTATAATGTGACTATGGAAGAAACCTTCTTTCTGATTTGCTGGACACTTAACTCTCCTTTAAAAAAAAAATTGGTTGGCTTGGAAAAATCAGCGTAGCCTTTGTAATTTGTGGTTGATGTCATCGATGAGGTTTGAAACCATAACCTTCAGGATGCAATAAAATACTCCAGCAAAAGGACTGAATGTGAACAATTCGTGGGACCTTCGAATACATGCAACAGTGCTTAAATAGAAGTGCCTTTAGAAGCAGCAGCAAAGAATGTGCTTTCAAAGTCAGCAGCTCTTCTTCTTTTCTTTATGCTGCTTATTCTCTATCACCAGCAGCAGCAATTTACAAATCTAATTCATAGTGGCATGAAGCAAAAGGTTTGGGTAACCTGGAAGCAGCAACCTTTCAAAGATTCTTCTTTACAAAGTGCTTGCTGCTAGGATGTTTCCTATTACTGGCTTTTGAGAGGGAGGTAGAGCACCACATTCACCTTCTGATTCTGGTGGCAAACTGTACTGTTTATTGTCTTCCAGCATCAGAATGACAAACTAAACAAAAAACAATTGCAAAGAAGATCTGTTTCAAATGACATAATTTGATCACTTTTTTTTTTTTTTATCATCATACCTACATGCCCATGAGCACTCTTATTCCTATCAATCTGATTTTTTAAGTGCTATAATTAGGCAAACAAGTACAGATCCAAAAAACTATGGCGCTTTGGAATTTCAGCATAATGCAAACTCAATGATAGTTACTCTAGGTATCCCAGATGGATTTCAGCGTAATACAAACTCAATGTTAGTACTGAATAACAGGGCATCCCAAAGAAAATCCATCTGCAGCTATATTTCTACTACATGCTTATAAGCTCTTTGAACCTCTAGGGTAGTGCAAACCTTAGGGTAGCTAGTAACGCAGTATTTAATAATTGAAAAATACAATGCAATCATATAGCACAATAAAATGGAACCAGGGATAAGATATGTACCTTTTAATTCTAAACAAAGCATTAAGGCATTAGAAGTATGCACATCATTTAAAGGTAGAGTAAAATTTGGCTGTACAGAACAAAGACCATCTTTATCTAGTTGACCTTTAAACTGGTCTATCACAGCATTAGACCAATTGGTATGCCAACAACTACTAATGTAGATAAATATTCTGTTCCATCCACATAATTAATTGTGAATGTATGTCATGTCCCCTTTTTCGGAGTGATCACCTAATGAGCCATTTTTCACACTTGGCTAATTTTGTGAGACAATTTGAGTGTAAAAGTTGATTTGACATATTTTTGTGGCAGTTTTGGTGTAGTCAATGTTGGTCAAATATTTTGCCCTAGAAGAGAGTGACCCAATTGGAGAATAAAAGGTGAGAAACAAATAAGGAAAACAAACAATCATTTGGTTTTGGCGCCAAGGAGAGAAAAGGCTATGGGTCGGCCTAGGAGGAGGAAAGAGTAAGATAAAACAAATCTTTAATTTGTTTTAAGTTGAGCGCCACCAAGCCTAAGAAGGGGTCGGCCAAGGAATGGAGGAAAAGATAAAATCTTTAATTTATTTGAGCGTCAATCCTTGCATTGAAGGGAGTCGGCCTAGTTTGAGGAGAACAAATGAAATAAAAGATGGTTTTAAAAGGAGGTTGGCCAGCTAGAAGAGAGAAGGAAAAAACATGTATAAAAGAAAGTTATTTGGAGTCATTTCAAGGATCATTCAGCTTATATCATTTATTTCCTTTGTGGATTTGCAACTTTGTTTACCTATTTTCCAAGGACGAAAACCCTTGTGAAAATAAGGTGGATTGGACGAAAACCCAATCTCATCTTGGAGGTGAATTCATACGGAGTTCACAATTGCACTTCATTGGAGATTCAAGGAACGGAAGAGCAGATTTGCCAATCAGATTTTCAGATCAGTTTTGGACAGCAGATTGGAGGTGTTTATGCCATGTTGAAGCTAGGGTTTTACCCTAGATTGGAGCGCCTCATCCTAGGAGAAGGGCGACTTGCATTGAAGAGGGAATTTGGGCAATTTGAGGAGTTTTAGGATTTGAAAACTACAGCAGTTCGGATCAGATCTGTTCGCCATCTTGGAGCAGCTGTAGTTTATCATCATTTGAGCAGAATTCAAGTATTCTTGGAGCAGCATTTTATCTTTATCTTGGAGCAGCATTTGGACCACTTTGGAGCAGAATTATGGAGCAGATTTGAAGACTCTTTGAAGCAGGCCTGGTAACGCCTTTGGGGCAGCAATTTGGTGGTGGTTTGATGTTACATTGGATTAGGGTTTTAACCCTAAACTTGGAGCGCCACTTCATGAAGGGCAATTTCACTTGTTGGAGGGAGATGTGGAGCAGCAAACCCTAGGTGAATCTTTTGGAGCAGCCACCCAGCTAGGGTTATCAATTAACTCCTATTTTTGTAGGCAATTGGTATGTGTAATCAAATGTTCAAGTCTGATTTGTAGTGCAGAAAATTCTGGGCATTGTTTGGGTTTGTTTGTGCCCTAGAATCCATTGTAAATTCAGATCAGAACTTTCAGTTTGTAGCAGCAGGATTTAACACAGAGAATCAGACTTGGTTGATTAATTTGAATGCCCTACAATGTGTATTTCCTGGTGTAATTCATGGGAGATGTGAATGTCATTGTTTAGCATCATTTGCCATCATTATTTGCTATGTTTGGACACATATTTGTTTGCTGTGATTACATGTTTATGATCAGAAAATAAAATCAGAAATTAGGGTTTTGAGCAGAAAATGAAAATGCAAAAATTTAGGGCAGAATTCAAGGTTTAAAATTCAGAACTTTAGGGCAATATCCATTTGGGATATTACAATGTACAATGGTATCTATTTGAGCCATATGCACACGAAAATACCACACTTAAACCATTAAGCAACTTGAATGGAAGATATGAAAGGCGAGAATAGTGGACAAATTCCTGTTCCTTTGACCATAAGATTTATTTCAGTTTGCTTCGTTGAACTTAGCATTTTTGCTTGAAACCTAGATACAGTATGTAAATCAGTTTTCAGAGTATCAGGGAATTCTAACGGACCTTTTTCTTTGTCAAATGTCTCCTTTTAGAATAAGAGATGGTGTAGAGTTTGGGCATTATCCAAAGATGAATTTGAAGCTCTGAAAGACGGTGCAATCCATAAAGGTACTTATCATGTTTGAGAATCGGCTACTTGCTCTAGATGATGATCTCCAACAACTGGAAGTAGAGATCTACTTCAATCAATGTTTTATAGAGATCACAACCTGACCAAAATAACATACTACGGACTCACAAGGCTCTATTCTAAAATAGTGGATCAGATACAAATTAGGACTGCAACTATTTACGGGTGCACTATTGAGAAAAGAGTCAGGAGAGCTAAGTTGCCGGTCCTGGTTCAGGTTCGGGTACGCGGATACGACAATTTTTTTTGGCCTGGGTATGGTACGACAACATATATATATATAAAATACCTCATAACTTGTAATAATGAAAATTCAAAATACTCATGAATTGAAATTCATAATTCAGTAATTTCAAAGTCATAATTGAATCCAAGTAGCACCATCAAAGCAATAGAAATCGAGTTCCAATTATGTAATATATGTATTGTTGATTAAAAAAAGCTCCATCTAATCGAGGACTATATAATATTGTAAAAACTATGACGATATGACCAACCATTAAAGCTATATCTAATTTATTCAAACTAAAGACCAATGTTACACTCAATACGAACTGTCCTAAAAATAAAACACTTGATAAAAAAAATATAGTCATTAATAGCACAAACCAATTTTGTGTATATCCTATAAGCATTGCAGTCCATGAAACCATGTTCTTCTGATGTATTTTGTCAAATAGTTTACTTGCCTTATGTATGTTTCCACTGTTCCACATTTTGCATACATATGTACCAAGGCATTTGCAGCTACTATGTCAGACAAAAATCCTCTTTACATTCTGATTTGATAGATTTCCGTACCCTATTCTAAAGCTCCCATTTTTTCACAAGCTTGGAGGATGCTAGGATTGGATTTATACCTCCCAATTGCTTTATTAAACTATAAGAACAAGATTATCCAAAAAAAAATTATATCATATCTCTTTTACATTCCAACTTCATACTTCTTATCAGAAAATCTTATTTTCATTATTTTGGAGTGCCAAAGCATTAAAATGTTCATTTAAAAACTTTATTTCACTTTTAGTCATACTTGGATAAATTTCACTTTTAGGGCGAAATAGACTCATTTAGTTTTTTTTAAAGTTAAAAAAAAGTTAAAAAAATGTTTTAAAAAGTTGATTTTGACACCATTTTGGGCATCCCTCTCCTGGGTTCTGCCCGGGCACCCTGGGTTCTCTAAAACAGGGAACCCAGGGTGCCCTGGCAGAACCCTGGGTGAACCCCCTGGCGAACTGTACACATACCCGTACTCGAGCCGGACCCATACAGGCACGGTGGGCATTTGAGAAGAACCTGGTAACTTAGAAGGAGAGCATAAATAGCATGCAGAAGTGCTTTTTGCAGGGGCCATTCAATCAGCTTCTATTACTAAAAGGCAATTACAAAGGGGAAGCTACCGCCTTTTCCAGATTGCTAAACTTCAATGTTTATAATGAATGTTTGAGAAGCATTTATAGCATAAGAGAGGCACTTCTTAAATCGACAACCTTATCTACAACCTTATCAACAAAGAATGTAATCTAATCAAATCTTATTTAACTGTGACACGGGTCCCATGATTTTGCCTATTGCCAAACTCCACTTTCCATTATTAACTAACACTGAAAACATAGTGGCACAATTGATGAATACCTCTATACAAGGATTTCCAGAAGGAAATTGACTATGAATATGTCTGCATCGTTCTTTGCGTTGTTCTTTGGTATTGATTGGCCAAGACTCTAGAATCTAGATTGATGGGCTGTAGCATGAAACTGTAAATGCATTTGGAATTGAATTGTCTTTTCTTGGAATATACTTGTAATGACCTCTCTACTTGGCCATTAGAAAACCACAATAAAACGCCAAAGTACATGCTATTTTTTTTTCTTTATAAAGTAAAACAAACCATCTGGCATCTCAATAGAACATAAACAATAAGTGCATCTATTTTAATAAAGTATCACAACTTATGCATACAATTAGGTCTCTCAAGTTATCATGTGATAGGTAATACATCAACATAGAATAAATGAATTTATTACATAATAGAGAACTTTCAAATTTATCCATTCTAGCTACTTTCTAGTCATGGGTGTAAAGTTAAAGCATACTATTTTTCCAATTCAATTCCATCTCCATTCATGATCTTTGTTTGACTATATCTTAACATATCTCTAACTCGATGAATTTGCAATCATTCACATACATACAAGGTTTATCAAACCTTGATCCCTTGTTCAGATGAAGAACCTTAAGTTACTATGTGTATTGACCTGACTTCATGAAATTCCCTCTTCCACAAGCTTGCCTACGTAACCATCTCTGTGGAATCAAGATCACATGTAGTTCTTCCCTTAAAATTATATGTTTAACTAGATTATGATAGTGTGCAAGTAAAACTTCATATTTACTCAATAGTTGAATTCATTACTTTTATTTTACC
This sequence comes from Cunninghamia lanceolata, assembly GCA_027924645.1. Classification (NCBI taxonomy): domain Eukaryota; kingdom Viridiplantae; phylum Streptophyta; class Pinopsida; order Cupressales; family Cupressaceae; genus Cunninghamia; species Cunninghamia lanceolata. The sequence goes on from BSBN01000066.1 coordinate 9,278,067, forward strand.
TATCAAAATACTCATAGCAGGCCCAGATTTACAAAATATCAATCATTGAATTATTGGTTGATAATTTTCAAATTCTATTTTGATGAAAAGTTAGAAAATCGTTTAAACTTTAAGCATATCCAATTTTTAGGTTGATTATGATGGTGGAAGTCTTCATTGTTTTATGACAGATGTTTTAGAACGCAGACCCTCAGAAGCTAAAATTAAGTGTTGCAGACAGAAATTGGAGGAACTGTGGTAGAGATCGTACCAGTGTGGTCTCGACTTGGTGTTTGCTGTGCCGTCTAAGGCACTGTAGTCACGTCCTAGCTTGGTAAAATTTCAAACAAACTTCCCAGATCCCTTCTTTAATGTTTACTCCTTAACTGAGTGTGTATGCTATTAGATCACTATATAAACACATCAAGTGTGTGCCTGGAAATTGCAGAATTTCCAAATTCTGAAACAGGAAACAAGATAATGGAGACAATTTGCAAAATAAAAATGAAGACATGACTTATATTGATTTACTGAGTAAGGTAAACACATGCATTTACAATGATACACTCAAAAATGGCTCAAGCTCCTGCTCGCCTGGAGTGTTATAATGGATTCACTACTACGGGAGTTACTTTGGCCTTAGGTGTTAGGTGTGATTCCAGAGGGAGTGCCTTGCTTCCCCTCAGAATCCCCCAGCATGGCCCTCTCGACCTTAGGCACTCCTCAATGAGCACTATCAGATTTTTATATCAGTCCTTTCATAGTGATCAATGATGACACTAGTGACTCCTCCATTTTGGGTCCAGACTGTGATACTCGATGAAACTTTCCTATCAGTCCAGTACTCCTTAGCTTATGCTCTTTGTGGTTCTTGTTCCCCCTACTTGGCTATTTGTATTGTTTTCGTGACCACGTGTTGTTGCTCCTGTTGGAGCCCAATTTATTTGGTCTCAAAATTTGCAAAATTCTAAGTCTAGTGCCCCTTTGTTGTCTTGGAAGTGGTTTACCCATCATTGATAATCGGTCTGAGATTTCTTTCAATGGGTTCTACCTTGGTCATATTTTGTCTTGGAGTTGTGTCTTGTCTCTCCCATGTTCTTGTCATATGTTGAAGTTTTTTGAAAAATCCAAAAAATTCTAAGTGTTGGGAGTTTTAACTTTTAAATCATTTTTGGTGTTTTCTGTGAAGTTGTGGAGTTTTAGTGGACTATTGGACATTTCCTCTTCACCTCTCATCCTATCCTCACCTTCTTCCCTGCATAAAAGTTCCATAGAACTCTATCGGGTCCTTAATCTTTTCATTTCGCCCATTTCATCCAGTTTGCAGAATCTCACTGGATTACCAGATGTATTTTGACATCCTTCCTCACATAGAAATCCCATAGAAGTCTATTGGGCCCTTCACTTCTTCTATTGCTTTGGCTTCTCCTAGTTTGCAAAAATTTGACAGACGTCCGAACTTATGCTCCAAAGCTCCAACATCCGGTCCTCCATCTGCTTTCCTTTAGTTCGCTTTCCTTTAGTTCGCTTTCCTTTCTGTTATACAGAAATTCCCTCACTTACTGGACATTTCCACCTTTGGTCCTCCCTAACTTCTCAACATTCCTCTAGACCTCTTTTGCGGAAAATCTTCGCACTTCCGGATCTCCTCTATTGGACACCTTCACTTCTGGTATCCGGTTCCCACCTTCAGCTCCACAATGTCCTTTTTATTTTTCCCCCCTCCCATTTCCTTTATGTAGCATTTTGCGGAATTCCGATTGACTTTAGGATATCTTCCCCTTGCCTCATATTGTCCAGTTCCACAACCAAACCCCGCTTTTCCCACATCATCAAATCATTTATTTTCTTCCTTTGCGGAAACCTGATGGACTTTTAGATTTCCTTCATATATTTTCCTAACTTCCTAATGTCTTGATGTTCGGTTCTTCCCCGCATTCCCACATTCACTTCATCTAGTTCGATGTCGAATTCCCGCGACTTTTCCAGAAAGCTTCACTTGCCTCAACAACTTTCCTTGCACGATCTAGGATTGCCATTAATGGTCTCCAATGGATGCAATCAAGCATATGAATACTTTCAAACACCTCCAGGTACTTGTGGACTGCATGGACATGATTTGTGTACAAAGGCATGGGTCAATGATCTGATTTAGTATGTTTTCAAGTGTGAGCCAAATGAAAGTGATGCAAGCAGACATGGGCGACTAAAAAAGTGTGTTGACCACTCTAGGATTCCTATCCAAGCAACAAGACTGAATGTAATGTTATATATACATGTTGAAAAGATGTAATAGGGGTTGGCCACTGAGCCAATTTTTTGACTACAAGTGCTTAGAGATGATTCTAGGGCATCAAATATTATACGTCTAGTTTGTAAGGGGAAATATACATTATGTAAATTGTAGGAAGGGTTTTCAATGAACACAATGCATGTAATGGTATGTCTCCATGGCGGTTTGTAATGATTCAGGGGGATGCTCAAACCTAGTTGTGGATCCTCTCTTGCCACACTTGTTAGTATGAATGTAACAAGGGTTAGATAAATGTGTGACAATATTTTAATGCATTACAAAGCTTTTGTGATGATCTCTCCTTTGTTCCATGTGGGTTTTTGTAGTTCTGTGATGGATCATTAAGTATATCCATTCGCATGTAGTCTTATTTATGATTTGTATGTATATGTACATCTGGTTCCATTGATGCTTTGCTAGTGTATCTCCTCCCCCCTTGCAGTTCATGACTTTGTTGCCCAACGGAGTAGGCATCGGTCAGATTGGTGAAGTATCAAACACATCTCATTTTAATCACCTCTTGTGTTCGCTGTAGGATTAATTTAGTTTCCTACTCTACCTGCCTACACAAACTAGCATTATTACTTTTGTCATATCTTAAGGGATTCATACTTGAATGAAATGTTCAGAAGTTTGTGCATGTAAGAGCTCGACTTATCATTACAATCCATTGCTTTGTGATTGTAGATCTACAGTGAGCTCGTATCAGATAGATATTTAGAGGGCTGTGATGATGAGGTTGCAAGATATAAGTGTGTGACTTAAGGGGATTCATCTTTAGTGATTTAAAGTGATTATATTTTGGGTGCACTTATATGCTTTCTTGTAATCTTCTGTTAATGAGGTCTAGTAGGCTTGTTCGTGACTGCCATTAAGGCATGGTAGTCAAAGCCTTGTTCAAATTGTTGCCCTATGTTAAGACCTCAAGGGAATGCCCCCCTAGGTTATGTAGAGCTTGAAGAAGAAGAGGATCTGCCCTAATCCTATGTGTTATTTGTTGATATATCACTCTCCCTGTTTGAGATACCTTGCTTCCCTTGTCTCACTTTGGGTTGTGGTGCTAGAGGAGAGGGCCTGCATTTTTTAGCACCAACAGGATTTCAATGGTACTGTATTTTTGTTTTTGGTTCTTCCCCTTTGTGGGCCTCTCAAGGTTTCCCTTCCTAGAACTTTCTATGAATCTATTGTAATCTGATGTACTCACAAGTTCCATTGTCATCCATGGACATTAATACGATTTATTTCTTTTTTTATAGCCTTTGGTCAACCTAGAATTTAAACTTGACCTCTAAAACTTTGGGAATTAACAAAATAAGTTTTGAGTTATGTCCTTGGCACAACTTCTAAGGTACAAACACAAATTGACCTCACAAAAAATATTTTACTAAACCTATAGAACTCTCAATAAAACATAAAATCTACAATATATCAAGACCAACATCACAAATCTGGATGCAAACAGTAAGACAAGTAAAACCAGAGAATATATTTCCCAAGGTGTGAATCTGAAATTAGTTGACTTGTACAAATCCAATCAGCTCTTAAAACACTCAGAAATTCAAATATGTTTCCCAAGGAGTGAATAATCAAGCCTTAAACTTCCCCAAGTTTAATCCCATACAGTTTTCACTATATTCTAACTTTCAAAGTTTAATTAGTTGAAATAATTTTTGTTTGGTTCCTCTATAGTCTCAAACACCCTCTTTATTGTTTTCTTAATGAATTTCTTCTACTAGATTTCCATTTCACTTTCCTAGTTTGGTTTTCTTTCGAGAATTCTTTAATTTCTTTCAAGAAGCATATCAATTCTACACTTGTATTAATTCCATTTAACATGATATTTGTGATTGAAAATTATCTGTATGGGTTCAAGACCCTACCTCTCAACACTTTTCAAAAACTTGTGAAAACCTTTGATGAAAACCTTGAAACCCTTGATCCTTGCTTGAACTCTTTAAAATTCTAATTGCAATAATAAAACTTGTAAATTTGTGTCATTACACTAGAGCTTCCAATGCCTTTTAATAATGGTTAGAATTATATTTTCATGCAATCCTATAATTTACTTCATCCCCAAGTAATCTAATAATAATTCTATTTTTCATTAATTGGATTCTTTAATTATCCATCTCAAATCTCATCCTTTAATTTCTATAATTATCCTATATTTAAATTCTTCAAAATCTCAATTTCAAGGATGTAGGATAATTCTAATATTAATTAATGAATAAATTAATTTTTCTCAAACATAAATATTCATAAATAGATTTGCATTTCAAAAGAATTATCTAAACAAGATTTATGAAATCAATTTCTATTGATAGTGTTGTGAGGATAATTATTCAATTCCTAAAATCAATCATTAAAATAAAGTCACTTGCAATTAAAATAATTGAATAAACTTTTAAACATATTTTAGATAACTACTCCATGTAATTAATCTATTTTCTTAAATAAATTAAGATCCAGTAAACCAATCCACTTGGATTTAATTCATCCTACTCTGTGAATTAATAATTCAGATAATCATAAGCTACTATTCAATTTAATTCTCGACAATAAGTCAATAACTAAATAATAATTCACCTGATTCATCTAAAATCAAATAATCCAATGATATTATTTCTAACCAAAATTTTTCACGGTTCCATATCTTCAAGAGATCTCAAAACCCATTTTACAGCCAATGATACACCTTGCAAATACAAGTTTTCAGCCCCTTGCCTCCAACATCTCTAGGTTTGCAACATAAATCCCATCCAACAACATGCAATTTTTTAGATCTTTTGCCATCATACCACAAGAAATTCCAAATCAATTTATTTAATTAATTCATGTGGGAAGAACAAACCAACCATGAAGAGGAGAAGTTAATTGAGAATATAGAACTTTCTGGCATACCTGAAACTTGCCTACCATAGATAACATATTAGCTTGTCACTTCGAAAGTTTATTTACTACCTTATTCATCAGCCAAGACCACATATGCTTGAGAGGGGGAGAAAGGGCAAAAGGAATACCTAGATGCTTCCCATCCTTTACCAACAATCCAATTAGGAGGGTGGTCTTTCCAACTTAAAATCACTGATTTGTGGACAACAATCTTGGATCCAGAAGTAGCACAATAACAATCCAGTCTATTTTGCAGATTATTAAAGTTATTCTTCTCGAAAATTGGGAAAATAGCAATATCATCAGCAAATTGACATTCCAACAGAGTATCCTGATTTGGAAGAAGCAACCCTGTCAAAAGACGACCAAGAGAAGAATGTCTCAAAACATAATGTAGAGCTTTTGCAGCAATGACAAACAGAGAGGGGGGCATGCGGGCAACCCTGTCTAATAGAACTTTAAAGAAAAAAAGGGGAAGATAACTCACCATTAACACTTACTTGAGCAGAAGTATCCTAAAATAACACTTCAGTATATCTACAAAATGTGTCACCAAAACCTAATGCTTGCAAAACCAAAAGGATAAAGGGCCATTCAATTCTATCATAAACCTTCTTAAAATCAATCAGTGCGATGAAGACATCTTTGATAAGTCTTAGTCCCACTATACCCCTTCCCAACAAGTGAAAAGGTTATCCAAAATATATCTCCCTTTGACAAATCTAGTCTGAGTGAAACAAATAATTGTAGGAATGACATTTTTCTGCCTTTGAGCAAGAATTTAAGTTGAAAATTTCTAAGAGACGCTAAGCAAAGTAATCAGTCTCCAACTTTGAATTTGGGTGGTATCTCCATGTAATGTCCCCATTTTCGGGTTCCTAGGTGTGTCAATGTTATCAGAGGAGTTATTTGATGTTACCAGTGAGCTCAGGTAGTATGGAGGACTCATGCCACTTTCAGATATGATCTCAGGCTTCCGATGTGGTCTCCAAGATTCTTGGAGGGAGCGTCTATTTTTAGTAAGTCACCCGGTCGGGTCTGTTTATCATCTTTCATCAACGGGATCACTCCTATGCAGTCAGTTTTCGATTCCGATGCTTTTTGGCCATTTCCGCTAATTGGGTGTAATATTGAACTATATTTAATTAATTTTACTAAGGTTGCCATTTTAATTAAAATATTTAATCGGGCACCTCAGTATTATAGCTCGTTGGAAATAGAACGAAAAGATTTAAATGATGAGATGCTAAAAAGTGACTTTCAGTGCCGGAAATGTTTTAAAAGTAAAATAAATCACTTTTCGGAGCAATAAGGCTTATCTATTTATAAAAGTGATTTTAAATTATTTCCCAAAAATTCCAAAAAAATGCTTATTGTAATGTCCCCTTTTTAGGAGTGTACACAGAAGAAGGACATTGAGGCCAATTTTCACACCTCGGGACTTTTGGAGGGCATTTCGAATGTTGGCAGTTACTTGATATATTTTTCTAATGCCTTATATGCTTTTACCTTGAACAAAATAATTTATATCTTCACATGGGGCGAACCATCTTGGAGGTAAGAAGAGCATGGATATTTGCTGAAGTTGATATCATTTCTTATCTTTCCTTGTGTCTTGGAGAAAATAGATTTCAATAAAATAATAATGTTGAAGATGAAAGGAATACAAAGGAATATCCCTTGGTGTTGGGTTGGCCTAGAGAAGACAAAGGAAGTTAAAAACAAATCTTTAATTTGTTTTAAATATAGCGCCACCCTTAGTAATAAGTCAGCCAAGATATGGGTCGGCCAAGGTGAAGAGCATTTAACTTTGGGCGCCAAAGAAGTTTTTATTCCTTGCAAGGTCGGCCAAGACAAGTGGAGGTTGGCCCAAGTTGAAGAAAACAATTTCGAAATATATAATCACATGCCTATGTCAGCCTTCTTGAAGGTAAGAGAGATGATGAGTTGGTTGGCTCATATGAGGAACAAGTCCTTGTTTAGAGTGCCCAAATTCAAGTTTGATAAGGGTCGGCCCTCTTGGAGGGAAATTCTCAATTCAAAATCAAATTTTATGTCTCTAGGTCGGCCAAGAAAGGAAGGAGGAAAAGCATGTATAAATAGAGGCGTTGGAGGCATCAAAGCATTCATTCTAGCATATGTGATTCATTCATTCAATTCAGATTTCGGGAGTTTATCTCTTGGATTGGAGCTTGAGACGAAAACCTTGAGTTCTAAGGAGTTGGACGAAAACCTAGCTCTTCTATTGGTGAATTCCGTGATGGGAGTTCATTTGTACATCATTGGAAGAGCAGATCTGTAAAATCAGATTCAAAGATCATTGTTCATTGGTGTGGAATTGATATACCTTTGCCTAGTTGTGTGGCGATTCACTGTTGGAGAGGAGCGACCTGCTTTTGGTGGTCGATTTGGGCTTGGCATTGCTTTTGTGGCTTCATATCAGACATTCAGATCAGACCCTATTGGAGCAGCGATTTGGTGGATTTTTATTGTCTCTTGCATAAGGGTTTCATTCCCTAACCCTAGCGCCACCATTGTGAGTTTTGGAGCCTGTTCTAAGTTGTTTTTGGTATGTAGCAACCTTTTTCAAAGGTCTGATTTGTAACAGCAGAGATCCGCATTTATTTTGGGCATGTTTGCCTATGATTTTTGATGTAATTGCTTTTTCCAGAAATTCTGATTTGTAGCAGCAGGCTGAATAAATCAGAAATCAGACTTATTCCATTCATATGTTTGTATTTTGATGTCATGTATGGTTAGATGTGTTCATGATTGAAGAAGTAATCATAAGGTTTCATCATTGCTTTATTATTTGAGCATTTTGTGGCATATATGTTCGCTGTCCTTGTCTATTTGAAATCAGAAAATCAAATCAGATCTAGGGTTTTGAGCAGAAATTTAAAGTGCAGAAATTTAGGGCAGAATTTGAAAGATAAAAATCAGAAATTTTGGTCAATATCCTATTCGGGATATTTCACTTATAAAAAGGGAAATTGGGGAAGAAGAAGCTCATTCTTGACTTGATATTTCACGGGAGTTTTCCTTGAGAGTTGGAACTTGTAGGTTCAGCAAACCCTAGGATGAAAACCCATTTCAACCAGTTTTGGCGGAGTCACTCAGATTTCGCAGTTGCACTTATTGGTTTCGATTTGCAGGAATTCTTGTGCCAGAGTGATGTATTCTTGTGGAGTTTGAATGTTTGCATTTACAGGAAAAAATATTGAATAAATTTGTGGGATTTACATTGCAAATACAAATTTAGAGTTTGGTGTAAATGATTTCATTGAGGATTTATTGGAGATTCAATAGAATTTGGAGTTATGCTATGCTAGGGTTTATACCCTCTTTGGCATTGAGATTTGGGGGACAGATTTATTGTTTAGAAATACTCAAAAAATATTCCTTGTTTGCTCCCGTCTTCTCATACAAAGAAAGTCGCAGCCTTTTGTGAACTTGCTGCCATTTCCTTGAGAGAAGTCGACCACAAGGGAGATTACAATTATGCATTGGAGAAGTCATATGCAAAAAGGAGTTGATTCATATTAAAGGAAGTAATAGTGCTTCTTTGGGTGACATGAGGTATGGTATTGCTTGGCGCTACCATTTAGAAGCTATTTTGGTCGGCCATCTTTGGGTTATGGAATATCAGATGGCTGACCAGCAGCAATCATGAAATCTGCCTGTTTTTAGCTACAGGCAGATTTCATGATTGCTGAGGTTTACATTGGCTGTTATGGGTAAGTTTCTGTAATTTCTGAGTCACTTCCAGCTTATGGGTATTGTCTATATCTATTGTTTAGTGCATTTTAGCCGACCTGGAAATATAACAGCTTATGGGTGCTATGAAATATTGATTATTGAATGTTTAATCCTTCTGGGTACTTGAGAAACCATTCTATATTGCTGCAGTCATCTATTTGCCATTGAAGGAAACAATATAACAGCAGTGTGGTCGCCTGGGTATGAATGCTGAGGATCTCATGTCATGTTATGAATGTTTCCAGTACTTCAACATTTTGATTTTATGCTACAGCAGTATATATAAAGATCATTGTATATGTTTCCAGCTCTAATTGAAATCATGTAAACTGTTTGACAATATACCTGTTTAGTTCCTTTGTGAGTTATGTTAAATCCATGAATGAGATATCATTAAAACTCCATAAACAAACAGTCCAACGTCAGCTCACTTAGAAATTTCAGAAGTATGTGAAATATGCGAAGTGTTTGACTAAATGCCTGCATGATAAAAGTCAGAAATCTCTGTAGGTGTTGGAAAAAATTAGTCCAATTTGGGGTGGACCATTACACTCCATCCTTAGGTAGTAGCTTAATTATGGCTCTATTAATATATTTGCCAGAGTACCAACAAAAATGGCTTCACTGTAGACTTCCAACAGGTAAGGGACAATCCATTCTGTATTAACTTTGTAAAACTCTGCAGGAAGTTCATCATAATCACGGAATTTGTCATTCCCAAGGGAAGAGAACATTTTTAATTTCTGCCAAAGAAAAGGGCTTATCAAGATCAAAAGCAGAACTTATTTGGAGCTTACCAAGAACAATATTCTTGATCATATCTTTGTTTTTAGATACATCCACACCTTAACCACTAGAGGTAAACATATCCTTATAGAATCTGAAAAATCAAAAACCTCTCTAATCTAAATATCATCATTGGCCAAGGATACACCATCATTAAGAGCATTGATTCTTCCTCTAGCTTGCTTAACTTCAAAGTAAAAAATAATTTGAACCCTCATCGCCCAACTTGATCCAGTAAAATCTAGAGCTCAGTTTAGCACTTTTACACTTGATCGCTTCTCAATTTATGTCTCAGCATCCCAACTATGTTTTGTAGGGAGACATCATTATGATTCATTAGAAGATCTTGCTTTGCAAAAATGAGACTTTATTGAATTTTCCTAAAATATTCTCTTTTTCTTTGTTTGATTTTTCCCATATGATCTCTTAAAATTATGTACTGCAGTGACTGAAAATGACTACTTGAAGATACTAGATTGACCTTTCCCATATGCCTAACAAGTATTCCATAGACTAGATATACCTTTAATGCAAGAATCATCCTTTAAATGAGAAGTATTCAACTTAAAAAGTCCTCGAAAAACATTTATCCAATCTAGTGAATAGTCTTTTACTTCCTTTCTACATGTTACTCCATGTGAACCAAATACCTTTATTGCCCTTTTTACACCCTCCTAGGGGGTCAACTAGATCTTTTTACCTCTTGAAATTATCCTTAAAAAATGCTCATTACCTTTCCACTCAAATTTACTGCCTCCATACTTGTCATCCTTACTTTCTATCATATTGAAATCACCACCCATTAACTAGGGGACATTGGGGAGATGAGAAGATGATCAATTCCAAAGGTTAGAGCATTCTCTATAATCATTAGGGGCATAAAGAAAACATATGCCAAAATTATGCCCAAGAAAGGAAATAATGACCCATGTAGCTCTAGCACAAGGAGAAGTACCCTTCATCCACAATAGAGCTAGCTAAATGCTTATTAATTAAAGTCATAGTCCCTCCTCTACCTTTAATATGATTAGAATTTAGAAGCAATATCAATGGCCCTTGGCCGTATATTTAAGAGTACCATTATGACTGAACTCCTCAACTTAAAACTTCTTTGTAAGAGCATTACATTAACATCAGGCCTAGACTCACAGAAAAATCTAACCACAAACCTCCTATCTTGAGCTTCAATACCCCAAATGTTCCAATAGATTATCTTCATCACACAAGGAAGAAAAAGGAGGAGACCTTAGGGTGCAGGAGATCCTCACTTGTACACAATCTTTCAAAACTAGTTGGCAATTTCACATCCTTTTCATTCCCTTCATTGGAGATGACAGAATGAGGATCCTTTTGAAGGCATTCCACATCACAAAACATTGGACTAGGACCCTCACTATTTGGGTGGTCTTGTAAAAACTCAGTACTCTTGGCAAAAGACCCTCTCACATCACATTTACTAGAGTTCACATTAGGGGGTCCTGTTGATGATGTTTTTGTGCCAACAACAATAGAATAAAACACTAAGTATCCTATTCTCTCTTGAATAAAGTCTCTCAAAGGCTAAGCTATGTGATCCAATGAGATAACTTCAAAGTTCCTTTATTCGTGATTTGCAGTGGATAAACTCAGTGATTTGATGTGATCTTTCTGGTAATCATGAAGGGACTTACGCAGACTTCTTCTTACTTCATTCAGCTTATTTCTCTTTTCAGTGTGGATGATGTATGTACTATATCTCAATAATAAAGAAAAGGAAAAAGATGAGGGCTTAGAGAAACTAATCTAAGGTCAATGAGGCAATGATGATGCATAAGTAGACAAACTCCTTAATCAACCTAACTCCACTTCGCCAAGAATGCCTACAACATGGAGAAGGTGCAATCTCCTAAGGATAGCGAATGGTTTTCAAATCATGAAAGCTCATATAAACACCCATTGAATGGCGTAGCTCAAACAAGCATCCACAACCAAACTTAAGCAAAGATAATGAGGCTCAGGCTAGCTTTACACGACACTTCACCAACGATGAATGTCAAAAGCATGAGCTAGGAGTTGATCAAATATTCAATACATACATGCATTACATTAATGAGCTACTACTTTACTTCTAATCTATTTAGAAACATCTCTCCATTTCATCAAGATACAAGAAACCATGTTATTCCACAAGACAACACTTAGCACCAAGCGAGCTCCAATGTCATTGCATTAATCTTGAGAAATATTTACAACAATCTTCAAGTACTTTCAGAGAATTTCGAGAGTCTCTTCCTACTCTACTCTACTACTGGTGAACTTACTACCACTAGCTATTAACTTTCTAACTATTACAAACGAGGCAACAAGGCCTTTATATAGAGTTCCAGAATTACAATGAAGGGCCTGGATCAATTCAAGTGGCCAAGGCCAGGATCATGCCATATCAGCAAGTAGTTACAACAACTTGCTATTTTTAGTACATAAGAGAGGCAATAAAGGCACGCTTTCCAAGAAGATAAGGATGAAATGGAATCTTTAGAGCATCTTCCACATGGGCGTCCTCTTTGGCTTCTTGCTTGTTTTAGATGCATTGAATGTAGTCAGGCGATGTGGCGAACTGTAATAGGATGAGTAATGTGTACATGCCATGTAGGTGCCACCTCAACAATTCCCATGGATTCCACGGTTTATTCAATTTGCTTTTGGCATATTCCCAAATTGCATCATCTGTGTGATGTCTTCGAATGTGATTGCTTTGAACTTGAGTGTTTGGGAATGTATCTTTGTTGATCTTGCCTTGTCTCTTTTGCAAGTCAGATGTGTATGATACATGTTGCTCATTTGCCTAACTCTGTGATACCTTTTATCTTCTTGGCAGGATATATGCTGATCTTCTGTGAATGCTTCCTCATGGAGAGTAGTGTAGATGATGATGACATGAAGTAGGAGACTTCTCAGAGACTTGAAGTTGAAAGAACTTGAAGCTTTATGGATGAACGCCTTCTCTCGATGCAGATGATGAAGTGTACATGATATTTCCTCTGCTGTGACTGCCTTCTACATTCCCAGTTCCAGGTGTCTTTGCTTCTTGATTGACTTCTTAGCTCCATCGATCCTCTTGCAACACAGAGAAAGCCATATATTAAACTATTATCATAAGAATCATTCCTAACCCATTTTTAGCATGTTCAACACCTCATTGAGTCTGGGCGCTAGAATTGGTCTGTGGAAGTGGGAATGTGCGCCTAACGTATATTAGTGCAATTTTATGGTTTCAAACTCTTGTGGATGCTCATTTTGGACAAAGTAAGGTCTCTTCAACACTGATTGATGCCTTGAAACTTGAGGCGCACATTTGAGGCTGTCCAGGTGCAAAGGTGCGCCTAGCTACAATTAGGAATACACTTCAACTTTATGAACTTAGGGAATTGTGTGTGCTCCCTATGAACTTACCTAACTCAAAAAACTTCAAAATTTGTAGATTTAACCATATTTTCTCCTTAGGCGCAAATTTAAGGTTGCAAAGGTGGGAAAGTGCGCCTAGCTAACTTGGGCTAATTTCATGGAATTCTATGGGTTTCATCTCATGTTCAAACTCTCAGGAGACCCCCCTATCACTACGCACTAGGATTCATGGTTTCAAACACTCTACCTTTTAGGTGCCAAATTTGGTATGTAGTGATAGGAAAGTGCGCCTAACTCAAATTGGCCTTATACTTGTCATTTTTATGATTTCAACAATTGAAAATGCCTTAGAATGATTATATCTCTCAAGGCGCTCAATCAAGGATGCAAATTCATGTGGTTTCTTTGAGGCGCTCATCTAGGTTTGCAGATGAAGAAAAGTGCGCCTTCATACTTAGTGCATTTTTTATGACTTCAATCACATGTGGATGCTTGAAGATGCTTAGTTTGATAAAATACATATCCTTCATCAGTGATTCATATCCTTACAATTGAGGCGCACTTTTGGGGTTGTAGGAGTGGAAATTAGCGCCTAGACTTACTTGGGCATATTTTTGATATTTCAGTGGTTTCAAACAGTTGTTAAAGCCTTCAAGAGACTACCTCATCCCTGGGCGCCAACACTCATGATCATGGACTCTTGTTTTCAAGGCGCCAATACTGGTCTCTGGAGGTAGGAAAGTGCGCCTACCTCATTAATGCAAACCTATGCTTTTAAACCTTCATTAATGCTCGATGATGTTCACTTTGACAAAACAAGGACCTTCATGATGAGCTCCTACTCTTTGCACTTGAGGCGCACATTAGAGTTTTTGGGAATAGGGAAGTGCGCCTAGTCCCTTTGGGCTATTTCTTAACATGTGATTTCAAAACACTTTCACATTCTCTTAAAGACTTTCTATTTCTAGGTGCTCTTTTGTGATCTTAAACTCCATGTTTTCTAGGCGCACATCTTGACATCTGCAAGTGGAAATCAGTGCCTTGTTTTCATAGGTGATTTCATCAAGTTCTTGAAGACTCCAATCAAATGCCTAAGTACTTAGAAGATCTCTTGCTTAACAGTGATCATAGTTCAATGTTCCATGTCTCTTTCTATGCAAGGCGCACTTTATGATTCTCCAGGTGCAGATTTGTGCCTAGATGCAAGCAGATACCTACTTCAAGTTAAATGACTTCAAACCATTGTGAAGGCTCAAGAAGAGGCCTTGACACTCAAATATTCTCAAACTCATGGAATCAAGTATGTTTCTTCCTAGGCGCAAGATTGATGTTCAACAAGTGGCAAAGTGCGCCTAGATTGAATCGATGAATTTTGGACTTGGATGATTGAATGTGTCTTGATATGTCAAACTCCTCAAGGCGCCACCTTGCTCTTGCAACTTCTAGCATCTCCTAGACAAGGCGCACATTTGAGTCTCTTCAAGTGATGAAGTGCGCCTATACTTGATGCAATCTTGACTAAGTTCGGTTCTTCAACGAGTCTCCATGCGAACATTTATCATTGACAATGATGATTCTCTCCCTAGGCGCACATCTTAACATGTGCAAGAGTGAATTTGCGCCTTCATACTTTGAAGCAACTAGACTCTAACTCTAGGTTTCAAGATTTTCTAAGTCAAGCACTTCATCTCTCATCCTTAGGTGCAAATTTGGGGGTTTCTGGATATTGCCCTCTGCTAGGCGCACTTTGATGGTTAATTGAGAGAAGATATGCGCCTAGGGCTCCCAGGTCATTTCCTTGCAAAGTTTTCAATGTTCAAAGCATCCTAAGGGTCGAAACACCATACTCTAGAAGGAATCTACCTTAGGCACACATTTAGGTGTCTACAGGGGCATAATTGCGCCTAAGGCCATTAGGCTATTTCCATGCAACATTTCCTAAGTTTAAGGTATCTTAAGGATCAAAACACTAATTTCCATCAGGGCGCCAAGGTTTAAGCTTGCCATTTGTCGTGATTTTATCTAAGATTCCCCACTCGCTAAGAGTCATTCAGTAGTTTGAAGTGCAACTTACCTTGTCATTACCACTGACTTCATCATGAAACTATCTTAAAGACATCATGCAAGATCTAAGACAAAGTATCGGAGCTCAAAAAAGGGGGTCCCCATTTGCAATGGGACAATGTGTGATTAGGTCACAACATCTAGTGTTAACCTAAATAAATGTTTCTAAACATTTTAGAGACAAAGACTCAATCCAAACTCAGAACCTTTAGACACTCCTCTACTCATCAACTGGCTAGATGACGAATTCAAAAGGGAAAAGAATCATAGATTGGATCAAGACACTACATCTCCTGATGTGTGATTAAAGATAGGTTTCAATTAAAACAGTTTCTTAAGTATTCCAAAGATAAACAAAAGTCAGGTTTCAACATTTCCATGTACACCCACACACCAGATCACATAAACACAACTACATGATCAAAGAATCAAAATCAATTGCCAGCGCGACTATCCATATTTCAAGGATCCAAGTGCGTACACTTGCGTTCATTTCCATCCCTTAGAAACTAGGATCATCTATGCTCACCTGTCTCAAGCTAGGTAAATTCATGGAAAGCGGATGAATGAAGAATATATATATATGGATGAAATGGGCAATGAGGGTATGCAATGGCATGGAATGACATGAAATGGAGGGGAGTGAAATGAGACATTGTGTCTCTACGCATGACGCTTGTTTACCAGGTTTTCATCATGGTACTTATCCAAGGTGCCACCAGAGGTGGTTTTCATCTGTGGACAAAAGGATTTCTCTTTAGTATTTTTTCGTTTTAAAAAAAATAAAAAATAGGATGACCATTACACATGGTGCCTGTTTGCCAGGTTTTCACCATGGCAATGAATAGAAGGACTCAAAAGTCTGATTCTGTGGATAACACGATAGTCACTATGGAACCATTTCAAGTTATTATACTTGCTGATGTTGACAAGAAATGAAAAGAGTGTGATATGAAAACAGTGGGCTATGATGTGGATTATACAAATAGATGGGCATATCCAAACATAGACCAGGTGAGTGGCGGGATACATTGGATGATAGAAATGTAGTGGAAACGGATGGTATATAGTGGAACGAATGGAACGAAACCATAAATCAACGTTTGTTCATATCGACCTAAACTTCGAAGCTTGCAAGTGGACGGGAGGTGAATGAGAGAACGGGAGTGATGGCTAGTGAATGTATGAAGCAATAACTTCATAACCCACACGAACTTAGCATTTTCTTTTTTTTTTAAATTTTATTTTGTGGGATGAAGTAACTTGGAACTTTGGATGGAATGGAATGGATGGAAGTGGATTTCTTGGACGCGGAAGCCCTTTTGGATTTGGCCTCTTAACTAGGGTACCCAGAATATCATTCTTTAGCTTTTCTCTATTGAAGGTATGAAAATGGAATAGCCTTTTGAATATGTTTTGCTTTGATTTCTTGCATCTGTGCTCTAAGGCATAAAGATCTTTAGATTTATAGGAATTTCTTCGTTTCATGGGTAAAGGTATCCAAGAATTTATTTCGTAGAACTATGGGATGGGCGGATGGATTGCAAGCTCCTTGCTTAGACGATACTCACAATTCATTGATCATGATTAGGAAACGGGTGAATGGATAGGGAATATGGGTGTAGGAAGTAGGCAAATGGAGGTAAGATGTATGGTGAAAGATGTAAACAGTTACTTGCTTTTGGAGGTTGCATAGTAACTAAGGTGAAGGTGATACACATGGAATGGGTAGATAATTGACAATGGCAGATTTATGCGGAAATGGATGGATACCAACATCTTGACCTTGCTTTCTATGTAATGACTAAGGTCACATGAATGGATATTGACATGAATGAACTCCAAAAGATTTTGTCTTCAAAAGACTCAAATATGTACCTTGATAATGGACAACTGGACTGTGCATAAGATTTGGACTTCAGACTTGAATTCATTATTGGACGAAAAGACAAAATGGATGAAGGCTTGATGGCTTTCAAATGGGGGTGGTAAGCGGAATGAAATGGGTAGAGGTATGTAAAATATTTATTATGGAGCGGAGCGGAAACATGAACCACCTTGAGATTTTCACTGGATCCAGGCTCACAAAGGCTTTCCTAGAAACTTCGGGATCATTAAGATATGTAAGATATAAAACCTCAAAATACTTCAAGCAATACCAAACAACTGACTTATCTCCGAAGAGCAAGCAATCATGCTATCTGACACTAGTGATGGGATCCACGGGAAATCCATCAATCATGACCCAAGTTTCTCAAAGAAAAACATAAGAATTCATAAAATTTAGATTTAGCATTATAAAACATGACTAGAAGATAGCAGTGTCAGGACACTATATGATTAGTTTCCGAGTCAAGTCCAAAGTCTAACAAGATGATAAATTGAAAGAAAAATGTCTTAGGATTCTAAGACTTTCATGAATGGATGTCTAAGAAATGAACTAACATGTTATCACGAATTGAAACTAGAGTGTGTGTTTAAGATAACATCATCTTCTTACAAATAGGGAACCCGACACAACAAACCAACTAAACTAAGCAACACGAAAGAAAAACTAAGCTAAGGACAAACAACACTTGAGTCGAATGACCTCAAGGGAGCAAATCTACTCTAAGACGCAACATGAAATGAAAACCTTACTTTAACCTAGCTATGTACAAGCAACAGAGGGATGCAACCCAGGACACTGAGTATATACATGCCCTAGCATGGTTTTTCAGTATGAACAGCAATAATAATGCAACAGTGACAGTCCTCAACCGAGAAAATTCATCCTTGAACTCAGACCATTGATCCTTCAAGTGACAGACCTCAAACGTAGGAAATTTTTTTGGCGGTATTATGATCAATTGAGGATTCTCGTTAGTACCATGATTTATCCAAATGTAGGTTGTTGTACCCAATTCGCCATAATCAAATTCATATTCAATGTGTTCAATATGTTCAAGATCATCATCAATATTATTACTATCAGTGCTATCAATTAGAAGTTCATGATGTGCAAATTCAAAATTCTTCCAATCAATAGAAGGGAAAGATACAACCTAATGCTCGCCGTTTTCAATGAGACATGACCTACCGAGCATTCAATCATATTCAAAGCATTCATCAGGAGGTCGCCATTGATGGTTGATGAGCTTCTCATCTTCTTCATATTGCATGATCTCGTCATCCAACTCTCTTTTGATCTCCAGCAATGGTGTCAACAGCCTCTTGATCTCAGCATCCATAACTGTAGCATGTTCTTCAATTGTCATTCTTTTCTTTGGCTTGATATCTTCTTGTATAATGATGGAAGTGTTGAGCGTCGACCTGAATTGCTCTTGTCTACTCATGGGCTCTTCATCGGCATACTTTTGAATAATATCCTCTACATTCCTTTGCAATGCTTCTAATTCATGATCTTCTAATAATGTTTTTTGTACTTCTTGTAGCTCATTCTCAAGGATCTCTTGATGTAATGTAGATGCATACTCCTCAAGAAACTTATCTTCATAAAATTCAGGTTCCTGCCACAAGCTCGAACTTCTTTCTTTCTCAATTGCCGCTTCAAGTGCTCATTCTCAAGGATCTCTTGATGTAATGTAGATGCATACTCCTCAAGAAACTTATCTTCATAAAATTCAGGTTACTGCCACAAGCTCGAACTTCTTTCTTTCTCAATCGCCGCTTCAAGTGCTCTGACATCTTTTAAACCCTGTTTACAATCCTCTAATGCTTTTGATAACCTTTGTCCGAATGCTTCTACAGCTTCAGGATTGATAAACCCATATTCATATTCTTTCTCACTTGTACATTGCTTATCAAGGTTCTTTGTAATAAAGACTTCTTCCTTAACAGGTACACCAGCTTCTACTTCTTGCGTGGCTTGATGAATTGCTTCCCAGCATTTCTCACAAGTGTATTCCAAATGATCTATATCATGCACCCTACACCAATTTCTAGAAAGCAATATATCGTCTACACCTAAATCCATGTCATTCTTTAATTCCTTCTTGATTTTCTCTTTAAGGTTCTTGAATGCTTTACAATCGACAGGAGTATTAGGACCTATCTTTGAAAACACCACTGGCTCATGTACTTGTAAGAATGAAATTTTCCTTTGCACAGCTAAGTCCATCCTCGATAAGAATGTTATACAATCTGCTTCTTTATGATCATTTGTATTATGAATACAACATCCATACTTGCACTTGAAGTCCTTCAAACTCTTGCCACCAAGACGCTCATTCAATGACCACCATAGTAGGAGAACAATTGGAGTCGAATTTGCAGGATCATATCCAACAACTTGCTGCATATCCAAGCTCGAATCCAAGGTTGAGAAATCCATCTTCTGATTTTTATTTTTATTTTTAATTTTTTTTTTTGCCTTTTTTGGCTTTTTGAATTTTTATTTTTTTTGTATTTTCTGAAATAAGAGAGATCTTGAAATCTTGAATCTTTCTTTCAAAGCTCACTTCAAACTTCAATCCACTATTCGGAGTATCTTGTTGCTCTACTTAAAATGAAGAATATCCATGTTTAGGCCCTCCTTCTAGCGCCAAAAATGTTGATGATGTTTTTGTGCCAACAACAACAACAGAATAAAACACTAAGTATCCTATTCTCTTGAATAAAGTCTCTCAAAGGCTAAGCTATTTGATCCAATGAGATAACTGCAATGTTCCTTATTCGTGATTTGCAGTGGATAAACTCAGTGATTTGATGTGATCTTGCTGGTAATCACGAAGGGACTTACACAGACTTCTTCTTACTTCATTCAACTTATTTCTCCTTTCAGTGTGGATGATGTATGTACTATATCTCAATAATAAAGAAAAGGAAAAAGATGAGGGTTTAGAGAAACTAATCTATAAGGTCAATGAGGCAATGATGATGCATGAGTAGACAAACTCCTTAATCAACCTAACTCCACTTCGCCAAGAATGCCTACAACTACATGGAGTAGGTGCAATCTCCTAAGGATAGCGAATGGTTTTCAAATCACGAAAGCTCATATAAACACCCATTGAACGACGCAGCTCAAACAAGCATCCACAACCGAACTTAAGCAAAAGATAATGAGGCTCAGACTAGCTTTACAGGACACTTCACCAACGATGAATGTCAAAAGCATGAGCTAGGAGTTGATCAAATATTCAATACATACATGCATTACATCAATGAGTTATTACTTTACTTCTAATCTACTTAGAAACATCTCTCCATTTCATCAAGATACAAGAAACCATGTTATTCCACAAGACAACACTTAGCACCAAGCGAGCTCCAATGTCATTGCATTAATCTTGAGAAATATTTACAACAATTTTCAAGTACTCAGAGAATTTCGAGTCTCTTCCTACTCTACTCTACTACTGGTGAACTTACTACCACTAGCTATTAACTTTCTAACTATTACAAACGAAGCAACAAGGCCTTTATATAGAGTTCCAGAATTACAATGAAGGACTTGGATCAATTCAAGTGGTCAAGGGCCAGGATCATGCCATATCAGCAAGTAGTTACAACTTGCTATTTTTAGTACATAAGAGAGGCAATAAAGGCACGCTTTCCAAGAAGATAAGGATGAAATGGAATTTTTAGAGCATCTTCCACATGGGTGTCCTCTTTGGCTTCTTGCTTGTTTTAGATGCATTGAATGTAGTTAGACGATGTGGTGAACTGTAATAGGATGAGTAATGTGTACATGCCATGTAGGTGCCACCTCGGCAATTCCTATGGATTCCACAGTTTATTCAATTTGCTTTTGGCAAATTCCCAAATTGCATCATCTGTGTGGTGTCTTCGAATGTGATTGCTTTGAACTTGAGTGTTTGGGAATGTATCTTTGTTGATCTTGCCTTGTCTCTTTTGCAAGTCGGATGTGTATGATACATGTTGCTCATTTGCCTAACTCTGTGATACCTTTTATCTTCTTGGCAGGATATACGCTGATCTTCTATGAATGCTTCCTCATGGAGAATAGCGTAGATGATGATGACATGAAGTAGGAGACTTCTCAGAGACTTGAAGTTGAAAGAACTTGAAGCTTTATGGATGACTGCGTTCTCTCGATGCAGATGATGAAGTGTACTTGCACAATGATCTACATGATGTTTCGTTTGCTGTGACTGCCTTCTATCTCCATTCCCAGTTCCAGGTGTCTCTGCTCCTTGATTGATTTCTTAGCTCCATCGATCCTCCTGCAACACAGAGAAAGCCATGTATTAAACTATTATCATAAGAATCATTCCTAACCCATTTTTAGCATGTTCAACACCTCATTGAGTCTGGGCGCTAGAATTGGTCTGTGGAAGTGGGAATGTGTGCCTAACATATAGTAGTGCAATTTTATGGTTTCAAACTCTTGTGGATGCTCATCTTGGACAAAGTAAGGTCTCTTCAACACTGATTGATGCCTTTAAACTTGAGGCGCACATTTGAGGCTGTCCAGGTGCAAAGGTGCGCCTAGCTACAGTTAGGAATACACTTCAACTTTATGAACTTAGGGAATTGTGTGTGCTCCTTATGAACTTAACCAACTCAAAAAACTTCAAAATTTATAGATTTAACCATATTTTCTCCTTAGGCGCAAATTTAAGGTTGCAAAGGTGGGAAAGTGCGCCTAGCTAACTTGGGCTAATTTCATGGAATTCTATGGGTTTCATCTCATGTTCAAACTCTCAGGGGACCCCCCTATCACTAGGCGCTAGGATTCATGGTTTCAAACACTCTGCCTTTTAGGTGCCAAATTTGGTATGTAGTGATAGGAAAGTGCGCCTAACTCAAATTGGCCTTATACTTGTCATTTTTATGATTTCAACAATTGAAGATGCCTTAGAATGATCATATCTCTCAAGGCACTCAATCAAGGATGCAAATTCATGTGGTTTCTTTGAGGCGCTCATCTAGGTTTGCAGATGAAGAAAAGTGCGCCTTCATACTTAGTGCATTTTTTATGACTTCAATCACATGTCGATGTTTGAAGATGCTTAGTTTGATAAAATACATATCCTTCGTCAGTGATTCATACCCTTACAATTGAGGTGCACTTTTGGGGTTGTAGGATTGGAAATTAGCGCCTAGACTTACTTCGGCATATTTTTGATATTTCAGTGGTTTCAAACAGTTGTTAAAGCCTTCAAGAGACTACCTCATCCCTGGGTGCCAACACTCATGATCATGGACTCTTGTTTTCAAGGCGCCAAAACTGGTCTTTGGAGGTAGGAAAGTGCGCCTACCTCATTAATGCAAACCTATGCTTTTAAACCTTCATTAATGCTCGATGATGTTCACTTTGACAAAACAAGGACCTTCATGATGAGCTCCTACTCTTTGCACTTAGGCGCACATTAGAGTTTTTGGGAATAAGGAAGTGCGCCTAGTCCCTTTGGGCTATTTCTTAACATGTGATTTCAAAACACTTTTTCAAATTCTCTTAAAGACTTTCTATTTCTAGGCGCCCTTTTGTGATCTTAAACTCCATGTTTTCTAGGCGCACATCTTGACATCTACAAGTGGAAATCAGCGCCTTGTCTTCATTAGGTGATTTCATCAAGTTCTTGAAGACTCCAATCAAATGCCTAAGTACTTAGAAGATCTCTTGCTTAACGGTGATCACAGTTCAATGTTCCCTGTCTCTTTCTATGCAAGGTGCACTTTATGATTCTCCAAGTGCAGATCTGCGCCTAGATGCAAGCAGATACCTACTTCAAGTTAAATGACTTCAAACCATTGTGAAGGCTCAAGAAGAGGCCTTGACACTCAAATATTCTCAAACTCATGGAATCAAGTATGTTTTTTCCTAGGCGCAAGTTTGATGTTCAACAAGTGGCAAAGTGCGCTTAGACTGAATGGATGAATTTTGGACTTGGATGATTGAAGGTGTCTTGATATGTCAAACTCTTCAAGGCGCTACCTTGCTCTTGCAACTTCTAGCATCTCCTAGACAAGGCGCACATTTGAGTCTCTTCAAGTGATGAAGTGCGCCTATACTTGATGCAATCTTGACTAAGTTCGGTTCTTCAATGAGTCTCTATGCGAACATTTATCATTGACAATGATGATTCTCTCCCTAGGCGCACATCTTAACATGTTCAAGAGTGAATTTGCGCCTTCATACTTTGAAGCAACTAGACTCCAACTCTAGGTTTCAAGATTTTCTAAGTCAAGCACTTCATCTCTCATCCTTAGGCGCAAATTTGGGGGTTTCTGGATATTGCCCTCTGCTAGGCACACTTTGATGGTTAATCAGGAGTAGATATGCGCCTAGGGCTCCCAGGTCATTTCCTTGCAAAGTTTTCAATGTTCAAAGCATCCTAAGGGTCAAAACACCATACTCTAGAAGGAATCTACCTTAGGTGCACATTTAGGTGTCTACAAGAGCATACTTGCGCCTAAGGCCATTAGGCTATTTCCATGCAACATTTCCTAAGTTTAAAGTATCTTAAGGATCAAAACACCAATTTCCATCAAGGCGCCAAGGTTTAAGCTTGTCATTTGTCGTGATTTTGTCTAAGATTCCCCACTCGCTAAGAGTCATTCAGTAGTTTGAAGTGCAACTTACCTTGTCATTACCACTGACTTCATCATGAAACTATCTTAAAGACATCATCCAAGATCTAATACAAAGCATTGGAGCTCAAAAAAGGGGGTCCCCATTTGCAATGGGGCGATGTGTGATTAGGTCACAACAGGTCCTTGGTTATGGATCAAACCGGAAGGTTGGAGATGCCTTTTCTCTTCAAAAGATCATCATTTCCAACACCTCCATCATGCAAGGGTGGTTTAACTTTTTGGGAACCCTCAGAAAGAACAATAGGACCAGATTGTTCAGCAACCCTTATTATATAATATTCCACATTATCCCAAACTTTAGGATTTTCACCTACAAGAGCAATAGCAAGAGGATTGATTTCCTCTTCAACTATTGTTGAGTCCCTATTGGAGCCAATACTATGATCTGGTCTATCACTTTTTTGAAAGTTTTTTTTGCCTATTTTGCAAACTTGGACAGTTCATTCTCAAATGACCATCTTTTTTGCAAATAAAATAGGAGCCAAGACTACCAAGGCTCTTTATTTTGTAGGAAATTTATCTATTATGCAATTGAAATTCAATAGAATCTGGACATCCCTAGGGTGGTCCAAAGAAATCAAAACCCTAGCATTCATGTGTGGGAGGGAAGACTTGGTTTCTTCAATTTTTATAACTTCACCCAATGGTGTAAGCAACTGAGGCAGCAAAAACTACACGAGGGGGGATATTAAAAACTTAAATCCATCTTGTAGAAGAGTAAGGACTACCTCTTCAAGGTGCACTACAGGATCCCGAGGAAGGGCCCTAAAGATAGATTTTCCAACATTCCAAATCTTTTTGGCAACCACTGTCTTTTGCATGCTACTACTTTTGAAGCAAACGAAAAAAAGCCTTTTTGAATCATCCTACAAATACTTACATAAAGCTCTATACATACATACATACATAAAACTCTAATTTCCTTCCCCAAACAGACATGATCCAGTCATCAAAAATCTGACAAGAAGGAAAATATGCTTTGCTCAAGCAAACAAAAAAATTCCCAACATTCTTAATTCTTCGTTTTTCATTTTCAATAGCCTTTTGCATAGCATCGTTCGGGAACAACTTTAGTGCTATAGGGGCCTTACCTTGTTTGGAGCCTGCCTGTTGGGGTTCTCCATTCTCCACAAAAGCTGCACCTTCAGAGGCCACCATGTTGTCTTCTGCAACTAGGGCACCCTTATAGGATTTTTCACCATTTCTAACTCCTTCAATGCTCCCACCACTTGTGCCATCTTTCAGATCACTAATGGGATGGGACATCCCCATAGACCGTAAAAAACTGCAGCCACCACCATTGCTGATATCCTCTCTTTGGGGATAAACAAGAAGACTAAGAAAAAGCAACTAACCATACAAACCAACCAAATCAAAACGAACCTAAAAAAACAACCCTAATCACCTACCCTACCAACAAAAAACAAGAAACCACACAACAAATAAAACTAAACTAACAAAGGGAAACACTAAGGAAAACCAATGCAAGGCATGAGGAAGGAGGAGGAATAGCTATGTAGGGTGACTCTTCATCTCCCCTAGGTAGCAACTCCTCCTTCCCCTTTGACGTTTCATTCTGCTATACAATAATAAATTAATAATAATGTTAAATATATAGATATATTTATATTTAAATACGAATAATAAATAAATAACTTATTTATTGTTAATATATTTATATTTATATATTATTTGTTATAAATGATAAATTGTAAGTTTTTTACTATTTTTTATAATTGATATTTTAAATATTATAAATTATAATTATATATTATTTGCGCTGACGTCCTCCTGTTGTCCCCAAATTTTGGAACAGCCCCCCCCTGCCATGTTCTGAAACTCTCTGGAATACTGGTAATTGCTATCATTTTGGGACCTATAACTGTTGTGCTTTATTTGACTGCCTTTGAATCCATTGTAAAGTCTAAATGTACCCTCATTTGCTATACATTTACTGTTCAGCTAGTATGTAAAAGTTGGCTTATAAAATCTGCCAGCTGGAGTTTTCTTTATTATTGCTCTAACAAGGCTAGAAGAGAATTTTCAAAGCGTTTTCAAATAAGGTAACATGCTGATTACTAGAAGATTTTGGGGCTTTGTTTATTTAGTTTGTTGGATTTTCTTACACAAGGGTCAGCTTTGGATGGTCAAGAATGATGCAAGCACATGTTGGTTACATTATCTTCTCCACAGTCCCATGCTCATCTTTTGTAGCCTATTTTTAACATTGTGCACAACGTGAGAAACATGTTGTAGCTGATAATAAAACTCAATTGTGAAATGAATACTGTCATTTTTTGAGTTTAACGTTTCCTAATTGCCACCCAGAGGTTCCAGTCTGAAGGTTAGTTTTGATTATTACTCTGTTTACTATCTCACTTGAACATGCTTTCCTTCCAAAACGAGATAGAAGTTGTATTGTTCTTTGTCTCACGGGAAGAAATTGATAAAGGAACATGGGAATTTTGACTGCAGAAACTGATTTTTGTTAAAGAGTGAGTAGTGAGCTTAGAACACTGGTGTTTCTTGCAGCAGCTTTGGACCATCGACAATCTATATGTACAAAACCTTAGTTACTGGTGAAGGAACAACTTTGTAGGGCACGGTTATGGAGGGAAGTGTTGATCATAATGCCGATGCAACTGGGCTATCTACTAAAAAGAAACGGGGACGACCAAGAAAGTCTGAAACTGTTCTGCTTCCAGGAGAAATTACAGCACTTGGAGTTATGCCATCTGCTGAAAGCAAATCTAAAAAAGCCAGGCTTACAGACACTAACAGCTCACGTCCTGCTCATGGAAATGGTTCATTGGTTGGACAACCTGTCCATGGGGTACTTGATGGCTCATTTGATGCAGGCTATCTCATTAGTGTGAGAGTTGGAGATACTGATGCAGTTTTGCGAGGAGTGGTATTTGGACCAGGTCTATCAATCCCTCCATCAAAACTAACAGACATTGCCCCAAAAGTAAAAAGTACAAAGAAAGAATTAAATACATCTCTCTCTCCATTATACTCACCTCCAGCAACAACACCAATGGCCTTATCAGAAATCTATGAACCTTTACATGGAACAGATTACACCCCTACAGAATCTGGAGTTGCACCTGAGAATGGGTTACAACACCAACAAAATCATATGAGCCCAAAAATTCAAGTTCAACAGGTGCATGGAGCTATTTTGGAACCAACTTATGCTTCAGCAAATAACCAAGTTGAATCTTCAGGAGAAGGTGTTCCATGACACTATTTGGTATACAGCAGAGGCAAAAGCATTGCAGTATTTTTGCTTGCATTTATTATGGAGTGCAAGCATGGCTGAAGATGAAGTCTTAGATACAATATCTTTCACTTGCGTGGCAAGTTGTTCCAAATTTAAATGATTTTCTGGTATTGAATATCTTGCCAATTCAACTATTGTTCCTGCATCGATCTGCAGACTTCCCTTTAGAATGTTTAATGTGATTCTCCAAATTCAAAGGATTAATAATTAATTTCAGAAGCAGAAGTGTGGTCATTGTATTCTGTTTCAACTCTATTGTCTGCTTATGTGATGGTAGCATTAAACGTTTGAGAGTGTGCATAAAGTGGCTAGGTTATTTTATTGATCAGGGAACAAAACTTTTATTAAAAGAAATCTTTTATTTTCACCACACAACTTCTAATCCAATACCAAATGCTTTTTGGTTGTTGAAAATATCAGAAACACTTAGGAAATGAAAGAAGTTAGATTAACAGAGAATGGGAAGATTGTGATCTCCTCTTACCCTCTCAAGAATATGTTCTTTTAAGAAACTATTATTTAACAGCTAACTAACATTTTTGAGCTTCTAATCCATTCTGTTTATTTTAAATCGAGTAATGTAGAAAAGTACATTGCTTTGAGTCTGTCAATAAGATAGCTTCTGTGGTTGGGAGCAGGGTGGATTTTCAAGCAATGCATCATCCCAGCAGCAATATCTAGAAAAGCATGGGACAACTGTATTATTTTAGTACAGGCAGCTATTGGTACAATTGCTTTCACGAAGCTTGTCAAAGCTTGTTAGAGTTCTTTGAATTTTGTTAATTGTAAGTAATCTCATGTCCGGTAAAGCTGCTCCAAGGCTTCTTCACGGGATCCACATATGCACCCTTCCATCTCTGACTTGTACCATTCTTGTACTTCAGTTGCAGTCTTACAATTTGATCTGCAGCCTTCTGCATCAACCTCGAGTTTTAGTTAATGTATCACCTTTCACCAAACATTGAGTCTAAAAGCTACCAACTTTGTTTTTTAATCATCGGAAGGAGATTTTTTTAATTATGTAAACTCATAAGTAGATTCTGTGATTTGTCATTGCAACCTTTTCTTTTTGGTTTGATAAAGAAAGGTTTTACAAGGACCATACAACCTCAGAAAATAAAGCGAATTGGCCAAATTATGAAGGGCCAAATTTGTAGAAAATGGAAGATATGAAAGCAGTTTCTTGATTTATGAATACCGATTTTACAACCATACAATATTTTTTGATAAATGCAAGCATCTCAAACTAGATTTCATCATCCACCTATAATAACGAAGACAAAAGTAGAGCCCACAACACTCAACAATGAAGAGGCTTATCAAAATGGGAAGGTTTTGACATATATTCTAAGTAGTAAGTACCATTCCCCACAGCTCTGAGCAGAAAAACTAATTTTCTATGTGGGCAGGACATAAAATCACAGAAGAAATCATTTATTATAGCTGGGGGTTCACCATCAAACTTTGACACTTGAACCCCTCTAGATCCAATGCAGCTTCTATTCTGCTTAATTTCAGTTCAGCAACTGCCCTTTCTAGCTTACTCTGTTTCTTGTGTTGTTTAAAAATGCACCATCACTAGGTCGAGATTGCTCTCATCTGGGTTATAATTCTCTGCAAACTCAGCTTTTGATCGAAAGCACCCTTTATATATGTTAGACAAATCCTTTTTAACATGTTTCATTTAGAGTCATTTTGGACTTGCACACCATCTTCCCCCTGATCCGTGGTTGTCTATTTGATTTTGACTCAAGGACAATGCCTGTCTGAGAATAAGTAGTGCTTTAGAATTTGAACATTCATGATATTTCCTCCTTTGGACATGGAGATATCGGACATATTTTTGAATGTCATTGGTAATCTCCAAACAACTCGAGAACTTTCCTTGAGAGATCTAAGCTCAGCTAATAGCTTCACCTAATTCACATCTCCACGACCTAGCATCACACTAGCTCCCAAAATTGCCTTCTTGTTCAAAAGTATCTCTACACTGGTTGGTATATTTATCGACCACACTAGCCTTGTTGCAATCCAATGAAATATCTGCTCCATCACATTATAAGCAAGGTGTAGCAAGTGATGAAGTTGGATTCTCCAGATACAACTTCAGTGATATTGCCACGCCCGTTTTCATGGCCAGTGGTAATATTGAACTATTGAAAACTCTATGAGGTTCATAGAATCTCCAAAATCAAAGTCCAGCGCTAGTAGATGTTGCACACACTTTTCTAGTGGTGCAAGAAAATCTGAGTAGTATGGACAGGGGGCCATCCATCTGCACACCAAATCTTACCTGTCTTCATCTTTGGCTTTGTCAGGGTTCTAGACACCTACAAATGGAACCAGTAAGGTCTAGACAAAACACATGGAACCACTAAGGAAGTGGTCCCATGGGTGGGGGCTTCCTAAATTATCTCAGCGGTGCTGCCGAGATATTTTAGGAGCATTTTACAGCGGGTGGTCCCATGAATTTTGTAGTTGACAGTATGCTTAAAATTTTAAACTCCGAACTTTATGGAAGCTGGTGGTCTCATGAAGTTTTATTTTAACAATAGTTTATGCTAAATAATTTAACAGAGATTTTTTAGGAAGCTAGAGTCCCATGATAAATTTGTAAACTGCTGCAATAA
The DNA here is from genome assembly GCA_027924645.1 of Cunninghamia lanceolata. Classification (NCBI taxonomy): domain Eukaryota; kingdom Viridiplantae; phylum Streptophyta; class Pinopsida; order Cupressales; family Cupressaceae; genus Cunninghamia; species Cunninghamia lanceolata. The sequence goes on from BSBN01000066.1 coordinate 9,307,699, forward strand.
AGAAATGCTATAAATCAAGGATCTGCTATAATAAACTCATAATTTACTATTATTTCTTTGGCTTTCACAAAAATAAAAACATAAACTGGAAAAATTCCCTCCAAATTTTCCCCTAAATTAAGTGGCGGGAATGAAAAACTGGTAGTTAACTCTCTAAGCTGGTGGGGGAAAGTTTCAGCCCCACCCCATCTGCACTTGCTCAAAAACCACCACGTAAACAGTAGCTGCTGCTATTTTGGAGGAAAAGATTCTGATTTAAGCATTAACAAACTTTTTTGGGTTCCATGGGACCTTTTGCTCCACAAAAATAGATCCTCTAGCAGCTCCATGGGACCCCTTCCTAAGTGTTGATAGTGTTGCTCTCTTAGTCATTGAAGGGGCAGACACCCTCACGGGCAATGCCCATGTGCCTCACAAGCCAAATTTGAATATTAAATTTGATGCCATTCAACTCGACTATTAGAAGTTGAAGAGTCGTCGAAGTATAACCATTAACTTCCATAAAAGTTCTTTAGCATTTGACGCTTTGTAACATTATGCATACATATCTGTATCATTAGATAGTAGAAGATAGATAACAGTCATAACATATACATAGCTAGTGGAAGATAGACATTCATGCATCTCCCTTGAGGGAATGCTATGTGCAAAATGCAAAGTAATAAACTTTCTTCTTCTTAGTTCTTTTCTAATCATATCTCTTATTAATGTTCATCATCTTTAATTTATCGTTAATATTGTTCTCGCACACATAACAATCTAGATTCTGACATTTTAGAGTGTCGATATTGGATATACCCTTGGATCTAGATCATAGGTACCCAATCACCATTGAATTCTTTCTCCATTTAGTGTCATCATTCAAATATGCGCTTCCCAGCATAGAATGGATCAAAGCCAAAGATTTTAATTCATTGATTGGGAAAAAGCTTTTTACCGTAGGCATTAGTGTCAACTAATTGTTATATATGATGCCATTCAACTCAACCATTAGAAGGCGAGGAGTCCAATGGAAACATAATTGTTTCAACATCCAAATGGTTCTTTAGCCTTAAAGGTTTTACATGTAATGAAATTGCTTAGCACAAGAGAAGAATATAAGAGAAAAGATATGCAAATACTTGATTAGAATAAGGCACTTTGAGGGGCAACCTCCAAAGGTCTTACAATAAAAAAAATACTTACAATACGATGCTCAACAACTACTCACTACCTACTATTTATAGACATCATTGGACAATATTAATCCCCTAATCCCAATGAGGCCGACCTCTTAATAAATACATTTAGGGACTAATAAATGACTAAAATAAGGATTATGTGAGCCATAGTTGGTTATCACATATTCTAATACATTCAATGGGATAAGGGTGCAACATGCTCCCCCACTCCAAACAAGTGTTGTCCTCAATGCAGATCAATTGTGGATGTTTGTGCACAAAAGCTTTATCTTTCTATATAGCATCTTCAACATGCAAATTCTTCCACTTGAGGTACTTTTTAATTAACCTAGTCCTCAACTTTACATGTGTCTGGAGAACTTCTTCAAGATCCAAGATGATTCTTCCCTCTTCATTGACCTTAGGTAACATTGTTTGTGTTGGGATATTGTATTCATGTACAACAAAGAAAGTCAACATAAGATTTTTTTAAAATGGTCTCTCGCTCTCATGCACCGTTCGCTCCAAGTTCCCTCGACCTGTTGTGGGAGGTAGATTTGCTGCCACTCCTCACAGGCTCTAACTCGTGTTGGTGTTGGTGTTTCTGCTGTGGTGATTGATGGTCCTATTGCAACAGTCACCGCCGGTGATTCGCACGTCTCTGGGTTTGTAGTTGTTGGTGTTGATGGTGTTTCTCCTAAAACGCCCTTCGTTTCGCTTGTTGCAGCCTGTGCAACGACTCTTGAATCTGGGACTGTCGTTTGTTCCAATGGCTACATTGTGGGTTCTCATGTCTGTGCAAAGGAGCCACATGGAGTCGTGGATGCTGTGACTGGTTGAGGTTGTGGTGTTTCTTATGTAGCCATCACTGGGGCAGGGATTTCTTCTCGCTCTCCTCCGCGTGGCAAAGTTAGGCGTCTACCCTATTCTTAGACCTCCTCTATTGTGGTTTGTGGATAGGAGGTGATTGAAAATGAAGCTTATCATGTTCATTGTTGTTTGAGTGGCAGATTTAATCACCCATGGCCTTCTCTACCTGACCTGCATCGGTGGATTTTGGATTCTTCGAGGCCTTACTACTAAAAGAATCGAACTATTTTCTTGTGCTAGGGGATTCTTTATAGCGGGTTTCCAATCTTCTAAAGTAGGGAGGTGATGTTGGAGGGTAGGTTTTGGATGTGGGGCAAGCATTACCTCTCACTCAAGTCATGGTTTCCCTCGTTTAACCCCCTCGCATAACTGTTAAATATAATGCCAGTTTGGGTTAGCTTGCCTTATCTTCCCTCCAATACTGGGAAGATTCATGTTTCAAGGCTATTGGCAATGCCACAAGTCAATTTTTGAAGGTGGATTCTACCAGTTTTGACCTTAATCACACTACCTTTGCTCATCTTTTGGTGGACGTCGACCGCTTCAATGCTTTTCTTGGGGATGTTGTCTTGATGGTGGAGAATAGACCATGGACTCAACGGCTTGATTATGAGGGTATCCCCTTTCGCTGTAGATGATGCTTCGCTACTAGTCATCTTGCCTCTGATTGCTCCTGTTCTCACCACAAGAATGCGGGTTCTTCGTGGTGTCAGAATGCTCTCCTCGACCATTTGACTGTTGATGATTCTACTGATTCAAACTTTATAGGTGACAAGCCTTCTTTCTCCCTGTCGACGAATCTTGATGTGTCCCCCTTTGAGGTGGCTCCCCCTGCAACTGGCGTGACTCCAATGTTTTCTTCAACAGGTCCCCTAGCCCTCTCAGCTGGCTGTGGGGGGACCCTAGGTTAGCCGTCGGTTTCTTTACAGCCTCCATCTTCTTTGGGACATTCTTCCTCATCAAGGGAGGTGACTTGGGTTGAGGTGATGTTAGAGGTGTCCCCTCTTATTTCTCCTTAGTTTGTAGATTTAGATAATGGTGGGTCTTGGACAATTGTTCAAAAGGAGGAAGAAAGGTCTTCCTAATTTTGTTTCATAATCCCATACCTGGGCCAAGGGTGTGCAGATTGCTAGGTTAGGTTTAGGTGTGGTGTAGGATGTTGTTTCATTGGGTTTGATGAATGTTGGGTTGTTTTTCTTCGTGGCAGTTTTTTTGATATGTGTTGTAGTTCGGTTCTATGTGGTAGCTTGGTTGCAGTTGTGTTGAGGGGTGGTTGTTTGTTTACTATGGCCTTGCCCTTGTAACAGGTTTTCAGGTCCTTTGAAAACCTGAATTTACCCCTTAAATCAAAAACATTGTTTGTGCTGGAATCCGATGTCCAATAACCTTCTTTAAACAAGAGATGTGAAAAATTGGATGTACTTTTATTGTTGGAGGTAAATCTAGCTTGTATGCCACATTGCCAATCTTTTGCAAAATTTGATAAGGACCATAATATTTTGGCGAGATTTTTTTATCCTTCTTTTGTTGCTTCAAGGACATTTGCTTAAACGGTCGCAACCTCAAAAAAACCCATTTTCTTAAAAATTACTCTGGTGTTGGCTAACCTACTGCTTCATTCTAATTCATTTTATGGCCAAGTTATCTAAGACTAGAAAGTACTTGCTTTTGATGTAGAATGTGATCTTCCATTGCGTGAACTCTTGGTGGTCATGCTGGAGTCTCTAGAGAAAATATTTTTTCCTCAAAACTTATTGAACCTTTCTTGAGCAACAACTACTCACTACCTTCTATCTACATGCATCATTGGGCAATATAAATCTCAATCCCAATGAGGCCAACCTAGCTTATAATAAATCTATGTAAGGACTAATAAATGACTAAAATAAGGATTAGGTAAGCCATAGTTGGTTATCACATATTCCAATACATTAATTATATGAGCCATAGGGACTAATACCTGGTGGGGCATGTGTATGGAAGCATAACATGTGGATGCAGATGCTCCATGTGTCACACACTCATGCTCTGATTGAACACCAACATATGCAACCATGTGTAGGGCCACAAGATGCATGTGGATAGTGCTATGTGGTGGCACGTGAGAACAATGTTGCACATGGATGTGTGGGTATTGTGTTGCACGCATTGAGTGAAGTTGAGTGTGCATATGATGTTGCGAAAAGAGGACATGAAAGATATCAGCAACCAATTCTAGCTTGGGAAGCCTTTGTTAGTGCTTTGAAGGAAGAATTTTACCCCTTCAAACACTTTCAAGATGAATACATGGGGTTCTAGCGATTGTGCCAACGAAAGGAGTAGTCTTTGGAAGAATACGCTGAGTACCATGACTTCTTTGTGTGTTTGCATGAGAACATTTCTGAGCAACATAGAGTGCTCAAATTAGTGGATTATCACTTTCCATTTTTGCTAAAATGGAGTCTTTAACCTCATACATCTTGGGACAAGCATTTTGCAATGCACCCAAGATTGAGGCCAAGGCAAAGCTTAAGAATTTTTTTTTGCACAAGAACAATCCTGCATAAGAAACTAGCTACAAGCCTTTTGCTTAGAGACAATGATCTCTCATGCAAAAGCAACTGTGATACTCCAAGATAACCATGCAAAGCCCTAGCCATCTTCTCTGCCTTCACCAGGCTAGGATAAGGGTAAGTTGCAACAAGGTGGTATATGGTGTCATTACCATCACATCAACTCTCACACAACAACATTTAATGTCATTTGCAATAGTCCCTATTTGCACAAGCCATATCATATCTTGACTCTGTTGAGGATATTGATCAAGAGGCACAATGCCTCAATACTAGTGTCATGACCACATATGCTTCAAAAGAATGCAAGCATCTCTTCCACATGAAGTGTTGGGTCAGCGAACAACCTACTCATGTCATCATTGATAGTGTCAATCAAAAGAACATCATCATGCATGATATAGTTCGATGCTTAGGTCTCTCTACAACCACACATCCGAGCCCCCACTCTCTCGAATGGTTGTAGTACAATAAGGACATCCAGGTAACTAGACAATGCACTTCCAAGTATGCAATTAAACCTATACAGGTTACCATCATCTATGACATTGCACATCTAGAAGTCTATGATATACTACTTGGAAGACCATACATGTATGATCGAGATGGCATCTACCATTCCAAACCTCAATGGTGGATGGTACACATTGGTAGACAATATTTCAACCTTCAAGAACCTAAATCACATGCCGAACTTACTTTTGTCTTTCCTAAACAGTGTCATAAGATCATTTCCCACACATAAATTCATGGTTCTCATGGTTCACGTAGAGGCACATATGTAGACAAGTTTGCGAGTGCTAGTAGTGTGCACTCACACGTCCACTCTGCCGTAGCATCACATGCTTGACAAGGTACTGTACTGTAGCAATATGGAGAGGTCTTTGCAGATCATGAAGGTCTTCCAACACATCATTTAGTACAACACTAAATTGATTTGGTTCCCACATGTCCTCTCCAAAATAGATCATTGTATCGTAGCTCTGCTTGGGAGAATGATGAGGTTTGATGCCATATCCAAGAGCTACTCGATCAAGGCAATATTTGACCTAGCTCTTCACCATGTGGTAGTTCAATAGTTCTTGTGCCTAAGAAGGATGACACCTAGTGCATATGCATTGACTATCACACACTCAACAAGATCACGATACAAAATAGATATCCTCTACTATGTATCAACGACTTGTTTGGCCAACTTTGAGGTGCACGATACTTCACCAAGATCGACTTCAAATCAAGACATGATCAGATACTTGTTCAGATTGAAGATATTAGGAAAATTGCTTTCAAAACTTGGGAAGGGTTGTATGAATGGATGGTCATGCCCTTCAGCATAACCAATGCTGCAACAACATTCATGTGCTTGATGAACGACATCCGATGACCCTTCACTAACTCCTTTGTCATTGTCTACTTATATGACATCCTCATCTATAACAAGACTTGGGAAGAGCACGTGGAACGAGTATCACATGTGTTGGGTACATTGTGCCAAAACAAGTTGCAAGCCAACCTTATCAAATGCACTTTTAGCACCATGTAGATCCAATACTTGGGCTACATAATCGACTAGTTTGGTATACTTGTAGGCCCTAACAAGATCAAAGTAATCTAAGATTGGCCAACACCGTAGAGTCTCACTAACTTCTGTAGCTTTCTAAGACTTGCCAACTTCTATTGTAGGTTTGTACTTGGCTTCTCGCATAACACCTTGTCACTCAATGAGATCATGCATGCTAAGAGACCATTCTCATGGACACTTGCACCACAACATACTTTTGAGTAGTTCAAGCAACACCTCTGTGCAACACTCGTCCTTGCAATGCCAGACATTGTGCACCCCTTTGAAATCCAGACTGATGCACTTGGTGTTGTACCTACACAACATGGACATCCAGTTGTGAATCACTTAGATACTTTTAGCAACACAGTTCAACACTACTCCACTTACAGAAAAGGAGTTGTATGCCATTGTGCAAGCCATCAAGCAATAGTGTCACTACATCCTAGGAAAGGAGACCATCATCCATTTTGATCATAAGTCGCTCTAGTTCTTACACACTCAAAGCAAACTAGAAAATGTGTGCCATATGAAATGGATGACATACCTACAATAGTTCCATCTAGTTATCAAGTATAAGAAGGGAAAGACAACAAGGTTGCTAACTGCCTTAGTCAATCACCTGTTCACACACTCATCAGATTGTTGGACTCGCACAATCATAACTTCTTTGATTGGAATAGATGTGGAATTCACACATACCTTGTTGAGCTCTCACAAGGCAAACATGTTGGCGAGTTTTGCATGTAAGACAAGTTTCTTTACAAACTTGGACATCTCTATGTTCCAGACAACATGACATGCTAGAGACTCATCTAGGAAGTGCATTACACCAAGATAGTTGGACACTTCAACATTACTAAAACACTAGCAGTGCTTTAACAACACTTCTACTAGCCTCACATCCATGTAGGCATTGAGCGTCACATCAAGTCTTGTATTCCTTGCAACATCGTAAAACTTGTAAACATGAGGTTTGGACTCTACATCCCTCTTTTGGTTTTGACATGACCTTGGGAATCATTAGCATGGATTTCTTGAGTGAACTACCTATGACAAAGCAATAGAATGGTTCAATGTTCGTTGTGGTAGATAGATTCTCCAAGATAGGCATCATGATTGCATACAAGAAAATCCTTATTGTAGCTGATGTTGCATATCTTTTCTTCACCTAGATGTTTGATTCCACTTTGGCTTACCGACATCCATTATTTTTTACTGTCACCCATGGTTTGTCAGCTATTTCTAGCATACTTTGTGGACTATGTTAGATAGACAATTGGATCGGTCTACAACCTTTCATCCATAGATAGATAGCCAACAAAGATTACAACATCCTCTACATCCAATGTGCCTACAAGAGAGCTCTTCATAGTTTTATGAGGCATAGTCCAAGTTCTAGACATGTCTTGAGTTCCAACCCAAAACATCCCTTGACATATCCTACAACTCACCATCTACATTGGAGATATGTGCACAAGAATAGGAAGTTGAGAAGGCACAAAAGTTCTTGCAGCACATCTAGGATGTGCATTAATAGGTTCGACAAATGCTTACATGCCAACAACAAGCAAAGAGCACCATGACACCACACACCTGACATTTTAAGTATGTGATAAATTTTGGTTGCACTTTCATTCTCAATATTCCACAATACTTGGGCTTGCACTTGATATTCAATGTGGAACGTCCTAAGCCATACTTTTCCCCTCTATAGGAGCTCACAACTATCCAATATCCATGAGTGGTGACATCATTGACACCATTATCACTCATACCTACCACATCAAGACTGGGAAGTATGTAGATCAGGGAAGTGGTACACTCTTCATCAACTACACTTATAATTCTCTTACCTTACTGCCAATGCAATGGAGAACATCATCCCTCAAGGGGGGACACATGATTTGAGCACAACCTCACGTGTCCTCTTTAGCAGCATCATCCACGCACACAATGCACACAACACAATACTAAAGAATACACATGCAACACTGCCATTGCATATTCATGTATAGTTCTTGTGTGCCACCACAAAACACTGCACACACACATCTTGTGGCCATCCACATGGTTGCACATGCCAATGTCTTATTAGACCATACATGTGAGACACATGAAGCATCCATACGCACATGCCACCTGGCGGCCTCTATGCCACAGAACATGATCATCTAATTGATACCATATGCATTTGACACATGGTGACATTCGTGGAACATGTCCTTGCAATACAACTAGCACCATAGGAGTTTGAAATCTAACATCATCATGTCCACATAGTCAACACACCATACACTCTTGACACTTGTCAGCATATTAGTGGAGCCTAGCGGCAACCTGCTTATATAAATACTTGCTTTATACATTTTGTAAGGTAGAATAGGCATGACACATTCTTGTCTTACCTCTCTATATAGTTATCCAATTTAATTTTAATGGAAGTGGCATATTTGTCATAAACCTTTCGCATTTGAGTGTCTTTTATTTTGCATATATGTTTTACTTAATATATTCTATGATCTTGTTGAATTACTAGCAAACTCATAGGATCGTCTCCCAATTTGCTTCTTATTCATCTTACTTTGATTAATGTTCAATCTTCAATTTATTGTTAATATTGCTCTTGCACACAATAGAGACAATTGTCCCCCTAGATATCTCCTCAGATTTGGGGCAACAAATAGCACTTGTCATTGATGTTTTCTCCCATAAGTAATTGTGCATATGCTAGAAATCTATTTAGGGAACTCTAACACTATGTGACTTCTTAGGGTCATGTTAGAGCAAGCCAAGGAGTCCTAGATAAAAATCCAGTTAAGAAGCTAAATTTGGGGCTCTAAGATCACCCTCAAAGTGACCTAAAAGAGAGACCTCATAAGTGAATCTTGTTAGGTCAAGATGAGTCGGCTTGGCAAAAATGATGGAAGAGGTTTCATCTGGTTTTGTTCAGATAAGGTCAAGGTGTGTTTTATGGCTACACCACATAATGCAATCAACAAAGTCAATTGCAGGGGTAAGAGACCTATAAATAGATCAATGAAGCTTAGAATCCTCATGAGACAAGAAAAGTAATCACGGAAGGTGCTTTTGGGAAGCGTTTATCTCTAAGCTCTTGAGGGAAACATTTATCTCTAGGCTCTTGAGAGGGTAAGTGGTAATATGAGGCACTAATGGGAAGCACTCAAATTAATAGTTAGTCGTGGAGGATCACTGCTAGCAAAATGAAAGGCTCTTTAGGAAATCCTTCAACTTTGGTAAGCAAATTCAAGGAGGAGATTGATTAATAAGGAATGGATAATTTGTTCTTGCAGCTCCTCAACAATGTCTAACTAGATCCTTAGGCACATGGATGTGTGGATGTAATGGCAGGTATGACAAATGTTTTGGTTTTTTGCGTATTTTATTGTTTTTAGGGTTTCGGGTTTAATAATGCTTACTAACTACTATGCAACATAGGAGAGTTTGCTAAAATGGAATACAACTATGTGAAAGCAATTTCTAGATGCAAATTTCCTATATGCTCTTTCCCTAAATTATTCTTTCACTACTACAGTTGATATTTAAATGCAGGAAAGATGACAAACAATATTTGATTTGTTAAATGATATAAGAATCAAGTTACAATGCAAGTGAATAATGCAAGATAATATGCAAACCTAGATACAAATGCAACCATTATGATTTCCAATGAACAATTGATATTTGCAACATTAAATGCTTCAAAGGAAATTCAAAAACAAAACCTATATACTGTTGATATAATGATCGAATTAAGAAATTAGTGAGTAAAGGTTATTTTTAGTTCCCAAATTGTTGTGATGATTGAGTCAAGAAATCAATGAGTAAAGGTTTTTTGTTGTGCCCAAATTGAAGTGTGATGTTAATTCAATGTTTATCAACACGAGCAATATTTTAGCAATCTAATAATGGCTGTCCTAAACATAAATCAACATAAAAGTGACAAAAACAAACTAGTACAGTGAATAATATGGCCTCAGAAGGCTAGAAGCTAATATCTATATGTGAATATTCGATAATCAACAAGCCTATATGGAGTTTGGACAATAAAATTTGAGTATTAGTATAATGTTGTCAATATAGAGCAGTGAACAAATGAGCGTTGGAAGATTATAAAACATGTATGATGATGTCCAACTCAATGAATAAATTTACTAATTTGACAATTGATCCCAAGTGTAAATGGGGTTGAGCTACAATTATAAGACATCGCATAAAATGAGCCTTAGAAGGCTATGGGTAACATATACAATACGTTAAAAGTCTATAATATGATCGCAATATGCCAGAGAGGCTATCCAAAACATAAACAACAAAATAGGGAGCTTGGAAGGTTGCACACAAACGAGTAAATGATTCTACAATGATTTTCATGGTTGTTTAGAATAGGGGACAACTAGGTGTAGGAGCTAAGGGACCTTAAAAGGTCTGATCTTGGTGAACACAAGGCTGGAATATGAAATGCCAACTTAAGGGGGAAGAATAGAGTCCCTAGGATGATGATGGTTGAGCTAGAGTATGAAATTCTAGCTTAAAAGATGAAGGACAAAGTCCCTTATTTGCATTATAGAACCCTAGTGAGGTTTGTGATGACAAAAGAGAACTTGGAAGTTCTCAAAATTTGAACCAAACAAGAACAAACAAAGCACATAGAAACACACAAGCAGAGTCTATATAAACTAATCTAAGCACACACAATAATACACTGAACCAAATACTAATAAAAACACAAATAAATTAACTACAAAATTAGAATACACTAACCTATCCAAACGTGTATTGTGTGTGCACAAATTTAGAGTTAAATTTTGCTAAGAGAAAGAGAAAAAGGTTGAATTAGTCCTCAAAGCATTCCATAGTATCGTAATTCCCTTGTTTGGTCACTTCTTTGGTCCATGGACAACACCTATACAGACAATGAAGTAGGTTGAACAGAGAGGGAAAGGGAAGAATCTTGGCAACACATTAATGGTAGAAAGTTGTAGAGCTAGAGCTCTTGAGAGTAATTGATTTTTCTTCAATTTGAGCACTTAGAGATAAAAATGAGGATGAGAACTAAGGTTAAATGAGGTGTGGGGGTCAACAAAGAGGTGTTAGAAGATGGCTTTGGGCGGGAAAAATGTTACAAATTGAATGGGAGCTGAAAGGACAAATTTTTTATTTTCATCCAAGTTATGCAAAACTGACACTTTTAGTAGACATGTAGTTTCAAAACCACCACAATGATCACAAGACCATTACATCAAAAGAGAAATCAACATGGCAGTCACAAAGTTGTCTCTATGATTTTGAATTCGCAACAGTTATGTAATTGCCACCTAATAAAAGTAGCAGTTATATCATAAATGACAACCAATAAAATTTTAATTGGGAAAGCATCCAAGCAAAGAAAACAAGGTTTGAGGGCTCAGGGGGATACTAAAGGGGGGTATGACCTAAAAGCATGCCAAACTATGGGAGTGGAGAAGTAAACTATTGGAATACAATGATCTAATAAGACTAGTTCATTCATCAACCCAATAGTTGTAAAAGCAATTAATACCAACATGCCAAAGACATAGAGAGCAATAGAATCATAAAATTGAAATCATAGCACAGGATTTAAAGTGGAAAACCTAAACAGGGAAAAACCACTATCCAACCTCACCAAATTCTTTATTAGGTCTCACTGGCCAAAATCTCACTGATTACACTTATGCCTCACTAGCAAGGATATCACTGATCACATCTTGATAGGAACACCAATCTCTAGCATATCAAGAACACCAACTCTACACAAACTAGGAGCACCAACTCCAAACACAAAACAAGAAGATATACAGAGTACTACTCTATTTACAATATCATCAAAGGTTATAGATGAGTTCTATAACTCTTTTACTCAATCACCTCCTCTATGTAAAAATATTCAAAATCAGTAACATCTTTGAACCCAATACAGACTCACAACAAACTCCTTTTCAATATGCTTCTTTGCAATGCTATCTACATGCTCATCTTTTCCTTACACAATCATACAAGCATTTACAAAAGAAACTCTGCATTAACCACATCATTTTTACTCTCTTCAAGCTCCTGCATACTCAATGTAGAAAGTTAGTGACATCAAAGAACATACATAAATTCTGCAACGTGACTCCTCTCACTCAACACTTTGTCTAGATAAACCTCTTCATTTTTGAAAACATACATCAATAGTCCCTTCAAAAGTTCTCTGTAAGTTTTTCATCAGCAAAAAGATGATACTCATTGTTCACAACATTCACAACAATTTGTCCACCATTCTGCTCCCTTTAGAATGCTCACATCATATCAAAAAGATATCATATTGTTTAAATTGATTCTCTGAATATAACAAAAATAAATTTATCATAAAAAATATATATACCAATGCACTTTCATTTTAACATGACTCACCTTCTAAAACATCTGAACACATCTCATTCATCATACTCTGCAATAACCCCTAGATCATCATACTCTCCCTCTTTGTGCCATCTACATATTTATATTAACTAAAACAGTGTATCTGTTGTTCAAATACAACGCACACTCTCTGTATCATTTCACATTCAAAAACCTTAAACCCATTTCAAAAACTACCTCACAAAAGTCCTCGAACATACCCTTACATTAGGGTTTTTGTGTTTCCAAAAGTCACCAACAAGAAATAGTTAAAAATAATTGCTTGAATTACCTTACACAGTCCATTCTGTTGAATAGTCGTCAAATTTTATTTACAGAAGACCGTTGAATTTTGAAAATAGTTTAAAACTTTGCCTTCGATTAAAGACTTTGCGCCCTTGACAAACTAAATGACCACCGCTGATTTGATTTTGGGCGCTCAATTATAAAGACTTCATTGGACCATCCGATCACCATAGATCAGGGGCCCAGTTGCTCGACGAGAAAAGAGACTTAAGTTATCACTTAAGTGATGTGATGACCTGCTATACCAAGTCAATGAAGAATTATAAGAAAAGGTAACTCGTCAGTTTAGGTAGTTTATAACTTGCATTTTAGGTTTTAGGTCATACTTAGGGTTTTAATGAAGACCATTTAGGGTTTCAAGATTAAAGTTGTTAGGTGTTAAAAACATTTTGCAAAACCCTTAGTTCTTTATCACAGAACTGTTGATCTCTGCTAAGAATCTTTGCTACAGATGAAATAATGAAGACATTTTGAACTTGAAGAGACACTTCACTTTAGAGAGATTTAGGGTTTTAAAGACTTAAAAATTTAGGTCAAAATTGACAAAACTGTTAGAAATGAAAGCACAACTACTCAACAGAAATCTGATTCAAATGTATATTTACATAAAATAAATGCACAATACAAAAATATACCAGAAGCAGAATGGAGCACATAAGGTAGTATAAACATGGAGAAAACACTTGCGGGTAAAAAACTCCACCAAGAAAAGAGGCCAAGTTGTATTATCCTCACAAAAGGAGATTACAAATACATTCACTTCCTCTGTCATTCAACCTTCACTCCGGTAGAACCTGGGTACCTGTAAACCTGTTATGCAACTCATCTACTATGCCATGGTTATATAGAATTTACAATCCTCAAAATAGGCATCCACCTTGGATTCTCCACCCATGCAGCAATAAATGTCATCATACATACATCCGACACTTGGCAAAAGATGCCCATGCAAAATTGGGCACCTAGAGCTAAGAATGACATCTTACAGCATCTTATGACGCGTCATAACCATCATAGATACCACCAAAGTGTATCTTCCCAAGATAGGCGCCTGGGGCTAAACATAGCAACTTACAACTCATTAATATCCGTCATATGCGTCTTAGTGTCATAGAATCTTATGACAACTATGGTAAATGGTAATTGGTCAAAGTGGGCGCCCATGTGGAGAATCTACTATTTTTAGCATATATGACACATCATAATGTTTGGTGGGTGCATGTAAAGAATCTTATGACAACTTGCAGCTGTCATAGATTCTTTACATGCACCCACCAAACATTATGATGTGTGTCATATATGCTAAAAATAGTAGATTCTCCACATGGGCGCCCACTTTGACCAATTACCATTTACCATAGTAAATGACATTTCGTAACTACTGCCGATAACTCCAGAACTTACCGATGCAGTAACTTCGTAATTACCGTGGACAGTAAATAATTTTTACCACTGCCGGTAAAACAAGTACATCCCTTATGGGTAATTACAAATAATAAATGGAATAATACAATAATGGGATTTACAAGGATAATGGCACCTTATCCCAACATTCTTTCACTTGACATTATACATTGTAAATCAACCCATAGTAAATCATATGAAAAATAATTAGGCACTAGAAACAAGGTCCATGGCCTCTCTGCACCACACGAACTTCTTTGTGCTCACAGGCTTGGTCAATGAATCTGCAACATTCTCCTGAGTGTCTATCTTCTTCAGCTCAATCTGTCCATTTGCAACCAACTCTCGAACAAAGTGATATTGAACATCAACATGCTTAGTCTGAGCATGATACGTAGGATTCTTGGCCAAACAAATAGCACTCTAGCTATCACAACCAATTTGAATGATCCTGCAATCAAAACCAATACCTGTACACAGTCTCCTCAACCAAACTACCTCCTTAGAGACATGGGTAGCAACCATATACTTTGCTTCTGTGGTGGACAAAGCAACTGTGGGCTGCCTCTTACTCATCCAACTCACTGCTCCTCCAAACAGAGTAAACACATAGCCATTAGTGGACCTTCGACTATCTAAGTCACCTTCCCAATCTTCATCAACAAAACCCTGTATGTCCAAATATTTATCAACACTATCAATGCCAAAGTAAACCAAACAATAATCAGGAGTACCTGCAAGATATTTAAGCACCCTCTTCGCATTATTCCAATGTTGTCCACTAGGGTTAGACATAAATCTGTTCAAAACTCCCACTGCTTGGGCAATATCTGGCCTAGTGCAAACCATTGCATACATCAAACTCCCTACAACACTAGCATATGGCACATTAGACATATCCTCAAGATCATCCTCAGTCTTTGGACACATATCTAATGAAAGCTTAATACTAATGGGTAAAGGAACTCTAACTGGGTTACAGTCCTGTATATTAAATCTCTACAAAATGGTATTCACATATTTACTTTGTGACAACCAAAGTTTTATGTTACCTCTATCCCTCCTGATCTCCATTCCCATAATATACCTAGCAGCTCCAAGATCTTTCATATTAAATGCACCTGAAAGTTGAGCTTTCAGTTCACTGATCATACCCTTAGTATTGCTGAAAAATAACATGTCATCAACATGCAATGCAATGATCAGTATAAAATCATCAACATAATAAATGTAAACACAGTGATCCTCATCGCTTCTAACAAAACCCAATTTCAACACAATTGAATCAAACTTTTGATGAAGGGGGTAAATCATAAAACACACAACAATAGAAATTGCACACAGAAAATAGAACTTTCTTTATTGATTTGGACAACTTATTACATTAGAGAAGCTTCAATACAATCAGAGGAATCAACCCTCCATAGGCCGCAACACATTACAGCTTCCTATTCTCAGACTCTAGAATCATCTGCCTTCTGTAACCCCAAATTAGCTAGGGTTTCTATTTTCCCGCCTATTCTTGACTCTACACTTCCCCCCCTTAACTCTACTACTGCCCAGGGTTCCCAAAAATGGTTATTAATAGCCTTTTTGGCGGCCAACAACCTAATTTCAAAATTTGCTTCTCCCTCCAAAAATAGGTCAACTTCCGGGAGCCATAACTTTTGATCCGGGTGTCTGATTGACGAACCGTTTTATGCGTCGGAAAGCTCGTGGAGTGCTCTACGCGCCAAAAACTTGCTCTGTCCGTTTCGGCCATTTTCGGGCCCGTACGGGGCCGTTTAGTGCCTCAAACCTGAGTTTGAATAATTTTAAGGCATTTTTCGGGAAACTAAAACTTTAATATCTTTCAGCTCGCAAATGATCTTTGCGTGATTCTTTCGCCAAAGGTCTTATTTTTCAGTTATGAAACTTCTTGTAAAATTTCACTTCATTCCGTGCCCAAATGCAAACTTTCTAAAAATAGCAAGTTGCTATTTTTAGCAGTTTGGAAAAACTGAAAGTTCTACATCATTATTCAAGCGATTATGGAACCAGAACCACAAATTTTGAAAAGAAATGGAAAGAACATCAACAATTTTGAAACACATCTTTTTTTGGGTGATGCAAGATTGCCCTTACACCACTAGATGCTCCTGCATCAGACACCCAAGGTAATTTGAGAAGTAACCCTGTCATGTCTCATGTGTTTGTGTGAGGAAAACCCAATGGTCAACCTCTGCATTAGACAACCAAGAAGAATCTTCAACAGGCCTTCCTTTCCATTTCACCAGATATTCTTCATATTGTCTGTTCTGAGTACTTCTTCCCACACGACTATCCAAAATCTCTTCTATCTCCTCTGTTGAAGTAGATGCTGGAATACTCCACTGTTTTTTTGTTGGTCCATCCTCTGTTCCACCTTCATGATATTCTGATAAATCAACAATGTTGAAAACAGGGGAAATGTTGATCTCACTTAGCAGCTTCACCTCATATGCATTTCCTGAATCGTGTTTCTTCAAAATTTTGCATGGTCCAAATTTCTTCATTTTTAGCTTATTGTATGTTCCAATCGGGAACCTTTCTTTTCTCAAGTGAACCATGACTTCATCTCCTACCTGGAATTCCTTATATCTCCTCTTCTGATCCACCTTAGCCTTGTACTGAATATTCATCTTATTAATGTGCTTTTTCACCTCTTCATGCAAATTCTTCATGTGTTCTGCAAAGTCTTCAACCTCAGCACTTGTCTTTTCTCCTTTGTCTAGATTCCTCAACTCTGAAGCATTTCTTGGACTATTGCCATATACAATCTGGAAAGGTGATTTACCAGTACTCCTATTAACATAATTATTGTAAGCAAATTCTGCCTGTGGTAAAATCAAATCCCATCCCCTGGGCTTATCTCCTACTAAGCATCGTAGCAAGTTACCCAAACACCTATTCACCACTTCCGTCTGTCCATCAGTCTGTGGATGGTGTGCAGAACTGAACTTCAATTCTGTCTTCAACTTTTTCCACAATGTGCTCCAAAAATAACCAACAAACTTGGTATCTCGATTTGAAACTATGCTCTTTGGTAGACTATGTAATCTCACCACCTTTCTGAAAAATAATTCAGCAATATGGACATCATCATTAGTCTTCTTGCAAGGAATGAAATGTGCCATCTTCGAGAATCTATCCACCACCACAAAAATGGAATCGTGTCCTCTCTGTGTCCTTGGTAAACCAAGAACAAAATCCATACTAATACCATCCCACGGCTTCTCTAGTATAGGTAGTGGCTGATATAGACCTGTATTCTGACTTGCTCCTTTCACCATCTGACATACTCTGCAACTCTGCACAAATTTTCTCACATCCTGCTGCAACTGTGGCCAATAATAATTTTCACCAACAATAGCAATGGTCTTATCTCGACCAAAGTGTCCAGCCAATCCCCCACTATGCTTCTCCTTAATCAGGTTCTCTCTTATGGAACTCCTCGGAATGCACAACTGACTTCCTCTAAACAACATGCCATCTTGGATTATGAAATCCAACCATTTTGTCCTATCCAAAGTAACAGGTTCCAAACAAGCTTTCCAGGTTTCTGCAAAATCTGGATCTTCAGGATACAAACTTTTGAGCTCATCAAACCCAACAATCTCTATCTTCATTTCTGTCAACAAATTTTGCCTTCTGCTCAAGGCATCTACAACTCTGTTAGACTTCCCACTGATGTGCTTCAAAACAAAAATATAGCTCTACAAAACCTCAACCCATTTTAAGTGTCTTTGGTTCAACTTTCCTTGACTATTAAGATACTGCAAAGACTGATGATCAGTATATAAAACAAACTCCTTTGGCAACAAATAATGTCTCCATTTCTTCAAAGCCTGAACTATTGCATAAAACTCCTGATCATAAACATAATAATTTTTCTTGGCATCATTAAGCTTCTCACTAAAATAGGCAATGGGCTTACCTTCTTGACTTAAAACAACTCCTATACCACTACCACTAGCATCACAATCTACTTGAAATACCTTATTGAAATCTGGAAGTGTTAAAACAGGTTGTTTTACGACTTTTTGCTTCAATGTATCAAAGCTCTTGTCTGCTCCTTTAGTCCATCTAAACTCTTTTCTATCCCCTCTCATTGTCTTAGTTAGTGGTGCAAAAATGCTACTAAAATTCTTGATAAACTTTCTGTAAAAACTTGTCAAACCATGAAAAGATCTTACCTCTGTGGCACTCCTCGGCGTAGGCCATTCAATGATAGCCCTCACCTTCTCTGGGTCCATCTTAAGACCTGCCTCTAAGACAACAAATCCCAGGTATACCAACTCCTTTGCAAAACTACATTTCTTCAGATTAATCAACTTCTCCTCCCTCAGCTTTTCTAAAACTCTTCTGATATGCATCAGATGCTCATCCCAAGTCTTACTGAAAATCAAAATATCATCTAAATAGACAATAACAAAACTTCCCAAAAATTCTTTCAGTACCTCATTCATGAGCCGCATGAATGTGTTCGGTGCATTGGTTACCCCAAATGGCATGACTAACCACTCATACAAACCCTCCTTGGTCTTGAAGGTTGTCTTCCATTCATCTCCTTCTCTGATTCAGATCTGGTGATACCCACTCTTCAGATCAATCTTCGTGAAGTACTTGGCTCCACTCAAATAGTCCATTATGTCATCCATTATGGGCAATGGAAATCTGTACTTGATCGTGATCTTATTGATGGCTCGAGAGTTTATACACATTCTCCACTCTCCATCTTTCTTTGGTGCTAGTACTGCAGGTACTGCACATGGACTTAGGCTCTCTCTTATCAATCCCTTCCTCAACAACTCCTGAACTTGTCTGTTCAACTCTTCACTCTTGGCTGGAGTCATTCTATGGGTTGCCTTATTTGGCAAACTGGCTCCTGGTATCAAATCTATTTGATGACTTATCTTCCTCACTGGTGGTAAACCTTCTGGTACATTATCAGAGATAATGTCTTGAAATTCTTCCAACATATCGGAAACTTCTGCTGGTACATCTTCACATTTCTCTTGACTAATCTTAGGAATCAATGCAAAGCAATGACACTCATGCTTCATTCCCTCCAAAAATTTTCTACCATCTACCAAGCAAATTATGGCAGTACTACATACCTCTTCTTCCTTCTCTTTCAAGGGCTTCAATTTATGATGAACTCCATCTTTTGTTAGGGAATATGTGTTTGCACGGCCATCGTGGACAACGCTCCTATCATACTACCACGGCCTCCCCAACAACATATGACATGCGTCTATTGGTATGATATCACACATCACCTCATCATGGTAGTCCCCAATCTTGAACTTCACTAAACACTGCTCATTGACCAAAGCTTTATGGTCCTTCTACAACCATGCAATCCGATATGGATGCAGATACTTTCTTCTTGTCAACTTCAACTTATCAACCATCTCCTCTGAAACAAGATTAACAGTGCTCCCACTATTAATAATAATATCACAACACTTACCTTCACATTTGCACCTTGTGCGGAATAAACTTTTCCTTTGATTAGGTTCTTTTTCCTCATTCAACAAAGTTCTTCTGACAACTAGGGTTTCTACCCTTTCAACATCTTCAGAATGCTCAGACTGTGCATCTTCATCTACATGTGCAACTCGTGCATTACCTTCAGGTCTTCTATTTGTCCTTCCTTGATGTTACATACACTCGTATGCTCGATGCCCTTCTTCTCCACATTGGAAACAAGTTCCTCTGAAACCTCCTCTTTCAGGTCATTGCCCAAGTCTGCCTCTTCCTCTTCCTCTTTGCTCACAATTGTCCTGGTCACGAGGGTGGTAGGTATTATCCCCTCTTTGATTTCAACTGGTGCCAGCTTCTTCACTTTTCTTTTGATCTTCATTACGGCCTCCATAGGGTCTTCCACCAGTCTTTCCGCCTTGACCTCTTCCCCTTTGCTTGCTATCAAATCTTTTATTCAGCTTCTCTTCCACCTTTAGGGAAAACTGGTATGCATCTTCTATGGTGGTCATTCTGACTAGGCTCAGCTCCTCTTGAATACTCGGCCTCAACCCATTAATGTAACGGGCTACCTTCTCCTTGTTGGGCTCTGCATGATCGGTTTTGATAGTAATCTTATAAAATTCTTCTATATACTCCTTAACAGACTTGTTGCCTTGCTTCAATCCTTGCAGCTTCTTCAACAACTCCATCTCATAAAATTGCACATAGAAAATAGAACTTTCTTTATTGATTTGGACAACTTATTACATTAGATAAGCTTCAATACAATCAGAGGAATCAACCCTCCACAGGCTGCAACACATTACAGCTTCCTATTCCCAGACTCTAGAATCATCTGCCTTCTGTAACCCCAAATCAGCTAGGGTTTCTATTTTTCCACCTATTCTTGACTCTACAATTCCCCCCTTAACTCTACTACTGCCCAGGGTTCCCAAAAATGGTTATTAATAGCCTTTGTGGTGGCCAACAACCTAATTTCAAAATTTGCTTCTCCCTCAAAAAATAGGTCAACTTCCGGGAGCCATAACTTTTGATCCGGGTGTCCGATTGACGAACCGTTTAATGCGTCGGAAAGTTCACGGAGTGCTCTACGCGCTAAGGACCAGCTTTGCTAGTTCCGACCATTTTCGGGCCCATACGGGGCCGTTTAGTGCCTCAAACCTGAGTTTGAATAATTTTCAGGCGTTTTTTCGAGAAACGAAAACTTTAATATCTTTCAGCTCGCAAATGATCTTTGCGTGATTCCTTCTCCAAAGGTCTTATTTTTCAGTTATGAAACTTCTTGTAAAATTTCACTTCATTCCGTGCCCAAATGCAAACTTTCTAAAAATAGTAGGTTGCTATTTTTAGCAGTTTGGAAAAACTGAAAGTTCTACATCATTATTCAAGCGTTATGGAACTAGAACCACAAATTTTGAAAAGAAATAGAAAGAACATCAACAATTTTGAAACACATTTTTTTTGGGTGATACAAGATTACCCTTACACCATTGGATGCTCATGCATCAACTTTTGGTACCACATCCTGGGGGACTGTTTCAAACCATAAAGTGACCTCTTCAACCTGCAAACCCAGTGTTCTTTTCCTTTTACCTCAAAACCTGTAGGTTGTTGCATATAAATTTCTTCCTCAAGATCTCCATGCAAGAACGCAGTTTTAACATCCATTTGCTCAATCTCCCAATCATAAGCTGCAACAATGGATAAAAGAAATCTAATAGAAGTCAATTTAGCAACAAGAGAGAAAATTTCACCAAAATCAACTCCCTCTCTGGGAGTAGCCCTTGGCTACCAGTCCAGCCTTGTACTTTTCCAATGACTCGTTTGCTCCAAACTTTTTCTTGAAGACCCACTTACAACCTATGGCCTTTCTTCATTTGGGCAAACGAATAAGATCTCAGGTGTTACGAGAGTCTAAAGCCATCATCTCCTCCTGCATGGCTAACTGCCAAGACTCACTGTCATCTACAAGATTAACTTTCCTATAGGATCTAGGCTTCTCGTCAGTACTTAATAAAGCAAATATACAACAAAAATCTGGTGGGCTATACTTGTCAACTGGATTCTGTTGTCTTATGGATCTCCTCAAAGGTGGAGTAAGCGTCTCAACTTGTTCTTCTGCATGATCATCTGTAACAACAAATTCATCTTTATCGGAACTACTCGAATCTTCTTCTTCTTCTTCTTCACCCTCCAATCCATCATTCTGTTCTTCTTGAGGTGCATCTTGCTACTCTAAATCAAAGTGCACTATCTTTACCTTTTCTTCTTTTTCTTTTGGCTTCTCAGGTTCAAAAATAGCTCTAAGTTCCATGAAAATAACATCTCTAGAATAGATAATCTTGCGGGTTAGTGGATTTTAAAGCTTGTATCCTTTGATATTATCACCATATCCAATAAATTTACACTTTTCATCTTTTGGATCCACTTAGATCGCTTTTCCTTAGGCACATGAACAAAATCCTCACAGCAAAAAACCCTTAAATGTGAAACAAAAGGTATCTTACCTGTCCACATTTCATAAGGTGTTGAATCAAGAGCCTTACAAGGAGATATGTTAATCAAGTAGCAAGCAGTACACACAGCCTCTGCCCAAAAGCATTTATCCAATTGTGCATCACTCAGCATACTTTTGGCTCTTTCCATGATTGTTCAATTCATCCTTTCTGCAACACCATTCTGTTATGGTGTATACTGAGTTGTCTTTTGTCTGATAATACCTGCATGCTTGCAAAACTCATCAAATTTCTTAGAGAAATATTCCCCTCAATTATCAGATCTTAATATTTTTATCTTCAATCCTGATTGATTTTCAACTAAGACTTTAAAATCTTTAAACTTAGTGAAAACTTTATATTTGTGTTTCATAAAATAAATCCAAGTAAATTTGGATAAATCATCAATGAAGGTGAGAAAATAACGAGATTTTCTGATAGAATCATTATCCACAAGTCCAAACACATCCGTATGAATAATCTTTAACTTCTCTTTTGCTTTATTGCTTCCTAAAGGAAATTATTTTTTGTTTTGTTTACCAAACACACAATGCTCACAGAAATCAAAGTGCTCATCAGAATAAGAGAAATTGTTCAACAAATCTTTATTCTTAATAGTTTTCAAAACATTATTACTTGTGTGACCCAATCTACGGTGCCACAACATACATGTATTTCCAGTATTGGCCTCAGATACATAGGAGGCATTACAAACTGTAGTGGCTTCAAGCTTGAACAGGTTTCCCAATCTCTTCCCCTTTGCTACCACCAAGTTCCCTCTCACCAATCTATAGCCATGCTTGTCAAAAGTCACATGCATTCCCAAATCATTCAGCTTTGAAACATAAATCAAATTTCTAGCTAATCCAGGAACATGATAAAAACAGGGAGTGTTTTAATCCTCCCATCATTGAAACACAACAATACCTTGCCTTTCCCAACTATTGGAAATGTAGAGTTGTCTCCAATATAGATATTACCTCCATCATACTCTTTGGATGTGAAAAACCATTCCTTATGCGGGGTCATATGAAACGAGCATCCTGAGTCAACCAACCAGTGATCATTAGAAACAATATTACATGCAGAAAGTAAAACATCTTCACCTACATTCGAGGACTTATCAGAAACACTCTCCCACTGTTTCTTTGGGTTTCTGCACTCCTTCACATGTCCCCTTTTACCGCAGTTCCAACACTTGACTCTGTTCTTCTTTCCAGGAGTCTTAGATCGGCCCTTAGATTTGTCCTTAGACCCTTTCTAATCTCATTTTGGTCCTCTTTCTTTAGACCTTCCCCTGACACTGAGAGCATCCCCTAAACTATCTGAACTCTTCTTCCTCAATTCCTGTGACAATAGAACTGAAACAAGTGCATCCAACTTCAGATCTGTGAG
The DNA here is from genome assembly GCA_027924645.1 of Cunninghamia lanceolata. Taxonomy (NCBI): domain Eukaryota; kingdom Viridiplantae; phylum Streptophyta; class Pinopsida; order Cupressales; family Cupressaceae; genus Cunninghamia; species Cunninghamia lanceolata. Next base: position 9,331,376 of record BSBN01000066.1, read on the forward strand.
GTTAGCAGTGATAGCTAGGATAACATTCTCCCAAGACTTAGGTAAAGAACAAAGAAGTAAGATACATTTATCTTCCTTATTAACATCAACATCTATTGATGCAAGCTGATTCAACAACAAATTAAATGAATTTAAATGCTCTGCAACTGATTTACCCTCTTTCGTTTTCATGGAAAACAATTTTTGTTTTAAATAGAGTTTTTACCATACTTTTGGCTTGGTAGATCTCACCCAAATGCTTCCACAAGCTATGCATGGTCTCTTCTCTCGCGGCATTCAACAAGACAGAGTCTGTAAGACACAAATGGATGGTTCCTCGTGCCTTCTTACCCAGTCTATCCCACTCATTTTGAGAGACATCATCGGGTTTCTTCTCTTTTAGGACAACCAACCACTGGTTTCTTTCTTCCAGCAAATCCTCCATTTTCAACTTCCACAACTCATACCCCGTTCCGTTGAACTTCTCAATGTCCAATCAAGAGGTTGATGCAATGGTAGATGCAACCATAATATCAACTCAAGATCTGCAAAACAAACACAACCAAATCTCCCACTGCAGCTACAACTTCCAGACTACCACCCAAGAGTCAAAGCTGGCCAGGCTTTGATACCAAATGTTAGAAATGAAAGCACAACTACTCAACAGAAATCTTATTCAAATATATATTTAACGATCTTTAATAGAGCATTAGAGATGGAGATTGCATCACATAAAAATAAACTCACAACACATAAATATACCAGTAACAGAATGAAGCACATAAGACATTATATAACGTGGAGAAAACCCTTGCGGGTAAAAAACTCCACCAAAAAAAGAGGCCAAGTTGTATTATCTTCACAAAAGGAGATTACAAATACATTCACTTCCTCTATCCTTCAACCTTCACTCTAACAATACCTAGGTACCTGTAAACCTGTTATGCAACTCATTTACTATGCCATGGTTATATAGAATTTACAATCCTCAAGATAGGCGTCCACCTTGGAATCTCCACCCATGCAGTAATAAATGTCATCATACATGCATCCTACACTTGTTAAAATATGCCCGTGCAAAATTGGGCGCCTAGAGCCAAGAATGGCATCTTACAGCATCTTATGACGCATCATAACCATCATAGATACCACTAAAGTGTATCTTCCCAAGATAGGCGCCTAGGGCTAAACAGAGCCACTTACAACTCATTAATATCTGTCATATGCATCATAGTGTCATAGAATCTTATGACAACTTGCAGCTGTCATAGATTCTTTACATGCACCCACCAAACATTATGACGTGTGTCATATATGCCAAAAATAGTAGATTCTCCACAGGGGCGCCCCACTTTGACCAATTACCATTTACCATAGTAAATGACATCCCGTAACTACCGTTGGTAACTTCGGAACTTACCAGTGTAGTAACTCTGTAATTACCGTAGACAGTAAATAATTTTTACCATTGCCGGTGAAACTAGTACATCCCTTATGGGTAATTACAAATAATAAATGGAATAATACAATAATGGGATTTACAAGGTTAATGGCACCTTATCCCAACAAAAACCCTTTAAACTTAAAACAACCAAATGATCATTTCATGTATATCTATTGGTGTAGACCTCACTGTATCATGAAAACAAGCATGATACTGCATGATGATACTACCACTTGCCATCAATCCATTGCACAACTGACATCACTCCAACATTGACATCACTATAGTTGAATGACCAATGACAAACACTTGAAGTACTCCACAAAGAACAAACACCTTAACACCTGATCTTTGATGTTATGCAAAGGGATTCAAGAAAACATTGATGTATGCCTTACTCCTTATTGCATAGGATATAGGACATGTCTCTAGTCTTATTGTCTTTCTGATGTCTATTATCAAGGACCTTGTTAAGAACCTTCAAGACCTATCATAAGGACTGAGTACAAACAAATCAAACAACCTCACATCACTTGATTATCTCGTCTTTGACATCAAATCCAATTGAGTTCATCCACCATTGACATACCAACCAATGCTCTTTTGACATTAATGACAACCTAATGCCAACAAACTCCCTCTTTGTCATTGATGGAAAAATCTCTCCACTCTCTTGAATCTCTCCCCCTTTGACATCAAGGACAAAGGAGTATGATTATACCTTTTGCATTAGATAATCTGCTATCCAATGAAGCTCCCCCTGTCTTTCATGCAATACTTGCACCTATTTTGCAATAAATGAACTTTTCACAACTTCCCCTATGATGTAGCTCTATCACTAGACATATAATGCTCATATTTATGATGTAAACAACACTGAGCACAGACATAGCTGCAAGATAATGTTTGAGTAAGGTAAATACAATAAATACATCTTATACAAACACTGCAACATTTGACCCCATATTGATGCACTAAAACATATTGAGACATGCACTAAAACCTATCATCCTGATGATGATCCTAATGAAGCCATGATACCTCTGCTCTGATGTCCTGCTCTGATAACCTCATAAAGCCATCACTGAATAATGCTTTTGTGATAAAACGACTACTTCGATAACTCCACCACTTTGAGATTTGAGATTTTTGATGTTGAACTCATCACTGAAGCTACTTCTTATATTGATCCTGATCCCGATGCCACTCTGATACTGATCATAATGTGAGTCAAAGACAAACCACTGTCTGATGTAGATACAGTACTGATGTCTGATATCTGAATGTCTGATATAGATACAGTTCACTATCACAACAAAAGATACAGTGGTACAAATCAAATCACTATCACACAGTGTCACAACCACAAACAGTCTGATGTCATCACTGTCACAACCACTGGTACAACTTTACAACCACAAACATTTGAACAAAGCAAAGATGTTGTCAAAGTGTTTACTCATGTATGATGTTTCTTATTAAGACTATGGTGATTGAAGGTGGCACTTGCAATTACTATGTCTTAAGAAGAAATCCACTTTCAATTATGCTTCGATGTATGTCCACACCCATTTCCAAAGATCCAACTTGAACACAACAGGAAACATGCTGGCAAAAGTTAGGAGACTGCATTTACATCCATCAGATGCATTGTCTTAGAAGTTTATGTGGCCTTTTAGCAAACCCATGGTTGAACATATCCTTAAAACATGACATTCCATTAGACCACATTTCTTTGAGGGATTTTGTCACAAAGTTCATGTGCCTTGTCTATTCTTCTACATTTTGCATACATGTCTACTAGGACACTTGTGACTACAACATTTGACAACAATTCCTTTCTTTATACTTTGATGAATGCTATACCATGTTCCAAGGCTCTCACAGGCTACAAGAATGCTGACAAAGGTTACAGAGTTTAACTTTACACCTATCAACTACATTTTCTTGAATGTTCCTAAAGTCTTTTCACAAATCTATATTGTATGTATCCTGCAACCATTGCAATGCAATGTATAAACTGCTGCAATATCTTATGAAGTATATAAAGTCTTCGCCAAAACTCCTTACACCTTTTCTTAGTATACTATCTCTTGCAGGGTTTAGACTTTGTGCATGTGATTTTCTGATCTCTTAAAGGTCTTTACATAGTGTACAGTCCCCTATGCATGTGACGCATTTTGTGGTTTGAATAGGCTCTGCTATGATATGCTTTCAAATATGAATCATCATGGTAGATGACAAGACTGCCCTTGTATGATTCATAGCTGTCTCTCATTATCAAATAAACATGTGACTTCTCCAAGCATCACTACACTCATTCAATCAGAGATATCCCATTGACTAATCCAAACAAGAATCCAAGACTGATCTAAACAAGTATGTACTTTCATAGAAATCTGATGCAATGGTTGATTTTCAACATGATTTTGATAGAATTTACAAAAGACATGACAAATTTGATCATTATAAACATGATATTTCCACATTCCATGGTATAAGAATGAAGAGCTTTTGGAAGAAACTGTGTTTTGCTTTTTTTGATCGACGTTTCAGATCACACTCTATGATCCATCATCAGGATGAAAAGAAGAGAATTAGTCATTATAGATTTTATCATTATAGATTTGATCATACTTGTAACACATATATCCAATATTTGTTTGACAATGCTAAAACCACTTTTAGACTTGATAAGTTTCTTGTATGATGTAGACCTCAGAGTCTCCTAGGTAAATAGATTTCTTACAAGGTTTGACCATGCCTTGATACCTTATGCAGTCTACTCATTGTGCTGATATATATCCATAAAAGCTTGCTCCTTGACTGCTACAATCTCCTAATGCACACTGATCATTCTAACTCCTGCTACCATATCCTCCTTGTTTTTTCCTTAGGGCTAAGTGATAAAACATTGATCAGCTCCCCTGAATTCACGAGTCTCTTTATGCACTTAGTGATGCTTCTTGTGCATTATGCACAAGATTAGGTTTTTCTTTCTCTGGGTCTTGTTTTCTTCTCCAAACTTTCACAAGTTCTTTCTTCTTCTTGCTCAAAGTATCTGCCTGTTTGTTATGTCTAGATGGCTCCATCAACCTACTTCTATAGGACCTTGCTATATGTCCAAGGTTATTACACTTATAACAAATGGTCTTGTAACCAACTAGAGGTACAAAAGAATTATATCTTCTTGAAAATCCAAAAACACCATTTCTTACTTGTGTACAATGTGACCTAGATGTTTGCATTTCTAACATAGGACATTACTTCTATTTGACAACTCATAAGAACTTTTATTCCAATCAACTTTCCTTGCATGCATCCAACACTCTATTGCTCTATGACCAAATTCATAACATGAATAGAAATAACCATGAAAAGAGTTTTCAAACCTGGTGTTTTGATGTTGTCCTTGATAGAAAAACCTTCTGAATTTGTTCTTGTTGACTTGTGGAGTTCTTTCTTTTGTCTTCTTCTTGTCTTTAGTCTTAGGAGCAACAGAATGATAGTTTAGATCTGTTTTCTTCCTAGGAGTTTCTTTGACCTTAGAACTCTTCCCTTTTTCATAGCCTAAGCTAGTAGTATCCTTGTGATATTTTTGCTTGCTCAACATCTCATTCAACTTGTTGGTGCTATCTTCAATTTTCTGATTTTTCTCTGACTGAATTTTGAGATTTTCAAAATCTTTTCTTAGAGTGACTATCTTTGCTTAAAGTTTCTGGCATTCAATTGTTTTGGCTTCAAATTTAGATTGTCACATCTGCTATCCTTTTGGTCTATTCAATCTTTGTTTTTAGGCTGATGATTAATTTGTTTGATTCTTCAACTTGTACCCTTAAATCCATGATCTATTTTTCTGCTCTTTCAAGGGCCGAAAGTGCTTTTGTTCTTGAACCTGCAACTTTAGTATTGAGTTTTCCTTTTTAAGTTTTTCAACCACATTGTAAGCATAAAAGAGTTCTTCTTCAAGATCTACTTCTTCATCATTTTCTAGATCAGATTTGACTTCTTCTTCATGTGATTGTCTTCTTTCCTTGTCATTATCCTTAATCACCAGGTTGTCCTCTCTTTCAAATACATCATCTTGATAAATGTTAATCAATTTCTTCCAAACATCCTGTGCAGTTTCACAATGCATAACTTTACAAGAAACATCATTAGACAAGCCACAAAGAATAGCACTCTTTTCCTTGACATTACATTCATAAGCTTTTTTATCATCTACAATAGTAGGTGGTTGAGAAGGTATAGTATACCCATTCTCTATTTACATCCACACATCAAACCCTAAAGAAGATATATAGGTTTGCATCCTAATAACCTAAATAGAGAAATTTGTGCCATCAAGGAAAGGTACTCCAGAAAATTCTTCTACTAACCTTGTATCTATTTCAACTAGTGAGCCGTTTCTTACAGCTGCTTCTACATCACCATTTGCATTTGATTTTGATGGTGCTTGTTGATCGGCATTTTGCTTAGCATTTCTTCTTCCCTTATTTCTTTTACTTTTTGCCATAGTATTCCACTACCAAGATCAACCCAAGTCTATTAGACTTCTACTAGGAACCTACTGCTCTGATACCAATTATTGGAATCCAATGAATCACTGAGAGGGGGGGTGAATCAATGATCTAATAAAACTAGTTCATTCACTAGCCCAATAGTTGTAAAAGCAATTAATACCAACAATCCAAAGACATAGAGAGCAACAAAATCACAAAAATGAAATCATGACACAAGATTAAAAGTGGAAAACCCTAAATAGGGAAAAACCACTATCCAACCTCACCAAATTTTTCATTAGGTCTAACTGACCAAAATCTCACTGATTACATTTATGCCTCACTGACAAGGATCTCACTAATCACATCTTGATAGGAACACCAATCCCTTGCATATCAAGAACACCAACTCTACACAAACCAGGAGCACCAACTCCAAACACAAAACAAGAAGATATACAGAGTACTACTCTTTTTACAATATCATCAAAGGTTATAGATGAGTTCTATAACTCTTTTACTCAATCACCTCCTCTATGTAAAAATATTCAAAATCAGTAACATCTTTGAACCTAATACAGACTCACAATAAACTCATTTTCAATATGCTTCTTTGCAATGCTATCTACATGCTCATCTTTGCCTTACAAAATCATACAAGCACTTACAAAATAAACTCTGCATTAACCACATCATCTTTACTCTCTTCAAGCTCCTGCATACTCAATGTAGAAGGTTAGTGACATCAAAGAACATACATAAATTCTACAACATGACTCCTCTCACTCAACACTTTGTCAAGATAAACCTCTTCATTTTCAAAACATACATCAATAGTCCCTTCAAAAGTTCTCTGCAAGTTTTTCATTAGCAAAAAGATGATACTCACTGTTTACAACATTCACAACAATCTGTCCACCATTCTGCTCTCTTTAGAATGCTCACATCATATCAAAAAGATATACTGTTTAAAGTGATTCTATGAATATAATAGAAATAAAATTATCATCAAAAATATATATACTAATGCACTGTCATTTTAACATGACTCACCTTCTAAAACATCAGAACACATCTCATTCATCATACTCTGCAATAACCCTTAGATCACCATACTTTCCCTCTCTGTGTCATCTGCATATTTTTATTAACTAAATCCGTGTATCTCTTGTTTCAAATATAGCACACTCTCTCTGTATCATTTCACATTCAAAAACCTCGAACCCATTTCAAAAACTACTTCACAAAAATCCTCGAACATACCCTTACACTAGGGTTTTTGTGTTTCCAAAAGTCATGAACAAGAAACAATTAAAAATAACTGCTTGAACTACCTTACACAGTCCATTCGGTCGAATAGCCATCAAATTTTATTTACAGAAGAAGACCGTTGAATTTTGAAAATAGTTTAAACCTCTGACTTCGATTAAAGACTTTGCGCCCTTAACAAACTAAATGACCACCGTTGATTTGATTTTGGGTGCTCGATTATAAATACTTCATTGGACCATCCGGTCACCTTAGGTCAGGGGGGTTGGTTACCTGACGAGAAAAGAGACTTAAGTTATCACTTAAGTGATGCGAAGACCTACTATACCAAGTCAATGAAGAATTATAAGAAAAGGTAACTCGTCAGTTTAGGCAGTTTATAACTTGCATTTTAGGTTTTAGGTCATACTTAGGGTTTTAAAGAAGACCATTTAGGGTTTCAAGATTATAGTTGTTAGGTCTTTAAAACATTTTGCAAAACCCTTAATTCTTTATCACTGAACCCTTGATCTCTGCTAAGCATCTTTGCTGCAGATGAAATAATGAAGACATTTTGAACTTGAAGAGACGCTTCACTTTAGAGAGATTTAGGGTTTTAAATACTTAAAAATTTAGGTCTTCAAAATTGACAAAACCCTTTAAACTTGAAACAACCAAATGACCATTTCATGTATATCTTTTGGTGTAGACCTCATTGTATCGTGAAAACAAGCACGATGAAGAAACAATCATGATACTGCATGATGATACTACCACTTGCCATCAATCCATTGCACAATTGATCATCTCAACTAACATCACTCCAACATTGACATCACTATAGCTAAATGAACAATGACAAACACCTGAAGTACTCCACAAAGAACAAACACCTTAACACCTAATCTTTGATGTTATGCAAAGGGATTCAATAAAACCTTGATGTATGCCTTACTCCTTACTCCATAGGATATATGACATGTCTCTAGTCTTATTGCATTTTTTATGTCTATTATCAAGGACCTTGTTAAGAACCTTCAAGACCCATCATAAGGACTAAGCACAAACAAATCAAACAACCTCACATCGCTTGATCGTCTCATATTTGACATCAAATCCAACTGAGTTTATCCACCACTGACATATCAACCAATGCTCTTTTGACATCAATGAGAAAACCTAATGCCAACAAAAATAATATTACATGTACATGCTATAAAGTGCTTTTTTGGAAGAATGAAACATCCTTGGATGGAAATGTTTACCCGATGCAACATAGTGCAAAAATGGGTACTTATAGTAACATGTTAAAAACGTGCTTCTTAGTATAGAATGGAGCAAAATCGGATTTCAAGTCATTGATAGAGAAAAGGCTCTTCAAATAGGGATTGGTGACAACTCCATTGAAATAATTTTTCCTTCTCTTTGTCAAACAAATTGTAAATCATGTGAGCATTAACACAACCATATCTTGAAGAAATTATAGAGTGCCTTAGCTAAACTGTGAGGTGCATTAGTGAGTAATCTTTTTGTTGAAATGAAATGATATAGAGTTGCAAATGAATAGAATGAGGTGGAAATATCGAGAAGGCTACCTGTATGTGGATTGTCATTGTAGGGATAGTCCTCATGAATAAGCAATCTATTCCTTATACCTCCCTATTCCATCAAGATCCATTTGTTGTAATAAACAAAGCTTTTTGAGTTTTCAAATATATTTTGAATGATAAATTTAGAAATCATAATAGTCATTCCTTGGAGAAGAGAATATCATGGGGGATAATCTTAATGATGATCTTCTTGGACAGGGCTTGTCCTTGTAAGTAGGTATTTAACCCTTGTCCTCTATCTTGGTGTTGGAAATTAGTGATATAGGAGATTGATCCATTAAGCATAAGCAAGAAGATATGTAGTTTTTTTTTCTTTGTGAAAGAATTGGGTAAATGTAATTTCATCAAAATGAGAGACCAGTTGTCCTACTTTGTTCAAATTCTAGCTTAGAGTTTGTTGGGACCCAAATTTTTTGATTCCCAAACATGCATAAATTATGCCCTAAATCCTTTCAAAATCCATAAAAAATCCTAAGAAGGCCCCCTGCTGGTTTTCCCTATTCCTAGTGCCTTCAAAATCCTTTGAAATTCTAAAAATTCTAAAATTTGACTAAGTTTGGGGCCCTGTCGGCCTTTTCTGGTCTACTGGGAACAAAATTGGGTAGTTCTTGGTGACCAGGAACTCGTCAATGAGTTCCTAGTCAGGCCCAAATCCTTGACAAAGTGGAATGGGGCAACAAAGAAATTAAAGAGGTCATTAGCGAGTTCCTGGTTGGATGGAAATCTCTGACAGAACAGAATTGTTCCCAATCGGCTTGAAATCTCTGACGATGCACAGAGAAGGTAAAAATCGGGAAGGCATGAAGGTGTAAAGTTAAAAATTGAATATTTAAAGTGTTTTGAAAGCTTTAATACCCTTTTTTTGCGTGTTGAATTTGAAGACGTGCCTGCATACCTCCAGTGACGTCGTTAATGCTTAAAATGACCAGGTCAGAGGTGGATGGAATTGAATGAAGGGTTGGTAGGTGTGGAGGTAGATGAATTTGAATGATGCAGGATGGGTGCCCTAATTATTCCCACCCAAAATGATATAGTTGAAGATTAAATACATTGTGGGTAGGTGGGGCAGGTACTAGGTTGAAGAAATTAATCATTGTGTGTGTGTCCCAATTTCTCCGGCCCAGAACAACAAATGAAGAATGCATTGCTATATATACAAGAAAGATATTTCACGGGTTGGTCGCTAAGCTGTCTTCCTGGACCCCTGTAAGGCATGGATTTTCAAGGGTTTCAAATCATGCTAGTTCTTTCCAATGGGATGAACATGTTTGTAAATCAAGGAGATTCATATTGTAATTGTTGTTTTGTAATGGAATGTCTCCATTTCTATTTATAGATTTTCAGGAAAATCTTTTGTCGCAGTACTGTATTTTCTCTTGCCACATTTGTTGGCATGCTTGTAATACAAATTTGATGAATGTCGTAACATTCTAATTCATTTCAAGCATTTGTAATGGTCATTTATGTATTGCATATATTGGATTCTTATTGTATGGAAATGGATAAATAAGTATTCTCTATTATTTGATGGTGAATCCGTGATGCATTTTTATGCACATCTCATATTCCTTTAATTTCAATTTGTTGTTTCTCGCTAAAAATCATGGACTCTGTTACCCAATGGATTGGCACCAATCTTGGAAGCTCATAGCCAATCACAAGCCTTCAAACGAAAATATCATTCACCTATAGCTTAGGAGTAGATTGTTAGATTAGTTTAGGTTCTATCTGCACCCACAAACTAGTGTTATTACCTTTTCCATATCCTTAGAGAGCTATTGTCATATAAATAGTTAGAGGTTTTTGCTTGTAGGAGTTTGACAGTCCAGCCTATTATTGTAGTCCATTGTTACAAATGAATATTTTAGGTGAGTTGGTGTCAAATAAATGTGTAGAGGGTTGTAGTGATGTGGATTCGAGATATAAGTGTGTATATAATGTTAAGGGGATTCATCTTCAGTGATTGAAATTGATTTTACTCTTTTGGTGCCCTTATATCCTTGCTTTTAATTTGTTGTTAGTGAGGTCTCATTGGCTTATTCCTGATTGTCATAAGGGTGTGGTAATCAAAGCCCTATTCTAGATTGTTTTCATGTATTTGGACCTCAAGGGAATTTTCCCCTAGGTTTTGCAGAGCTTAAAGAAGAAGAGGAACTGCCCTATCCTATGTGTTGGACCAAAATCACCATCTCTTTGTTGATATATCACTCTCCATGCCAGTGACATTTGTTTCCCCTTTGTGTCATTCTTGGCAGTCATGTTAGGAGAGCAAGTCTATGTTTTTGGGACCCAACATTTAGCAACTCTGTTGAGAACTTAGAGTTTCGTTTTATCCTAGGCTTGAAGAAATTGATGACTCTGCTGGTTGGATGAGCCAAAAAAGCTTTTGCTTTGGTGGTTTTATTTTCTCCAAGGGTTTCCTCATTCAATGAGGTTGTGACTCTACTATTAAAAGGAAGTTTGTTTGCTGCTATTACTTCATATGTTGTTGGTGATTTAAACGCCTAGTTAATGTGCAACAGCCGGTGAGATTAAGGTACACGTGATTCTCTTCTTACCTTTCAAGGTTTGAATTCCTATCATGATGAAGGAACAAATTTTAATACCTCATTCTCTACCCTGCATGGTAGAAAGTTTTAGTCATGGCCTCTTAGCACACTAATAGCTTAAGAGAATATCCTTCAAAGTTTTCACCCTATGTTGCACGCGTTGGATATTATGAGGATGAAGATGCTTATGATTCTTATGATGATGTGTCATCCTATTATTTAGAATGCCCCGCGTCTTGCATTCGCCTACCCCAATGTCATACACCCTTGCAAAATCAAAATGAATCAGCTAGGTTGCAGTATGAAATTGACAAAAGTAATCAATTTCTAGAGTCCTTGTTGCAACAAGAGAAGTGAATAGAAAACCAAATTAGGCTACAAGAATCCAAGTTTCATTTCGGTCCTCATCCTGTTGTCACCAATTCCTCATAGTTTCGGCCATATCCTATCGCCAATGAAACTGCATATAAACAACTAGATCTCATGGGTCAATTTTGAAAATTAGTCCATGCCCAAGAAGATATATTATCAGATGCCTCTCTTTGATGGGTGTGATGTTTATTATGGGGTGGCACATGTTGCATTTTCAGATTTCATGGATAAATTTCAATTTGAGGATGAAGACATGTGGATGAGGTTCTTTATTAGGTCATTGTGTGGATTAGCATGGGAGTGGCTTGTTGGTTTCCTTGAGCATCATTTTGCTTCTTGGAATGACTTGGTGGATGCATTTGAAAAGTTTGCAAGCAACTTGGACTCTGGTGCTCTTGTCCAGGAATTGGAAAATTAGAAATAAAGAGGGTAAATCCAACATGGATTTTAGTCACTGGTTTGTCATTGCATTGTCTAAAATCCCAGATGATTTCAAACCTTTTGTCGTAACCTACATTGGCATGTTTTTTGAATTATTGAAGTGGGGTTGAGTTCGGTGCTGGAAGAATTGAATCTTGTTAGTTTGCAACAGGCTTACTTATGCCTTGACGCCTTAGTTAGAATGAGATATGAATATGTTGTTGGGTTGCTGTCCTCAAAGGAAAATACTGCAAGAAGTGAATCAGCTACTATGGATAACAATATAGTTGATCAGGTTGAGTGTGTTGTTAGAAAAGTGGAGTTGTGTGAGGCAACATGTAACGCCCACCCAAGAAAATAACTAATAAACTACATTAAAAAATAAATGAATTAGGTAATTATGAGAAAAGAAAATAAAATCTACTTACTTTAACTTAATAACCTCCTTATAAAGAAAGAATATATGAAACTATGAAAGCTTGGCGACCAAAATCTGAACAAGAGTTTAAATTTATCTTACGTCAAAAATCAATAACTAACTTGAATCTTACTCTAACAAAATACTCAAGGTATTAAATTATTATTAACGACTTACTTACTAATGTAACCTCCTAAAAGCTCTAGATATAACAATGTTGATAAAGATTTGTTTGTTGATATCTGCTTAAAGATTAAATTGTAAGTTAAATATTGCAACAATCATTATTAGAAATTAAACTCATAAAGAAGTTAAAATCACTGCATTATGGAGTTTACACCAACTCTATATCTCGCAATCGTAATATGATAGAATTCTAAAACCAATATTCAAACTTGAAATTTAAAAGACATACTATTTCTTTTATTCTCTGCTCACTAATCGAATTATATCGTTTGAAGATACTAGTATAAATGCAATCAAATTTACTACTATTGCAAGATACAAGTATGGTGTTACTTTAACAGTGATTACAACATGTATAACTTGAAAGATAATGATGTAGCAGTGACTAGATATCGTTATTCTTATAGAGAAGAACATTCCTAAAATTGTTTGCTTTGCTTCATATATATATATATATATATATATATATATATATATATATATATATATATATATATATATATATATATATATATATGTACATACATATATATGTATGTATGTATGTATATGTACATACATATATATGTATGTATATATATACATACATATATATATACATACATACATATATACATATATATATATGTATGTATATATATATATGTATACATATATAGATATATATGTACATATGTATATATGTACATATATATATATATATATATATGTATATATACATATGTATATATGTATATATACATATGTATATATGTATGTATGTATATATATATATATGTATACATATATAGATATATATGTACATATGTATATATACAGATATATATATATATGTACATATATATATATGTATATGTACATATAGATATATATGTACATATACATATATATATGTATATACATATACATATATATATATGTACATATACATATATATATATATGTACATATGTATATATATATATATATATATGTATATATATGTGTGTGTGTGTATATATATATATATATATATATGCATTCAAATGAAATAAAATCACAACTTAATAATAACGATAAGTAATGGCTGCTATAGTAGCGATAAGAGTATTGATATTACTGTTGTTATCTATAAAGAAAAGATGTGGGAGCTCGGTCTGTGGCAGCCTTCGGCTGCACACAGCTGTCTCCTCTTTATTGCGTGGGAGTTGTGGCTCCCACGACTTCCACATCGACTATTGTGGTAGCCGTGGGTAGTCACAGCTACCCAACAATGATTATAACCAGCTAACCCCATGAACCTTCTGTAGTAACTAGCTAACCCCATGTAACTCCTAACCTTAGCTACATTAGTGGGAACGGGCCATTCCAAAATAGCCTAAATTTTAAAGGGATCCGCAGAGATTCCATCACCTGAAATAATATGCCCTAGATACTGGATTTCTGTCTAAAAGAATTCACACGTAGAGATATTAGTATACAATTGATTCTCTCTTAGACATTGTAACACTTGTCGTAGATGCTCCTTATGCTCCTCCATGGTGTGAGAATAAATCAGAATGTTATCCAGAAAGATTACCACAAATCAATCCAGAAAAGTGCGGAAGACACCATTCATCAAGCTCATAAAAACTATCGGGACATTAGTCAAACCAAATGGAACAACAGTAAACTCATAATGACCATAATGCGTCCGGAACATCGTCTTATGGATGTCGGCTTTAGCAATCCTTAATTGATGATATCTAGACTTGAGATCTATTTTAGGGAAAATCTTTGCTCCTTGAATCTGGTTGAATAGATCATCTATCCTTGGCAGAGGATAACGATTCTTTATGGTGAGCTTATTTAACTGTCTATAATCTATGCAAAGTCAAAGTATCCCATCTTTCTTCTTCACAAAAACCACGGGTGCACCCCAAGGAGATACACTGGGATGAATATGACCTTTCTCTAATAGTTCTTCCAATTGTAGCTTGAGCTCTTGAAATTCTTGTGTAGTCATTCTATAAGGGGCCTTAGAAATAGGTTGCGCTCCTGGAACCAAGTCGATATGAAAATCAATCCCCCTTCGTGGTGGCATCCCGAAAAGGTGAGAGGGAAAGACATTAGCAAACTCTCAAAGAACAGGATGTTCATCTAAAGAAGTATCTGGCTTGTCCTCGGATCTGTCACTAATGGAAATGGCAAAGAATTGGCATCCTTTTCTCATACATCGCTTAAGTTGCATGGATGAAATCATCCTAAGCGACACAGGTCTCTTAATTCCTGAGACTACCACCTTTCTGCCCCCATATCATCTAAACACTCTACAGACTTGTGACGACAATCTAATTTGGCCTCATGAGCATTCATCCAATCCATCCCCAAAATAATATCATATGATCCCAAAGGTATCACCCTAAAATCTGCTTTGGTAGAAAAAGAGCTAAGCTCTAATTGGCAATCCCTAACCAAACTATTTACTGACATCCTAGCACCAGAGGCTAACTCAACATCCCAATTAACATCTTGCCTAGCAGCCACCAGCCCGCACTTCTCCAGTATAGATGGGGAAATAAAAGAATTTGTAGCTCCAAAATCAAAAATAACAGAGAGAACAACCTTACTAATTTTTCCAGTGACCTCTATAACAAATGCCTGATGGTCTACTTGCCGATTATCAACAACTGCAAAGACTCGATGAGATCTACCCACATCTCCCACTGTAGGCTCTGAAGCTACTGCCTGCTGAACACCTGAAGCTGCATTGTTCTGAAAACATTCCTGAGCGATGTGTCCCTTACCTCCGCAATTATAATAGGGACCCTTAGGTGGTGCCGAAAACTAAAAAACTGATCTACTGGAGCTAGCCTGAGTGTCACGAGAACTTTGTTGAGGGCGAGCTGATCCAACAAACTGTGACATGATGGAACTTGCCAAGACCTGGCCGAACCTCCCTGAGCTGACTTTGCTGTGACTGTTGTGGTGTTGATCTAGCAAGAAAAGAGTTTGCCCTACTCCCACCTCTAGGAGGTGCAAAAGAATGAAATTGACTGTGGTTTTGATGTTGAGGTGGATTCTGATGATGATCATGATGCTTCGATTGAATCTCCTCTGCAATAAGTTCTTTCTCCACTGCCTGCCTCACAGTAGTAGGCTCAAATAACCGTACCGGACCTAGAATGATGTGATTAAGCCCTATGATAAAACAATTTACCATCAACTTCACATCTTGAATATAGTCGACATACTATGATAATTCAAAGAATTTGTTCTCATACTAAGCTACTGTGAGTTCCCTTTGTTGGAGATCATGAAACTCATCTATTTTTCGCTGCCAAAAATGATCAGAAATATATCTCTTCTTGAATATATCCAAGAAAACTTCCCAAGTGATATTATCTGGAGTCAAATGTCTTTTCCTCTCCTCCTGTCGCCACCAGGTATCTGCATTATCCTTGAGCAGGTGTATTGCCAATCTAGCCTTAAGATTACTCCCATAGGTTTTCATTGTAAAACATTTATCAAGACTAATCAACCAAGATTTTGCCTCTGATCCATCAGTAGAACCGAAAAAGTGTTGTGGTTGAAGTCCAAGAAAATCTTGAATCAACTTATCTACATCAACAAAAGCCTCCTTCTCTGCTCAAGTGTTATGAGGAGGAGGTGAATAATGCCCTGATTCTCCTTCCTCGAAATGCTCCACACCTCCCCGATGAGGACTTCTACTACACTCTCGGGGAATAGAATGTTGCCCTTCTGAATGATGTTGACCTTGATTATTAGACAAAGGAAGTCTCTCCTGAATAACATCTACCAAGTTTTGCAAGACCTGAAGAATTTGAGGCCCATGATCGATCAGCTCACCAGAATGATCTGATGAAGAATGACTACGTCCTTGTCTAGGAAACATGCTACACACAAGAAACAAGTTTTCATTACTAATACATTTTACCCCAAAGCTCCCAAGTGTTGCAACCTAGTCCTCTGATACCTATGTAACTCCCACCCAAGAAAATAACTAATAAAATACATTAAGAAATAAATGAATTGGGTAATTATGAGAAAAGAAAAGAAAATCTACTTACTTTAACTTAATAACCTCCTTATAAAGAAAGAATATATAAACTATGAAAGCTTGGCGGCCACAATCTGAACAAGAGTTTATATTTATCTTACATCAAAAATCAATAACTAACTTGAATCTAACTCTAACAAAATACTCAAAGTATTAAATTATTATTAACGACTTACTTACTAATGTAACCTCCTAAAAGCTCTAGATATAGCAATGTTGATAAAGATTTGTTTGTTGATATCTAGTCAAAGGTTAAATTGTAAGTTAAGTACTACAACAATCATTATTATAACTTAAACTCATAAAGAAGTTAAAATCATTGCATTATGCAGTTTACACCAACTCTATATCTCGCAATCGTAATATGATAGAATTCTAAAACCAATATTCAAACTTGAAATTTAAAACACATACTATTTCTTTTATTCTCTGCTCACTAATTGAATTATATCATTTGAAGATACCAATATAAATGCAATCAAATTTACTACCATTGCAAGATACAAGTATGGTATTACTTTAACAACGATTACAACATATGTATAACTTGAAAGATAATGATGTAGTAGTGACTAGATATCGTTATTCTTATAGAGAAGATCATTCATAAAATTGTTTGCTCTGCTTCATTGATATATATATAAACCCCGCCATACTTAGAAAAATAATGAAAAGGTCGGGGGTCGGCCCTCAGGCCTTCACCACTCCGCCTGATGCCTTCTGAAAGAGAAAAAAAGGGAAGCCCCACCCTCTGCCCTCCGCACAACATAAAAAAGGAGACTATTGGACCTCAGGCGCTGGGGCTTCCACCTTCCATCCTCCAAAAGGAAGGCGGAAAGGAAAACCCCCACCAACTACTCTCCGCACTCTTAAAAAAATAACACCTATCGGGGGTCGGTCGTCAGGCCTTCCACCTTCTATTTTCTATGAAGAAGATGGAAGGTAGGAAGCCTGAACTTTGACCTCTGACATACGTAGATATTTTGCGATGAATAATACTTAGAGAAATTTCGGCCCTCAGACGTTGGAGCTGACAAGGAAGGCACAATGGATTACGAGAGATCGAAACTCTAACCTTCGACAAAAGTAAAACACAAGGGAATATTTAGGATATTGAGACTTAACCATTTTTGGGGCTTTTTCTGTTCATTTCAAAAGGCAAACATATGAAAACCTATGGAAGCTATCTTTGATCAATTATAAACTATAGGTTCAACAATGAAGGCATAAAGTGGGTTTTTCACTGAATTTGGGGCAAAAAGATGCAAGTTAGGAAGTGGTTTTTTTAGGTCCCAATAGTGGCTCTGGTTGGGGACGTGTGGAAAACTTGGCACAGTGAGAGCCAACTATCTCTGGGGTAGACCAAAAGGCAAAAAAAAATGAATAGGGGAACAACACAGGACGTATTTACAAGGCATACAATCATAGGCATTAGGGCACAAAAGGAAAGTTGACTGTAATCAAAATTTACAGTCATTTGTAGGCCAAACCTGCACAAGATGACCAAAACTACTTGCCTCTATCAAAGACATGCTAAATGAAGAAGTTGATCTCCCTCAAACCAAATTTGCACTTCTCACCCAACTGAAATAATTGAAGACTATCCTGACATGTGTCAACCTGCAATTACTACTCATGAAACCAAGGCCAACTTCATTAATGAAATCACTACTGCAAGGCAACCATAAGAAATAGGTGCTTGGCCCATTCAAATCTATATCATGCTTGTTTTCAATAATAAGGGGTGAGAAACTAAAATCCAAGTCAACAACAAAAGACATGGATGAAAGCAAATTTCCATCACTAACTAAAACCTTATTACACCTGCTAACCTCTTCATGTAAATTGAGGGAAAAGGAAAACACCTGCAACTCACATGGAAAAGAGAAACATGCATGACTACACTCTTCATCCATAAGAGAAGACACTTCATCTTGTAGAGTAATCTGGAAAGACTCCAGCTTGAGTATATCTTCAGGTTGGGCTGCCATCTATTGAATTTTAGGCATAGACATGCCTTGCCGCTCATTCAGATCAATGTCCCATACAAAGGACTCAGCCTCTATTGTAGAACCAACACATTCAAGAGCTGGTAAACATTCCACATCAAGGTGGAAACATTCATGCTCATTTGCAACTCCACCATGCACTTGAACATAACTTTCATATGTGCTACTAGAACCTTCAATTTATGAATCATAAGCACGACTCAGGCTGCAATCCAAAACATCAGCACATAGACTAGGATCATGAAACACCTTATGTGAAGAACCATGTTCTTCAAATTGTCTCTCTATTTCAAGTCCTCTCTGGCAATCTGTTGTGTTATATTTTCTATTGCGAATAGACTAATGACACATTTCTTCTTTCTTCATTTCTATATCATTTCTTTGTGGCTGAGTTGAAGCACATTTTGCATGGGGAAGAGAACATACCTTGCACCATACAAATAAGTTCTCATATGCGTCCACATGATTACCACCTTCACAATCTAGGGCAAGCTCTTCACACTGAAACTCCATGGTTGCACCAATAACTATCTTTGATCGGTTATCATCATGTGCAACCATCTCTACATCTACCTCATGCAAGCAATCAGTAATTGCTTCATCACAAATAGGAACAACGGAGGGCATAAAATCAAATATGAAACTAGTTTCTTTCACATCCCATGTTTTACTCACCTGTGTACACACTTCATATTCAGCTTTAGAGGCTGAACCATCCAACTGTTCATCCCTATACACAGCATCCTCATTGTTCATTGGGCCACATACCTCAACATTAGGCTAGAAGTCACCATTGGCTTCATCATTTTCACTTTCACTTGATGAGCTATCTAGCCTAAGGTAGGTGCATATATTGTCCTCATCATCTGCATCACTGTCATATGATGCACCATCTTCCACTTCTACCCTCCTGACTACCCAATCATCATCATCTGATGTTGCATTCACTTGATTGCCTGTATCCACACTATTGTTGTTCAGATTAGCATGTTCATTACTAGCAACACAAGCACTTGTGGATAAAAAACCCTTTATGTAGTCATCTCTCATTTTCTCCATGGAGTCTAGGGACAAATATGCCTACTGCATACTTGTTATTTTGAAATCTTCCCGCACATAACTCAATCCAGTTTCATATGCTTCAAAAAACCTATCAATGCAAGCAGGAATAGAGGGCTTAAATGCATCTGGAATTCTTAATAGTGCAACAACAAACCGATGGCTAAAATCCATGTTGGATTCACCCTCATAGCTTCTGATATTTTCAAGTTCTTGGACAAGGACAACAGGGCCCAAGCTACTTGCAAACCTTTCAAATGTAGCCACTAAATGGTCCCAAGAAGCAAAGTGATGATCAGGGAAACCAACAAGCCACTTCCTTGCCAATCCACAAAGTGATCTAGCAAAGAACCTCATCCACATATCCTCATCCTCAAATTGGAACTTGTCCATGAAATCTAAAAATGCAAGAATATGTGTCTTCCCATCATAAACATCACACCTATAAAAAATTGGCATCTGATAATAGACCTTAATGGGCATGGACTGCTTCTCATAATTGACCCATGAAAGGTCCAGTTGTTTGGATGTGGTCTCATTAGCAATGGTAATGGGCTGAAAAAGTGAGCTATTAACAACAACAGGAAGGGCATTGGATTGCGTCCTGGACTGACACAACATGATTTGATTTTCTAATTCATTTTTTTTGATGTAGCAAAGACTCTAAGAACTGCTTGGTTTTATCAACTTCATATTGTAGCCCAGCTGAATCATTCTGACTATGCAAGGGTGTTTGACATTGAGACAGGGGAATGCAGGATGTAGGGCAAACTAAGTGGTAGGATGAATCATCATCGTGAGAATCATAAGCATCTTCATCCTCACAATATTCATGGCATGAGACATAGGATGATGCATAAGAAGGATCTGCCCTAGGGCCATGAGTGTGCCAAGAAGCCATGACTACAATTTTCTACCATGCAGATCGGCACAAGACATAATAGAATAAATGCTTTAGTATTTTGGAGGAAGTCTGAATTGGTTATAAAAGGAAACCATGTGTACCTTAATTTTTTAGCTACTACTCATAAACTTGGGGCGTTTGAATCACCAATGATAAAACTAGAACAACAGTGAACAAACTTCAGTTCTTTTTCTTTGACAGTAGTCACCACCTCTTTCAAAGAGGAATTCCTTGAAGTGTGATTGATCTTCAAGACCAAAAACTAATTATGGGTTCTATTCACCAGTAGAGTCTTCAAATTCTTTCCAACCCAGTAATAATCTATCTTTGGCAATGGCGTCAATATGTTGGCGTAAGTTAATGAGATGCAAAACTTACCCATACAAAATGCACAACTACGAATCACTGTTATAGGGGTGTAAAAATGTTCTAGCTGCCTAAAACCTGACAATGGATAAAGTAATTTTTATCCTCGACAACGACGCCAATTTGTTGGGTCCCAAAATAGTTGCAACCCCAAACCCTAAAACATTTCACCATCACCAAGGCTAGGGATATCGTCAAGGTGATTGAAAGAGGTTTATCAACATGTCAAGGGTGATCTTGGCCAACTAACAAGAGTGGGTATACTCCTGTGCTCTTCAGGCTCAGCTAGACCTAGGAGGGATATTCTTAGAGGCATGAAATATAACACAAACATACATAGCCATACCCAATGTACACTTGACCCACAAAGCTATCACTAGGTCAAGACAAACTGGTTGCACAGTCCTCTATATTAAGTTGATTACTGCACTATGCACTTGCACCCAAATATAAATTCATCACATTCCTTAAGATGACTCCACTTAACTTCACATACACAAGATATACAGTGCAGGCATACATGTACATGATTCAGCAATGATTAAAGCAGTTTTGCACCATTTCAGATTTTATCCCTGGTTATTACATCAAATCATGGACAACATGAGAACTCTAAACTAAACCTACTCCTACTCCTACATCTAACAGGACGAGGATTTGATTGAAAAGATGATTGATCAATCCCCAATATGGACCAGTGCTGACTCCATTGGGCAACTAAGTCATAAGCAATAAAGAGGAAAGAAATGGTTTGAACCCGCATCAACAAAAAACTAAAATATATTCACATGCATTTCTCATATTACACTTCATACACTAGACATACTTATTTATCCAAAGCCAAACTACAATGACCCATTTGTAATAAAGAAATGATCCAACACAAAGCTTGTATTGATTTAAATGTTGTCAAACATTATCAAATCCCTATTACAATCACACCAACAAATGTGGTGAAGGCAAAATACAAAGTTACGACAATGCATTCCCTTGAATCATTACAAATAGCCGTGGAAACATCTCACTGCATGAAAATGTGGGTTGCAATCCTTCCTACACTGTATCAGACGCATTCCTCCATTCACTGCCCAAACATTTTCGTCTGCTTGATGCCCTAAAATCTCCCTTAGGTGCTTCCAGTCCAGACAATTGGTTCAGTGACCAACCTGTAAAACATCTCTGAATCATTTATATATAACAGTATTTTTTCTTCTACATTATGGGTGGGAACAAACTACCCCACCAACTACCATTACTACAACAACTAATTCCACCTAACTCTACCACCAACCTGTATGTCCACATCAATTATGTATTTATGGCAGCCTGTGGAAGCATGTTCTATTTCTGCACTGGTGCCCTTCATATTTCCCTTTGTCGGTGAATTTTCACTTTTATGAATTGTTGTCACTAGGATTTGCACCTCGTGTTGGAGCGGTTTAGAGCTTCAACAATCCAGAGAAACATTGAGATGATCTCTAGGTGTGGGACCCTGCAAGGAAATCAAATCTCCAAAGAGAGGCTAGTTCCTTCACTGAATGTGAGATTCAGCTATTGCTAAGACTAAACCTAATCTATGCACCGTTGAGGAAAAGGGGGAGGAGGATGAACTGAAAATGAAAAGGGAGGTGATACACCAAGTTTGAATATAGGTAGGCCCTCAAAACAACCATGTATGCACATAATAACAATAAACCACAGACTAGCATACACAAATCATGAGTAAACTACAGAGGTAAAGTAAACAAGATGAAATCCAAGAGGAAAGAAACATTCACAGATGGAAATCAAGCAAAAAGATTACATAGAACAACCAAAATTCATGAAAAGGTAAAGTCTTATTGTTTATTGTCAAAGAGGCACGGTTACAATTAAAAAGATGAATCAACCACCAACCTGAATACATTACATTTCATGCCTTGTATAGCATTTTCAATGGAAGTGTCATTACCTACTATAATGAATGCACCCATTGGCATGTCAGAGATATTTTACAACTTAGGAAAATCAGAAAGAAATTTGATTGTCTTGACATAAATGCAAAAAATATCTCAAAGAAGTGGTTGAACAAATATCTCATTGAAAATCTACTCTTGAACCGCCTTTTGCAACCATAAATTCTCAACTGCAATTTTCCAGCTGGAGTTGGGCATTTGACTTTCATTTGGATTGGATTCCTGCCTTGGAAGCAATATTTTATCATGTGTGATCATGGTGGACCTTAGATTCTGCCTCTTTGCCTTTGATTTTGAAGATCACGAAAATGGTCGAAGATCGGGTCTCGGGCCTTCGGCGTTCTACCTTTCAGTAGGGAAGAAGAAAAGGAAAAAAGATCGCTCCACAAACTCCACTTTTTACTTAGAAACCTTTTGATCACTGGAGATTGGGCCTCGGGCCTTCCATCTTTTGCCTTCCAGGAGAAAGAGGAAGAAAGAAAATCTGAGCCCCAAAAGTCTAAGGACTTAGTCATTTTTTGAAAGTGTCGACGGAGTTTGGAGCTGAAGGAAGAAGGAAGATCCGATCCCCAAAGTCTGAAACACTTAGTATTATTTCCATAAGACTTCGGCGAAAGTCAGCCTTCCACCCTTCGCTTCCCTTAATGACGTCACGGCCACGTGTCAGCTTTTTGCGGTTCTGCCAGCCTGTCGTAGCGTCCACCCAAAAGGTTTCGCGGAATGGCGGAACGCCTTAGTATATATAACATCTGTCGGAGATCAGGCCTTGAGCCTTTCATCTTCTACCTTCCAAAAGGGAAGAGGGAAGAGGAAAAGTTTGAAGTTCGAAACTTCAAAAAAGTTAAACACTTATCTTTTTTGCAAAATAAAGTGGCAGAGTTCGGAGTAGTATAGGATGACATGACGAAGGGAGGAACTCCGAAACTCTGAAAAGCTAGAAAACACAAGGAAAACTCAAGTTTTGGGGAGTTAGTAGATTTCGGCTGGGGGGAGGGGTTTCCTTACATTTCTAAAAAGGAATACACTTAGAGATTTTATGGATTTGGGCTATTTGGCTAGGGAGCAATATAGGAAAACATTTTGGCGACTTCTCAGGGGTATTTGCCAACTAAACAAATGGAAACCAGTGGCCTTAAGCATTCATTGGGGATTGAGTCAAAAGGACTAAGGTATGTCAGAACAATTCTAGAGCCCAATCAACAATTCTAAAACTAGTGAAAGCTTTTGCATTATCAGAAATAATGGTGTGAGGAGCTCCAAACTTTGTCATGGTTTCTTCCAAGAAATCCATGATTGCTGACTCAATGGCTTCTTTGAGCGGGACTGCTTCAACCCACTTGGTGAAGTAGTTTGTTGCAGTCAAAACCCACTTGTGACTAGCACTAGATGTAGGGTTTATCATGCCAATGAAATCTAGGCCCCACTGTGAGAAAGGTTGGTCTGCCTAAATGGGATGAAGTGGGAGGGCTGCCAACCTTTTCTTTCCAGCAAAGAGAGCACACTCTTTGCATTTTCTTACCCATACATGGGTGTCATTGAATAATGTGGGCCAAAAGTAACATGCCCTCATTATTTTCATTGTTGTAGCTCTTGCAGAGAAATGGCCTCCAGCTGGACCAGCATGAAACTCATTAAGTAAACTATTAATTTGATCTTCTTATATGCACCTCAGTAAGACTCCATCCATGTTTCTCTTGAAGAGAACACCATCCACCAAAGCATAAGGAATGGACTACAATCTAAAATGTCTTCTTTTAGTCTGATCCAATCCATAGGGATACTCATCAGTGGATAGGAATCTGGCCATGCCTGCTAGCCAAGAACTTGCAACCGTTGGGTTAGCTATAGGTTCTGCCTCATTCAAGTGGTAGGATGAGTCCACCTCATCCACAATAGTTTGAGCCAACTATTCACACAATTGTCTCTAATTAGCTTAGTGGCTTTGATAGTCACATCATATTCAAGGATCTTAGTGACCTAGCTTGCTCTCTTTTCACTAATTTCAACTCCCATTATGTAGTCTCTCACACTAGGATGAGAAACTAAGACTTTGATATGGTTATTTGACAACATATATCTAAATTTTTTCAATGCTCTAATAATGGAAAAAGCCTGTTTATCCATGGGGTTGTACTTGACCTCATAATTTTTCAAGGACCAACTGAAAAAAGCCATGGCCTATTCCATACCTTGTTCATTTTGTTTCATCAGGACAATTGCAATGCTACTCTCTCCCCCATGGGCATAAAGGACGAAGTCCTTCTCATAATTTGGGTTCATAAGAGTAGGAGCTTGAGCAATCTCTTGTTTGATCTTCTCAAAACCATATTTCCCTTCCTTAGTCCACCTGAAAACATCATCTTTCTTGAGCATAAGGGTTAGAGGTTTTACCAAGCTAGCACAATTAGGAATGAACTTCCTAACAACGTTGATCTACCTCAAAAATGATCGTAAAGCTTTTTTGTGAGCAGGAAGAGGAAGAGAAAGAAGAGCTGATGTTCTTTTAGGATCTGTAGAGATCCCATCCTTAGACACTAGATGGCCCAGAAGCTTACCCTGAGCAACAACAAAAATACATTTTTTAGGCTTCAGAGACACCCCAAACTCTCTGCATCTTTGGAAAACTTTCTCTAGATGCTCTATATGATTTTCTTCTTTCTTGGAGAAGACTGTAATATTATCCAAATAAATCAAGATGAACTTGTTTATAAAACCTTTGAAGGCAATGTCCATTGACCTCTGAAATGTAGCATCAACATTAGAAAGACCAAATGGCATCTTTGCATATGCCATGGTTCCCCACTTAGTTGTAAAGGTTGTTTTAAATCTATCCTCCTCTTTGACAAAGATTTGGTTATAACCAGAAAAGCCATCAAGTAGTGAAAACCTCTCTGCCCCTGGAACAGTTTGTAAAATTTGATCCATATAGGGCAAAGGGTAGTGATCCTTCTAGGAAGCACGATTTAGGTCCTGAAAGTCCACATAGAGCCTTATTTCACCATTTTTCTTCCTCACAGGTACTAGATTAGCAACCCAAGTGGAGTACTTGATGGGGAAGATA
The DNA here is from genome assembly GCA_027924645.1 of Cunninghamia lanceolata. Classification (NCBI taxonomy): domain Eukaryota; kingdom Viridiplantae; phylum Streptophyta; class Pinopsida; order Cupressales; family Cupressaceae; genus Cunninghamia; species Cunninghamia lanceolata. The sequence continues at coordinate 9,357,497 of BSBN01000066.1, forward strand.
ATTTTGGCTTGGATGAGCTTTACAAGCTCCTTTCTCATCAGTGGTTCAATCTTAGGGTTTATGGGCTGCTACTTCTGGTGGACGGGTTTGGCATTTGGATCCAGATCAATGGAGTGCTAAGCAATATCTGGGTTAAAACCCTTTAGGTCCTCATAACTCCATGCCAAAACATCACTGTATTTCTAAGAAAGGCGTATAAAATCTTGTTGTTCAGCATCACCGCATACCTTTCCCAATAACTCTTTGTCTTGGGCGACAGTAACCTTTTGTTAGTCCTCTTTTTTAAATGTCATGTTCTTCCTCTCACCTTTGAACTCATCATCAAGACTGAAAATGGCCTCAAGAGTGACTAAACCCTTGGGCAGCTTGTTGGTTTTCAATTGAATGATTTGGTCACCATATCCCTCGTGCAGCCTGGGTTGCGCCATTGATGAGAACTCAGCTTCATTCTAGATGAATCTTGCAATCTGTTCATTGTTGTCAAATATTTGCCAATGAATTCCATTGTCAAGAAAAGAGGGCCTGATTACTATCTTAACATGCTTATCAGGACCCTAAAAGAGATCTGTAGGTGGAGAAAATTGAGCACCAACTATTGCCAATTGGTCTTCCTCATAATTCAATTTCCTTGGGATTACCTATAGGTTGAGGGCATAAAAACCTTTAAATAGGTCCCAAACTCTATGTCTATAGGCTCTTAGGAGCTGATTTTATGTTGCACACCTTTCTCTGACTTGGTTAACCACTAGCTCAGTGCCTCCAAAGATCTATGAATGCTTGATGTTCTTCTTCTCAACAAGTAGCAAACCATGAACCAATGCCTCGTACTCTACTACATTATTGGTGCAAGAAAAATGTAGTCTATGAGCAAAATGCAGCTTCTTACCAGTCGGAGAAACTAGTAAGACCCCTGCACCAGCTCCATTTTTGCTCTTTGCACCATCAAAGAACATTTTCCATGGGCCATCAGAGTCATCATCTGGTTTAAGTATAGAAGGAACTGAAGAATTTCCCTCATGGATCATGTAGGTGCCCAAGCCAGTTGCCTCAGTGGTGTCATAAGGATCAAAATCACAGTGATCCATTGCCCACTCATCAATGAAAAGATCAGGGGTTGGAAGGGGTGAAGATGCTATCTCAAGAGACTCTGAATCATGTACTTCCTCGCCCTGAATCATAACATGAGGGTTCACCAGGCTATGGTCATAGTTCTCCACATGATAATTTGAAATTGGTTCAGCCTTGATGGTGAAACTTGTGCCATATCTTGTTCTCAATAGCATATGAGACTAATCAAAAGAAAGGTAGCCACCTACATAATTTGTGAAGTCTCTTGAGAAGAAAATAGCAAAGAAAGGAGGAAGATCAATGACTGAAATATCTTGACTAATAGTCAAGTTTGGACAAGCATCATGTAGGGTCAAGTCCAGTCCTTTGATCACTCCTACAGTGTTTACAGAAGTGCCATCCAACTGTAATACTCCTAATGAAACAGGAGTATATTTGATTCCTAACTCGTCTGCTATCTTCTTGGGCACAACTAAAACAGTATCCCCTGAGTCAATCATACAAATGTGCACTAGAAATTTCCCAATGATTAGGAACAAGTAGAAAGGGGATGGCTTCTTTGTTGAACACCCTTGTTCTTCATTTGGTTGTACAAGACTAACCGGGCTCTTTTCTTTCTACTTTGTTGATTCAACTATTGGGAAATGTCTCAAAGCCTTTTGTAACAAATCCCTTTGAGAGGGGATTGACAACACTTCCCACATTCGGACATTTATGTTAGTCTTTTTCATTTGTTCCACAATGTTGAGGGGAACATTTGTTGTCTTATGCATTGAAGGGATCCATGTTCCCTTCTTTGATTGATCTGCAACTTGTTCAGGCACTTTTGGGCCTGATGGAATTTCTTTTGTAGTAGCAGACTTCCTGCTTTGAGTAGAATTTGTAACACTGGTCCCCTTTGCTTTTGACATAGGTTCTTTTTGTAACATGGTAGGTATAGGGCTATCCTCCCACTACCTCTTTTTGGATCTAGTGTTGTTTGCAATACTACTCACAGGCATGATCACACTATCCATAGGATGATTGACAACATAGAAATCCTCAGACATCCATAGCATCAAATTGGAATCAGAGGCAACCTCATTTGATACCTCAGGATTGTTATTTGTTGCCTCTGACAATGATGTTTGTTGGGTGTGAACATTTTGCACCATTAAAGCTCTTTCTTGTGCTCCAAAAGCACAAGTGGACTGATTGTGAGGTTGGTTGCAAGGGTAGCACCAATCCGCCTCTTGGGCCATATTGTTTTGTGTAGGGACCAAGGCCCTAACTGGATTAACAACCAGTATTTGTTGGATGGGTCTAATTGTTTGCAAAGGTTGAGTAGGGTTAGGGTTTTGATATCTGTTAGGTTGATAACCCTGATTCCAATTTTGGTTCCTATTGGAATTGTAACCTTGACCCCAATTTTGGTTAGAGGACTGCCTCTGGTTATAATTTTGATGGGGTTTTAGGGCAGTTTGAATAGCTATGCTATTAACTTTGTTGGTCAGATTGGTTATGAGGGTTTTGAGGTCATTCTCTTATTGTGAAAGCGAAGAAGTAGAAGCTTTAGGATTTGGAATGGGAGCAATAATGGGCTGCTGGAACTGTGAAGGCAGCTTTGGGAAAATGAGTACAAGAGGTCTGGGAACAATTTTCCCATCCTGTATTAAGCAATTTTCAGCCTTTAAGGTTGTCTCATAGTCATCAGCTAGGGTGACAACACCCATAGATTGTATCATTACAGCAATATCAGAATTTAAAGCTCTTCAGAAATACAAAAAAACACCTTGTGGAGATGACATGAGGAGAGTTGGAATTCTCTCCCAAGTCCTCTAAAATTTGAAGTTGAAATCCGCCATCATCTCACTTGGAGCTCTCTTGATTGTTGTCAGTTGTTCCAGCAAAGAAACATTGTCTGCCCTCTCTCCAAATTGCTTGTAGAGTGCTTCTTCTAGCTCATCCCAATCATGTATTGAGGCAGGGGTTAATCTCCTAAACCATTGAAGAGCTCTCCCTTTAAATGATGAGACCACGAGCCGAACAACAACATCTTCATGTTGTATATGATAGACCGAACACATGTTGGATATATCTTTGATGTGTTCAGTAGGAGTTGTAGAACCATCACCCATAAAGGGTGAAATACTCTTTAGGGTTGCAATGGGTATATCATTGTATGCAGCCAAAGCTAAAGGACTACCTCGATTAAAGGTTACAAAAAGTAAATTTCTTACCACCATAAGAATATTCAAATTCAATCTTGGTATGTGCAAGCTTCTTCTTGTGTATTGAAACCTAACAAGAGGAGGTGTAGATTGAGCTCTTGGACGAGGGAGAACATGACTGCTATTCCTTCTTACAGGAGACCTAGATAACCTAGACCTTCTCCTTGAAGCCACAACAGGCAATTTAGTGAACTAATAATTACCTCTTGAAGAAGCTCTTGTTTGCACATGCATAAAAGGTTGAACTGGTCAAAACCAGGAGCTTGTAGAGTCGCCAGGTGCATGAAAATGTCTGCCAAAGTGTAGACTACTGAGAATATCACCAAATTCTTAGCTTAATTCTCTATTCAGATTTTATGAGAGCCCCACCGGGCATGCCAGAAACTGTTGTCACTAGGATTTGCACCCCGTGTTGGAGCAGTTTAGGGCTTCAACAATCCAATGAAACATTGAGATGATCTCCAAGTGTGGGACCCTGCAAAGAAACCAAATCTCTAGAGAGAGGTTGGTTCCTTTGCTGAATGTGAGATTCAGCTATTGCTAAGACTAAACCTAATCTATGCACCATTGAGGAAAAGGGGGAGGAAGATGAACTAAAAATGAAAAGGGAGGTGATACACCAAGTTTGAATATAGGTAGGCCCTCAAAACAATGATGTATGCAGAGAATAACAATAAAACATAGACCAGCATACACAAATCATGAGTAAACTGCGGAGGTAAAGTAAACAAGATGAAATCCAAGAGGAAAGAAACATCCATAGATGGAAATCAAGCAGAAAGATTACATAGAGCGACCAAAATTCATGAAAAGGTAAAGTCTTATTCCTTATTGTCAAAGAGGCACGGTTACAATTGAAAAGAGATGTGATTTTTTACAATCAACTACCAACTTGAATACATTACATTTCATGCCTTTATAGCATTTTCAATGGAAGCACCATTACCTACTATAATGAATGCACCCATGGGCCTGTTAGAGATATTTTACAAAGGAAAATCATAAATAAATTTGATTGTCTTGACATAAATGCATAAAATATCTCAAAGAAGTGGTTGAACAAATATCTCATTGAAAATATACGCTTGAACCGCCTTTTGCAACCATAAATGCTCAACTGCAATTTTCTAGCTAGAGTTGGACATTTGACTTTCATCTGGACTGGACTCCTACCTTGGAAGCAAGATTTTATCATGTGTGACCATGGTGGACCTTAGATTTTGCCTCTTTGCCTTTGATTATAAAGATTGTGAAAATGGTTGGAGATCAGGCCTCGGGCCTTTGGTGTTCTGCCTTCTAAGAGGGAAGAAGAAAAGGAAAAAAGTTTGCTCCCTGAACTCTGCTCTTTACTTAAAAACCTTTTGATCACTGAAGATCGAGCCTCGGGCCTTCCGTCTTCTGCCTTCCAAGAGAAAGAGGAAGAAAGAAAATTCGAGCCCCGAAAGTCTAAGGACTTAGTCATTTTTTCAAAGTGTTTGGAGCTCGGGCCTTCTGTCTTCCGCCTTCAATGAGAAGGAAGAAGGAAGGTACAATCCCTGAAGTTCGAAACACTTAGCATTATTTCCAAGAGGCTTCGGCGGAAGTTGGCCTTCGGACCTTTCGCCCTTCTCTTCCCTTGATGACGTCACGGCCACATGTCAGCTTTCTGCAGTTTCGCCTGCTCGCTGTGGGGTCCACCCAAAAGTTTCCATGGAATGGCAGAATGCCTTAGTATATAGAACATCTGTTGGAGATCAGGCCTCTAGCCTTTCATCTTCTACCAAGTCCAAAAGGGAAGTGGGAAGAGGAAAAGTCTGAAGTTCGAAGCTCTGAAAAGGTTAAAACACTTATTTTTTTTGTAAAACAAAGGGGTAGAGTTTGGAGCGGTATAGGATGACATGACGAAGGGAGGAACTCCGAACTTCAAAACTCTGAAAAACTAGAAAACACAAGGAAAACTCAAGATTTTGGGACTTAGTCAATTTTGGGGGGATTTTCCTTGCATTTGTAAAGGGGAAAACACTTAGAGATTTTATGGATTTGGGCTATTTGGCTGGGGAGCAAAATAGGACAACACAAACCATGGAAGAAATCCCCCTTTTTCTCTTTTTTTATCCATCCTTACCTCTACTTACCTTATCGGCAAAATCCTTCCACTGTGAACTCATCTCTCTTGCTCAGTTGGGACCCCTTATCGGTAAATTGCCTTATCAGCGAACTTGAGAAACCACGGACCTTTTATCTTCATTAGCTTTCCTTTGTTGACGAAAATCTCCCTTTACGAACCACTTTCTCTGCCGACTTGTCTTCTTGCTTGCATTTTCGCCTTATCGACGAATCTTTATTTTTGTGAACCATGCCTTAGCCATTTCTTTCATCTTCGCTTCATCCTCTTTCAAATTTGTTTTTATCGGCAAATTTCCTTGCCGAAAAATATTTGATTCATGAACCATCCCTTTTACCGACAAAAACAATTGTCTTCTCCTTTTCTTTCGTCTCCTTCTTCGACGAAATCCACAAATCAAACTTCGGAAGTTGGGGCTTCGCCCTTCAACGCATGCACTTTGAAAAAGAAGAAAGGACTGCCTGACCCCGAAATACTTAGACAAATGAAGAGCGTTGGGGTTGGGCCTCGGACCTTCTTCCTTCCTCCTTCCAAAAGAAGGAAGGAAGGAAAGGAAAACCCTGCCATTCTTAGAAAAATAATGAAAATGCCAAGGGTCAGGCCTCGAACCTTCTTCTTTCCTCCTTCCAAAAGAAGGAAGGAAGGGAAGGAAAACCCGCCATACTTAGAAAAATAATGAAAACGTCAGGGGTCGGCCCCCGGGCCTTCACCACTCTGCCTTACGCCTTTTGGAAGAGAAAAAAAGGGAAGCCCCACCATCCGCACTTCGCACAACATAAAAAAGGAGACTACCAGACCTCAGGCGTCAGGACTTCTGCCTTCCATCCTCCAAAAGGAAGGCAGAGAGGAGAACCCATGTCGACTGCCCTCCACACTCTTAAAAGAAATAACACTTGTCAGGGGTCAGTCATCGAGCCTTCCACCTTTTATCTTCTATGAAGAAGACAGAAGGCAGGAAGTTTGAACTCTGACCTCTGACATACTTAGAGATTTTGCGATGAATAACACTTAGAGAAATTTTGGCCCTCAAACGTTGGAGCCGACAAGGAAGGCACGATGGAGGACGTGAGACCGAAACTCTAACCTTCGACAAAAGGAAAACACAAGGGAACATTTAGAATATTGGGACTTAACTATTTTTAGGGCTTTTTCCCTGCATTTCAGAAGGCAAATAGATGAAAACCTATGGAAGATATCTCTAATTGGTTATAAACTATAGGTTCAACAATGAAGGCATAAAGTGGGTTTTCACTGAATTTGGGGCAAAAATATGCAAGTTAGGAACTAGTTTTTTCAGGCCCCAACACCCCTCACCATTGGAGTTTTGGTTTTGGAAACCCATCTTCAAAGGCTTCATTCTTGCTCATATGGTGCTCTTTTTGCGAGCAATTTCTTTTGAAATGGGGCAGAATTTTGTGATCTTCGCAGTGGTACAGATGATTTTTTGTTTGGGCTTCTGGTTTTTTCCAGATTTCTATTTTCTCAATGTTATTTTCATGCAGTTCTTGTTTCGAGAACTTCAACAGACCATATCTTGGGTGTATGGACTCCTTTTTGGGTCCCTTTTTTTAAAGTGCATATTTTTTCATGTACTTCACCATGGTGCCATCAGTTTCTTCCTTTTCTATTAGAGAATTGTATTTTCATCATGTGGTTCTTTTTAAACATTTGTAAGAACTCCAAATAGTATATTTGTTTGTAAGCACTATTTGCTTTGTAAATGCACTAAAATAAAGTACCAAAAACTAATTTTGTGTTCCTTTTCGGGGGAATTTTTGCACATCATAGTGTATCTCTTTTATATATGCACTAATTTATAAAGTGCCATGGGGGGTTGTGTTAGTGCCTTGTTATTTGCCATCACAATCTTATTCAGTGAGTGTACCTCCATGACAACATTCTAGCCAGAAGTGAGTGTGCCTTGTTTTTGCACACGCTTCACTTTTTCCAATTGTTTGTACATCATATTGGACATGATGCTTTATCTCCGTATACTTACACATTTCAGATAATTTACCAATAACTCTTCCTATCAACATTATGGGGCATATCACATAGTTTTGTTAATGCTTCTTTTTAATGAATTATTGGACACATGATCCTTCTACTTTTTAGTTGATCAGTAATTGTGAGACTCTAGTATCTTTGTAGAGCACCACTTGCACATTTCAATAGTGTCGATAGGGTCACTCGTGCAGTGTTATTTGTGTCTCTTTGATCATTGTACCATCTATACTTTGAACTTTACAGATTGTTTTGCCTTTATTGTCATCTGTGCTATATAGTTGAGCAGTGTTATTGAGGGCACTCATGTAGAGTTTTGTCTCTCTCTCATCCTGATCTACATTCTTGGAGGGTTCATTGATTCCAGCAGACACTAGTGTTTTTTTGGAAGAGTTTACATCTTCGACATGTTTTAGGAGTTCAACATGTTCCTATTTTTTAGGGACATCTTTGAGGAGGTTAATTTGTCCTTCTCATTCTCTCTTTTGGAGAAGAGTTTTATTTCCCATTGGGTTTTCTCCTTTTCTCCGTTTGTGAGAGACTTTATTGTACATGGGTACCTCATTAGGCCTTGTTGTTGGGACCCATCCATGCATCTTTACATTTTTTTAGTGTTTAGCTTCCTCTCTAAGTCCTTTGTTGGAGCATATTTTATTGTGTCAAATCAATGCATATTTCCCAAAGTTTAATTTTCAAACCAATCAAATTTTTGAATCCTCCAAACTTCCTTGATTCTTTTCAAATCGCACCTTCATAGAGAGGCTTTTGTCCTTCAAAATCTTAAAGAGAAATAAGTTGAGGAAATAATGTTTGTACCTTCTCTTTGGAATAACAATGGGCTTGTTCCATGGTTTATCGTTTGAGCCCCACTTGCAAGACTTGTAAACCTCCTTCTAAGTCTTTCTCTACTTTTGTTAATGTACTTAGGCACTATTGTAGAGACTTTAAATAGGAGAAGAAAAAGAAAATTAATTTATATGACGAGTCCTAAAAGTCTTCTCAAGATGATGCAGATGCCTTATCGGTGAACTTGAGAAACCGTGAACCTTTTATCTTCATTAGCTTTCCTTTGTCAGTGAAAATCTCCCTTTATGAACCACTTTCTCTGTCGACTTGTCTTCTTGCTTGCCTTTTCGCCTTATTGGCGAATCTTTCTTTTCACAAACCATGCCTTAGCCATTTCTTTAATCTTTGTTTCATCCTCTTTCAATTTTGTCTTTATCAGTAAATTTCCTTGCTAGCGAACCTTTTGGTTCATGAACCATCCCTTTTACTAACAAAAACAATTGTCTTGTCCTTTTCTTTCCTCTCCTCCTTCGGCAAAATCTACAAATTGGACTTTAGAAGTTAGGGCTTTGCCCTTCACCGCATGCACTTTGAAAATGAAGAAGAAAGGACTGCCTGATCTTGAAATACTTAGACAAATGAAGAGCGTCGAGGGTCGGGCCTCATGCCTTCTTCCTTCCTCCTTCCAAAAGAAGGAAGGAAGGAAAGGAAAACCCCACCATACTTAGGAAAATAATGAAAATGCCAAGGGTTAGGCCTCGAGCCTTTTTCCTTCCTCCTTTCAAAAGAAGGAAGGAAGGAAAGGAAAACCCCGTCGTACTTCGAAAAATAATGAAGTGAAAAAAGGGAAGCCCCACCCTTCGCACTTAGCACAACATAAAAAAGGAGACTACCAGACCTCGGGCGTCGAGGCTTCTGCCTTCCATCCTCCAAAAGGAAGACAGAAAGGAGAACCCTTGTTAACTGCCCTCCGCACTCTTAAAAGAAATAACACCTATTGGGGGTCAGTCGTCGGGCCTTCCACCTTCTATCTTCTATGAAAAAAATAAAAGGTAGGAAGCCCAAACTCTAATCTTCGACATACTTAAAGATTTTGCGATGAATAACACTTAGAGAAATTTTGGCCCTCAAATGTCAGAGCCGACAAGGAAGGCATGATAGAGGACGTGAGACTGAAACTTCGACCTCTGACAAAGGGAAAACACAAGGGAACATTTAGGATATTGGGACTTAACCATTTTTGGGGCTTTTTCCCTGCATTTTAGAAGGCAAATGGATGAAAACCTATGGAAGATATCTCTGATCGGTTATAAACTATGGTTCAACAATGAAGGCATAAAGTGGATTTTTCACTGAATTTGGGGCAAAAAGATGCAAGTTAGGAACTGGTTTTTGCATGCCCCAACACCCCTCACTGTTGGAGTTTTGGTTTTGGAAACCCATCTTCAAAGGCTTCATTGTTGCTCATACGGTGCTCTTTTTTCAAGCAATTTTTCTTGAAATGGGGCAGAATTTTGTGATCTTCACAGTAGTTTAGATGATTTTTTTGTTTAGGCTTCTGGTTTTTTCTAGATTTCTATTTTCTCAATGTTGTTTTCATATAGTTCTTGTTTCGAGAACTTCGACAAGCCATATCTTGGGCGTATGGACTCCTTTTTGGGTCCCTTTTTTAAAGTGCATGTTTTTTCATGTACTTCACCATGGTGCCATCAGTTTCTTCCTTTTCTATTAGAGAATTGTATTTTTATCATTTGGTTCTTTTTGGACATTTGTAAGAACTCCAAATAGTATATTTGTTTGTAAACACTATTTGCTTTGTAAATGCACTAAAATAATGTACCAAAAACTAATTTTGTGTTCCTTTTGGGGGGAATTTTTGCACATCCTCTTTTATACATGCACTAATTTATCAAGTGTCATGGGGGGTTGTGTTAGTGCATTGTTATTTGCCATCACAATCTTGTTCGGTGAGTGTACTTCCACGACAACATTCTAGCCATAAGTGAGTGTGCCTTGTTTTTACACATGCTTCACTTTTTCTAGTTGTTTGTACATCATATTGGACATGATGCTTTATCTCCATATACTTACATGTTTTAGATAGTTTGCCAATACCTCTTCCTATCAGCATTATGGAGGATATCGCATAGTTCTATTGATGCTTCTTTTTCAGTGAATTATTGGACACATGATCCTTCTACTTTTTAGTTGATCAGTAATTGCAAGACTCTGATATTTTTGTAGAGCACCACTTGCACATTTCAATAGTGTTGATGGGGTCACTCATGCAGTGTTATTTGTGCCTCTTTGATCATTGTACCATCTATATTTTCAGCTTCATAGATTGTTTTGTCTTTGTTACCATCTGTGCTATATAGTTGAGTAGTGTTATTGAGGGCACTCATGCAGAGTTTTGTCTCTCTCTCATCCTAATCTACATTCTTGGAGGGTTCATTGATTCCAGCAGACACTAGTGCTTTTTTGGAAGAGTTTACAACTTCTACATGTTTTAGGAGTTCGACATGTTCCTATTTTTCAGGGACATCTTTGAGGAGGTTTATTTGTCCTTCTCATTCTCTCTTTTGGAGAGGAGTTTCATTTCCTATTGAGTTTTCTCCTTTTCTGCATTTGTGAGAGACTTTATTGTACATGGGTACCTCATCAGGCCTTGTTTTTGGGACCCATCCATACATCTTTGCATTTTGTCATGCCCACATTTCTCATGCGGTCACAACACGCAAACACGTGTCATGTCCACATGCGACATATGGTCATGATACGAACTATCAAAAATTTTCCCCTTACTACTTTGAATTTCCCCTCGCACGCGTAAGCGTGCTCGGATGCGTACGTTTAAGGCGTCAACGATTATGTTGTTTACGGAATATTTCACACACGTGTGCATTCACTATGCTGGACTTACTATTTGCTTGATGACGTTCACTACGTTTACGTTCGGGTTTAATTTCAGCATTTAAATTTACTGGATAATTGGTTGGTCCCTAATTGGTTTTCTCAGTCTACTTCAAAACTGCCTCGCATTATTTGTTTACTACGCTATCAATTTGTTTCTAATAAGTTTCTTGTTTGCTCGATTACGTATTTCTTTATTTACTTATTATATTTTGATTTAAATTTATTACGTTAATTTATTTTCAATACTCTGGGTAATACATTTGAAAAAATACTACTCCCGAAGTCACGATTCTTTTACAAATGAATTAATATAATTAATCATTAGAGTAAATAACCATTGCCCCTTTAATATTGTTTAATTATATATATATATATATATATATTGTTTTTAAAAGAAACATCTTCCCCTCAATTTGGGAAGAAAACATATATATATATATATATATATATGCAATATCCTTTTAGAGCGATCTTATTTATTAACAATTAATATATATATTTGTATACATATATATATCATTGTTTATTTTATCATGCTAATGGAAACTCCACTCATATTTTAATATAGTATTATTATGAAATTCCAACTCATAGCAATGGAGATTAAATAACCCTAATTTCTTTGTTGTGAGAGATATGTTTGTAGGGTAATGGAGGAGCGGCGGTGGCAATGGTGAAGAGATGTTCGCAGTAGTGGAGCGACGGCTGCAGAAGGGACGTGTGGAGGCCGCAGTGAACGGCAGGAATGGAGGTCGCAGTGGTGGTTTGGGGCCGCGCAGATAGTGGCAGGCGGAGGGCACAGGCGGCGGGGAGAGCAAACATGGTGAGGGGGGAGTGTTGGCGTTGGCGGGAGGGTATGGTGGTTCGCAGGGAGGTGTATCACAGCGGGGGTGTGGAGAGGGGCGGAGCCCCACCCACATCCCACTTTGTGGGGTGTGGGTGGGGCTCCGCCCCTCCCCACACCCTCTTGTAATAAGATTTCGGTGGGGGTTTAAACCCCCACCATTATACATTCTTTTATTTTCAGCTGTGTATTATTTGATAACTGCGAACTCTCTCTTCTCTTCGCATTTGCTAATTCGTAATTTTAAATAAAATTTTATATATATATATATATAATCTTAGCATAAGATCTTTATTTAATTACAATTATATATATATAGCATAAGATATTCACATTGTGTAAATTTCTCAGATTCTTAGTTTATATATATATATATATATATATATATATATATGTCATAGGAACTATACAAATATCTAATTTTCTTCAGTATTTTCGTTTATAAATTTAACAAATACTTGAAATAAATCAGAAATAAATATAGATTCCAATTTACAATTGTCAATTAAAATTCATATTTTCATATGTACTTTCCAATGCAATGTAAAGAAGAAATTAAGAATAAATACAGATTAATTATTATATCCTTCCTTTCAAAAATTCATTATAACAGACAAGTAACCGTTTTCTAAAGAATTTTTATTGCATAATCAAATCAATTCTTAACTCTTTCCCAAAGACAAATTTACTTCCTATATAAATATTTGAATGTAATATTTTCACTGAACCATACAATGGGTAAATATTTACAACTTTACAAGTTTGATATACAAGTATAAAACAACTGTAAAAATACATAAACTCTCAAACACTTTAAGGGAGGAATTACTCTCTTTCCCCAAATAACAAATTTTACAAATTCAGAGGGAGTAAACCGCTCCTCAAAGGAAAACTTATCTAGGATGAAACTTAATGAACCAAACTCTCCTTGCCAGTAAGGATGAGTTACACTTTCCCCAAACAATAAAACTTTCCCATTTCTCTTCCATAAGCTCCAAGAGAAACCTGCATGACCACAAGGAAGAAATACACCAACCAACTAGCTCTCCTACCTACCATAGATCTGCAAGAGGGTCACCCCCGAGCTAGGGAGATCATCCACACACCCAGGGTAGAATAGACCAAAAATACTTCACAACATTAGATCAAACTACACACAACACCCATGGTTTTACTCACAACATAGAGACTCAGCTGAGGTGAGTTCAAAGAGGGTAGGGAAGTAGACTCACTCAACTCTAAGGTGTCATTCTTTTCAACATTTTATCACAGCTTTTCTCATGGCCTCAAGCCAACAAAAATTATTCTTTCTCATGACCTCAAGCCATCCAAATAATAAAAATCACAGAGATATCCCAAATAGGCTCTCAAGCCTTATAGCCCTCTAGGCTCAAAATTACCAACATGCCCTCAAGGCTTCTATATACCAAGAACAAGAATGCACCCGAGGAGGTTCACACCTTCCCTTCCCCATACATGATGAGCATTGTCTTCCAACTGGAAGAAGCTCTTTCAAACACCCAACACAAACCCAAAATAACAGAAATAACACATAGACAACCTTGCAAATCCACTTTCATCAACAAGAACAAAACATACAAGGTGAGTAATCTGGCTCACTAACCTTTACAAGCCCTATTATGGATGTAGTTGAAGAAGAGCTCCACCCTTAGTCTCCTCCTCCAAGTTCTCTTTCTTTCCACAATAATCCAACCCCCTCACCCTCTCCCTCCTCTTTTCTTTAAAACAAATTCCCTCCATTTCTCTTATTCCCAAGTGGCATAAAAAAACTAAACCCACTCTTTATCCATTATCTCTAGTGGACTCAAAACAATTAGCCCCACTCAAGAGGTCCCCCACTATAGCCTTTTTCCAACACATGGAGGAATAAAATATAATAAGTAAAATAGAAATAAAAAGGAAGTGGATGACACACCACCCTTTTATGGGGAACTCCCACCAAAAGAGAGGCACAAAGAGACAAAGCACTCCATTATTGGTGGATCATGGAGTCATTCCATGACTTGGAAGTGGGTCTGAGTGTGGATTCCACTCATCCTATTATCCCCATGCTCCCAAATTTGTCATTTAATTTCACTGTGAAGTTAAAGTGACCATATGGAGGTTATCCCAAGGTTATCCTAGTCAAAAGGGTCCCTAGACCCATGGGGTATAACCCAGGGTTGATTTTTACTTAGTTAGGACTCCCAGAGTCAAGTAAAAACACAAGAAGAGGGTCTAAAAGAAATAAAGTTAAACAAAACTCATAACAACATTTCTTACAACACATATCACAATACAAGTAATTCAGAGGGTAGACCTAATTCCCTTGACCCCATGCAACATTACAATATTACAACATAACATCATTTCCACCATACACGGAGTTGATCTTAGTTCTTCGTGGAACTAGATTGGCTCACAAGGGATACAACATAGGGTGTGGAATGATCTCCTGTATTTGTGGTTTCGTTAGCAATACCTGCACACTCAATCTCGAAGTTAATAACACATAAATATATCATAGCCGAAGCAATTCAAATATAAGCATACCTAAATATTCTACCATATAATCATACTGAAATCACATTAAAGTTCTATTTCTAATATTATCCATTCATCATTCTCTTAAAAACAACATCTAACTATCATTGCATGATTTGTTTTCTTAAAATTCAATTAGGTTTAATAAACAAAATTCCAGGATCAATAGTCTTTCAACATAAAAGAAATAGCAATAGCACTGCAAATAGTCTAATGAACAGAAGTGAAAAAGGTAGGCCTCACACCCTTCCCCCCTAAGATTGTACTTCCTCCTGGAAGTCCTCAAAGAGGTGAGGGTAAAGTGTCTTCAGTCTCGTTGCATCTTCCCATATTGCAGTAACCTCATCATACATATCCCACTGGACCCTAACCTAGTCCAGCTCTCGACTTCGAAGGCCTAGCGTCTGACGAGCCAATATGCATATTGGCTCCAAAGCCAGCTGTCCGTCTCCCTTTACCTGAAGAGCACTTCAATCCAATACGTGAGATAAGTCAGAAATATAATGACGTAGAACTGAAACATGAAAGACATTGTGGATACGAGACAGGCTAGGTGGCAAGGCTAAACGATAGGCTACAGGTCCTATCCTCTCCAAAATGTCAAAAGGTCTTACAAACCGGGGTGCGAGCTTAGAGCCTTTTCCGTAACGGATTGGACTCTTATGTGGTCGCACTCTCAAGAATACCCTGTCACCCACTGAGAAGTTTCGATCCGTTCTCTTCGCATCAGCATACTTCTTCTGTCTATCTTGAGTCTCCTGAAGTCTTTGTCTGATCAATGTGACCTGCTGTTCCATATCCTGAATTATTTCGGGACCAATGGCAACTCGGTCCTCTAACCAATCCCAACTCAAAGGCGTCCTGCAAGGTCTGCCGTATAAATCCTGGTAAGGAGGCATACCCAACGAGTTGTGATGCCCATTATTGTAGGCGAACTCAACCAAATACAGGTACTCCTCCCATCTAGACTAATGATCCATAACATACATGCGAAGCATGTCCTCTAACACCTGATTAACTCTTTCTGTCTGGCCGTCGGTCTGAGGATGGTAAGCGGAACTGAAGTTGAGCTGTGTGCCCAATGCCTAATGTAAGGCTCTCCAAAACGATGATGTGAATACGCAGTCTCTATCAGATATGATGCGGTGAGGTACTCCATGCAGTCTGACAATCTGATCTAGAAACACTCTCGCCACCGATGGTGCATTATACGTTGTGCGTACCGGTGAGAAATGCGCCACCTTGGTCAAATTGTCAACTGTCACCATGATGACATTATGGTGTCGAGATGACATAGGTAGACCAACAATAAAGTCCATGGAAATGGTGTCCCACTTCCATTCAGGTATCTTGTGAGGGTACAAAAGTCCTGCTGGATGCTGATGCTCGGCCTTGACCCTCTGACACTCAAGCCATCGAACAACATACTCTGCAATGTCACGTCTCATTCCAGCCCAATGATATAACTGTCGTAAATCCGCATGCATCTTCTTCACTTCTGGATGAGCTGCATAGGGTGCTCTATGAGCCTCAGAGAGTATCACTGTACGTAGGTCGCCTGCACGAGGTACATAGATGCGCTGTCTATGTCTAAGCAATCCATCTGACTCAAGGGAATATCCTATGAATTTGCCCTTCAGGACCCTCTGATTCTAGATTTCTTGTTGCACCTCAAGAAACCACTCGTCTCCAGGCAGATGTTGTAGAATATGCTCTCTCAAATCCACCTTCAAAGTTAGAGTCAGGATCTCGTGGCGCCTTCGACTCAAAGCATCGGCGACCACGTTCTCCTTTCCTTTGATGTAGTGGACATCAAAGTCGTACTCACACATGAACTCCATCCAACGCCGCTGGCGGGCGTTCAAATTAGGCTGAGTGAAAATGTACTGTAAGCTATGATGATCCAAATGGAGCTCAAAACGTCGACCTAAGAGAAAGTGTCTCCAACGTACAAGAGCATGAATAACAACTGCGAGCTCTAAATCGTGAGTAGGGTAGTTTAGCTCATGTGTTTTAAGTTTTCGTGATTCATAAGCAATCGCTCTACCACCCTGCATAAGCACAGCTCCTAATCCCTCTAATGATGCATCCGTGCAAACAACAAAATCTTCTACCGGATCAGGACCAGCTAATATGGGAGCGCTGGTAAGACATTCCTTCAGGATCCCAAAGGCCTTCTCACACTGCTCAGTCCAAGTGAATCCTTTCCCTTTTCGCTGAAGGGAAGTGATAGGATGTGCTATCCTGGAGAAACCTTCGACAAACCTACGGTAGTAACCGGCTAGTCTCATAAAGCTCCTTACCTCTGTTACATTGGTGGGTGCTGGCCAGTCCTGAATTGCTTTGATCTTCGATGGATCTACAGAGACGCCATCACCTGATAAAATGTGCCCCAAATACTGCACCTCTGTCCTGAAAAAGGCACACTTCACCAGGTTGCCATAAAGCTGATGCTCACGTAAACACTGCAATACCTGACGCAAATGGTCCACATGTTCCTCCTCGGTCTGTGAATAGATCAAAATATCATCTAGGAATATGATCACGAACCGATCTAGGTAAGTGTAGAACACCCCGTTCATGAGGCTCATGAATACTGTAGGGGCGTTCGTCAAACCGAAAGGTACCACTGTAAATTCATAATGGCCATATCTAGTTTGGAATGCAGTTTTGTGAATATCTGCCTCAGTGATTCGTAATTAGTGATACCCAGATTTTAGATCAATTTTTTAAAACACTTTGGCTCCCTGCATTTGGTCAAAGAGATCGTCAATCCTAGGCAAAGGATATCGATTCCTCACCGTCACTTTGTTCAACTGTCTGTAGTCCATGCATAGCCGAAGAGATCCATCCTTCTTCTTTACGAAGATAACTAGTGCGCCCCATGGTGAAACACTAGGTCGGATGTGTCCCTTCTCTAATAATTCTTCTAACTGTAGTTTAAGCTTTGTAAGCTCATGTGTAGTCATTCTATAAGGTGCACTAGACACTGATTCTGCCCCTGGTACCAAATCGATGTGGAATTCAACTTCCCTACGTGGAGGCATACCCGGTAATTCTGGCGGAAAAACATCAGAAAATTCTCTCAGGATAGGGTGTTCATCTAAGGTAGTCTCAGGTTCATCCTCTGATCTATCATTGACTGTGATAGCAAACATCTGACAACCCTTCCGCATGCAGCACTTAAGTTGTTGAGCGGATATCGTACGAGCAGTCGTGGGCTTCTGTATGCCCACTATCTCGACTAGTGTGCCATGATCGTCTATGCAACTAATCATCCTCTGGCGGCAATCTAGCTTGGCTCTATGAGTCGCAATCCAGTCCATACCCAGAACTACGCCGTAGGATCCTAATGGCATAACCCTAAGATCCCATGTTGTAATGAAAGATTCCAAAGAAATCTCACAATTTCTAACAACGGTATCAACTGACATCCTGGCCCTAGAGGCCAACTCGACCTCCCACCTAATGTCCTGCCTAGAAGCCACCAGCCTGTAACGTTCCACTAACGATGTAGACATAAAAGAGTCAGTAGCTCCGGAATCAAATAGGATAGAGATGGGAAAATCTCCAATCATACCTGCTGTCTCTATGACTGACGCCTGGTAATCGGCCTGACGGTTTTCAACCGCTGCAAACATACGGTGGGATTTACCCATATCACCCACAGTCTGCTCGGATCCTCCTGCACGATGTTGTCCCCTTGCTGTAAAACCCTGTGGGGCACTCTCTAGCTAGGTGTCTAGCTTCACCACAAACATAATAAGGGCCCCTAACCTGTACCTGTACAGTCTGAGTTTTGCTCGACTGCTGTTGTCCTGATCCACCAGTGGACCCCTGTGAGCCCCTATACGACTGTTGTGGCCTCGCGGGTCTCACAGGTGGTCCCTGTTGTCTCAGATCTCTGTGCGGGCCTTGCTGCTGCCAACTTCTATTATTTCCCCCATGTAACCTTGGCTGTGTTCTAGCTTTCTGTTGTTGCTGTGACTGCTGTTGTTGTGGGGGCCTAGGAGGTAATGATGCTGAACTGAATCCTCTTCTAGGGGGTGGCTGTGTTGGCCTACGGAAACTCTGTTGATGCTGCTGCTATCCCCAATCCTGGAACTGAGGGCGAGAACTCTGCCCTCATCTCTGAATCTCCTCAGCAATATAAGCCTTCTCGGCAGCATCACTTAAAATCTGGGGATCTACCATCCGAACAGGCCTTGCTATACTGTGGTTTAGTCATCTGATAAACTTATGCACTAGGAGTTTCTCGTCATGGAGATACTCCACATATCTGGATAACTCTGTAAACCTACTCTCATACTGTGCCACTGAGAGTCCCCTCTGCTATAGGTCATGGAACTCGTCTATACGACATTGTTTGTAATAGTCTGATAGGTATCGCACGTTGAAGTGCTCAATAAAGGTCTCCCATGAGAGGGTGTCTAAGGAGAGGCGACGCTTGCACTCCTCAGTGCGCCACCAGGTAGCTGCTGCATCTCGTAATAAGTGTACTGCCACACGAGCCTTCGTATTGCCCGCATATGGATGCAACGTGAAACACCTGTCTAAACTGATAAGCCAGGCCTCTGCCTCAGCTCCCTCTGTGGTTCCGATGAAAGTAGGAGGGTTCAATCTCAATATGTCCCTGATGGAATCTCCTTTATCTTTGTGCCCCCTGATGGGCTCATCTGTATGATAATCATAAGGCCTGGAACCCAATTACTCTACTCGCACTATCTCGTCATGCCTGGCATGATGTGTGGGGCTGCTGCTACGGCCCCTGTCGGCCGAACCAACCTTCTCTATATTAGGCAACTCGACATAAGGCTCCACACGTGGTACCCCCTGCGGCTCTATGCGGGGCTCCACATGTGGCTCGACATGAGCCTCAGCTCGTGGCTCCTCTCGCGGAACATCGCGGGGCTCTACACGTGGCTTTACGCGCGGCTCAACTATAGTCGATGGAAGCCTATCTAAGATAGCCTGTAAGGCCTGTAATATCTGTGGTCCCATATCTGGTGAGACTGGTGCTGCCTGCAGTACCTGAGGAACTGGTTGTGTCTGTAGAACTGGCTAAACCTGTGGAATTCGCTGATCTGGTGGGACTGGCTGATCCGGTCCCATAGCTGAAGAATCAGTGCGCACCTCGGTGAGTGGAGTACGGCGGGTCAGTGTTTGCCGAACTCGACTGGGAGGCATCCTGCAAAACGAGGTAATTGCCAGTCAGTTTGATTGCGGAAGTGATAATGTGCCTAAACAAGCCCAGTGTTTTAAACAACTGTGCTATGATACCAAATGTCATGCCCACATTTCTCATGCGATCACAACACGCAAACACACGTGTCATGTCCACATGCGACATGTGGTCATGATACGAATATCAAAATTTTTTCCCTTACTACTTTGAATTTCACCTCGCACGTGTAAGCGTGCTCGGTTGCGTACGTTTAAGGCGTCAACGATTATGTTGTTTACGGAATATTTCACACACGTGTGCATTCACTATGCTGGACTTACTATTTGCTTGATTACGTTCACTACGTTTACGTTCGGGTTTAATTTCAGCGTTTAAATTTACTGGATAATTGGTTGGCCCCTAATTGGTTTTCTCAGTCTACTTCAAAACTGCCTCGCATTATTTGTTTACTACGCTATCAATTTGTTTCTAATAAGTTTCTTGTTTGCTCGATTACGTATTTCTTTATTTACTTATTATATTTTGATTTAAATTTATTACGTTAATTTATTTTCAATACTCTGGGTAATACATTTGAAAAAATACTACTCCCGAAGTCACGATTCTTTTACAAACGAATTAATATAATTAATTATTAGAGTAAATAACCATTGCCCCTTTAATATTGTTTAATTTTATATATATATATATATATATATATATATATATATATATATATATATATATATATTAAAGAAACATCTTCCCCTCAATTTAGGAAGAAAACATATATATATGCAATATCCTTTTAGAGCAATCTTATTTATTAACAATTAATATATATATATATTTGTATACATATATATATCATTGTTTATTTTATCATGCTAATGGAAACTCCACTCATATTTTAATATAGTATTATTATGAAATTCCAACTCATAGCAATAGAGATTAAATAACCCTAATTTCTTTGTTGTGAGAGATATGTTTGCAGGGTAATGGAGGAGCGGCGGCGGCAATGGTGAAGGGATGTTCACAGTAGTGGAGCGACGGCCGCAGAAGGGACGTGTGGAGGCCGCAGTGAGCGGCGGGAATGGAGGTCGCGGTGGTGGTTTGGGGCCGCGCAGATAGCGGCGGGCGGAGGGCATAGGCAGCGGGGAGAGCAATCGTGGTGAGGGGGAAGTGTTGGCATTGGCGGTAGGGTATGGTGGTTCGCAGGGAGGTGTATCGTGGGATGTGGGTGGGGCTGCACCCCTCCCCACACCCTCTTGTAATAAGATTTTGGTGGGGGTTTAAACCCCCACCATTAGACATTCTTTTTATTTCGACTGTGTATTATTTGATAACTGCGAACTCTCTCTTCTCTTCACATTTGCTAATTCGTAATTTTAAATAAATATATATATATATATATATTTAGCATAGGATATTCACATTGTGTAAATTTCTCAGATTCTCAATTTATTTATATATATATATAAATAGTTATATATATATATATTTGTATATATATATAAATCTATATATATATATATATTATATATGTCATAGGAACTATACAAATATCTAATTTTCTTCAGTATTTCCGTTTATAAATTTAACAAATACTTGAAATAAATCAAAAATAAATATAGATTCCAATTTACAATTGCCAATTAAAATTCATCTTTTCACATGTACTTTCCAATGCAATGTAAAGAAGAAATTAAGAATAAATACAGATTAATTATTAAATCCTTCATTTCAAAAATTCATTATAACAAACAAGTAACCGTTTTCTGAAGAATTTTTATTTTATAATCAAATCAATTCTTAACTCTTTCCCAAAGACAAATTTACTTCCTATATAAATATTTGTATGTAATATTTTCACTGAACCATACAATGGGTAAATATTTACAACTTTACAAGTTTGATATACAAGTATAAAACAACTGTAAAAATACACAAACTCTCAAACACTTTAAGGGAGGAATTACTCTCTTTCCCCAAATAACAAATTTTACAAATTCAGAGGGAGTAAACCGCTCCTCAAAGGAAAACTTATCTAGGATGAAACTTAATGAACCAAACTCTCCTTGCTAGTAAGGATGGGTTACACTTTCCCCAAACAATAAAACTTTCCCATTTCTCTTCCATAAGCTCCAAGAGAAACCTGCATGACCACAAGGAAGAAATACACCAACCAACTAGCTCTTCTCCCTACCATAGACCCGCAAGAGGGTCACCCCCGAGCTAGGGAGATCATCCACACACCCAGGGTAGAATAGACCAAAAACACTTCACAACATTAGAACAAACTACACACAACACCCATGGTTTTACTCACAACACAAAGACTCAGCTGAGGTGAGTTCAAAGAGGGTAGGGAGGTAGACTCACTCAACTCCAAGGTGTCATTCTTTTCAACATTTTATCACAGCTTTTCTCATGGCCTCAAGCCAACAAAAATTATTCTTTCTCATGACCTCAAGCCATCCAAATAATAAAAATCACAGAGATATCCCAAATAGGCTCTCAAGCCTTATAGCCCTTTAGGCTCAAAATTACCAACATGCCCTCAAGGCTTCTATATACCAAGAACAAGAATGCACTCGAGGAGGTTCACACCTTCCCTTCCCCATACATGATGAGCATTGTCTTCCAACTGGAAGAAGCTCTTTCAAACACCCAACACAAACCCAAAATAACAGAAATAACACATAGACAACCTTGCAAATCCACTTTCATCAACAAGAACAAAACATACAAGGTGAGTAATCTGGCTCACTAACCTTTACAAGCCCCTATTATGGATGTAGTTGAAGAAGAGCTCCACCCTTAGTCTCCTCCTCCAAGTTCTCCTTCTTTCCACAATCATCCAACCCCCTCACCCTCTCCCTCCTCTCTTCTTTAAAACAAATTCCCTCCATTTCTCTTATTCCCAAGTGGCATAAAAAAACTAAACCCACTCCTTATCCATTATCCCTAGTGGACTTAAAACAATTAGCCCCACTCAAGAGGTCCCCCACTATAGCCCTTTTTCCAACACATGGAGGAATAAAATATAATAAGTAAAATAGAAATAAAAAGGAAGTGGATGACACATCACCCTTTTATGGGGAACTCCCACCAAAAGAGAGGCACAAAGAGACAAAGCACTCCATTATTGGTGGATCATGGAGTCATTCCATGACTTGGAAGTGGGTCTGAGTGTGGATTCCACTCATCCCATTATCCCCATGCTCCCAAATTCGTCACTTAACTTCACTGTGAAGTTAAAGTGACCATATGGAGGTTATCCCAAGGTTATCCTAGTCAAAAGGGTCCCTAGACCCATGGGGTATAATCCAGGGTTGATTTTTACCTAGTTAAGACTCTTAGAGTCAAGTAAAAACACAAGAAGAGGGTCTAAAAGAAATAAAGTTAAACAAAACTCATAACAACATTTCTTACAACACATATCACAATACAAGTAATTCAGAGGGTAGACCTAATTCGCTTGACCCCATGCAACATTACAACATTACAACATAACAGCATTTCCACCATACACGGAGTTGATCTTAGTTCCTCGTAGAACTAGATCGACTCACAAGGGATACAACATAGGGTGTGGAATGATCTCCTGTATTTGTGGTTTCGTTAGCAATACCTGCACACTCAATCTCGAAGTTAATAACACATAAAGATATCATAGCCGAAGCAATTCAAATACAAGCATACCTAAATATTCTACCATATAATCATACTGAAATCACATTAAAGTTCCATTTCTAATATTATCCATTCATCATTCTCTTAAAAACAACATCTAACTATTATTGCACGATTTGTTTTCTTAAAATTCAATTAGGTTTAATAAACAAAATTTCAGGATCAATAGTCCTTCAACATAAAAGAAATAGCAATAGCACTGCAAATAGTCTCATGAACAAAAGTGAAAAAGGTAGGCCTCACACATTTTTTTAGTGTTTATCTTCCTCTCTAAGTATCACTTAAGGGGTTGTTAATGTGAAAATTGCTTTTACATATTTAGCTTGACTAGGTACTATTCACATTATGATTAAGCTCACTTAGAGGTTATTTAGACTTTTGTCTCACCTCATTTGCACACAACATGTATCCTCACATTTGTCTCAAGTGAGTCCACATGTGTCACATCTTCGGAGGGGTGGTCAATAGTTGATTTCTACCTTCCTACCTCCTCTACCTTGCCTTTATATGCAAGGTCTCTATTGTACTTTTGCATGCTCCACAGTTTGGATGCTTGTATGATAGTTTTGGCTTTCATTGTGCACATTCAAATTTGTGGAAGTTCTCTTGATTTTGTA
This sequence comes from Cunninghamia lanceolata, assembly GCA_027924645.1. Classification (NCBI taxonomy): domain Eukaryota; kingdom Viridiplantae; phylum Streptophyta; class Pinopsida; order Cupressales; family Cupressaceae; genus Cunninghamia; species Cunninghamia lanceolata. The sequence goes on from BSBN01000066.1 coordinate 9,381,453, forward strand.
TTAGATTCTCCAACAAACAAGACTAGTGTTTTTTATTGTGTCAAATCAATACATATTTCCCAAAGTTTAATTTTCAAACCAATCAAATTTTTGAATCCTCCAAACTTCCTTGATTCTTTTCAAATCGCACCTTCCTTCACAGAGAGGCTTTTGTCCTTCAAAATCTTAATGAGAAATAAGATGAAGAAATAATGTTTGTACCTTCTCTTTGGAATAACAATGGGCTTGTTCCATGGTCTATCCTTTGAGCCCCACTTGTCAGGACTTGTAAACCTCCTTCTAAGTCTTTCTCTACTTTTGTTAATGTACTTAGGCACTATTGTAGAGACTTTAAATAGGAGAAGAAAAATAAAATTAATTTATATGATGAGTCCAAAAAGTCTTCTGAAGATGATACAGATGCCTTTATCACAACCTTGGTAATTCATGCATCAAAAGACACATGGTTGATTGACTCAAATGCTTCTTTCCATAAGACTTCCCATTGGGAGTGGTTCTCTAAGTATGTAGAATATGATGGCAGGAAGGTGTACCTTGGAGATGATTCTCACCCAAAGATTACTAGCCATGGAAGAGTTCTAATTAGATGCCTAGATATAGATGTGTGAAGGGAATTAATGGTGTACTACATATACCTAGTTTGACACATAACTTGTTGTCAGTGAACAAAATGATGTGGGTGTGCAGGTTGTTTTCTCTAGTGGAGGGTGTAACACAATGCAAGGAGATATGGTACTTTGTTTTAGCTAGATGTAAGCATTATTTAGTGTGATAGTTCCTCTATTCCTATAACAAAAAGATCTCCAACATCTACACTCTCACCATCAAAACCAATAGCAAAGAGGAGTGTTGTATCCATTTCTATGGCTATGATTTCTAGGTACCTACGAAAGCTATTGCTTCATAGAATAAGCTACTTGTGGAGAAGATAATGTTATGGCACCAGAGAACAAGCCATATAGGTGAGAAGGGTCTTGGGACCATGAAAAATAAAATATTATAGAGGGGTTAAATGATTTGTGCTCTTCAATTTGATTTATGTGATTATTGCATATATGGTAAACAAAAACATGTTTCGTTTTACTTTAGTTCTCACAAATCTTTCGGGGTGTTGGATTTAATTCATTCATATGCATTTGGTCTTATAAATGTTCCTTCTATTTCTAAGTCTCTATACTATGTATCTTTTATAGATGATTATTCGAGGACATGGGTGTATTTACTCATAAGTTAATATGAAGTCTTCAATCATTTTAAAGAGTTTAAATCTCTTGTAGAAAATTAGACTGGTAGAAGGATTAAGGTTTTGAGAATTGACAATCACAATGACTTTTGTTCAATAGATTTTGACATATTCTGTAAGGAGCACAAAATTGAAAGACATGAGACAACTCCATATAACCCTTGACTTTATGGATTTACATAAAGAATCAATATAACACTAATGGAGAGGGCTAGGAGTAATCTCAGTGGAGTTTTCTTGGAACAGAAGTTATGGGCATAAGTAATTGCTACAACTTGTTACCTAGTTAATAGGTCTCCTACATCAATTCTTGTTGAACATACACATATGGAGGTGTGGATGGGCGAAAATTCCTTATTACAACATCATCAAGTTTTTAGTTTTAAGGCATATGTACATGTGTTTAGGGAGAAGTGGTCAAAGTTGGAGAATAAGGCAGTGAAATGTATCTTCATTAGCTATGGTGTTGGTGTGAAAGGGTACAAGCTTTGGGGCCCTATGGTCAAGATAGTTTTGTATAGTGGAAGTGATTTTTACATAAATAAGCATTTTTCCATAGTATTGCAACTAGAAGAGGATGGGAAGAAATATGTGGTTCAACTACCCCCATAGATTGAGAAGGTTGAACCAAAAGCTCATGAAGGACCTGAAGAGGAGGAGAACTTAGATAGTTTAGATAGTTTCAAAGAGGAGGTAGAACCTCTACCTCAACCCTTGAGGAGGTCCACTCGACAGAGACATCAACTGGAAAAGTATACTCCCCTTGATTGGAGATGTACATTTGCTTTGATTACTAATATAGATAAGCCTAAAACTATGAAGGATGTGATAGATATGAGTGATTCCAAGTTCTATAGAGTGGCTATAGATGAAGAGATGGCTACATTAAGAAAGAATGACACATGGAGCTTGGTACCATTGTCAGAAGGAAGGAATCATGTTAGATATAAATGGGTATTCAAAAAGAAGATTAGTTTAGATGGTGGTATTAAAAAGTACAAGGCAAAGTTGGTTGTAAAAGGTTATTCCTAGGTTAAGGGGATATACTTTGGTTAGCTTTTTTTCCTAGTTACAAAGCTAACATCTATCAAGTTCTTGTTTTTGTAGTAGTGTTTGATTTGGAGATAGAATTGATGGATGCCAAAATAACATTTTTACATGGTGACTTGGAGGAAGAGATAAACATGACACAACCAAAGCACTATGTGGATAAAGAAAGAAACTTTGGTTTGTAGACTAAAAATTCTTTGTATGGCCTCAAACAATCTCTTAAGATGTGGTATCAAAAGTTTAACTCTTTTGTATTGAGATTGGGATTTCTAAGATCCACATCATACCACTATGTTTATTACAAGATGGGTGGTGATTATTTCATTATTATCCCACTATGCATAAATGACATGTTATTCTTTGGTAACAATAAGGAATTAATTTATGATTTGAAGTCTTGACTCTTAGCACAGTTTGACATGAAGGACTTGGGAGCAACCAAGTACATCGTAGGCATGGAGATCAGAAGAGATAGAGAAAACATAAAGCTTTGATTAGGCTAGAGAAACTATGTGAACTTAGCGTTGGAGAGGTTCAACATGTCAGTTTGCAAGACTTTTAAGTACATTATGCTAGTGGTGTTGGGGGCTTGATGCATGTTATGGTTTGTACAAGACCAAACATTGCCCAAGTAGTGGGAGTCCTTAGTTGATTCATGGATAATCTTGGATGAGATCATTGGGATGCAATTAAGAGGGTCTTTAGATATTTGTGGGTTACCTCTAAGTACTCTATTTGTTATCATGGTGATTCTTTATGGGATCAATAAATAATTAGTAGGTATTTGTGGATTTGAGGATTCAGATTGGGCTAGTGATGTGGACAATAGAAGATCCACTAGTGGTTATTTTTTCAAATTATTTAATGGTGCTATTAGTTGTATGAACAAGTGATAGGCTATGTTCATGGTAACTAATCATGCTTGTACGGAAGCCATCTAGCCTAAGAGATTATGTTCAAATGTGGGGTTGAGTCAATGGGCTATCATAGTTCTTTGTGATAGTCAGAGTGCCATATGTTTGGCAAAGAACTTGACCTTTCATGCAAGGATGAAGCACATAGATGTCTAGTACCATTTTGTTTATGACATGGTAGAGGATGGGAGAGTGATGTTCGAGAAGGTTGATACTTTGGAAAATGTTGTAGATGCATTGATAAAGCCCATGAACATAGAGAAGATTAGGTGGTGCAGTGAGTCTATGGGCCTCATGACCCCTAGAAATTAGTTGATAGTGTTGGTGTTCCCCTTTACTCTTCCAAGGTATATGACAAGTGGGAAAATGTTAGGAAAGTTGTATCATACACCCTGTAATCCCAATGTTAGATATTAACTAATTAATGTTGTATTTATTTATTATTTGTGATCCCACATAGAAAAGGGTGTCCCACTTATGACTTGGCCATTATGCCACATGTATGCTTTATTATGATGCATATAATTGTGTGAAGAGAATATCTTGTCATGAAGGACGTGTAAGAGCATGTATGATGAAGATAGTGGTACAAGAGATATTATGACATGGAAGAGCATGATTGTAGGGGAATTACATTGTTGACTAGGAATCTTGACCAATTATATGATGCATGTTGTGATGCACCATAAAGCATGATTTGAGGGAGATTATGGAGCCAAAATGGAGTGCCCAATTTGGTGAGTGATTATGATAGTTATTGACCATCATGACAATGTATGAGCATCTATTACTTTTAGCATGTCAACTCGTTAAGGAAGGGCCATTGGAATTTGAGCCCTAGATTTGAGCACCATATTTGGGTCATGGTATTGGCCCATGGTTTGTGGTTTATCACTTATGGTTTTGTATATTGAATCTCCTATACATTGGGTGCTTGGGTTGGAGCCATGTATGGGTTGTATGATTGGTTTGCAAGTACTATTATGCTACTAGAATTGCTCCAATTTTACATGTTGGTGGTGCTCCTATAAGGGCATGTCATTGGATATTCTATTGTAACCTTTATTGTTGATAATACAATTGGTTCATGCTTTGAAGTGTGGGGTTTTTCTCCCAAAATGGTTTTCCCCATGTAAATCATCTTGTTATGGTATAATGTTTTGTGTATTCTTTTTAGTAACTATAAGATTAATTATTTTTGCACATACCTTCTATCAAAGTTTAGTGTAGGAATCATATTCCACACCATTGCTTCCTTTTACTATGTGCATACAATCCTAGTTCATCTTTTGCTTGACCAATAATCACATCAAAATAAAATATTCTTTTCTCAAATCATTTGTCAAAGGTTAGGACATATGTACACATAGTAAAGTGAATACCTAAGCCATGAATTAAAACTATATTTCATATTACATGTGCCTCCTATGAAAAAATGACACCACTATTAACCACCTTTCAAGTTTACAAGACCATAACTTATAAGACATAGCTCTCTAGTTACTCATTTATATATAATACATTAGAGAATATAAAACATTCTTATTAATAATAATTCAATGTTTAAACACTGACAAAAATCTTGAACCAGACATTGTACATGTATAGTGTTTTGAATATTGAGACAATCACTATCCCCATGTATATAGTAGTCACGAGATAACAATAGAGTGACCATTTCACCACTACATTACTACAAGATTAGTTATAAAACCACTTTAATACACACAACCAAGCATGTGTTAAAAACACCATCAAGACAACAATAAGCATGGCTTTTGACAATATACAATTCTTAAATCCCATGGACAAAGATCAAACTAGTGATACATATTACACAAATCCTGCAACCCATAATAAAGAGTTTCTCATATAGCATATAACTCCTTCCAACACTTCCCAAGTAGCTCTCCAAGATTCTCCCTCATGACAGCATCCAATATTGCATGATAGCAAGGAGTTAGGGGTGTAAATAAATCCCAACCTTGGACTGCCACCCAATCCCCTTGCCTAGGTAAGGCAAGTATAATTCAAAAGAGAGAATAACAAGTAAATACATTTCCATCCTTAACAATCCAACATACAAAACACATAACATTGTTCACATAGCATATGCATTCGATAAAGTTAATAACCCCTATAGGCTTAGTGTCCAACACTATGGATAGGAAGACACCAAGGGTTTAGTCTTTATTGAATGTCAAACCCTGAGTGAGAATTGAGAACACAAACTCCATTGAAATAATCAACAATCCAAAAGGAGACTCATAGTCACATGAAAGGAGAGAGAGAAACATTTGTTTTTACAAAACCCATGCAATAACCTAAGAAATGCAAGAGACTCTCTTCCAAAAGTAAGCAACTAGGGAGTCTTTGCTATTATAACTTCACTATACATGCATTATGAGCATGGAGAGGAAAATATACTTCCAATTTAATGATAAACAAACAAGAAAAAATATACACCTTTCCATTGCTCAAATACTCTTATAAATTTAATTTAGAAGAAAGATAATAAAGCATGAGAGAATATCAAAAGTTAAAATCATTATGCATCATGCCCAGATTCTTTCAAAGATGCAAGACTTCCTAGAAAGACATTGCAAACATGATGTAGTCGAGACTAGGGTGTCTTATCAAACCGCCCAGTCAGGTAGCCAACTCAACACAATGGAAGCACAAATTCATAAAACAAAGAACAACTTGATCTAAATTGTATTCATATATATCATATTTACATTCATTGCAATAACTTCGGGAGTGCATATCTTGCACGCTCTCAATCAGTCATTCCTTCTGCAACCTACATGCTATCTTCTACTCCTTGGCTCTACATCACTCTTCCATTGACACACATTCCTCTATCCCTGCCATCTCCTTTAGCAGTCATCTCCATCTGTTCTGCTTCAAAACTACCAAGATCCCATCCTTGGCCAACAACAAACCCCTTCTCGAAATACAATGATCCCTTTTATACTTTTAAGTGAGGAAGTTGAACCATTTTTCAAATATTGGAAGTTAAACCACCTACTAACATTGTGTTGTATGGAGCCTAATCAGACTCAGACCTGTTAAATTTTCCCCACTTTTATCAACGCGGTTTCCCCCCAAATTATTTCATGGGGGTTTGGGGGCAGTGCCCTTGGTGCGCTCCTTGTTGCGATACAGGGCGGGGTCAAGGGGCAGCACCCTTGAAACCTCAAACGACTTTTATTATTTTATAAAGGCGTTGGAAGTTATTTTTCTATTGGCCGACATAAAAAACCCTATTTTGTAACTGACATAAGGCTTGATAAAAGCAGCTAAGGGTTGGGGTTTCCGTTGATATTGTATTGTAGCATTTGCAGCGATATTGAGTTGCAAGGATTGTTGGTTGTAATCGGTTTGATTTATTGGATAATAATATTGGACTCTTTGTTGGTGGATGTAGCCCAAGTTTGGGTGAACCATGTTAAAACTTGTCTCTCGCTATTATTATTTCTATGCATTTTTATTCCTCTGTTTAATCTTTATTTGCATTTAATTGATATCTTCTGCATGCAATTCCTAACACATTGAATAGTTAGAAGAACTGAACCGTCACCTCCAGTAACAAATTTCATGCCCTTGGATGGAGCAGGCTCCAAAGCCAAAAAAACTCATGACCATTTGTAGAGTGTATGAAATAATACTAAAGATGAAACTAACATATTCAAAGTGTTCACCTTTGATATATTTCAGTGTATTGGCATTCTAAAGAACTTCCAAACATCCCTTATCATTTTGGTATATCAAGACATACATGGGCTTTATGATAGTTCATGGGAAAATTAACTCCTCCACTAACCATGGAGTCCTTCTTTGGCAAATTAGGACTTCCGTGAACTTCAAAACTCCATTTCTTCAGTGAACTTATCCTTTCACAAACCATTGGTTCCTTTGTCTGAAACATTCACACTATCGACTCCTCCTTCGGTGATTTGGCTCATATGCAAACCAAAAGAATTTCCATCAACATGTTTACGAGTTTGGGAACTTAGAAGTTATCTAACACAAGCTTTTGACAATAGTGGAACTTCGTGAACTTAAGAGTTCATCGACACATATTTAAACTCCATCCATAACAAGCTCTATTGGTGAAAATCAAAGCTCAGGAACCTTCTAGCATACATCAAAATAGTTCCTTCAAAACTCCTTTTGGCGAATTGACATGAGATCGAACTTGCAAACTTAGTTTTCAGTGAATAAGAAGTTTGCAAACCTAAGAGTTTGCCAAAAAAGAAAATGAGCTAAGTTCATTCGATAAAAGATGAAGTTCATGAATTGGGACAAGTGTCGAAAATGAAATGAACAAAGCTTTTGACAAACTAAGGAGTTCACGAACTTGAAGTTGTGTCGAAAATGAAACAAGTCCAAGTCTTTTGATGAAAAGATGTCCTTGCAAACATTGATTTTTCCCGAAAATAGAAAGAAACAAGTCTTTTAGTGGAATGTGAAGTTCACAATCCTGGAAGTTTATAAAAAATGAGAAGAAACCAACTCATATCGATGATTTGTGAATTTTGCAAACTTGGAAGTTCACCAAAAATGATAAGAAACCAAGTTCTCAACAAGATGATGAGTTTGCGAACTTGGGTTTTTGCCAAAAATGAAAGAGAACAAAGCCTTTCGGCAGAATGGGAGGTCCACGAACCTCAAGTCTTGTTGAAACATGCTCTAAGTTTCACCCAATTTCTCCAAACTTTACCAATTTGAAATGACAAGTACCCATTATGCTTTTCTACAAGGTGGTGTCCTTGATTAATTTGAACTTGAATTTCTTCCTGAAGCAAACTGCCCAAAACCAACAAAAACACAACCAAAACTAAACTGAAAGTGAAAACCTAAAATATTTTTGGGCGATCCAAGATCACCTGTGGACTTGGATGCTCCTACATTAGACATGTCAGGTAAAATGTTTGTGAGCATGGGCTCAGAAAATTGGAGTTGGATGATAGAGTCACCCTTCCAGGTTGTAAACATCATGCAACAAAACTCCATTACTGCAATAGGTACCACTAATTATTTCTTCCTTCTCTTCCAGAATTTGGCTGGAACAAGTGTCATTTTCCCCTACTAGATCTATTCTTCAATCTTCTTTCTTCTCATGGACTTATTTCCATCATGACCTAGACTCTTCTTCCAAATACATCTCCACACTTTTGTTCTTCTCGTGGGATTTGACCCACCACAATCCAAGCACATCCACCAAAGTTCTTCTTACCACTCTATCTTATATGTACACAAGTTGATATAACCAACTGTATGGAGATAAAATATTTCCATCTTCTCTTTTAGACTCACCATCTCATCAATGTCTTGTTGCTCCATGACTCTTAGCCTCTTCATACTTTCATCTTCTACATTTTTGTGCTTCTCAATCACCATCATATCTATACATACATCAACATCACAAGTTTTAAGGAAATAAAAAAAATTCCAACATTACCTCTTCATCTCTTTCCACTTCTTTACCCCTATTTTCTTTCACCAACTATTTCATGCCTTCCACAAGACATGTTTCTATTGTGACCTCCCATTTCTCTCTTTCATCTTCATCATTTTCTCTATCCTCGTCCCTTATACTTAGATGCATCATTGGCTTCAAGATTATTATGTCCTTCAAAGGACCAACTGCTTCTGTTACCTTACTCTTCCTTGTTCGTCTTCTACATTTTTGTGCTTCTCAATCACCGTCATATCTATACATACATCAACATCACAAGTTTTAAGGAAATAAAAAAAATTCCAACATTACCTCTTCATCTCTTTCCACTTCTTTACCCCTATTTTCTTTCACCAACTATTTCATGCCTTCCACAAGACATGTTTCTATTGTAACCTCCCATTTCTCTCTTTCATCTTCATCATTTTCTCTATCCTCGTCCCTTGCACTTAGATGCATCATTGGCTTCAAGATTATTATGTCCTTCAAAGGACCAACTGCTTTTGTTACCTTACTCTTCCTTGTTTCTGCAATTCTACCTTCTTCATTAACCTTCAATGCACAAACTGCATGCAAACCTGTACTAAAAAAATCATGAAAATGATAGATTTCCATTTGCACTCCTTCATTCACTTCTCCCTTTTCACATTCCTTTACCTATACTGCCTTTCCTTTCATCTCTTCTTCCATTTTCATCATCTCATATCCATACAACTCAGCATTAACTTCTTCATCATAAAAATGAAAAATATTAACTTTTACCTCGGTTTCCTCCGATTTCTCTACTGCAACATCCTCCTTACTATTATCCCTTTCTATGAACATCTTCATATCTTCACTAAGACATGCTTCAACTACATTTTCATTCTTCCTCTTTCATGAGGATCTCTCCTTCAATTTCATATACATGTCACTCTACTATATCTTCTCTATTACCTACAAACAAAATATCACAACTAGAATTATAGAAATCAAATGTTTCCAATGGATCCTCTTCATTGTCATTCTCTATTTGTACAACAATTTGTTTCTCCTCTATCAACTCTTCTGGTGCAGTTAACAAACCTCCTTCCAATAAGCTATCTATTCTTTTCATCTCCTCTTTCAATAGGAGATCATCCTCATCTTCATCAATCTTCTCGTCAAATTTAGGACCCTCAAAATTCATTATTTCAACATGCAAATCTTCTTCTTCATTTCCTGCAAACAAAACAACATTAGATGAACTTGGGTCTTCAACTTTATCATTTTTCTTTTCTTCCTCTTCTAACTTTTCTTCTACTACCTTCTCATTCATAATTTCTATAGTCCTTCCTCCACCTGCAATCTTCTTATTTTCAATAACCGATTTAAAAGTCAATCCACCACTATATTCTATTGTTCTTTCATCTGTTGAACATAATTTTATCCATTCTTCTTTTTTTGCCGTTGTAATCTATGATATGCAATCACCTTCTTTACATCTTGTATCTTCACCTTCCTTAACAAAGCCTCTAAACTCCTCTACTCAAAATTCTTTAGGACCAATATTATTATATCTATGGTTTATAGAGACCACTCTCTCTTCTTTTTCCTTTGCTTTTTCTACGCCATTTATACTTGTGTGGGTTGTCCCCACATGTTCTTCTCTCCTTGAAACTTCTTTCAAAGGGCTGCAACACTTCTATTCTTCATTCCTCCTTTCACTATCCTCTTTCAAGAAAATTTCCTTTCCACTGAACTCTTCTTTGTCATCACCTTCATTCAAATCTTCTCCTTCTTCAAGATAGCAATCTATCCTTTCTTCTTGCCATTCAACATTATACTTTTTATTTTCCATCACACTGCCTTCATATAATTCTTCCTTGTATTTTCTCTCATTTACTATGTCTCCTCTCCTTTTCTCAATTTATAATGAATCCATTCTTTCCTAGATTATTCTTAATTCTTTAGAAATAAATTCTGCAAACCTTCTTTATGTATGTTGTTCCACAAATAAAATCCTTATTGGTCTCTTCATGACCTTCCTCATCCTCCTTTTCAAAGACATCTTACAATCTTCTACAGTTACAAGATTCCACTTGCAATAATTTCTCCAATCTCTAGGGTATTAACCCTCTGCAATTAAAAGACTCTACCTACAATAAATATTTCACAACATTCAATCAAATTCCTGAAAACATACCTTTATTGGTTTATCGTGCGTCCTTCTCTACCCTCTGCAATTACAGGTCTCTTCTCACCTACAAGAATTTATGAAAGCATCCAACTCTTTGTAGTCACATAAATCCCTCTTACACAACAAATATCCTAGGTCTTTCTTGAGACACCTTCCAGCTTCCAAGGTTGTACTATTCAACTTCTCTGTATCAGTCTCTTCAACTTCATCTTACATCCAACAAATAATTCATATCAAATTCAAATCTTTTTCAGCCAGCTTTTCCTTTTCCTACTTCTCTCATCCTGTAGATTATTCTTCTTTCTTCAATGAGCCTTTTCTCTGGCCTTTAAACTTTTCTCTAGGCAAACAACTTTTTTCACAATCTCCACTTCAACACATCCCCAACAAGCAAACCTTGCTTTGATACCACTTGATACAGTCGAGACTAGGGGTTTTATCAAACTGCCAAGTCATGCAACCAACCCAACACAATGGAAGCACATATTCATATAACAAAGAACAACAATGTGAATTTTATTCATATATATCATATTAAATTCATTGCAATAACTTTAGGAGTGCATATCTTGCACGCTCTCAATTAGTCATTCCTTCTACAACCTACATGCTATCTTCTACTCCTCAGCTCTGCATCACTCTTCTGTTGACACATATTCCTCTATCCCCGCCATCTCCTCTGGCAATCATCTCTCTCTATTATGCTTTAAAACTACCAAGAACCCCTCCTCAAGGCTAGCAATGAACCCCTTCTCACAATACAATGATCCTTTTTATACTTTGAAGTGAGGAAGTTGAACTGTTTTTCAAATATTGGAAGTTAAACTGCCTACCGACATTGAACAATTACAAGAACTGAATCGTCACCTCCAGTAACAAATTTCACGATCTTGGATAGAGTGGCTCCAAAGCCAAAAAACTCATGATTGATTGAAGAGTGTAATAAATAACAATAACGCTGAAACTAACATATTCAAAGTGTTCACCTTTGATATATTTCGATGTATTAGCATTCTAAAGAACTTTCAAACATTCCTTAGCATTTTGGTAAATCAAGACATACATGGGCTTTATGATAGTTCATCGACAAATTAACTCCTGTAATAACCATGGAGTCCTTCAGCAAATTAGAACTTCTGCGAACTTTGAAACTCCATTTCTTCGATGAACTTATCCTTTCATGAACCATTGGATCCTTTGTCTTAAACATTCACGCTATCGACTCCTCCTTCAACGATTTGGCTCAGATGCAAACCAAAAGAATTTCCATTGGCATGTTAATGAGTTCAAGAACTTAGAAGTTCCCCGACACATGCTTTTGGCAATAGTGGAACTTCACGAACTTAAGAGTTCACCGACACAACTTTAAACTCCATCCATAACAAGCTCTATTACTGAAAATCAAAGTTCAGGAACCTTAGCATATGCTGAAAGACTTCCTTCAAAACTCCTTTTGGCGAATCAACAAGAGATCAAACTTGCAAACTTAGCTTTCAACAAAATAAGTTCACAAACCTAAGAGTTTGTCAAAATAGAAAATGAGCTAAGTTCATTCCATGAAAGATGAAGTTCACAAACTGGGATGAGGGCCAAAAATGAAATGAACAAAGCTTTTGACGAACTAAGGAGTTTGCGACCCTGAAGTTGTGCCAAAAATGAAACAAGACCAAGTCTTTTGGCGAAAAGATGTCTTTGTGAACATTGGTTTTCCTGAAAATGGAGAGAAATAAGTCTTTCGGCGGAATGTGAAGGTAATCCTAGAAGTTTACCGAAAATGAGAAGAAACCAACTCCTTTAGGTGATTTGTGAAGTTTGCAAACTTGGAAGTTTACTGAAAATGAGAGGAATCCAAGTTATCAATGAGATGATGAGTTCACAAACTTGGGTTTTTGCTGAAAATGAAAGAAAACAAAGCCTTTTAGTAGAATGGGAGGTTCACGAACCTCAAGTCTCGCCAAAATGCTCTAAGTTTCACCTAATTTCTCCAAACTTCACCAAATTGAAATGACAAGTACCCATTATGTTTTTCTATAAGGTGGTCACCTTGACTTGATTAATTTGAACTTGAATTTCTTCCCAAAGCAAACTACCCAAAACCAACAGAAACACAACCAAAACTAAAGTGAAATTGAAAGTGAAAACTTGAAATGTTTTTGGGCGATGCAGGATCACCTGTGGACCTGGATGCTCCTGCATCAAAATGTTATGTTCTCGCATGATTCTTTTTTCTTCTACCTTCAAACCAAGCTCAACCTTTGTCCCTCTCAAACTCTAGGCATCAAGTTGTTTAGTCAAAATCCCTATGACAATGAAAACATTACAGCCCTTCATCCTTAAAGAGAGAAATCTCCATGACAACATTTTAGAACCTAGAAAAATATCTTTCTATTTTCTCCCTTCTCTATTTACTTTTCCTTCTTTTTAATCACTGGAAAATTTGTAACATGCTACCACTCACATAAAGCTTCTTCCACCAAAATAGACACCAAAGATGCATGATGGCACTAATTTCCTCAAACAAAAACAAAGAAAGAAAACACTTGTTTTCAACCTCTCACCCATCCCACCATTGAAAACAAGAAAAAATCTAAAATCTAAATAAACAAACCAATTTTTCATTCCACCCACAAGATCTAGGAAGTTCAAGGCCAATTAATGCCCACTAACCTCATTCAATGCAATAGTACAAGTAAAGCTCAAGCCATAAGCACATTTCTTGCCCAAAGACCATTGGTTATTTTAAAAATTAAAATAAACGATTTAATTAATTTAAAGGCTTAATATCTTAAGTCAAAAGTCCTATGTTAGGGTCCAAGGACTTCAATCTAGGACTATAACTTAGTCCTTAAAACAAGAGCAACCCCTTAAATCATGCTAATAATGAACCAATATTGCAAGGCTAAACCATCAAAACTTAACAAGGCATAAGACAACAAAAGCACACAATAATTGAAAACACCACCAAGGACATGAATCCAATACTAGTTTATCACTTTGAGGAACTATGCTTTTAGAACCCATTTAGATGCACACCTACACTCAAATTGAGTGTCTGACATGTGTGAACCTACAAAACATAACCATCCAGAGAATTAACAGTATCCACATTTATCATAAACAAATGAAAACCAACTCAATCAAATGTTTTTAACCATATTCTTGCCATAATATTCAAAGTACACAATCAATTAATGTTAAGTCTGATCAATTTTAAATTAAAGCATTTTTCCACAACTGTCTTACCAAGTTAGTTCAAGTAAATCTCATGCAAGAAACTAAAATAAAACTATAATGTCATTACAAGAATAAAAGTTTGAAAATAGGGTTATGATGGTAAATTAGAATAAAAGATTTATCCACATGAGTGGGATGGTAATAGTAATCTTTAGAAAGACTCTATATATTGTAATGACTTATCAAGTGTAAAGCATCTATAATATTGTAATTGAAGTCTATGCTTATAGGAGGATTGCCCCCTCAAAGTGGCACCACGAACATAATATAGAAACATTTTGTTGTTCTTATTCTTTAAATTTTTTTATGTATTGTCTTTATTTTATTTGTAGGTTCTTTGCAAAAGGTGTTGGTGTTAAGCCACACTCGGACCAAAGATGGACTGGTCCAAGAGGGGCTAGTAGCTCAGTGATAGAGCACTCCAGTAGCAAATGGAAGACCCTAGGTTCGAGTCTTAGCTGGTCCATGTCTCAAAATGGTATTAGAGCCAGGCCCAGGCTAGGAGCCCCAAGCACATGAGAGGTGTGGCTTAAGGGGGGGTGTTGGTGTTAAGCCACACTCGGACCGAAGATGGACTGGTCCAAGAGGGGCCAGTAGCTTAGTGGTAGAGCACTCCAGTAGCAAATGGAAGGTCCTAGGTTTGAGTCCTAGCTGGTCCATGTCTCAACAAAAGGCACACCAATCAATCATTTATGGAGAGAGTCAACTGACTATAAAGGAGAAGAAGCATTAACAAGCTCTTGAAAAAGTAATTGTTAGAGAGAGAGATCTTGCTCGTCTACATGTGTATCATGATCAAAATTGGATTGTCCTCATTGGGGATCTCATGATCAATATAATGATAAGCCATGTGAGGTTTTAAGTAAGCACTTTTCCTTAAAGATAAATTAAGGTTTCAACTAAGTCTTAGCATAAACCAAGCCCAGAAAGAGAATCAATGATAAAGCAAGGGTAACTATGAATATGAATATGAAAAAAGTTAGTTTTAGATGAAAAAATCATCAATACAAATCAAAAGATAAAACCTCAAAGGGGTGTAAGAGTAGAGGGGTTCACTAAAATGAAAAGGAGAATAAAATCCCTTTTAGATATAATCCTAGGGTAAATAAATCAAACCATAATAATTAGATAATTACCCTATAATTAAAATATTTGAGAAATAAGTGTATGGGGTGTGGTTAAGTGGCTAAGGCCACCTAATTATCATAATGGAGATCGAGGTTCAAACCTCCCCAAAGACACGCTATCTATGAATTGCATGTATTCTATTGTTGTACCTGGTTCATAGCTCTGGTCAAAAGCATTTACCCATGTCGAAAAAAAATATTTGAGAAATAAACTACTTGGGGTTAAGTGCTAAATAAATGTGGGAAATGAAATTAATACAACAGTGACACTCCACTAGAAACCCAATGTAGATAGGTTGTGCCAAATGGTCGTAAATGATTCATCGATGCATAGAAAATTCATAAGTAACCAAATGAATTCTTTAGCGTATGCAAATTTTGTCTATCCTTGCATATCACTTTTGCAATTGTAGGATCATTCATGCAACTATGGATTTAACCATAGTGACGACAAATTTGGGCTCTAAAGTTTTTTAGTGTTTACTCTTAGTCTATCTTGATGTCTGTACTCATTGTTTGCATAAAAACTTGGTTGTGAGCTTGAGAGCTTGTCAATGGTACGGAACATGTCTCCGCTTGTTCAAACCCTTGGGATGCCAAGTCAACAAGTTCTGGATATGATTGAGGACAATAGGCAAGCATGCAGATAATACCCTAGATGATGATGTAAGTAGTATCTATGTAATGATAAGTGCTCTGATTAAATGTTCCTCGAATTTTGATGCAAGTATTTTCAATGATCTCTTCATGAGCCCTTAAATACAACTCCAAAGGTGTCATGTGCAATGTTTCGCACTTTGAGTTAACCACACAACAAATAATTAAAAGGGTTAGGTCGGTCCTAAACAAATTTGAAAACTAAAAGTTCAGGGATTATTTCTCCAAATTGTAGAATCAACCTAGATCAATCCCACAAATTATAGATCTAACTTAAGACAAGAAAATGATATGTGCCAACCCTTAATAGAATAAATGTCACTTATACCATTGTCATTGCATAAAGAATAAAAAAGTCAAAAATAATTTATAACGAAAAAGAAAAGTGCAAGTACAATTTTCAACATTACAATTTTTACTTCTTCAATAATCACTTCTAATTTAATTTTAGTTTCAATGATAACCTCTCCCACCCAAATTTGTTGTAAAGGTTAATGTTGGTTGGAGGTTGCGTATTTAAAAAAACAAAAAACATTCCACTTGTTTTGAAAATGAACGCTGTACATATAATAATAATAATAATCCTCAACAAAAGAATATAATAATAAAAATAATCAAGCTATAAGTAGGGACTCTTCTTTTTTAAATAGGAATTAGTAAAAAACAGAATACTCCATATCTGTAAATAATAAAAATATAAAATATAAAAAAAAAGAAGGTTAAAGAAAAAGGGTACAAGAAAGAGGTGCGGAGATGGAGGTGCGGAGGGGCCAATGGAAATGGGCGTTTTGCAGGCGATTAGATAGTTGGATAAAATCTGAATAAGAGTATGCACACAGACTTTGAAATCTGCTGAAAGTTACCATTCATTTTGAATCGGAATTATCAGGGAAGAAAAAAGAAATGGCGATGCAACAGAGCTGGAGGAAAGCCTACGGGGCTTTGAAGGATACCACCAAAGTTGGCCTCGCCAAGGTTAACAGCGATTACAAGGTCATTTGCCTTTTCCTTTGCCTCTTCGTTTTGTTCCGATTCAGACTTGTCTATGTTTTGATTGAATCGATTTGATTAACAGGAGCTGGACATAGCCGTGGTGAAGGCCACCAATCATGTGGAGTGTCCACCAAAGGACAGACATATCAGAAGTAAGTAATTGCATGGATCTCGCCCAAACGATCGAGTTTAAGTAATTAAGCGAAATGATGATCTGTTTTGAAATGCAGAGATCTACATGGCAACTTCTCTATCGCGACCGCGGGCGGATGTGGTCTACTGCATTAATGCCCTTGCCAGACGACTTGCCAAAACACATAACTGGACGGTATGTTTAATGTACCAAAATCATCTCACAATCGACTGATTACGGATGCCTTTGAATTGAATTGAGCTCCATCATGGAAATTTTTAAGGTCATATTTTTCACTTTAAATGCTTACGTGCTTTTAGTCTCAGAGGTCAGCCCATAGGGTACAAAACTGCACATTTTCTACAACTTGAGGATACTGTTGTTACTGCACAAGGGTCATATTTCTGGCATTTTATTACCATAGTACCCTCCCATGGATCTACTCAATAATTGCTTAATTTTGCAATTTTTTTTCAAATTAGAAAAAGGCAGGTGGGCTATCAAGTTAACAGCCGACCTCAGATGTTGACCAGGCAGCCTGACTGATATTTTTTATTTTAAAAATATTGTAAACTTGTGTGTTTGATAAGCCCTTCTCTCTACCTTACGCAAATTTTTGATTTTCAAAAATCTATAAACTTGTGAGATTGATAAGCCCTTCCCTTTACTAAAGGAAAGTCTGCAAATCTCAACATGACAAGTGGATGGCTGTGAGCTCAATAACTATATTTTTTAGGATCAACCTTTTGTATGGATGTTTTAGAATTAATTATAAATGAAAATAAGTTCCAGCAGTTCTGGTCATCCAACAGACAAATCAAAACCTTCTGTCCCGAAACTTCAAAAACCCCAAATTTTCAGAAACCATCAATCTCAAACTTTGAGAGAACATGTGAACAACCACACATAGATAAATGTATAGAGAGACAGAGAGAGAAGGTCAATATACATAAATTCAATTTAGGTATTCTTTCATTTTTTTTGGCTTTTTCCCTGCTTGGAGTGGGTTTGTTGAAGTCAATAAATGAAAAAGAAAAGAAAATTGTGCATACAGAGTTTCAGATTTTAATCAGCAGGGAGGTTTCTGCAGAAGTTTAAATAACTTTAGGAGTTTCTTGGAGGTCTTAGAACAGTTTAAGTTCATGACATATTTCTGAAACAGGAAGCTTGCAAAGGTCGGAACTTGCACATAAAAGATCAAACTTTTTGTGTGGCAAGAATTTCTCTAATTATTTAATGATGTGTGCATATTGTTTCTCTCCATGTAGCACCCCCAGATTCAGTTTACTATACAGTGGTTTATAGCGCTTCGATAACCTCAGGCCTGGAAAAAAGTCTTCTGTTATATAATCCTTGGGTGATTTGCTTCAGCATCATGTCTTTCTCCTTCATTTCCAAAATTCAAATGAGGTGGAGTTTTTTTAGACTGTTAGGCAAAGCTCAAGTGTCACTGAAGGATGCAGTGGGATGTGTGCAAGTACCAAAGGTTTGCTACCAAGAAGCGATGAGATATTGGGAGTAATATGTAAAATTGAAACCACAATCGGGTTTCTTGTAGTGAACCAATAGTCGGTTATAGTCAGTGAACAGTGAATCAGCTTCATTTCCCTAAGATCAAGGACAAATTAGAAATTCAGTTAGGGTTTGTGCACATAGTTAAATAAACAAATTGAATTCCTAAAATAAAGGTACAATTAGCACATGGTTAGGAGTTTCTAAAATAAAGGACAGTTAGCACCTAGTTAGAAGTATAGTTAGGATTTGTTGCACAATGTTAAGTAAATTGAGGGTGATTGCGTCGTCAGGAAAGATTACTGCCAGCAGACTTCCTCTTCTATCCCCTACCCTTCCCCATTATAAGAAGCTGTATAATTATTTCTAAAGGGTCTTTTGGAATGAAGAAGGTTTCCTTTGGAATTGTAAGGGAGGAGTTGGTGGCTTCTTCTCACAAGGGTGGCTCAATGAAGAGATTGGGCTGTTATATGTATTGGTGATACTAGAACACATTTAATTTCTGATTTTGTACAAGTACTCTCATAAAGAAAAAATATTTGCAAGCTTATATTCCAGTTCTATATTTTGGTCCATATTTGTGTTCTGGTTGTAGTTACATTTTCAGGTTCAGTTCACAATAGTGGTATTAGAGCACTGATTCTACCAACATGAATTTATCTGATCAACACAATGAAGAAGATCAAGAGCAAGCCAAGGCATAGCAACTATTTTTTTAGAGTTTATGTGAAGGTGTACAAGCAATAGTGGAGAGTGTAAGGGAGATGTCCTAAGCAATTCAGGAACTGTTTACACCATGCAGTCATGTATCTCGTGGAGCTGAATAATGTCATATGTTTGGCCCATATCTCCTCCACCCCCTCACTGAAACCTGCAAAGGTCAGCCCATGATGCATCTCCTCCATTATGTTAGAACCCTTGACAAGAAGCTCAGGACTTAAATGATGATCCTATTAGAAGTCTCAGGATGGCCCATATGGCCAATGATGCAGAATCTTGTGCAGAGTATGATTTTAGTGCCTACAGGGCCATGAGAAATGATGTTGGTGGCAAGACTACACCAGGATAGCTCCACAACACCACACACCAAAATTTGAAATATGTGGTGGATTTTAGCAGAAAATAGGATGAATTTTTAGCAGAAAATGGGGCAAATTTTAGTAGAAAATAGGACGAATTTTTAACAGAAAATGGGGTGCAAATTTTTGTGACTTCAGGCCTGCGTTTTTGCCCTAAAATTTGGCCGTAATTTTACCCTAAAATTTTACCTTCAAAGAGAATTTTTCATTGAAACCCTAGGTGATTTTTCAAGAAACCCTAGGCGCAATTTTGACTGGAAACCCTAGCCGTGAATTTGGAAACCCTGGCTGACCCTACACGACCTCTTCCTGACCTCCTTTGCGCGAAACCCTAACCTAACAACTTGTTGGCTCTGATACCAATGTTAGTAAAGCTGGCAAAGAGAGATGAGAGAAATTTGCAAGAAGGCTTGCTTCACTATGAGTGAAAGCAACATTATATAAAGTTATGAAAGTTACTATTACAACTACCATTATTAATGGTACAACCTACTGCAATACTGCAACTACTTGCAATAATAACCATACCTAACTACACCTTACTACCAACCTAATTAAATACACTTTATTACATTATTATATTAATATACTAATAAGTGGTATCTCCCATGAGCCTCATATTAAACAGGGCATTTGAAAAGTGTGCAAGTGTGCTCTTCATGCAAAACAGGGTGATCTGACTCCATCTAAAGTTGAGAACAAGCCTAAAGTTGTGCTAAAGGGACTCTTAGAAAACAAACTTCTTCTTGGAGTACGCTAGAGCCGGAATGCTACCATTCCAGAGGCACAAATAAAACTGAAACATAGTGGAGGGGCTGAGTTTTCAAAGGATCTATTGGATTTACCCAAGTTATCTTTTGCTAAGCTTTGTAAATCTTCTCATGGATACCTCTTATAAGGGGTACATGTCATAAATTGAGGACATCAATAGAGAAATTTAGAGGGTTTCTCTATATCAATGTCAAATTGGTGCAAAAGGAGTACGTGTCATAAATTGAGGGCATCGATAGAGAAATCTAGAGGAGAACTTCTCTGTATCAATATCAAAATTCAAATTGTTGGAAAATTCAAAAGAGTAACAACTCTAGCATACCATGCATATTTGCATTCGTGTTTAGCTAACTGTATAGAATATTGGAGAGCTAAATAGGGAAACCTGTTGCAACCTGAATGGGAACATGACATACAAGGAATTTATGCAACACTGTAACAGCATGGAGAAATTAATTTATTGAGTAGTGAATGAACCCAAATTCATCCAAAATGAATGAATGCGGTAATGTTTTCTTTGCCCAAACATATTTTGTTTGCCTTGAAGTGTCGTACTTTAAAATTTGATACCGCCCTTTGTGTCCCAAGTCTGGGCCCCATACTTCACACTCACAAAGGAGTGACTGGGTAGCATATGGAAGAGACAAATCTTGCCTCCAATGTCATGATTTTTCAGTTGAAAATGTTCTCTTTCTAAGGATGCCAATGCTGCATATCCCTTTCTAAGCCTTGCTTTTGCTGCAGGTACAAGGCTTAAGCATGGCCCACAAAAATCACACCTTTAGTAGGTGTAAAAAGATACCACCTAAACTGATTGCCCTTTATATGTAAGATTAAGTACACCACAAGTTTGAAGCATCCCACTCTTGCATTTTTAAGGATCAAACATGCATAAGAAAATTCTGATATATTTCATCTCAGTTATGTTATCGATTGGTCAACTGTCCTGCATTTCATTTGTTAAGCATCAATAAATAGAAAGGTCTAGAAAACATCTTTTTTCATTATTTTTCAATTGTTTTAGCAATTTGTCTTATATTCTTTAATTTTTATATGCAGGTTGCATTGAAGACATTGATAGTTATCCATAGAACATTAAGAGAGGGGGATCCTTCATTTAGGGAAGAGCTTATGAATTTTTCAATCAGAGCACATATGCTCCGCTTATCCAATTTCAAGGATGAGTCAAGTCCTATTGGTAAGATGTGGCCTTAGTTATAAACACTGCTTGCAACATGAAACTTGCATTTTCTGTGCTAGTAACCCAGATGTGCTTCGTGTTATCTGATAATTGATTCCCTTTTAATTGTGTATAAATTATATTAGGCAGTGTTGTGGTACTATACCATTGATATATGATCTATTTTTTTTGTTTCTTGTTTGCAGCTTGGGACTGTTCTGCATGGGTTCGCACATATGCATTATTCTTGGAAGAACGTTTGGAATGCTTCAGAGTTTTAAAGTATGACGTAGAAGCAGAGCGCTTATCAACAAGGCCAGCAAATGGACAGGAGAAGGTGTGCATTGCCATGGAATATATCGTCTGCATGTAGAAAACCATTTATTTTACCCTTTGTAATACCCTTTCTGAATTTCCTGTTTTTCATTCTTTTCAGGGTCATAGTAGGACACGAGACTTGGATACTGAGAATCTCTTAGAACAGTTGCCTGCCTTGCAACAACTACTCTACCGCCTTGTTGGCTGCCAAGTATTCCTTTGATCATATTTGAGCTTTATGAACTAGTCAAATATAGTAGTTATTGTATTCTTTCTCCTGTGTCCGTTTTCTTCTTTTAGCTGGTGGTCATTTCCATTTTTATCCTCATTTTCACATTCTCTCATGTTTGTTCTGATTTATTTTATTGAATACATGCAATCATTCTCAGCCTGAGGGAGCAGCTGCTGGCAACTTTGTTATTCAATACGCTCTGGCATTGGTAAGACTTCAGGACATCTTTGTTGCTCTGGTAATAGGATCTAAATTTGTAGGTCGCTAAAGATATGCATTTCCAGAAAATGATATCAGGGCCACAAGAACAGAGTATAATGGAAATGATGAGATATCAGAAGTTGTAGCTTCCTGTGAATTCTTTGTCATTATTTTAGTAATATAAAATTGGGGAAATAAAAATGGCCTCTTGTATGGAACTGACCATGAAAGTAATCACAAGGGAAGCAGTTTAAGGCATGGATTTTCATTTTCTTGTAGGTTAGTATTGCTCTTTTTAATTTCTCATTCATTTGTCTTCAGGTCTTGAAGGAAAGCTTTAAGATATATTGTGCTATAAATGATGGGATTATTAATTTGGTGGACAAGGTATAATTGACTGCATGTTATTGACTTATTTAACAGTAGATTTTTTTTTTAATGTGATAGTACTAAATTTACACCGGATCTTCATGTTTTTATATTTAATTGGTACCTATATTCCACTGTAGTTTTTTGAGATGCCACGACATGAAGCCATTAAAGCCCTTGATATTTATAAAAGAGCTGGGCAACAGGTATCAGATTTTTCTGTTTCAGTCTGTTCTGTTACTTATCAAACTGTTCTATTTATTTGGTTAATGTTCTGTCTGTAAGAT
This sequence comes from Cunninghamia lanceolata, assembly GCA_027924645.1. NCBI lineage: Eukaryota > Viridiplantae > Streptophyta > Pinopsida > Cupressales > Cupressaceae > Cunninghamia > Cunninghamia lanceolata. The sequence continues at coordinate 9,404,375 of BSBN01000066.1, forward strand.
TTATGTGTTGCTCGAATAAATATAGGTTATTTACTACTACTAACAGGCTGTTGATGAATTTTACAACCTTCATTGCTGATGTTTGTAGTTTCTGTTTGCAGGCCGAGAGTCTTTCTAACTTTTATGAGCTGTGCAAAGGTTTAGAGCTTGCTCGAAACTTCCAGTTTCCTACATTGGGTCAGGTCTGTCAACCAATTGCATCATTTTTTTTTCTCAAAACTGGATGAGAGCAGATTCCAAATTATTGATTCTGTCATCAATTTGTAAATATCCATGATATACTAATGCATTTTAGTGAACTATTTTCATGCTTGTTGCTTTTTCTCTTGATGCAGCCGCCAAACTCATTTCTAGCAACAATGCAAGAATATATTCAAGATGCCCCTCGTGTGGTTCCTATTGCAAGTGATGCACTTCAACTGGTGAGGAAATCAATTCTTTTACATTTCACACTTATTATATTATTATTGATATTCAACCAGGCATGTATTGACATGGTTTGTTTGATTGATCTCATATGAAATCAAATTTGACTTGACATGTTGAGCATTTGTGTTTTGAGCTGAATCTCTTATATATGTAGGAGAATTTGTTATAGTTGTAGATTAAGCTTTATGAGGAACAAATTTAGCAAAAGTGGATTTCAGTTGGGATCCCCAGAATTCACATCCTACTCTCCTGTAGTCACTTGTGAAAGAAAAAAATAACTAGAGCCTGTAACAATGGTGCACATGTCCTATGAAGGTATAACATTGTACATGTTGAACAGGCATACTATAATTGACAACTGAGGTATCTGTTAAAGACTCCAATCCAGCACATTTTGAAAGCTATTTAGGGTTCCTGAAAGTTTGTTTAGGATTATGAAAATATTTAAAATGGCTTTTGGAACTCTGTAGGGCTCTACTTTTCCCATTGGTCTCAATAACACAATCTTTCTAATAACATTTGGAATTCAATGCAAAGTGACAAGAGATGCAGTGATGAAAGATGTTGAATTAAAGGATATAATTCATTGTTCTTCTTCCTCAACGATCAACTTTTCTGAAATATACATGAAGCCCAGGGTTGATGAACAATAATATTCACCAAGAGATTGATACAATTTCTGTACTCCATTAGATATGTTGTTGACTTCTGAATTCCTCCAAGAGTGTTGAAAGAATTTAAAAAATATCTCCACCAAGTCCTTCTGTGGGGATAGAAATCTGATTCAAACTTTCTCAGAATTGTTGGTGTTGTAACCCCTTCAGTCAGTATAAATGGCGGCTTTTACCATGTCTTGTCCAACGGAGATGGAATCCCATTAAAGAGCATGCTACGTGCATGCAGGTGCTTTCAGTCTCTCTACTTCTTTCGTTATTGCCTGATATCTGTGAAGTGCCTGCCTTTTGATTTCTCACTTCTATGATGCTTCATTCTTTCCTGCTTGATAGTACTGAAATGGCACCTTTTCTCTTATCCATCTCTGTATTGGCCGTATCAGCTCTTCTTTGATTCCTTCTATTTTTTAGTTGCTTAATTAGATTTATAACATGCTTGCAAATGGTAATCTCCTACACTCCTCCATTTTCTAAGTGATCATTCACCAGTGTATATTTGTTAAAATTTATATCGCACAAGTTGCACTGGAATATTCCGGATCCTCCTCCCCAAGTGTAGCAACTTTTGGTATATTTTCAATTTGCACTTTCCTGCTTCTATTGTTTTCCTTCTTGTGACAAGCAATGGAAAGAGAGTTGGAATAAGCCATATCCTTAATACAAATGTAGAATGAATAAGATGGACAGAGATATCTCTGCAGTAGATGGAGAATGAAAGAAACTGACAGATATCTCTGTTGTAGCTGCAAAATCCTCTCTGATAACTCTTTTGCGTTAGCTACAAAAGCTTCTACACTGTTGGCTCTACCACCCCATCAAACACAAAAATAGAAACAAAACCCTCCTTCACGAAATGTTGTTTTTGTTGCTGCACTCGCTTATTGCTGCAGCAAGAAGAAAATGCCCTCCAATTTCTATGCTCCAGTTAAATTCATTTTAGTGTTGAATTGAAATTCAAAAGAGCAGATTTCAAAAAAAGAATAAAAATATCTTTGTATTGGTTGAGTCGCTACCATAAATCCCACTATTAACAAAAGAAAAAAAGGTTTGGAAATGCCTGTCTGGCATTTCTCAGCCCAGTCAGTGCCTTACAATTGAGTTTCCCAGCTCAGATAACATCTGACAGCCATTTCCTGAGAGGGAAAATGTGTCAGGTGTTCCCATCCTGTCATATTGGGGTGGAGCCCACCCTCAGGAATTGAACTTTTGTTGTTTGTGCAGCAAGTGACTCAACTTGCCACTAGATCACAACCTGATTGACTATGCGAAAGGAGGTTAGAATACTATGTTAGGGAATGAAGAATTGAAATTTAGAGCAGTCTGTTCTTGGTTTCAGAACACTTAATCAAGCCCATTTGTGCCAAGGGGCTAATCTATTGTGATTTGGAGTGAATAAGCATCTCAATTAAGGGATCACTTTTAGTTGATTGTGTAAACAGCCTATTTAGTAGTACATTGCCATGTGATTTAAATATACCCTGGTGTCAAACAGGCAAAGCTAAATTCAAATAGAAAATAAGTAATCAGAAACTGAAACTTGAGGTAAGAGTATCTTTGTCTTCTTATGGGGTAAACTTGTTGTAGAGGGAATTTCATTTCCCATGTATGAGATGTGTAGTCAGGAACAGAATAATTTTTATCTTTAAAGATGTTTGTGATATAATTTTCAGAGCAGAAATACAAACCAAATGAATAATAGCGGGGACGTCAGAGAAAAATATCCTAGTTTGAAAGCAGTACGACATGGCTTGCAAAAATAATAATGATTATCAATGAAGTCTGGGCAATTTTCTATAAGACAAACACAGACAGTATGGTTAAGGTTAATGTGTTTAGCTTGTAAAGGGTGTATTTTGGATCATAGAAGCAAATATCTTTCTTGGTAATTTCTCGGCAAACAAAAAGATAAAAATATTTTCAATTTCTCGGGATAAAATTGAGAACCCAAGAAATGCAGAAAAAAAAAGAGAACAACTGATGTTGTTAATAGACATTATATTTCCAGTCCATAATAGTGCTTGAATTGCTTCTGGTTTTAACTGTGTAGAGATTTTTGACATCAATGTTTCGGATCACACTTCGTGATCCATCATCAGGAAGAGGAGATGATGGATCATGGAGTGCAATCCAAAACATTGATGTCAAAAATCTCAATAGTTAAATCCAGAAGCAATTCAAGAACTGATGTTTTTTATATTTAAAGCTCTTCTAATTGCTTCGCGAGTGAGAGTGGAAGTAAATGAGAGTGTACACCATGAATTTTGAAATATGGATTTTTCTCATTTATTTTGAGATCACTGGTTGCAGTACACATTGCATAGTGCATTATTACATAGTTCACCTTGAAAGTTTAAACCTCAAAATCAACTCCAAACAACAAAATACAAATCTCAACCTATAAAGTGCAATTATAAAGTGGAATTTGGAGGAAAGTTGAATTTTGCCTCTGATATCGATTGAGGTCCTTCATATGGAGCAATATGAGAGACTCTGAGCTGAACAAAGAGCTGTTGTACATGAGAATGAAAGTTGTCTTTATAGGGATAGAAGTTGTAGCCGAAATGAAAAGCCTATCTTCTAAGACACTGTTTTCTGATTACAATTCCTCAATTTGAGGAATATGTTTCTTGCCTTATTGACATAAAAATACACACAATGCCAATATACAATGTCAAACAAGCAATGTAATACACTAGGAATGAATACCCCCAGGCATATCCCTATATGTTTATCAAAATCTGAACTTAAAGAGAAACTGTTTTTTTTTAAAGAAAAGTTCAATATATTAAAAAAGTTATAAAATACAATAACCCTGTCTAAGCATATGCTTGTAGGGGAGGATTACAGCCACCTAGCTGAAGGTGTTGTCCATGCTAAAATCTATTGAAATCGAAGAAACATATCCAAATAAGCAAAATAGGAAATTGCAATTAGTTTGAAACTAGCATAGGCTAATATATGGTTAAAAGCAAAGGCAGATTCAAAAAGAAGCAAGAAGAACTGCAGATCCTAAGCTGTTGTTGTTGACAGTGCTGCAGATTAAAATAAACAAGCAGAATGAGAAAAAAATCGCAGGGCAGAGGGCATATGTCAACAACATCTCATGATGAATTGGGAATTTCTTGGGAATATACTGTGATAAATTGGCAATTTCTTGGTCAAAATCTCATTGACAGGGATATTTGAATATTTCAAAATATCGTGATATTTTCATGAATTTCTCTGCAGCTTGGGCAATAAATGATATATCACAATAAGTTAAAGATATTTGCTTATATGGTTTGGAATCTGGATTGTACAGGGTCACAGACCCAGATAATATAAAGGTATTTATCTATAATGAAATATTTCTCGGATGTCCACAGAAGATTATATGTACATGATCTATAACCAAGCCATTTTCTTCTTTTGTTTTCCACTTTCATTGTAAAAAGCTGTACTCGGTTTCTTTCTACTTTTAGGAAACCAAGAAAAAATTATTTTTTTGAAATGTGAACAATTCTGGAAACTTGGCTTCCTAAATGTAGAAATGGCAATGGATGCACAATCAACTATAGCAAACAAAGAAAGAAGAGGCTTTGTAGACCAGTGTTTCCAAAATCATGTTTTGACTAAATTCGTAAGGTACTGAAGAATATTAATCGGGGAAATCTGGGAAAATAACAAAATGCTTAAGATTCATTGTGCCTTTTTTTGGGAAAATAATTCCTAATGTTTTCAAAATCACCATTTTAATGATGATCGTAGTAGAACATTTGAATGAGTTTGGACATAAAATCATGATTTTTTTGGTAAGTTAAAAAGCTTACATGCCATACTATATAATATCTGTTAATAATTAAAAACAGCTAATTCCATATTTAATGAGAGGAATAATTTCAGAGTCCAGTCTTCAAACTACATCATAAACCATCAAAAATTAAATCAAGAAAAAGCAGGGCCAACTATCTATTCATCCGCACTCAAAACTAAGATGGGAGGAGTCTGGTCATCTAACTCAATGGCCCTCAAGGTCTCCTCCAGTGTCTGCTGCTCCATTTTGACCTCAAAAGACTCGGATCCAATCCAGCTCAAGCACACAATACATCCAACTTTTTGCCTTGATTAATGGCTTCTTTGCCTGTGCCTTCTGCAAAGCCCAGCTCTGCTCCATGCAACGTACGCCAAGGATTTAATGTCTTCATGAATGACCAAGGTATAACTATCTCCAAATAGGATTGTTTCCAGTTTGCACACCAATATGTGTGCCACTTTCATCACATTCATGTGCATTGTAGATTGACTTGGATTTCTGATGGATTTCGACACTGCATCAACATTAGATTTATAATTTTATTTACTATTCTACTGTACAACTGTGCTCTGAACAGATTGATCGTGGTCCATTTTAACAATTTCTGAACTTTAATACCATCAAGTAGAACCTTCCATGTACCGCAGCATGCGAGCTGCCTTCATGCATATTAAACATCATACTACCTTACAAATCCTTTAACTATCAAAATGACTTTAGAGTATATAAGATCCCTAAGGTGGCTGATCCAAGTCTGTAAGTGAGGCTAGGTTAATCCAATCATTTATATCTTTACTTTCTATCAAGGGGAAGTCCTATAACATTGCCCCTCGATTAGCCATGAAGTCTGCAACTTTGTTTTGCAATCTGTAGCAATGAGAAATTTGGAAAGGACATAATTTTGAATGCCACCAAATAACTTCTAAAATTGCATTCAATTTCCAATTAGGACATTGATCTTTCTTCACCGTATTAACAACAATCTAAGGGTCCCCTTCTACTTTCGCTTCTCTAAACCCTGTCTCATTAGTAGCTTTGAGACCAGCAAGCAATGCTTCCCATTCCACATAATTATTCGTTTGCTCCCCCAAGAAAATAGAACCACTGAGCACAAAATTGCCTTTGCCATTCCGTAACACATAACCAGGTCCTACCCTTCTAGGGTTTGCTTTAGATGCCCCATCAAAATTCAGTTTCATCTCTCAATTGGGGAATTGCCATCTCATGGCTTACTGATACTAAACTTTTTTCTATTTGCCCTTGAATGGAAATATTGATAAACCAAAGTTTTATCACACTTAGTTCAAAAGCATTCAAGCTTTCCGCCACTTTCAGAATATCAGCTTCTACATACTCTTTAGTATTTGATACTATCAGGATCCAACATCTGTCAACTGTTAACTCCACCCCTTTAAAAACATGCCTATTCCTCTCCAAAACACACACACACACACACACACAAGCTGTTTGGCACAAAAACTGCAAGTTGGTCCTATCACTCGGCCAACTACAAAGATGCAGACTGAACGAGCCCAATAAAACCCATACCATTTTCAGATTTGAGAATAGCTTTGACCATATAGACTAGGCATATTCACATAGCAATACGATATGGTCAACTAATTCATACTCATTGCAGAATAGTGGGCATCTTGAAGGCCCATAACTACTCCTTTTCCTTAAATGGTCAAAAGTTAATATCTGACTTCTCGCAACTAACCAAGCAAAAAGTACAACATTTAGGAGGGGCTCTTGCATTCCAGATCAACTTTGTAGGCCAATCTTTGCCCACAGTTGGCTGCCTACTATGTTTCATTACATACCTTGATCTAAAGCTAAAGGCGAAACATCGCCCATTATTTAAGACATAACAATTTACGCCAGAACAACATTGGTTTTGTTAAATAGGTCCAGGTAAGTTTGGCACCCAAGGCTAAGTTTTGAACCGCCATATCTTTAACAGAAGCTCCCTCTTTGTCTTTTTGGTGGCACACCTCACTCCATGTTGTAAGAGGAAATTTCCTCTCTACACCCTCACCTTGCCATAAAAATTGCCTACAAATTTGAAACAACAGCATGATTGATAGTTTTGGGCAATGCTAACACGTAAACCATATAAATTGGTATAGCTTGGAGCATTGACTTTATTTTCAAGAGCTGTCAAGCCAGGCTCAGCCATTTCCCACTCCAAGATGATAACTTTGCTTGAATTTTGACCAAAGTTTCTTGCCAAAGCATATTTCCTACTTTCCTAGTGAAGGGTTGGATCCCCGAATATTTCCCTGGCAGAACAGCCACATTTATCTCTAGCATTCTGCACACTTTGTTCTTAACTCTGAGACTAGAATTGAAAAATATATTTTTGATTTAGAAGTATTAATTAACTGACTCGAGTCATTAGCATAATCTTTTAGAATAACTAAGAAGGCCTCAACCTCTTTTGCCGAAGCCACCCCAAAGAGAGATGTGTCACCACAACTTGTAAAGGTGGTACATGACTTGATCCATTGACACAATAAAAGCCTTGTATTCTCCTACTCTTGCAATTCTTAGTAATACGCCTTTCTAGAGATTTAGCCATAAGGATAAACAAGTACGATACCAAAGGATCACCTTGCCTAACGCCTCTGGAGTGAAAGAAAAAACCAATTGTATTGCCATTTACTAGAATTGAAAATCATGCTTTGGTTACACAGTTTGATACCTATTTGATCCATTTGCCACTAAAACCGAAGGCAATCAGAATTTTCTTCAAGAAGAATCATTTCACTGTGTCATAGGTTTTAGCTATTCTAATTTTATAGCCATAGCAAGAAGTCATTTTATCTTCATTGAATGCAAAATTTCATGAGACACGATAATACAATCAAGGATCTGCCTACCTTCCACAAAACCTGCTTGCTCCTTGGAAATTAACTTTTGCATTAATTGTTTCATCTTGGCTGCCATAGCTTTAGAAAAGATCTTATTGGTAGGTATGCACAAAGTTATGGGACTTAAATCCTCAAAACTCTTAACCTCCTCTTTTTTCAGCACTAATGCCAACAAAGTACACTTAAACTATTTGAGGACCCAACCAGTCCTAATGGATTCATTGATGCCTTACAAAATTTCCTGATCTAACAAGTCCCAAAATTCCTAAAAAAACTAGTCGGAAGCCCACTAGGGCCTGGTGCACTATCTCACTTCAAACCAAATACTGCACTCTGCACCTCTTCCATCGTCAAAGATGCCATTAAACTGATATTCTCATCTTCAGAGACAAGCTTAGAGATACAATTAATGAACTATCCTCCCCCTACTCCCCTTCTTCTGAAGTCAAGCAAATTTTCAAAAAATTCTGCCCCGCCTTCCTCCTAATCTCCCCCTACACTGTAATACTATCCCCATTAGCATCCTCTATAATAGACATTTCTTTAGCTTGCTTTCTGGCTTGAGAAATTGCATGAAAATATTTCATATTCCTATCCCTAGACAAAACCCATTTGTCCCTACCTTTTGATGCCAATAGATTTCTTCCATCTTTAACAGCTTCTCTTACTGAAGAAACAACTTCCTTTCCAACTCTAACAGCTCATCTAACAAACCTTCTGACTGAATTTTGAGAGCATTTAACTCCAAAGCTTCATTTATTGCTTTTTTCTCTGCAAAAATATTACCAAGAACCATTATATTCCAGCTACTCATTCTTCTTTTCAACATTTTCAGCTTTTGATGTAGACTAAACATAGCCGAACTATGAGAGACTCTATTAATTGCGCCCTAATCCTCCACCATCTAATGAAAAAAAGATGCTCTAGCCACACAAATTGAAATCTAAACGGGGCTGCCAGTCATTTCCACCCACAACTAGATAGGGTGAATACAGCTTTAGATTTATCTAAAGTGGTTAGATCTATTTCCTTTAAACCCCAAAACTTCTGGCTATCATCTTTAAATAGGACTTACTCCAAAATTCCAAAGGTATCCCTTACAATCTTATCCAAACATTTTCAATTGTAAAAATTTTAGAAGAATTGGAAAATCCTTCCTTTCACGAAAAACCTGAATCTTCAACTAACTATACATCCATAATTACTTTGCTAACACTCTAAGTTTCAAATCCATTGATGGAAGCAGAAAAACAAAATGACCTTTAGGAAGTGGGGAAAATGTTTTATCTCCACCTGCCATTCCAACATAACTGAATCTTGAATCTCCTCCTTCGTTAGCTATTTGTCTTTACACCAGTCTACCACCGACTGAGCCAAAAATGGTTCTGCTTCCTTGTTTACCAATACTGAGTCCAGCAGCAGCTCTGATGAATTACTGTCCACACCTACCAATTTACTAAAGCCAAAACTCTGACCTGAAACCTTATTGCCAATAGCCTTCTTCCCTAACAGTTTTGGCCCTTTTTTGCGTGTTGGTGCAAAGATTCCTCTTTTTCTTTCACCACAATCCCTTCAAAATCATTAGAATATTACTTGTTCAAGCTTTGCCATTGCTATCACCTCGTTTTCTCCATTGTGATGCTAAAGGATTTGCATGTGAAGTCCTCTAGCGGGGGTTCTCGGCCAAACCCCTGTGTTCTGAATTCAAAATTGTTACAAAAATGACCTATTGGTCATTACTCGCTCATCTTGTTTTCATGGCCAGCCTTAGAATTGTTTTTACGTCTATAAATATAGATATATAAATATAAGTATGTATATTTTTGATTAAGTAGTGAGGGTTCTATTGGGGCTCTCTCCCTTGAAATATATTTGTCGATTACATACTCGTAGTTACAGTTTCGTTATCTTTGGAAATAATAAACATTCCAAGGTGGATTCATACAATAAAAACTTAAAAACAGACTTGGATAGGAGATTTCAAAACACAAGTTTAAGGCCAATACTTTAAAAACTTGAAATCCAAAAAACTAGATAGCAACTAGCTATTACATTTAGTTGTAGACACCCCACCATGCGACCCCACCACTCCCAACAACACTCGCTTATCCATTTCATGCAAGGCAACTCTCTCAACCTGTTGTTGTTCCTAGCCTAATGTCGAACTAGAGTAGGTAGTACCCAATGCTAGAAATTTGACACGACAAAAAACCTCCAGATGATTTTTTGCTAGCACCAATTTACCAAAGGTGAGTGAGTAAAGGCATTGTAAATGCACTTGAAACTTAAGGATGCCATGGTTGTGGGTAACCATGAGATTATCAACAATTTTCCCATGGTCTCAGTATTAAGCCATCACCTCCTGAAGCTCACGGTAAATCGTCATTGTTTCCTTTCTTGCCAAGCATAGATCCACCATCAAAGCACTCGCAATTGCTTCTTTGGGTTTCTCCACTTGTTGCTCGACCTTTGGTAGTATCAATTCATTGTTGAACACCGACAGAAGGAAGAGGTGCAAAAGCCATAATTGTTGCATTTCATTCGGATTGCATTTACTAGCATGTTAATGAAATCCTTTCGAATGCAAGATTGGACCCGGGGGGTCTAGCTTCACCCAGGCTAGATTCACCTAAAATGGCCTTGATAAAGCCAAGGGCCACTTCCTCTTTGCAATTGAAAATTGTTGCCAATCATTTATCAAAGACCCTGCCTTTGTGGAATTGGTTGCGAGGGGATGACCTCGGCTAGCACCACACCATAAAAACAAGTACACCAACGGGACACCAGACTACATCTTTCCACGCCACTCGCAACCATCATACCACATAAACAAACACACGACAAACCACCCGCTACATTTCCAATTTAATCCCATTCCCATGTGTTGAGTGTTAATATTGGTGTGTGGGACTTTAACAATGTCTAATCACAATAATGAAACATCTCGCCAAACATAAAGCTTAAGGAGATGGCTGGAATATGATGAGCACTAATATGGTGGGAGATAATCATGAGCACGGTGAGGTATAATATGTTGGGTGAGCGGAGATGGTAAGGTAATTAGGCTGGCAAGGAAAATATAATATTTAGGATTTAGGGTGTCTTCGTAAACAATAAGTTTTCCAATACCAACCAAGATTTGAGAAGGGAACTATATAAGGCTGTGAGTGAGTCTTGAGCAACAACATTATTAGCCAAAAGGTCAGCCGCCTTATTAGCTTCCCTATAACAACGTGTGAACACAATTTCATTGAAAGACTTGGCAATACCAATAGCTTCCTCCAAAAGGCTATGAAATTTCCAGTTTGGACACAAGCCTTTGTAGAGTCCTTTAAAGAATCACCTTCAACCATTAGTTTTTTGTCCCTAGAGAATTGGTTAGAGATAATTGATGGGTTCTAGATTTGTCTTTTATATTCCCTATATTCCTTGTTTTAAGAACACATTTCTGCAGACATTCCCACCTTTCAAGCTAAGACTTTAATTAATATTTGGACAAAAGCACTATTTTAGCTGTAATATGTTTTAATGAATGTCTGTGTGTTAAAGCAATTGTTTTCAAATATAATGCAGTATGATATTTTGTTTATGATGATCTTAGAGTAGGGATTTTTCTATGGGACTAACCCCCTTCCCGCAACAACTAAGAGTAACAACCTGCAACCAAAGAACCAGCTTCCTACAGCTGAAGAATTCACTTCCTATAGCCAAAGGACCAGCTTCCTGCAACAAAACTTGTATTTGCCTACAACCGTCTAACAACGATTAACTACTCTATAGATAAGGATGAATTTCATCAATAGCAAGAAAAGGGCGTTTAACATATGGCGAAATGCCCATCTTTCAGCAAGGGATGTGGAAGGATTAAATGAGTTTAGTTATCCATTCTCATGTTCCTTAATTAACTTGCTTATACCACATACAAATTAGAGAGTCCTATTAGAAGTGTTCCTCTTTGATTGTCTCAAGTTCAGTTTCCTAGCTTGATTTTTCTTTCCAAAAATAAGAGCCCTTCCCTCATATGATGGGAAGCGGCCGATTAGTCATAGTTTTTCCATAAATGTATGAATTCGTGCTGGATGTGTATATATTGTTTTGATCCAGTATATCTAGGTGGGTTAGATTTTCTCCATGATTTACTAGATTGTTGTAGTTAATAAAAAACAAAGTTTTCCATCATAACATTCTTACTTTATTCTTTGAATATGGCGAATTGATTGATCTATTGATTTTGATTAAGTAGTTGATAAAAGAGAGGAGAAGGGCACAATCAATCTGAGCAAGCTCTCACTTGAGGTGGATTGCAACCTGTTAGCATTAGATTCTTTGCAATCACTACTAGATTTGTTTGTTATTATTTTGTTTCAGTTAAATAAGTTAATTTAGTTAGCCTCAGACTTTATAAGATAGATTCCCTATTTCAGCATTACATTCCTTATTTTGCAAAGAACATTATTTTCTTGATATAAACAACTATACTAATCTCCATAAATCTTTAGCTGTACACACAGTACTAACACCATACCAAGAGATACGTTGTTGGATTGATAAAGTAAATGTAGTATGTCATCACTCAATGAGCCACTTGATATGGGATGAGAACATCCGTTGAGTTGTATGCAAGCCTTAGTTGCATTAGGTTTATTGGGAATTGACAACACTCCACATTTTTGGTGTCGTTGGGGATGGTGTCAAAGTTTTAGAAGATTTTGGGTTTTGAGATAGCTTATTTTGCTTTCCTTAGATTTTAAGTTCATTTTTGCAACCTACGACTAATAGTCAGTCAAAATTTCCAAAAATATATTCACTAACATTGTGCAGGAGCCGACATTAGAGAGCTCTGAATAATGTATGCGGCAGAGGAGAGACCACTTTGGAAGATTCTTTCTGAATGTCGGAAATAATCAAGCAATAGTTGCCAAAGATGAGGTACTTGCAACACTAGAAGACACTGCAGACCAAGAATCGGCCAAGGCACTCTCAACGCCTCAAAACAAAGGGGGTAAAAACCAACATTGCTGCCTCAACTACATGAGTAGTCTTCTTGGAGACAGACACTGATTCAGAGAGAAGAATTGTTTGTCAATAGGGAGCATTTGTATACATCCAACAACTTGGGTTTTGACCCAGACAAAGAATCAACGTCTTCTTGTGAGTTTGTTGGTTTGGGTCTGGACACGGAATCAACCCTTATGGAGATAGAAGCAGGTGGTGAGTTACATATTGCTTTGGAAAAAAATGAGCAGTTGGAGAAACAACTTAGGGTATTTGAGCAAAAAGAAAATGAACTGGATAAGCTAGCTCAGTTAGCAACAGAGGAAATTGATAGGGAATATGGGAAATCCGAAAAACAAATAGGTATGATCACCCAATTCAGAGATCAGAGTCTTCCCTTTGCCTTAGCTGCTCCTAAGAAGCTCCAATCTATGGCCACCCAAACAGATGGGCCGTCTCTTGAACTACTACTGTGGAAAAGAGATAAAGAAATACAATTCATGAAGAAGGAAATGGAACAAAAATTTGCCAAGAAATTAGAGGAGAAGAATGTTGAAAACGATAAGTTGAAGAAGAAGGTTGAGCAAATGGCGGGGTTAACCATAGAGATCATACAGTGCCGTCCTCCCACCAAGGTGTATAATCTATTTCTTAAAGTGCAATTTTTGAGTTTTCAGTTCATACAAATTTATTGTGATCTGCCATATAAACTTGACAAAGCTAGATCTTTTTTCAAGGTATATCAGGCATCTATTGCTGAGCTGCAATGTCAGCTGTGTGAGTTTTATCTTCATGATATGGCCGTCCCTTGGAACCTATTATGGAATCCAATTCCATACATTAGAGATGTCCAGCTCAAGGCATTAACTTCCTTTATACAGAATGAGCAAAACAGGGGTTTGCAAATACAAAAGCATAAGGAGTAGGAAAAATCTGTTTCCTTGAGGATTAGAGGGGAAGCTAAAGATCCAAATGAACCTATAGAAGAGTGGATATGTTTGACAAAGAACTCCTCATTGGCAAGAAAGTTTTGTCAGGATCAACAGGGTGATCACTCTGTTTAAGAAGGTGGTAACAGAAATTGGAAAGGAGTCATTCGAGTTCAGCAAGGTGAGATGGCAAGAACTCACAGTAGAGATGCGCAGGAAAGAGCCACATTCCATGCATAATCATGCAGCAGTGAGTAGATCACACAGGCATATTGACCTAGCTAGAGCAAATGCACTTGCATGGCTTCCACTTACCTTTCAGCCACCACTTCTATGGTGTTCCCTATTCCACATTGGCGTGGAAACATGATTTTTACCTTGCAGGAAGGAAAAGCTAGATGGGAACGTATCAAGGGACAAAAAAGATTCTACCTAAAGCAGTGTGAAGGGCAGACAAAACCATATGACTTTAGGAGCTTAGCCCTCATGTATAATGCAAGGCCCTAATTGCTTGAGGACAAGCGAAATGCTAAGCTGGGGGGTGATGATGGGTAATAGATTTGTCTTTTATATTCCCTATATTCCCTGTTTTAAGAACACATTTCTATAGACATTCCCACCTTTCAAGCATAAGACTTTAATTAATATTTGGACAAAAGCACTATATTAGCTGTAATATGTTTTAATGAATGTCTGTGTGTTAAAGCAATTGTTTTCAAATATAATGTAGTAAGATATTTTGTTTGTGATGATGTTAGAGTAGGGATCTTTCTATGGGACTAACCCCCTTCCTGTAGCAACTAAGAGTAACAACTTGCAGCCAAAGGACCTGCTTCCTAGAGCCGAAGAATCCACTTCTTGTAGCCAAAGGACCAACTTCCTATAGCGAAGCTTGTAATTGCCTATAACGGTCCAATAGCAATTAACTCCTCTGCAGATAAGGATGAATTTCATCAATAGCAAGAAAAAGGCATTTAATAGATGGCGAAATGCCTATCTCTCAGTAAGGGATGTGGAAGGATTAAATGAGTTTAGTTATCCATTCTCATGTTCCTTAATTAACTTGCTTATACCATGTACTAATTAGAGAGTCCTATTATAAGTGTTCCTCTTTGATTGTCTCAAGTTCAGTTTCTTAATTTGGCTTTTCTTTCCAACAATAAGAGCCCTTCCTTGATATGATGAGAAGTGGCTGATTAGTCATAGTTTTTCCATAAATGTGTGAACTCGTGCTAGATGTGTATATATTGTTCTGATCCAACGTATCTAGGTGAGTTAGATTTTCTCCATGATGTACTAGATTGTTACAGTCAATAAGAAAACAGAGTTTTCCATCATAATAGTTTTACATTATTCTTTTAATATGGCCTAAGTTGCTGGTTCTGGTTTTGGTTCGGGTATGGGGGTTCGGTCTGTGGATTCAGCCAAAATTTTTTTGGGGGTTGGGTTCGTTTATATATATATATATATATATAAATATATGTATATGCAAAAAAATTAAATGTATAAGCAAGAATAAAGTGTAGAACACCACATAGCATCCTATAATCAACAAAACCACCATCAGCTTGATTATCATAAAACATTAAACTCGAACTTCAAGTTCAATAACAAGATTCAAAATAATAATATCAAGTTCAACAATCAATTTTCAATGACAAATGTCATCAATCATATGGATTTGCTAAATCCTCCACATCATCATCATTATCATCATCTTGGACTTGGACATTAGCATGATCATTTGAAGAACCACAACCAACACCACTGCCACTTGCTGAAAAAGTGTGCTCGCTCTCTGATCCCTCAAGTGCAACATGATGGGAATGGGAAGTAGAAGCATCCATGTCAATTTGCGCTGGGTCCACATCCCATAACTTTGATTCTCCTTCATTATAGCTATGCTGTTTGTGCGAAGGAGGCACAAGTTGGAATGCACATACACTAAGTTCTCCGCCTTTTTTGAGTGCAATCGGTTGCGCTTTATTGAGTGGATGAAAGAGTATGTGCTCCAATTCCTCTCAGATGTAGAGGAACTAGCAACCTATGAAGACAAAGTAGAGAGAAAGAGTTAAAATGTTAAAACTTACAAGCTATAAAATTTATAAATGAATTATGAAACTTCAAAGTTTAAATTTTTAAAAGTCTTTAAGATAAAAACATAGAAATTTAGTAAACTTACTTGTGATAAAACTTTGATTGCAAGAGGTTGTAGGTGCCGGAATTGTTGGCCATGAAAGTACCACCAATTGTGAACATCTTTCTTGAATTTATCATGAAGAGCCTCAATGCTTTGACCATTGGAGTGTACAAAAACAGTGAACTCATTCGTGACCATATCCTGCAATTCTAGATCAGAGAAGAGTCCAGGAAATGCTGCCTTGTACCCTTCAGACACTTCATAATCTCTCCACGGGGGAATCCTATTTGGCACCACAAGAATCTCAGCACTATAATATTTTGGAGTCGATGCAAATGCAAGAAGATGCAGCGGGGTTATCATTGTGTTCCATCTAGCCTCAATAATTTCATGCACTTGGCTGAAGAGAATTTCTTGAGGATCATTCTCCTCATTTATGATGGTCTTTATCTTCTCTATCATTGAATCAATGCCATCATATATCTCCCCCATGCAAGGCTTGTCCATGTCAGTATAACGAATCATGCTCAAAATAGGCTCGGTGAAACTAAGGAGATACTGCACACAATCCCACCAAGAGTCATTTCGGATCATCCCCTTAACATTTGATGCCCTCTGAGTGTTGCTTTGCCTCCATATGGACCAATTATTGCTAACAACCATGTTGATAAGAGCCTGTTTGACCTTCACAAGTTGTCTCAAGGCAATTGTGTTTGAGGCAAGACGGGTCTCAACAACCTATTGAAATATCAAAAATAAAAAGTACAATAATTAAAATTTAAACATTTAAAAAATTAAAAACAAACTTTAAAGAAGAATTAGAATATGTGAAATCAAAGCATAGAAAAAATATATTGCTTCACTTACCTTCAACAACTCCAATGTAGAAAATGATCTAAATATGCTTTGAGACATGTGGTGGTTGGTGATGAACATTCGTATCTCCTCGGCCTCTGCGTACAACTCTCTAATACAATCAATTTTTTTCCCAATCTTTTGTAGCATTAAATTGAGAGACTGGACAACACAAGGTGTCCAAAAGATATGTGAATACCGTTCCTCAACCAACAACTTGGCAGCTCTACAATTTTTTGCGTTGTCCGTTATCACTTGAACAACATTACGAGGTCCCACATCCTCAATGGCTGCAATGAGGATGTTAGCAATAAATTCTCCATCCTTCACCTGCCCCTCACAATCCACAACTCTAAAAAACATTGCCCCTTTAGGGGACACTGCAATGACATTGATCAAAGGCCGATTTTTTACATCTTTCCATCCATCGGAGACAATCGACACCCCTGTCTCAATCCATGAATCCCTTATGGGCTTCAATGCATCTTCTACACTCTTGACCTCATTTTCCAATAAGGTGCCACATACCTTCTCATAACTTGGGCCCTTATACCCTTTTGGATCCTCATTAATTTATCTCACCATCTCTTTCCAATATGGTGAGCTAACAACATTTAATGACAAACCATTTGCATAAATGCATCTGGCTATATGTTGGTCAGCAATATCTCGAGCCTCATTTTGAAATGATGTTTCCAAAGGTCCCTTTGGTTTCTTGTTTGTAGTGCTTGTGGGTTGCTCTTGAGGAGTGACCAAAAATGGGTGGCTCTCTACCACAATAGTGGGAATAGATGGAGGCTCCATTCCTTGAGTTCTACCTCTTTTAGTTTTCCTTGACAAGTTTACTAATGATTTACGACCTGCTGCTTCATCTGCTGTTTGTTGCTCTATGATATATGCCATCACTTGCTCTGGTGGTATAGGTTTTTTCTTCTTTCCTGGGCAAGCTTTGATCCCCAACCTAGAGATGTTACACAAATGGGCTTTCACCCGACTATATGAACTAGTATATTGCACATCACACCCCTTGCATTTCCAAATGTAACCCCCACCACCTGGAACTTGTTGTATCATTTCAACATGCCTCCAAAGAGGTGAGTTTGGATCAATTTTGAATTTAGATTGGGATACGGAGCTAGAACTAGTTGCCATTGTAATTCCTGTGGGTGTGGCAAATAAGCTTTGTAAACAAAACATTCAAAACAAAAACAAAAGCATGGTGATACATTCATGATTCATATAAACTAAGATTTAAAAAAAAAACAAGTTGAAAAGAATTTGTTTGTTCAAAAATGCAAAAAAAAATGAAAAGAAAACCTACTTTTTTGCAAAAATCTCCTCCTTTGATCTTCTTGGCAATCTCTAAATAGTTGCAAATGTGTAGTAGTGGTGCAATAGATTTCCAACCTTCAAGAATCAATCTTCAAGCCTCTTTCTTCAATCACAAACAAATATGTGAGTTCAACCACAATGCAAAGTTTTTGTGTTTTGCAAACAAATGAGTTGAAATGGCTTTCACTTTGTGTTTATAATGTGTTTTTAGGGTTGCTTTTTCATTTTAGGTGAAATAAAAAAACTTAAAAGTGACTTAAAATGTTGAAAAAACAAAAAAAAATTGTTTTGGCCATTTT
The DNA here is from genome assembly GCA_027924645.1 of Cunninghamia lanceolata. Lineage (NCBI taxonomy): Eukaryota > Viridiplantae > Streptophyta > Pinopsida > Cupressales > Cupressaceae > Cunninghamia > Cunninghamia lanceolata. The sequence continues at coordinate 9,422,694 of BSBN01000066.1, forward strand.
AAGCGGCGGATTCGGGTTGGGTTCGGCTCGGGTTCGCCTTTTGGGCCCCGAGTTTGCGCTTGGATCGCTTGGGTTCGTCCGGGATGGACCCAGTTTCCTGTGGCCGGACCTTGTTCGGACCCACAGGCGGACCGGACCAGACCGCAAACCCGGTGCGAACTGGACCCGGATCCGGACGCCCGACCGACTTGCGAATCCGGCAACATAGAATATGGCGAATTGATTGATCTACTGATTTTGATTTAGTTGATAAAAGAGAGAAGGGCACTACCAATCTAAGCAAGGGCCCACTTGAGGTGGACTGCAACATGTTAGCATTAGATTCTTTTCAATCAGAACTATATTTGTTTGTTAATATTTTGTTTCAGTTAAATAAGTTAATTCAGTTAGCCTCAGAGTTTATAAGATAAATTTCCTGTTTTAGCATTACATTCCTTATTATGCTATAAACAATGGTACTAATCCTCAGAAATCTTTAGCTGTACACACAGTACTGACACCATAACAAGAGATATGCCCTTGGATTGATAAAGTAAATGTAGTATGTCATCACTCAATGAGTTGCATGATATGGGATGAGAACATCCGTTGATTTGTATGCAAGCCTTAGTTGCATTAGGTTTATTGGGAATTGGCAGCGCTCCACAATAAAACCAAATTAACTGCTTCACACTCAGCTTCATTGTTTGTATGAGCTCCCAAAGAAAATTGAACCACTACGAACAAAGTTTCCATTACCATCCTGAATAATTAGCTCGGGACCGGCCAACCCTGGGTTGTTTTAGAAACTCCATCAAAATTGAGCTTCAAGAAGCCATTTGGGGGCCTTAACCAAACAATTGAGTTTCGTACAAGTCGTTTTTTGCTTAACCCTTTAGTGGGTGGATATAAATAAAAATATACTAAAAATCAATATAATATCTAAATATAGGTAATTATTTTATATTTAATTAAATAGATTAAGTTATCTATTTTTATTTTTTAATTTATAAAGTTGTATTTATAGAAAAGCTGGAACATTTTCCATGCCAAAAAATAAATTATAAATTTATAAACAAAGAAAACTTTTGTAGTTATGTTTAATAAAATCCAGCGTTGCAGGGAGATGCGTCTCCCGACCCCTGGGACGCGTCTCCGGGTCGGATTCTCATGGGGAAACGTCCCTCGCAGCAGGATACTTCACTTGCCGTCTCCCGCACGTCTCCGACAATAGAAAACCAAAGTTCGCGTTTTTTTTTTTTCATTCGTTCTTTTCCCGACATCCTCCGCAGCGGCACAGAGGCACGTTTGAAGATTTTTCGAGGGCATTTGAAGATATCCCGAGGGCATTTGAGGATTTCGCGACAGCGTTTGAGGGATTCCGGATTTCACAGCAGCGTTTGAGGATTCCGCGATGGTAGGGCACTTTTTTGTTCGTTTTTTTGATTGAAACTCAAACTGAAACTCAAACTAGGGCACACTTTCTGTTCGATAGGGCACGTTTTCTGTTCGATAGGGCACGTTTTGACTTTTGATTCAAACTCAAAGTAGGGTGGGACATCTACTCGTACATGAGTTATACCATGCCATCACAATGAAGGTTTAAAAATTAAAACTTCAGTACCTGCATTACAATTGGTTAAAACTTAAAATGCCACGAGACAGACTTATTAGAGAGTCAAGAACTTAAGAGTAGGTTTTAAACTTTTATCTAAGCAAGTGATTCATGATTGCAGCTATTATCTTAGCACGCATGGTGCATGCTTTCTTCTTGAGGATGTATAACGAATTCCTATCAAGCTTTCATTATTCATTCAAGCAAAGCATACAAATATATAATTGCTGATGGCATTCACTTGATAACCCTCTTATAGGATAAGACTCAATTGAATCTGTCATTGCTTCTAAATCTTGAGCAGTTGAATGGTTGTGTTATACATTAAAACCTCATTTGATTTGGGCAGCTGGCAAACCTACATTCCTTTGTTGTTGAAACTTCTCTCAAAAATAAACAAGCTTAAGGGTATCCTTCAACTACATTTAGAATACTAGCTTCATTGTTTAGCTATTTACTTGGCCTTTACTGAGGTCACCATTTGATATATTCTTCAGAATGCTTCGTTTGAGGGTCAATATTTTGACCTTCGTTCAGGTCTTCATTGATAAAATATTCAAGATACAAAGTATGACTATTGCAGTCTTCTTTGGGTATACATTTGAACTGTATTACATGGTAGTACAGGAACATATAGAATTCTGAATTCATCGAATTCAGAATTCTATATGTTCCTGTAATCTTGTCTTGACTCTTTATGATACAAGGAGATTGTCTTCAAGTGAGAACATGTTAGTGTTTTAATTGGTCTTTCGAAACACACCAAAAAATGGAGCAATGTGTGAGGAATTTATAACAATTTTTTTTACTGTTTTAATTTTAAATTTAAATGATTGACTGTCTTTCTCATTTTGTTGCAGGTTGAGATATGTCAGGTGGGGGAAAACAAGGCATGTACCCACTGTGGAAGTATTGCGATCGCATTCCAGGGCCAAAGGGCTCGGGTGGAACAACCACCATCAAATGTAAGCTTTGTGATATCAAGCCATTTCAAGGTACTTACACGAGGGTGAAGGCTCATTTCCTTCGCATACCTGGAAAAGGTGTCGATCCTTCTACAAATGATGTAGAACGACATGACGCTATTAGGGATCAAGAAAGGGCTGATGGGAAAGTGTCTCTTTTGAGCTCTCATGCTTCAACAACAGGGGCAACTGGTGCAAGTCAATCTCAGAATAGAGAGTCAAGGGTGGATGTGTCTTCTCGAGATGTGACAAGAGAAGATTTAGGAGGGTGATATTCTCGCAAGAGATCAAACATTGGCAGCTCAAACCCCATTGGAAGATTATTTGATGTGCAAGGTCGAGATGTAGTTGATGAAGCGATTGCACGCTTTTTTTATGCAAATGGAATCCCATTTAATGTTGCTCGCTCACCTTTCTACACTGAGATGGTCCAAGCCATCAACAATGGACTAGCTGGATATAAACCACCTGGGTATAAAAAGCTTCGCACTACTCTAATTGATAAAGAAAAGACTCGATTAGAGCAACAAACCGCACCATTGAAAAGAGTGTGGTCTGTAGAAGGATGCAGTATTGTGATGGATGGGTGGACAAATGCTAGAAATCGTCCACTACTTAATATCATGGTAACATGCAGCAAAGGGCCTTATTTTTTGAAGGCAATAGATTGTTCAGGACAAGAAAAAAATGCAGAGTTCCTTCATAACCAGCTGTGTGAGGGCATTGAGGAGGTGGGGGCATCACATGTAGTCCAAGTTGTTATAGATGCTGCCCCTGTTTGTAAGGCAGTAGGCATGTTGGTGCAGAAAAAGTATAGGCATATATTTTGGACACCATGTTGTGTGCATTCGTTGAATAATGCACTCAAAGATATTGGCAAGTTCCAGTGGATCTCAGATCTCATTGAAAAGGGCAGAAAAATACAGATGTTCATATGTAACCATCACCACACACAAGCCATTTATCGAAAATTTGCCAAGGTGGAACTTCTCAAACCTGCTGATACACGGTTTGCTTCTTATTTTATTCTTCTTGACCGTCTCCAAGAAGTCAAAAGAGCTTTGTGTGCCACAGTAGTTAGTGATGCATGGGTAGCTTGGAGACAATCTACATGAGATACTGCAGTTGAGGTGAGAAGTATGGTCCTTGATGAGCATTTTTGAATTGATGTTAGATTTGTTGTGGACTTTATTAAGCCCATATGTGAGGTGATCAAATTTGCTGATTCAGACAAGCCATGTTTGGGAGAAATTTATGAAGAAATAGATTCCATGTGTGAAAGAATTAAGAAAATAACAAATGCAAGAGATCCTTCTCTATATCCCTTGCTAGAAGAAAAGATACATGGAAGATGGAACAAACTTAATACACCCCTTCATTGTGCTGCCTATGCCTTGAATCCTAAATGGTATGATCTACAAGCAACCAATAAGAGGGCTCCATACGAGGATAGAGAGGTAATGAAGGGATTTTGGGCAGCAATAAAAAAGATTTATGGCCGAGGTGAGGACGCTTCAATTATGAGGACTCAATGGAATAAGTTTTCACGTGGGCATGGTGACTTTTCTTCCATGGAAGCCATATATGATATGCATGCAAAGAAAGACCCTGTAGAGTGGTGGTGGAACCATGGAGGTGAAACCCCTGAATTGCAATCATTTGCAATAAGATTGCTCTCACAAGTAGCCAGCTCTTCATCTTGTGAGAGGAATTGGAGTACTTATGGTTTTATTCATTCACAGAAAAGGAACCGGTTAGGGTCAAAGAAAGCGGAGAACCTAGTGTACATTCATAGCTCACTTCGCCTTCTCTCTCGTGTAGAACCTGGGTACAAGGAGGGTCCTTCAGCAAAATGGGACCAAATTTCAGCTGATGGAGAAGCTGTAGCCTTGGTTGATGAAACGGTTGAAGCAGATGGCCTCAGTGATTTACCCCCAATTCTACTACCATCAGAGGAACCTGAGCTTGAGAGTGATGAGTATTTGGAGAGCATCATAGCTGAGGACCTAGAGATGGACGACATAGAATGATGACATAGATTTCTGATTTTTGTTTTCTATATGCATATCAGCCTACTAGGCTATCAACATTTTTGAATTTCAATATGTAATATCGATATGTAGTATGAACTCTTTGACATTTGTGTGTTTAAACTTCAAAGTTAATGTTAAACTTTACTAGTTCTCTTGTTTTGAAAGTTCAATTTCATGATATTTTCAATTTTAATGTTACCATATTAATATATTTTTAAAATTATTAAATTATATTAAAACAAAATGGCGTCTCCAAGTACCCCCGTCTCGTATTTTTCAAAAATAGGCGTACTAGTACCGGTACCAGTCTCCCATACCAGTACCAGTACCAGTCTCCGTGCAACCTTGATAAAATCAAAATTTGGGCAAGGATTTTGATGGAATAAGAATTAAAATATTGAACTTGTGGATAATGGGGGCAATTCCAAACCATCCACCAAAGAGATGCACCAAAAACCAAACAAGAAATAAATGTCATAAATGCCAGCATCCATTCATCTCACTACACTTAAATTCTTTGGCCTGTAACTGGGCTTAAAGAGAACAACAAAGAATGGGCTGGGTCGTTGATCTGTAGATGTCCAATTGATGAGGGATAAAGACACGATCCAGACATATATCAAGAGAAAAATACTATAAGAATGACTCATTTAGAGGTATGGGAATTCAAAATAACAGTAGCATTTAAATGGATTCCATATGACACAAATTCTTTGTGCCACGATCTGTTTGTCTATTGTCAACAGCAAAGAACAGATTCTTTATGCCACGGATTCGACCAAGATGCTGGTGGAACAAAATGTACAGAGCTTAACAGTGATTTATAAGTATTTTTTTTGGTTTATGATTATTTCTGAAATATGTTTTGGGTTCACCATAGGGCATTGCCTGGGCAACTCGGGCATGCCCTGGGTATGCCTGCAGTGTACCCAGGCTGTCTGGGTTGTGCTTGGGGTGGACCCCCATGCAACCCGTCCCCGGACCTGGACCCATTCAGGTGGGGTATGGGGTCCTCCGGGGACAAAGCTGGTAACTTAGTCACAGTTCATTGCCACATCAGTATGAGATTCCCGTCATTACAATAAAATTTAATTTCGCATCTTTTCTAAATGTTGCAAGTGACATCTTTGGAATTTTGTATTGATTTGGTGGGTGCAACTAATCTATCATGATTTAAAGACACAAGCTTTTGCAGTCTATTGTCAACAAGAAGAAATTTCTAGATCAGAACTCCATACATAGCTTCTAATAACATCGTGCTTGTCTTCATCCTTCCTAATTACGTATTCCTTATTGGCAATCTTCCTTCCTGCCTTTGTCTTCCATCAGATTTCTCCCACATAAGAAGTCTTTCTTAACTGTTTACTACCTTACCTAGGAAAACATCTCTTATATGTTTTAAATGTTGTAGTCTTGATTGTGAATAACCAGATGATATAGAAGAGAGTTTGTTGTAAATGGATTATTCTAGAATAAAATATTCCCTGCATGTTTACAGTATAATTTCAATGTGATTCATCTAAGCTCTTGGAGATGCTCTTGATTTGCTGACTTTTTAAAATTTGATGAATCATAAACGCTATATTGAGTAGCAAATTCCCCCCTTTCTCAGTGCATAGAATGTTAACTGATTGCTGACTTTTTAAAATAGACGAGTCATAAACAATGCATTGAATAGCAAAGCCCCTCTTTTTCACTGCATAGAATGTTACACTGTTCTTTTGGAGGCATCCTTCTTGGTTTCTAGAATTTGTTAGTGTACACCACTAATACCACATCCTGTCCTAGTGAAGGTATTGGGATTCTTATAAATCATCCCTCAATTGCTTTAGCCTACAGCAATAGGAATGTTGGATGTCGAAGTATTTTGGCCCCTTCATCAAATTCTTGAAGGTTCTACAAATCTTGATGATATTGCCTCTTGGAACAAATGGCAAAGACAATAATCTAGCAGATTCTTTAAGAAAAACTGTTACATATCTTGTACAGATCTACAGGAGTCTTCAATATTTGATGTCCATATTTCATAGACACAGATGAGGAGGACAATAGGGAAGAGGGCAGTACTAGATTGTTGCCCACTTTAATAGCGAGTCTCAGTGTTTCTTCAGAGAACTTGGATTGTTTTTCCTTAAATTGCTTGAAAATCAACTTTCAAACTTGTAACTAATAGATGGAAATTGAGGTGTTTTGGCAAGTTCTATCCATGCATAACGGTGTAGAACTCCCAACTCCAACTTGTTCCACTTTATTAATTAAGGTAATTACTTCTTGTGACTTGTGATTTGCATAAAAGCCTTCATCAGTAAGTTTGCTTGCCAGTCTAGACCCGGCTATTTAACTTGAAGGCAAACCTTAAGCATAGGTTTGACCATTACTATAACTGAATATGTGGTTAAATTGTTACTCAAACACAGAGCCATAATTTCCAGGCTAAATACAACAGTTGCATCTTGTCTTTTTCCTTCAAGAATGGTCCTAGAATAGGGTGTAGGTGGGAATTATTTGAAGGTTGCTCATATCCCTTTCACCTTTTTGTGTTGGAGCTTCTTTTTTAAGCGAATCTCCAACAACAGCAACTGGAAGGTGGTTTGGAACTTTGGACTACAACAATTGAGTAAGATATCAATTGTCTTCATGGGTAGCCTCGTGTTCAAAGAGACCATCACTAGGGTCTGGATATTTGCCAGCAACTTTATACACCAAACTATTTCCATCCTTACTCATGGATTTTGCATCAAATTATTTAAGTTTCATTAGCCACATATTCTGAAAATTAGAGGTCTTCAGGAGATACACTATTGTAAGTTCCCTGTAACCTTGGATATTAATTGATTGGACTAATGGAATATGGCTCAGATATCAAGAATGTGGCTCAGATACTGCTTTAATGAACCAAACTCAAATCTAAAAATTCTGGAAACAACGAATTGTCTGAAAATATGCAAAACAAATTTAATAGAAACAAAAAAAAAGTAAACTCCATTTTAATACAAGCAGTATATGGTACAGCCAAAGCTCTCAGTTGAGCCATTCCCAAATTTGAAGATAAATCTATTAAGTGCTTAGCCAGAAAGTCACATTAGGAAACAGATCGTATTATAGTAAGTTTCACCAAAATCAAGATTAGAAAAATTAAGTCATTTTTATTGATGTAGAAACATTAGTCTAATTTTTATAGCTTTAGATGATAGTAAATTACTAGCTGAATTGTTTTGAATATCATTCTTTGATTTCGTGAAAAAACAATATTTGAAGGCATGCTCCATTCTGTCACTGGAAACTCGATTTTTTCATGTTAAAATCATATTGAATGGTGAGAAGTATGTTTAAATTGTTTATCCCTGAATTCTACTTACCATAATGATCAAATTCTCTAAAGAGAATACAAGCAGGAGCTATGCAGATTTACATGCTTTATCAATCCCTAATAAGGGAAAAATATTATAATGAATAATTCCTGTTCCATGGATAAACATTATCAATATTACAAGCAGGAGGTTGTTGGTTTGAGATCACTGTTCCCTACCAATGTTCAAGGGTCTAAGGAATGATACAGGGAAAAATAGTATGATGAATATTTCCCATCCATATTACAAGCAGGAGGTTTGCGTTTGGAGCCTGCTGTATCCTACCAATGTAGAAGGGTCTAAGGCATGTTTCATAAATAGGGATAGCCATCCTAATAAACTATCCCTATTTTATCCTCCCAAAGCAATTTTTCTAAAACAGTTTTTATGCTGTCCATGGTTTTGTTTTCTATATTGATATTCTGTTTCCCGGAATAGACTTATGCTTTGTTCTCTCTATTTTCCTAGACTAAAGTTATGCTTTATCCTTCTTCTGTCCTCCTAAAATGAACTTATTCTCTGTTCCCACACAACATTCTCGTATGTGTAAGAGACCCAGTGAAACATATGCGCCTTATTGTCTAGAGTTTAGGTTAATATCAGAAGATTTTCCAGATACTGCTGTAGAAAGATTCTGTACTTTTAAGATAAAACTGCAAATGTTTAAGACATGCCATGTTGAAGGATACTGGATTCCATATTAATTGTACTATCCTCCCTTTGTGGAGATCAAGAGCAAATCAGGTATCCTTACAGTCATAGCCAAACAGACCATTAATTGTTCTAGCGATGTCTCATTTTCAGGATCTTCACTTCAGAATTCCATGTCAGAAGTATGGCATTGGGGTATGTATATGATAGAGATTGGCTGCTCCGGAAAATTAGTCAAATCTGAATCTTGCAGGTGTAAACATTAATTAATATGTTTTTTTAAGCAATCACCCTCAGTGCACCATGTCTTTAGCAGGAATTCTCAATCAAACTAAAGTCAGTGCCTAGCCCTCTGTTTCACTTGTTTGAATGATTAGTGAATTATGATTTTACTTGTCAAATATTGATTTTGTGATTAGTTCCAATTTCTGTATTTACTTATGGGTCTAAGGTTCCCGACTTGGTAGGACTGATTGGGAAAATGTTATCCTGAGCTAGGAATTTCAAGAAAAACTTCTTCTGACCTATAAGCCAGAAGAAGCTGCTTCTGTGGAAGACCAAAAGGAATCAGAAAAGGAGGTTCAATGGGTCGAAGCTCCTTTCCAAGAAAGTGCTATTGTACCTGTATCTTCTGCAGAGACTAGTGATTTACTGGTAAACACTGAATATAAAAGCAATAATTTGAGGGTTTTATTGTCCAATATTGTTTCAACCCTTCATAAAGTTTAAATTTTCAGCCTAGCATTATCTACCAATCCTGATATTTATTTTTCTTTGTATAGGGTCTGAGTGAGCCAAATCCTAATCCCTCAGCTCTGGAGGAAAGGAATGCACTGGCTTTAGCTATTGTTACATCTGGTAAAAACTGTAACTGTATGCTAATTTGAGCTCATTTAGCTGTTTGGATGGATCAATTGTATTTCAAAATTTTATTTTGTCACTTTGCAGTTTGCTCATTAAACTTCATCTATTTTTCTTATCTTCTTTTATGCAGGTGCTACAACTTCTCATGAATCTAATGGTCTGCCAGGCTTGGGACTGGATTCTACTGGGTGGGAATTAGCACTGGTTACCACACCCACGAATAACAATAGTAGTCTCATGGAGAGTAAATTGGTAAGTTGTTACTCTCCCAACTCAATCTCCACATGGTTGCTGCAGAATTTTTTCTCTGAATAGGCTGGGTTGTTTGATCTAAATTTGCAAGCCTGGATGCATCACTGAAATCCTTTAGCTTCATGGCTGTTTCAAATTATGTGAGTGAATCTTCATCCATTTTTTAACTTAGTAGATGCTCTTATGGAGGGCAATCGTGTAGGACCATGGTCTGAACTCAATTTTAACAAACTTCTCTTGTGCAAACATAATCCTGTTATAAGCAGTTCCCATACTAGCTGTATCGCGTTGCTGCCAAATATCAAGCACATTATCTCTTTGAATGCATTTAATAATGAAACTCATTTTATCGATCATTTTAGATCCATTTGCAGACCACATTGTAAGATCCTCCAAACCTGAACAAATTTTTTTTTGATCAAGCGGAAGCAATTGTTGGGAATTGAAATATCTCACATCAATATCCATTGTCTTTATTTCACTTAGTTTCAGTTGTCATGTAGTGTAATTGAAGTGCCCAGCTTTTCTAAGTACTTAGTTTTAGCTTTCAGATTAATGCAAGAACTCATGGATTCATTTCCATCACTTCAAATGTTCTAACATAACTAGATATCCTTAGGTTCAAGGCGCCTTCTTGCAATGATGGTTGTCTTAACACTGTGACGCTGGTCAGGTGCTATGATGCTTGCACATGGCAGTCAACCATGCAACAGAATAGCCAAATGACCTTGCAATGTAACCCACATGGTTTCTTGCTGAAGGAGGTTCATGGAAGAGTCTAATAAATAAACAACAAGATATAATGAACCCTGAAAACCGCACTGCTTTTTTTTATAAATATATTGGTTCTGGAGGACACATAATCATTTGATGTCCTAGTTGATAACCAGGCTTTAATCATTAATAGATCTTACGTCCTTTGTTGGAAATATTGTCATTGATGTCAAAGGACGAAGTCTCATGGAATATTAGAGAAAGAGAAGATATATCCAACGCATGATTTTGCATGTCCATATGTAGATAGCATTGAGGGTGTGACACATGCTCTCCACTCAAGTGAATTTCATGATCGTAATGAACAGTATTACCGAATCTTAGAAGATCAATCTATGTATCCGTTAGACTATCTTGCCAGTCAGAGTCAGGTGTATCTTATTGACAAAGTGTTTCAATGAGTTTGGGGACAATCATTGCATATTCACTTATGAGTTTGGAAGCCCGTGGAATGCTATTTGTTGCACCAGGAACAGAGACTTATGATGGAGTTTACGCTCACAATGATATCGTGGAGGGAGGAAAAGACCACAGGGATTTTGCTAGCTTCCTTCGACTTGGGAAAACCCTTCATATTTTACATGAAGGATGTACGTTATGATAATGATAGTGGGCAAACCATTAGCAACTATGTAAGACAGAAAGTGATGCCTCCAGAATGCCAATGGAGGAAACCTTCCCCAGAGCTTGTAGATTCCATTAGGGTAATGAAGAAACCTGATACACTATTATGGAAGTCTCACGGCGAAATTGCTGCTGATTGGTGTCATCAAAGAAGTCGACCCTTGAATTTAAAGTGATGGAGATGTCGAGGAACCTGGTCGGCCAGAACAGCTCAACAAAATGATAAACAAGAAAAAGATAAAGATCATCATGATCATTATAGTAACGACAATGATCTGAATGTTTGAAGGAATGATTTAAGCACCCATGAGGGTGAAGAAAACCAAACAGATGAGAATGATAAATTTTAAGATATATTTAAGGTTATGGAATGACTCTGACGACCCAAAATGAGAAAGTAAATTTATTGTTTGTTACACTCGTGAATAGCTTAAAGAACTGGGTTTTCATGGAAATTTTATGAGGCTCTGGTTTGTTACATGCTTAGAAACACAGAGGTTTAATAGTTAATAATGGATCTGCCAATGAGAATTGTTAAGATTTGGAATAAGGATTAATAAATAAAGATTAATCTTTACTTAGGGCAGTGACTTATGAGAAAGGTTGTGTCTCATGAGAGACAAGATATATAAGTGAAATCAATCGAAGCTATGGAAGGAGAGTGTGTGGAATAAATGTTTTATCATTAAAACACAAGCAGATTTTATGAAAAGGCAAGTGTGAATCATGGAGTGAATAGAAGATATATATGGAGACCATTCATTGAGAAAAGGAGAGAAGGTAATCTTGGAGCAATGAAGATATATATATATTTGTGTGTGTGTGTGTGTGTGTGTGTGTGTGTGTAATAGATGAGGGAAATCAATCAATGAAAAGATATCAATCAGCGAGGAGGGAGTACTATGACTTAATAATGGAGTGAAATAAATGAAAGATATATATGGAGCCTATATGAGTAAGTGTGGAGATAAAAGATATATCATTCAAATACAAGTAGAATTTGTGAGGAGAGAAAAATAGATATTCTGTCAAGGGCAGATTTTGTGAAGAAGTTTACATGAGTATCATTCATTGAAGGAGCAAATTCAAGAAGCTGAAATACTTTGTTTATTTTGGAGGTTGGTGCCTCATATTGAAGAGATTGGTGTGCTTAACACCCTTTAAGATCATTGCCCTAATCATAATTTGTTTTTAAGGTGGAGATTCATTCATTGTCTCAATGACACCTTTTGGTCCTCATCTTACGTTTGTTATTTGACGGGGTCCAGTTTAAATCAAGACATTTCTTAATTAATATTAATAACCTTCTCTCTTATATTGGAGATCGTAATTCCCTCTTAACATTATAGTTTATAGTCAATGGCTTAGAAGAAAAGATTTCCAATATGCTCCACCCAGACCAAGTCATAGGTGACTAGTCAATATAAGTCAATGATCCCATTGCAATCAGGCTTTTCAACTTCATCCATATGACAGTGTATTTGTAGTCCTGATTTTCTCTCATTCAATTCCAGTCTTGACAAACTAACATATGACTCTACTGGTTTGCCAGAGATATCATGACTCTTTAGGGTCTTCACTCTCAACCCTTGCTACTCCATTATGCAGGAAGAAATGCATTCCTTGATGATTCTTAGCTAGTTCATTCTCTTCCTTAATTACTGATCGCATTTACCGAATTGTCATTCCAAGTATTCAACTCATAATGGCAACATCACTAAGTGTTCTTAATATGCCACATACTACTAGAGAGCCTTGAAATTCACCTAGCTTACACATTAGGCTTGCATAGTGATAAGGATCTCATCATAAAATATCATTTCGGTAGTCTAACCATCTTTCATCTCATAATATCAATATATGCGCAAGCTAACTCCAGCTGTCTCTTCTATAGCTACTCCCTTACGCTCAGTTGCAGCCATAGAACTTTCAATGGTGTAAGGTACATAGTGAGTCATTTGAATTGTTAAAGTATAAGATTTGCCATGCTCCCTTACCTAACTTGCATTTGCCCTTTGAGGTTGAGACCGATGCTAGTGACTGTTTTATGAGTGTCATCTTGCTACAAGCAGATAATTTTGTTTGTTATCATTTAGACTCTAGAGGCTTTTACTTCAACTGTTAGGGGATATCTAGTGTATGTTAGGGACTCGTATGCACTAGTTCAGACTATCATGGAATGGACACAGTATTTGTTTGTTAAAGAAACTATTGTGCACACTAACCATCAACCATTATGTTATTTGCAAGCTCAAAACAAGTTGTAACAAGAAAGACACTATAAGTGGATGGGATTTATGCAATAATTCCTTTTGGTGATCAAGTATAAGAAAGGAAGTACTAGGGTTGTGGCAGATATGTTATCCAGGCCATTGATTTTGAAGCCCATATCAGCTCTCATCGTGATGGCTGAACATGAGCCTTTCACAAAAGAGGCCTATGGAGAAGAATATGAACAAGAATCAGATTTTGGGGAGAAGTATAGGCAACTACAAAGACAAGAGATTGCCAAAAACAAAGAGGACTTCTACCTCAAGGACAAGCTGCTCTATAGGTTGGGCAAGTTGTGTGTGCCAAGGACACATACTCTTGAGGAAGGCACATACCTCCAAAATGGCGGGTCATTTTTGGTGTTCGTAAGACAATGGCTCATATGCAAAGTTATGTGTATTGGCTAGTCTTTCTCCAAGTTTTTGAGATGGGGAGATGGGTTTCTAGGGATGGCAGAATTTTTCCTAAATTTTAAGGATAGTGGCTGGATGGCAAGGGGATGACTATCTATATATAAATAATGTACAAAATTAAATAATAAATACAAAATTGAGAACATAATGGTTAATAATTTAATACATAAGGAAAAGGAGTTTAAATGGAGAAGTTTCATAATAGTTGCTGGAAGCTTTTCTTTTACGTAGCCAACGAACTGTGTAACATGTTTTCAATTCTATATGTACAAATCCCCTCTTATATGTACAAGAGGACGAGATCACTTCATCAACTAGTTTTGGCATGTGAAGATGACTGGGTTGGAGAAACCTCATGTTGTGGTGGTGCCATTCCTAGCTCTCAGTCACTTCATCTCTTTTCTTGACCTTGCAAAGCTCCTTGCTTCCAACATCCTTGCCATCAATTATGTCACAATGCCTACTTATGTCTCTTGCTTGTAGGGCTATCTTTTTCAAGTCGTGAACGATGGTCTCAAAATTTGCCTAGTAGCCCTTCCCATGCTTGTCATGGAAGGCTTAGATGGACACGAGGAATGGCCTCCTTCCCTTGGAGTCGAGGGGCCTTATATTTGAACTAGTGCAAAAGCTTCAACCACTAGTAAATTTATTTGGTGAACATTAACATGTGAGCGAAAATGGTGGACATCAACGATCAAGAGCTGGTTTGCTGGCTGGATTTGCAAAGCCCCCATTTTGTATTGATAATTTATTTATTATTATTTTTGCATGCCTTAATGTCTGCAAGTATGTGGGGGATGTCAGAACATCTCGGGAGCATCACAGGGACATTGGGGATGCCTTGGCATCCCCTTGAGGATCCCCGTTAAGGAATGTTCCTAGGAGACATCCCCAAAGTGAAGGGGCATCACTGGGACATCCCCATTTTTAAGAAAAGGGGGGCAGGGCGTGGCGTGGATGTTTTACCCCCGTCCCTAGAAATGCCTCCAGTCCCAAAACAACTGAAAACCTTTGGGGAGGGGTCCTTGAGGAAAATTGGGATTGGCCTAAAATGCAAGAAAGAAGTAGCAAGACTTATTAGAGGTTGCAAGTTATGTTGTACTAGTAAATCTAAGGTTAGAAAAAAGGATTGTACATGCCTCTTTGAGTGCCTACTAGACAATGGGAAATCATTTTTATGGATTTTGTAGGTGGGTTGCCACTAAGCAAGCACGGGAATGATTATCTATTTTTTGTTGTCGAAAGATTTAACAAGATATGCATACTAAGCCAGCACAAAAAGACTCATAGGGAGAGAGACAACTGATTTGTTCTATGCCAATTTTTAGATGCACACTGAGTTGCCCAAATCCATTGTTTCAGACAGAGATACTTGGTTTGTTGGCAGGTTTTGGTTCACTTTGTGGGAGAAAATGGATACCAAGCTCCAAAAGAGCACTGCTTTCCATCCCTAGATGGATGGACAAATGGCGGTTGTAAAAAGGACATTGGGCAGCTCCTAAGAGGGTATAACAACAAGTGCTTAAAGGCATGGGATGAATCTTTACCATACATACTACATTTGTACAATAGAGCAGTCCATTCCTCTACCAATCTGTCAATTTTCAAAGTGTTTGGGGTGTTTGCTTATTGGTCCACTTGAAGTTGCACTAGGACAATAGGATGAGGAAGAAGGATTGTAATTGTAGGTGGCAGAACAAAGAAGTTTGTCGAGACAATTCGCCAAATCCAACTCAAGATAAAAGAGCAACTAGAGAGGTCTCAGCAGAAGTACAGGACAAGGCATGATTGGCATTGTGTGGAGCATCATCTCAAAGTAGGAGATAAGGTGTGGCTGCCCTTAGGTAAAGAGTAGTTACAAGGACGAGCCAAGAAGAAAAAACCTTTAAGGTATGGACCATTTGCCATCTTAGAGGGAATTGGAGAGCATGCATTCAGATTGGACTTACCTCCTTTCACGAGGCTACACGTAGTGGTCAATCGCAAATACTTATGGTTGTATCAGTATGAGCCCTCCATGTTGGATGAAGAAGAAGATCTGATATGACCTTCACTAGATGACTTGAAGATCTATGACAAGCGGGTGATTCTTTTAGAGGAGGTGGTGCTATAATGGAAGAAGAGAGACTAGAAGGGAGTCTAAGAGTCTTGGCAAGTGGGACTCAAAGGACAACTGGTGAAGCAAGCTCGATGATACTCCAGGAAGAGACTGGGGGAATTCTATCCTCACTTAGTGTCTCATTGAGAATTTGTGGGACCAAAAGCATCTCTGTGAAGGGATGTATGACCCATAAGGATCCGGGAAGAAGTCTAGAACAATAATGGAATTTTGCCAAAAAATTGAAATTGTACAAGTACTCACTGTTATAGTGAAACTGCTGGTTTGGAAAAACTGGCAATTTCATTACCGCTGTGGCAGTTCCATAATCGCCTTGATGATTATGTAATTGCCTGAACAGGGGAAGTGATGATTTCATCATGATGTAGAGAATAAGGACAAGAAATGAACAGTCACAACTTTTGACATTCTAGATGATGCATGGAGGCTTCCAGTGCATTGGAAAGGATTCCAAGACATTACTTATGGGCACGAGGACATTAGCTGGGTTCAAAGGTTGGAGAATTCAATTGCTTGCATTTGGACAAAGGTGAACTTAGTTATTGTAGAAGAAACTTGATGGTGAGTATCGAGCAACTGAACTGTTTCTAATCTAATATATTCAGGTTCAGGTACATGAGCTGTTTGGCTGATACCAGCTGGTTTTTCCAATGTTTGGAGGTTTCTAGGGTAAAATTCTGAGTACTGTGTATGTGCTTGTTCATTTTGAATGCTGGTATATCTTTATTTTGCACAACCAACTCACTTCTAGGACTGTTAATAATAGTTCTATCAAGATGCAAATTGGTGACATGGGAAGGCAAAATTAGGGGAGCTTCATTCCCACCTTAACAATATTAGGAAACCATAAAGTTCACATAGGCTGGGCGAGCAAGGACACTGACGTGTAACACTGATAGTCGATGGAGAAGGCACAAATTGGACTGAAATCAATCAACACTGCTGATGAAACTGTAAAATCAGATCTGAACCATCATTCTGGAAGCACCCAGCTGAACTCCAAAGGTAAATGCCACAGAGAGAGAGTGCTGTTCACTCATATCAGACTGTTCTTGAAACAGCAATAAGCCTGTTCAGCCTCCCAAGACTAGAAAATGGACTGTTAAAGTCCCTTCAAACTGCTACAGACCAGTCAAGACTGGTACGGCCCCCATAGACTGCAGTACGACCTCCAAACCATGTTAAAATAAGTGCAGAACAGAGCTGGAAGGTACAGCAGTACCCTCAAAGGTGGCTGCCAGCAACACTCCGCTATTTGAGCTTCATTTACGTAGGCGATTTCACTTAATAATGAACACGTCCCCTTCCAGTAACTGTACGACCTGTCTAAGGCATAGTACGGCTGGGTTCTTGAAGATTTCTTGTCAATTAGCAGGCGCAGCCCAGGCACATCTGCAATAAGCCTCCCTTTCACAAGAAAACAACTTGTTTCCAGAAACCATAAACAAAGAAAAACAGTACGGCCTGAGATATGTAATTGGTACAGCCCTGTATTAGATGGTACGACCTCAGAAAAACTTTGCAAACATTAGCTCATCAACACTGGAAACTCAGATACTTGGAAAATGAACCCTAGAAACATACATGGAATCCAAACACATCAAAATTCTTAATTTTTAAAAGCAAACTGGAAAAACTTCAACTGTCAGAACAATGGTGACTTTTTGGTGAAACCACACAGCTAGCTAGGAGGGTTTTCGTCCCCAAAACTGGATTCACCGAAGGGTTTTCGTCTTCAAGCGAATAGAAGAATTCAAGTTCTCTCGCAGAGCAAATTAGAAATAAATTTAACAGGAAGAAGCTCTTTTGAGCACAAAATCCCTTTAAATAGCCTTCTGAGAGAAAATAATGAATTTTTAATTACTTTTCCTATTTTCCCTCCACTAAGTGTCATTACCTTTTTCACCCTACTTTATAAACTCACTTTTTGAAAACAACTATATTTAATAATAAACAGAAGTTTTTTTAAAACATAACTTGAAGTTACTTTTTCGAACAATTTAAGTTTAATTATTAAAATATTTCGCTGATTCCACCCCAATAGCCTATGGGAAATTAAAAAGATAGGCTAAGTCTCCAAAAGGCTTATGCTCAAGAAGGGGACATGACATAAAACTTGCAGATCCTGCAAATTTATTGGAATGGGAAAGTAGGGTATAATATAACAAAATCTAGTATAGACTTTCTCTATAAATGACTGAGCTTTATCTCCTTGACCTAACAAAGCCTTCAAAACAATATGTGGGATTTATTAAAATAATTGTTTGGTTCAAAGCTGCAAATGTAGAGTTTTCATTAAAACAACAATATTTTAAAGTTTAAAGTAGCAAGCGGGAATTTTTTTTAGCCATGTGAGTGAACTAAGGTCTCTACGAAGACAATTAGCAGAAGTGCGTACAACCGTACAAGAAAAAGGATGATGTCTTAGTAAGCAACTGACTAACTATGACAAGGTAACTCTTAACCTTGGACTTAAACCCTCGCATTCTTAAAATTCTATGGTTTCAGCTGTCATTGCTGAAGAAAAGCGGTAGAAGAAGAAATAGTTGAAGATGCCCTTTTTGTTGAGGGGAAGGGTAAAGCTGAGAAAAGCAACTTTAGAAACAAAACAAATGAGGGAGATATTACTCAATGCAATTACTGCAGGAAATTAAATGTCAATAAGGTGTAATTAGAGCTGGTGGTGGGTTAAGGGATGATTAGAGTATTAATTAATACCACTTATTGATGCAGGAGCATCCAGTGGTGTAAGGACAATCTTGCATCACAAAAAAAAAAGATGTGTTTCAAAATTGTTGATGTTCTTTTCATTTCTTTTCAAAATTTGTGGTTCTGGTTCCATAATCGCTTGAATAATGATGTAGAACTTTCAGTTTTTCCAAATTGCTACAAATAACAACCTGCTATTTTTAGAAAGTTTGCATTTGGGCACGGAATGAAGTGAAATTTTACAAGAAGTTTCATAACTGAAAAATAAGACCTTTGGCGAAGGAATCACGCAAAGATCATTTGCGAGCTGAAAGATATTAAAGTTATTCAAACCCAGGTTTGAGGCACTAAATGGTCCCGTACGGGCCCGAAAATGGCTAGAACTGGCAGAGCAGGGTCATAGCACGTAGAGCGCTCCGAGAGCTTTCCGACGCATAAAACGGTTCGTCAATTGGACACCCGGATCAAAAGTTATGGCTCCCGAAAGTTGACCTATTTTTGGAGGGAGAAGCAAATTTCGAAATTAGGTTGTTGGCCGCCAAAAAGGCTATTAATAACCATTTTTGGGAACCCTGGGCAGTAGTAGAGTTAAGGGGGGAAGTGTTGAGTTAAGAATAGGCGGAAAAATAGAAACCCTAGTTGATTTGGGGTTACAGAAGGCAGATGATTCTAGAGTTTCGGAATAGGAAGCTGTAATGTGTTGCAGCCTATGGAGGGTTGATTCCTCTGATTGTATTTGAGCTTTTGTAATGTAATAAGTTGTCCAAATCAATAAAGAAAGTTCTATTTTTTGTGTGCAATTTCTGTTGTGTGTTTTATGATTTACCCCCTTCATCAAGTGGTATCAGAGCAAGGGTTCTTGAGAGTGTAGACAGATCGCCGACCGTGAGGCAGTCTGCACCAGGACCTGAGGTTGTGGGTTTGCTGCGGAGATCAAGATGCCTCCACGAAGAAATCATATTGGGAGGAATGCTTTGACGAAAGAGGGTTTTAGAGCCCTACAAAGGCAAATCGATGCATTGCAAGAGGAGCTACGAAGAGGGTTTGATCCGAGAACAAGAGAAGAAAGCGAAGATGAAAATGAAGCTGAAGAAGAGCTATCTGAGGAAGAACAAGAAGCTGTAGGGGATCCTGCAGAAGTTAGGTTGTTGAGGGCCATTTCTAAGATTGGAAAGAGGCCCAGGATCAAAGTTTCTACATATTCTGGAGATTTGAATCCGGAACAGCTTATTGATTGGATCAATGACATGGAGGAGTATTTTGAGTATGAAGATGTGGAAGACCCAGATCGGGTCAAGTTTGCAAAAAACAAAATTGAAGGGCCATGCCAGTATTTGGTGGAAGGAGGTCCAGTTAGAGAGGAATAGAAGAGGAAAATGATATATCACCAGATGGGATAGAATGGTGGAGAAACTGAAGAAGCAATTCATTCCTGTGGACTATGAGATGGAGTTGTTGAAGAAGCTGCAAGGATTGAAGCAAGGGAACAAGTCTATTAAGGAGTATACAGAGGAGTTTTATAAAATTACTATCAAGACAGGTCATGCAGAGCCCAACAAGGAGAAGGTAGCCCGTTACATTAATGGGATGAGGCCGAGTATTCAAGAGGAGCTGAGCCTAGTCCGAATGACCACCATAGAAGATGCATACCAGTTTTCCCTGAAGGTGGAAGAGAAGCTGAATAAAAGATTTGACAGCAAGCAAAGGGGAAAAGGTCAAGGCGGAAGGACTGGTGGAAGACCCTAGGGGGGGCGAAATGAAGATTCAAAGAAAAGTGAAGAAGCTAGCACCAGTCAAATTCAGAGAGGAGATAATGCCTACCGCCCTCGTGACTAGAACAATGGTGGGCAAAGAGGAAGAGGAAGAGGCAGACCTGGGCAAGGACCTGGAAGAGGAGGTTTCAGAGGAACCTGTTTCCAATGTGGAGAAGAAGGGCATCGAGCATACGAGTGTCTGCAACATCAGGGAAGAACAAATAGAAGACCTTAAGGTAATGCACGAGTTGCACATGTAGATGAAGATGTGCAGTCCGAGCGTTCTGAAGATGCTGAAAGGGGAGAAACACTAGTTGTCAGAAGAACTTTGCTGAATGAGGAGAAAGAACCAAATCAAAGGAAGAGTTTATTTTGTACAATTTGTAAATGTGAAGGTAAGTGTTGTGATATTATTATTGACAGTGGAAGCACTGATAATCTTGTTTTAGAGGAGATGGTTGACAAGAAAAAAGCATCCACATCCATATCGGATTGCATGGTTGCAGAAGGACCATAGAGCTTTGGTCAATGAGCAGTGTTTAGTGAAGTTCAAGATTGGAGACTACCATGATAAGGTGCTGTGTGATATCATACCAATGGATGCATGTCATATGCTGTTGGGGAGGCTGTGGAAGTATGATAGGAGCGTTGTCCATGATGGTTGTGCAAACACATATTCTCTAACAAAAGATAGAGTTCGTTATAAATTGAAGCCCTTGAAAGAGGTGGAAGAAAAGGCATGTAGTACTACCAGAATTTGCTTGGTAGATGGTAGAAATTTTTTGGAGGGTATGAAGCGTGAGCGTCATTGCTTTGCATTAATTCCTAAGATTAGTCAAGAGAAATGTGAAGACGTATTAGCAGAAGTTTTAGATATGTTGGAAGAATTTTAGGATAATGTACCAGAGGGTTTACCACCAGTGAGGAAGATAAGTCATCAAATGGATTTGATACTAGGAGCTAGTTTGCCGAATAAGGCCGCCCATAGAATGACTCCAGTAGAGAGTGAAGAGTTGAACAGACAAGTTCAGGAGTTGTTGAGGAAGGGATTGATAAGAGAGAGCCTAAGTCCATGTGTTGTATTTGCAGTACTAGCACCAAAGAAAGATGGAGAGTGGAGAGTGTACAGACTCTCGAGCCATCAATAAGATCACAATCAAGTATAGATTTCCATTGCCCAGAATGGATGGCATAATGGGCTATTTGAGTGGAGCCACGTACTTCACAAGGATTGACCTGAAGAGTGGGTATCACCAGATCCGTAACAGAGAAGGAGATGAGTGGAAGACAGCCTTCAAGACAAAGGAAGGTTTGTATGAGTGGTTAGTTATGCCATTTGGGCTAACCAATGCACCGAGCACATTCATGTGGCTCATGAACGAGGTATTGAAAGAATTTTTGGGAAGTTTTGTTATTGTTTATTTAGATGATATTTTGATTTTCAGTAAGACTTGGGATGCGCATATGATGCATATCAAAAGAGTTTTTGAGAAGCTGAGGGAGGAGAAGTTGATCAATCTGAAGAAATGTAGTTTTGCAAAGGAGGAGTTGGTATACCTGGGATTTGTTGTCTCAGAGGAAGGTCTTAAGATGGACCCAGAGAAGGTGAGGGCTATCATTGAATGGCCTACGCCAAGGAGTGCAACGGAGGTAAGATCTTTTCATGGTTTGGCAAGTTTTTACAGAAAGTTTATCAGGAATTTTAGTAGCATTTGTGCACCCATAACTGAGACAATGAGAGGGGATAGAAAAGAGTTTAGATGGATTAAAGGAGCAGACAAGAGCTTTGATACATTGAAGCAGAAAGTCGTAGAACAACCTGTTTTGGCACTTCCAGATTTCAATAAGGTATTTCAGGTAGATTGTGATGCTAGTGGTAGTGGTATAGGGGCTATTTTGAGCCAAGAAGGTAAACCCATTGCCTATTTTAGTGAGAAGCTTAATGATGCCAAGAAAAAGTATTTTGTTTATGATCAGGAATTTTATGCAATAGTTCAGGCTTTGAAGAAATGGAGACATTATTTGTTGCCAAAAGAGTTTGTTTTATATACTGATCATCAGGGTTTGCAGTATCTTAATAGTCAAGGAAAGTTGAATCAAAGGCATTTAAAATGGGTTGAGTTTTTGCAGAGCTATACTTTTGTTTTGAAGCACAGGAGTGGGAAGTCCAACAGAGTTGCAGATGCCTTGAGCAGAAGGCAAAATTTGTTGACAGAAATGAAGATAGAGGTTGTTGGGTTCGATGAGCTCAAAAGTTTGTATCCTGAAGATCCAGATTTTGTAGAGGCTTGAAAAGCTTGTCTGGAACCTGTTACTTTGGACAGGGCAAAATGGTTGGATTTCATAATCCAAGATGGCATGTTGTTTAGAGGAAGCCAGTTGTGCATTTCGAGGAGTTCTATGAGAGAGACCCTGATTAAGGAGAAGCATAGTGGAGGATTGGCTGGACACTTTGGTCGAGATAAGACCATTGCTATTGTTGGTGAAAATTATTATTGGCCACAGTTGCAGCAGGATGTGAGGAAATTTGTGCAGAGTTGCAGAGTATGTCAGATGGTGAAAGGAGCAAGTCAGAATACAGGTCCATATCAGCCACTACCTGTACCAGAGAAGCCGTGGGATGATATTAGTATGGATTTTGTTCTTGGTTTACCAAGGACACAGAGAGGACATGATTCCATTTTTGTGGTGGTGGATAGATTCTCGAAGATGGCACATTTCATTCCTTGCAAGAAGACTAATGATGCTGTCCATATTGCTGAATTATTTTTCAAGGAGGTGGTGAGATTACATGGTCTACCAAAGAGCATAGTTTCAGATCGAGATACCAAGTTTGTTGGTTATTTCTGGAGGACATTGTGGAAGAAGTTGAAGACAGATTTGAAGTTCAGTTCTGCACACCATCCACAGACTGATGGATAGACGAAAGTGGTGAATAGGAGTTTGGTTAACCTACTACAATGCTTAGTAGGAGATAAGCCCAAGGGTTGGGATTTGATTTTACCACAGGCAGAATTTTCTTACAACAATTCTGTCAATAGGAGTATTGGCAAATCACCTTTCCAGATTGTATATGGCAATAGTCCCAGAAATGCTTCAGAGTTAAGGAATCTGGACAAAGGAGAAAAGACAAGTGCCAAGGCTGAAGACTTTGCAGAACACAAAGAATTTGCATGAAGAGGTGAAAAAGGACATTAATAAGATGAATATTCAGTACAAGGCTAAGGCAGCTCAGAAGAGGAGATATAAGGAATTCCAGGTAGGAGATGAAGTTATGGTTCACTTGAGAAAAGAAAGGTTCCCGATTGGAACATACAATAAACTGAAAATGAAAAAATTTGGACCATGCAAAATTTTGAAGAAACATGATTCAGGAAATGCATATGAGGTGGAGCTGCCGAGTGAGATCAACATTTCCCCTATTTTCAACATTGCTGATTTATCAGAATATTATGAAGGTGGAACCGAGGATGGACCAACAGAAGAACAGTGGAGTATTCCGGCATCTACTTCAACAGAGGAGATAGAAGAGATCTTGGATAGCCGTGTGGGAAGAAGTACTCGGAACAGACAATATGAAGAATATTTGGTGAAATGGAAAGGAAGGCCTGTTGAAGATTCTTCTTGGTTGTCTAAGGCAGAGGTTGACGGTTTGGGTTTTCCTCACACAAACACCTGAGACGTGACAGGGTCACTTCTCAAGTTATCCTGGGTGTCTGATGCAGGAGCATCTAGTGGTGTAAGGGCAATCTTGCATCACCCAAAAAAAAGGATGTGTTTCAAAATTGTTGATGTTCTTTCCATTTCTTTTCAAAATTTGTGGTTCTAGTTCCATGATCGCTTGAATAATGATGTAGAACTTTCAGTTTTTCCAAACTTGCTATTTTTAGAAAGTTTGCATTTGGGCACAGAATGAAGTGAAATTTTATAGGAAGTTTCATAACTGAAAAATAAGACCTTTGGCGAAGGAATCATGCAAAGATCATTTGCGAGCTGAAAGATATTAAAGTTTCCGTTTCCCGAAAAACGCTTGAAAATTATTCAAACTCAGGTTTGAGGCACTAAACGGCCCTGTACGGGCCCGAAAATGGCCGGAACCGGCAGAGTTGGTTCTTAGCGCGTAGAGCACTCCGCGAGCTTTCCGACGCATAAAACGGTTTGCAATCAGACACCCGGATTAAAAGTTATGGCTCCCGGAAGTTGACGTATTTTTGGAGGGAGAAGCAAATTTTGGAAATTAAGTTGTTGGCCGCCAAAAAGGCTATTAATAACCATTTTTGGGAACCCTGGGCAGTAGTAGAGTTAAGGGGGGAAGTGTAGAGTCAAGAATAGGCAGAAAAATAGAAACCCTAGCTGATTTGGGGTTACAGAAGGCAGATAATTCTAGAGATTGGGAATAGGAAGCTGTAATATGTTGCAGCCTATGGAGGGTTGATTCCTCTGATTGTATTTGAGCTTCTGTAATGTAATAAGTTGTCCAAATCAATAAAGAAAGTTCTATTTTCTGTGTGCAATTTCTGTTGTGTGTTTTATGATTTACCCCCTTCATCACTTATTATATGTTATTTAGTTAAGCATTCAATGCTAGAGGATGACATGTTATGCTCGTGGTCACTGATAAATCTGGCCGGTTAGATAACTATGTAATTTTCCATGGACCAACTAGGATTCAAGCCTAGGTCCTTCCCATGACTATGTTCAGCATGCTGGGATGCTCTACCACTCAAGCTACTAGTGCCTTTGTGGCCCAAGGTATGGCTTGTTTTTCTTCCAACACCCCTATTAAGCCACAATTTCAGGCTCGGGGTCCTATCCTAGCTTTGATATTATGTATGTAATTTCCATGGATCAATCAGTTGGCGCTAAAAGCAAGGACCTTTGCAATACTATTGCTCAACATTCTGGGATGCTCTACATCTCAAGTCACTTATTTGTGATCGAGAGTGGCTTTTTTTCTTCCACCACCCCCCAAAACGATACTTCTGAGCATGGGGTGCAAGCTTGGTTTTGATGCCATTTAATTTTCCATGGACTAACTAGGACTTGAACCTAGGACCCCATGTTGGGATGCTTTATCATTCAAGCTACTAGTCACCTAGTTCTAAAACTCTGCAAATACATGTGAACCAAATCTGCCTGGTGGGTTGCTAGAAATTCAGGAGGTGAGTACTTGCCGAGTACAAATTTTTCTCAAATTCTTTTTTCATTGCTGTGAATTTGAACAAATTAGCTATGCATTCTCTAAATTCAGTTCTTTTACTTTTCAACAGTATTTTTCATACAATTTAAATTTATTTTATGGTGTTATATATATAACTTGCCAAGTTTTGTCGAGTCCTGAGGCTGAGTCAAAATTTTGTTCTGCTGAGTCAGCAAACTATTTCTGACACCTCTAGGAGGGAGGCTTTGATAATAGATGGATCCTTTACTATTTCCTTGTTTTCTTGCAAGCATGTCTGTGAATGCATAAAATACAGCATAAGTTTCCTGATCAATTGTTTCTTCTTTAGGACATCATAGAGCACTACGGAAGGGTTCTGAATGCCCCTTCTTTTTATATTTCCAGCAGTTTATTGTGGAGGGATTGTATGCATAATGTTAGTTGTGTTGATTTTGTTTTAACTTTTCTATTAGTCCGAGGAATATGGTGTACTTGTTAGTAGGGACTAAAATATTGTATTCAATTTAGCCTCTTACTGATGTCTTGGTCATTGAAGTATTGGCACAGAGTTGCCATGGGTTTTGATGCCAACCATTATTTTTTGTGTTTTAATAGGCTGGAGGCTTAGACAAGCTTACACTGGAGAGCTTGTATGATGATGCAATGATGCGACAAACTCTATATAGTGCGCAAGGGGGCTATGGAATGGACACATATGGAAACAATCCTTTCGAGTCTCACCCTATGGTATCATCAGGAGTACATGATCCATTTGCCATGTCCAACAATATTGCACCACCTACCAATGTTCAGTTGGCAGCAATGGCCCAGCAGCAAAATGCAATGATGCTTCAGCAGCAGCCACAATCGATGATGCCAATGCCGCCACAAGTGTTGCCAATGCAGCCAGCTGCAAACCCTTTCGGCGATTCATTTGAAACAAGTTATTCTGTACATCCCCATCAAAATAACCCATTTGGAAACCCTGGTTTGCTGTAAGCATAGATATATTTGTTGTGTTAAAAATTTGTGTATTTGATTTTTGCCTGCATGCTAGAGTTGTTGTGTATATTAATATGGCCAAACTGATTCATCTAAATTTAGTTTTGAAGTGTAGGATAGCACTGATTTCTAAATCCAATTAGCATGTTTCAGTTACAAATACTGTTTAATACGAATAGTATTTTGGCGTGTGAAATGAGTTGAGTTTTATCTTGGGGATGTTAAACCAGAACATTGACTACAAACATGTATTTACATTCCGTTCTTCATTAGTTTCTTTCAACATGTTATTTTTATTGTTCTTTTTCTACAAGAAGGTAAAGAGTGATGTGCTAACCATCAATAATTTATCAAAATCCATGCGGTGATGAATTAAGGGGAATTATTTGTTTTTTTTTGGTTGTATCATTTTTGGTATTCATGCTGAGACGAATCAGATTGTATATATAAGGCCTTATGGATTTCATGGTTGCATACGAGGGAACTAGTTACCCATTTATTGGATGAAGTGTAACAAATAACGTATGATTCAGGCAACGTTTAATGAATTCATTGCTATAAATTTGTCTCAACATGTATCTCACCAATTGAAAATACTCTTAGTTAATATCTCTTGCTAAACATCATTTTGAAACTTGTTTGAAGTGGGGTAAATGTAATCAGGCTCAATAATTTTGTTAAAGAGAACATTGGAAAAAGGATGTTGAAGCATGTGATTGCATAATTTCATTTGCGGAGTTCTTTGCCATTCATTTCGTGCTTTATATGTGCTTGAATGACGCACAAGTGTGCACCTGCCAAGTCATTGGCAAATCTTATTTTACATATTTTTCAATCATGTAAGGAAAATAAAGGTAAATGTATTTTTTGTAGGTCACTGTCAAACTAGACACCAATTTGGTGTATGAAATCCTTAAAACATTCAAATTGTTTTGAGTTATAGTCTTACCAGCTCTGGATTCTAACATGTGAACTCCATTATGGACTACACATATCTTCACCACCAATCCAACTTAGATTGTATCTTATAGGTGAAAATTTATATAAGTGGTGCCATTTGAGAAGAATCTATGTAGCTGGGAATTGTTTATGTGAAATAACATGGCTTCTAGTAAGAATTGAGCTGGTTTAAATGCCTCATAAGCACAATAAGAAAAAGAAATCATTCTAATTTAGCTTGAGGGCAATTGAGAGTGGATCTCACATTGCAGAGAGGAATTAGATTTTGCATTAATTGGGAACTAAATTGGTAGGGGCATCATCAAGCATTGTTTGATGTCTCCTAAAAAGCAACACTGAATAGAGATGTATTCGAGTATTTATTTGTGAGATGATTTGGTAGGTGATTTCGGGCTTGTAGATGGTGAATATTTTTTAATTTAGTGAACAAAAATTTACCTCGCCCTTTTGATGACGTGCTCTAAGTTCCTTTTCAAAAACCTAAGTTAGATTATTAGCTATCATATTTTCATTCAAGCTAATGAATGAAATGCTACGATGAAGATTTAAAAGCTTTATATCAAGTATCAAAAATATTAAAGGGATATCTTATACATCCGTCTTTTTTCAATCGTGGGGTTTAAAAGCTTTCTCAGATTAGTTAAGACGTGATTAAAGCTCATCAACTGGGCCTAGCACTAAAACCTTGCCATTCAATTAAAGATAAATATAATGGTCCATAATGCAGCTCACCTTTGTAAAAGTTTATTCTAGAAGTTCATCCAATCTAAATTCTAGCTATCTAATCAAAGATAAAAAACGGAGACCAATTTTTCAACTTGACCCTTCAAATAATCAAAGATGAAGTTTTTGGGTTATTCAATTTATTTTATTTTTATTTTTATTTTGTTTTGTGTCATCCTCAGAATCTCTTGTGTTCTATTTTGTATGCAATATTTTTAAAGCCATTTAATTTGAGTAGATTAGACCCTGAAAGACTACACAATTTTGTTACCTTTGAAGGCTTTTTATTGTAATCATAATTTGCATTCTACAAGGGTTTGATAGTCTATATTATCTCAGATTTGTCAATTTATTTTTCATCCTTGTTGGAATCTTTATTGTGTGAATCTATTTTTTCATTTCACTTACATAAGTCCTATGGTATAAGAATATCACAATGTAATTTTTTCCCTTTGTTGGAATCTTTATTGTGTGAGTCCATTTTTTCATTTCACTCACATAAGTCCTATGGTATAAGAATATCACAATGTATTTTTTTTTTCCTTTAGCTGGAGCTTTGCCTATAAAATGTATTTTTGCCTTGGAAATAGTAAAGGTTTGTTTGAAACAATGTTTGTCATCAATCACAAGCCAATATAACAATTGGTGGGCTTTTCTATGGTTGTTTGCCATTGTTGCCATAAAACGGGACATGCAGAAGTGGTATACCTGAGCAAAAAGTGAAAATACCCATGTTGGAAGAAAAAAGAATAGTTTCGTCTCTTCTTCTAGTTGGGGAGGTGGCCGAACATTTGATGGGTACGGTAGATTCACCTTTTGTGGATAGGCTAAAGGAGGTTTGTAGGGGAGAAGACCCCAAGGATCGCAGTTGAGTCTGAGACTTTGAATGCGTTGGGAAGAGATAAAAGGGATTTGGTGTGGGGAACTTAATGTGACCCACTAAGGCCATAGTGCATAAGATGCACTTATGAGTTGTATAAGTTAATCTTTGAGCTCAATAGTTAGGATCTATTTTTTAGCATTTTATTTGTAACATTGTTTTGTAGTTGCTTGGTACACAAACCTGGTAAATTTCTCTTGTAATAGCTCTTAGCCTTTAAGGTTGAATGGAACTGTGTTTTGAAGCACTTAATAAGATGATTTGTGGCATATAATAAATCTTAGCATTATATCATGCATATATGTTCAATTTGATTGTAGTATTGGATTTCTTGCCTTTTACATCTTGTCAAATTGTATTAATTTTAAGCTATTATAAATAGCAATATGTTCTGTGTTATTTTGTTTCAAGAATGCTTAGAAGGTCACACTATTTTTACACATTAACCTTGTCTTCTTTAGTTTGTAGAATAGATCTCTTTAACCTTTTCATCTAGAAGTTCTAAAATATTACTATAATAGAGGAGCCAACCTAAATTTACAAGCTATTCTTATCCCAGAACACCCATTTTCCTATTGTGATGCTCTAACTATGGGTGCATTAACAAATTTTGGCACACCTAATGGAATTGTTTCTACAAAGAATTGAAAGAAACCTCTAAAGGGTTGCTCACTAAATCAATTTTCTTAGCAAGATTTGGTGAAATCTTAGGAATTTGCTCGAGAAGAGATATAGATGCATATAAGTCAATTAGCAATTCCATTCCAATCAAGCTGGTTAAGCAAAACAAATGGCTTATGAGAAGGATTTCATTGATATTCACTTGTGAAAGATAATTTCAGTTATTAAATTTATTAAGATATTACCAAAGAGACTCCATTCTTTACCTCTTTTAGGAAGCTTTCCCTTGCTGCCTACCTTCACTCTTCAAAAATATAATGGCAACTCAAGGAATTGAATCATTTGTGGCTTGAGAATTTGCTATTCTTGTATATTTATAACAATGAAATGATCTCCCCATATTAGTGTTAGAGGCCATACCATCTCTTATAGGGGATAGTTTTAGTAGTCCCATTAACCACATGCAAGATGTGGGTAATAAATGCATAGTTCATCACAGTACAACTCAATGTTTTTTTATTTAAGGGAGTAAAACTAGGTTTTGACGGGGCCTTAGAAACCCAAAACAAAAGGTGGGACGTCAGCGAGAGCACAATTGACCCATAACAAAAACACAAACATGTTTTGAAAGGACCTGAAAACCTTATACAACACTACATCTAGGTGCCAACATAGAGGCTGCAACAAAGCTGCCAGCCACAACAAACCTAGGGAAGCCACCTACACAACCCTAGGCTTCGACCTATCATTCCAAATACCCTTGACCCGGGTGTGGGAAACACAAGCATGTTTAGGAAGACCTCTCTTCCTTGTTTGAACAATCATCCATGATACTTCGTCCTCCAAGGACTTAGAATGAGGGGAGAGGGGAGGACTAGCCTCCACTAAAGCCCAAGCCCTCACAAGGGCTAAAAGAGGAGCTAAATGCGGAATTGAAGCCTCTAATGAAGCAAGAAAAACAAACCCAACATCTAATGACAAGAGGTCCAAAGGTGTGGTCGCCAATATTGGTCCAAGCGATGACCCATTAGGAGAAGTTTCTAAAGTCTTGGCAACCCAAGAGGGAACCAATTTCGTAAGGGGCTCCGAGGACTCGTCTTCCTCAATATTGAAATCATTGACAATCAAGTGGTCGTGGAGGGCATTCCTCCACCAAGTCATCTTGCCCTTCTTGCGGCGCGAATGAGGGCATTTCGGAGTGAGGTG
This sequence comes from Cunninghamia lanceolata, assembly GCA_027924645.1. Classification (NCBI taxonomy): domain Eukaryota; kingdom Viridiplantae; phylum Streptophyta; class Pinopsida; order Cupressales; family Cupressaceae; genus Cunninghamia; species Cunninghamia lanceolata. Next base: position 9,453,620 of record BSBN01000066.1, read on the forward strand.
TCTAGTGGTGAAGCATCTCCTGCAACGAAAAGGAAGACCCTCATAGTTGAGAGTCTGAGTCCATGGTTTGTCCCCAACAAGTAGGACAATATCCCAAGGCAGCTCCTTAGAAGTGTCAATGTCCACGAGAATGCGGGCAAAGGTAGTATGGCTGAAGTTTGACGATGCTTCATCCTCCTATAAGAAACGACCAAGATCGTTGGTAATTGTTTCAAAATAGGAAACTTCCCAAAGCTCTTAATGTTACCCTTATATTACTTGCTGTATATTTCAAAGGAAAAACAATATATTGGTTTGGAAGTCTAGCTCTTGAGATGATCTTGGTAGTTTGCTTTATATCCATTCAAGGAAAATAGAGAAAACCTATCATTGGTAGAGCATCTTACTACAATCAAGAGGGCTCCCAGGAGTCTATCCCAGACTTCAATATTATATTCAAGAAGACTTGGGAAAGGATACCAATAGAAGTCCACCCTCTACTTGGCATGGCATTCCTATATTTTCTTAAAGCCTTAAACCTTGAGATATCCATGATGATTTAGCCAATAGGTGGTAGAAATTCACCCGATGCTTATGAGACCATTGTATAGGTACAAATAGTCTTATCCAAGTTATCTAGCCCCATAAAAACTTCAACATATTCTCATCTTCAAGCTATAAATCCAGTCTCAAAAATCCCTATAGTAGTTCATATCACCCAACAACATGGATATGACTATCAACAATCTACATTACTATGGTTCTAGTGACCTTGATGAAATCAAAATTATGATGAAGGTATTTTCTAACGAGTTAGTGTCCTTGAAGAGGCCAAATAAAAAAAATTACATGGCATATTATGGTAGTAATCAAAATCAAGGCTACCAACCAAATAGGTATTAGCCCAATCCTATGAACCCATAAGCCAATGATATTTCTTTGTAAATGATCCAAGATATTCTCCTATATCAAGGACATCAAAAAGCCCCTAAAACATCTTACAAAGTTTTGTACCTACTATACTAATACATAACAATACAACAAAGGCACACTATTGTTGGAGTCTAGCTTGTAATGATGTACATGATTCTAATTGGTGTATGGTGTATCATGAACAATAGTCTACAACCAAGTTCACATTATAATAGGATATTGGTGGGATTTTAAAAGCTCATAATTCACATTTGGAGACCAAAAATGATGTTTTGGATTATGGGGAAAAATGACTTGTGTGTAATGAATCAAGGCCCATTGGTTAATCTAGAACCTCAAGTGAAGCTTGATTACTTCACATGAGCTAAGAAGAGAATATTGGAGTCAGAGTCAAATGTTAGTAAAGTGCCATCTGACACCTTGAAACAATAATTGCCACTGGTAGAAGCAAGTTCTTCCATAGAACCTAAAAAAAACTGTCGTGGTAGGAACAAGACAAACAAAGAAACACTCTAAATGGGTTAGAACTTAAAGAAGTGGTCAAGATATGCCTTGCAACAGAATACATAGGCTTAACATTTGACATGGAGCTCTTGAAAAGAACTCCAACTAACTTTACCATGCAAGATGCATTACTCATCATGGGTCAAACTAATTTGTTGCAAGAAACATGTTGAGGTTTTAGGGTTGTGCACCTGCTTTCCTAGTGAATGTGCAACCTCAAGTAGTGTAGAAAAGGTCGTCTCCTTTGAGGGAGAAGGTGGAACTTGTCCAAATAGTAGACAGAGTAAGAGGGCTTGGGATTCTCCCCATACAGTTAAACTTAGTTCATGACACTAGTCACTATACCTATTGAAGGAATGTGCCAGTTGTTGCTAGTTCTGGGAAATGCTAGCAAAGGAAACCTTCACAATCCATAGTTGTCTTAAGCCACGGGGCAATCTCTAGAGAAGGTCGATTCCTTTTCTATTGCCACCCTAAAGTAAATGTAGGAAAACAAACTAAGTCTAGTGCTAATCTACGACTTATTTAACATCACCAAGGAAAAGAGTTAAAAGGAGGATAGTGTGCAAAATGGGGATAGGGATAGAAAAAATAAAATAAAAAGGAGGCAATGTGAAAACATGATTAACCAACTCTCTTTTTAGTGTTCAGTATTACTTTCTTGCTTGGGTGTAGAGTGTGATCGAAATTGGTTCGACCAATTTTCATAGTCTAACAAATAATCACAAATGCATTTAACCAAATAAAATTCGAAAGATTAAAATCATAAATTCACACAAATCAATTAAACTATTTCCACCAGAAGACCGTGATAAGATACAAAACACACAAACATATCAAGTTTGATGACTATCTCTAGGATGATATGTTGGGAAACAAATTGTAAATACAATTTTCATTACAAACCAAGCCAAGGATATTTACAAGTGAGTAGAGCTCATATTTATAAGCAATGACAAACTTTGAGATCATGCCACTTGTAGTGATTGGAGTTGTAGAAGAAGAATAATATAGCAAAGAGAAGAAGATGGATATATGTTAGAGAGGAAGGAGAATATGCTTGATGATCTGAGAAATATCTCATATGAAAAGTGGAGTTGCACATACATGAACAATAGGTCTATTAGGAGATCCTTGACTTTGCATAGTCATGTCGAATTTTCTTCTAGAATTGAAGTTTAATGAGGATTGCATGGTGAGGGGGAAACATGCCCATGAGATATGACTCCTTATTTATAGATTTAGAATGAGGACCATTAGATGGAGCATGTTACTTTAACTTAACATTATGGATGATCAGAAATCATGATGGTTAAAAGATTCCTTTGGTGCATGCTTAGTAGTTGGAAGTTCTAGAGATTTGATGGCATGCTGACACTTGTGTATTGATTGGATGCAAAAGAATGAGTTGGAAATGAAAGCATATGAGTGATAGGAGCGTGTCATTAGCGGTTCGGACACCTACTTGAAGAATTGTGCTTATGAGAGTGCCTACGTCTTTGGAGAGAAGCATGAGTGTTGGGACCCACAAAGATGTTCTACATGAAGAGAGTGATTTGCGCTATTCAATCATGAGATGAATGGTTGGTGGGCTTTTGGTCTAACAATAGCCTTAGATGTTGAAGTTTTCATCTTTTCCTGAAGTGTTCGACTCTAAGATATAAGATATGCCTACTTTGCAACAAACCTTCTTAAGGCATAATAGTTTAGGCATACCTAATTTCATTGAATACTCATTTCGAGGTTCCAAAGGAGAAAATGCACTTAGACATTAACTAATGCAGAGGGAAATACTCACCTCCGCCAAACCATAACAATTCACAATTTTCAGACAATCACTTTCAAAACAGAGACACTCTGCGCCAACTTGAATACTCAAAGATTGCAACTAACACTTATTTTATTTGTTTCAAGTTAACACAACATATATTGAAATCTGCACAATGTTACAACTCTGCTCAATACACAATCTACTGCAACTCAATTTCAATGGAATTATTCAATTCATAACAAAATGCATCTGTAACAGAATTTACACACGGCCATCATGGCTTCTCAGCCCAGCCAAAATACTTTGGATTTCTGCCCAGCCAAGGATCTTTTTAAACAGAATGAATTACATTCATTTATTATACATTGAACCCACGCATTGCCTAATTCTCTGCATTTGTTTTGGAGTGATAACATAATCCTTCCACGCGGCAGTCACACAATGGTAAGTAATAACCAAACATAGTATATTCCTCATATACGCAGCCTTAGCGCAAACATAATATAAGCTTGTCTTCACAACCATTTTATTATATTGCAAACAGTCATGCACAGAATCAAAACTCATAAAATAACTGAAGTTTCATATGCCTTTGAAAATGATATCAAATACCTTCAACATACCCTGCATCACTCTGAAATCGGAAGATCTCTCAAAACCATAAACCAAGTTCTCCAAAATAATGCCATGAAATACATAACCTGTACATAACTCCTTTGTAGCACTTCGACGGACATGTGACAACGCGAGATCAACGTAAGCGAAACCATCGCCAAGCTAATCGAAACAGCTGCCAGATAACTGTGTCAAAATCAGAAATACTCGATACTCAACCAAACTAAAACAAATTGTGACAACTCCAACAAAACCGAAATATCATTTTTTTTGGTTGACGCAGGATTGTGTATTGGCTCGGGATGCTCTTGCATCATTAACTTTATTTAAATGACTAGGGTGCACTAAAAATGACTACATTTTGATGACTTTCAAGGATTCTTATGTGGAAGAAGAACCCAAGCCTTGATCCATTGGGCAACCAAGTCATGTAGTATAACCTTCAAGCTACTCTAAGCGGTGCAACTTGCTAAGATGCTAGACCAATGTTGGATTCTCGTGGCTTTAGACAAATTCTTTCTTGACCACATGATGTTTTTTATTCTCCAACTTTTCATCCTTGTTCATCAAATACTAGGAAGGCTTCTTATTTCTTTGGGAGTAGGACACCTTCATGATGATGCTTTCGTTAATATAATCTCACAAACAACTCACCTAGTGATGATGCTAGCCCTCGTCCAATAGAAGACAAGGTAGTCACTGACCAAATGAATTGGTTGTAGATACTTTGAAGCTAACAATCCTGCTTGCAGGGGATTACTAGGGCCACTTCATGACATTTATCATAGCTTTTTCTATGATGGGAGCTCCATTGTTTTTTTACCCATAAAAACAATGAAGTTTATTGTAAAAACCAGGATAGATATTCTATACACTAGTTCATCAACACTACAATTAATTTGAAGAAGAAAGAAACTAAAAATATGAACATATAGTTTCAAACAAGCCAAAAAGCATGAAAAACACAAATTTACCTCGGAGAAACCCACGTATGAGAAAAACACCAACAAGAGAGGTCAAAATAGGCTTCCTCAATTACTATCTCCATAACTAAAATAACATATCAAAGATTACGTGTCTAAATAATTAAAATATATAGCCTGAACTCTCCCCAAGATCTACATGGCTCTTACCTAGACACTTCCAACTATTTAAACATAGCCATACAACACTACACGAACATTCAAAGGATCTTAACTAAGGCAACCATATGCAGGAGGTGACGAATTCATTTTCGTTTCGACGATTTTGAAATTGCCTTGGCGATTTCATTTTTGCAGCCAGTGGAAGCTAACAATTTTCCCATAATGAGCATAATACCTCTTTCCTTCGAGATTTCTCAACTGCCAAAGTTGTTTTGAGATGTCCCATAACCATCCGATCATCTTTAACAATGCTAGCCTCTGAATTTGCACAAGATCTGTAGATTGACGAGATGGGCCTGCACATATTTGCAAATATTTCAATGATCGTTGAGATGGTGCCACGTGGTGATGAACTTGACGTTAGCATAGTCTGTGGAGTTTAGGAGTGCACACCTATGTCTCCATGGGATCATTAAAATTTATTCATTGTCCTGAACAGTAGATCCTTTAGGATGTTTTAGCCATCAATTGTTCACCATTTTTGAAATTGATATGCCATTGTTTTATCTGACAAGTAGATCCTTGGTTCTTCTTTCTTCACCCAAACATGATTTCAAGAGGGATGTTTTTATGCATCAATCATGCTCACACTTGGGATTGTTTAAGCAGAGGACAAGTCTCGATCATCACCCAATTCAGTTCTATCCTCTATGCTATAAGATGAAGTTCTTCCTCGCCATTCTCATCATTTACCGAATTCATGCACCAAGATTGTCTTCTGAGTATTCTTTGGTGACAATAGTTGTATACCTTAGGAAAGTGTGTAAATGTGTGTTTGAGAGTCTTTGTCAAAGGTAATCAATGAGAAATAGCTCAGTAGAGACAAGTTCTCTAGAAATAGCTATGCTTTAGTGCCACATTTGCTAGTCTCTTGTGCATTCTTGATTAGTCTATAGTTTGGGGTGTGGACTACTTGGTAAAGAAATCCCTGATTGTTGGATGTAAGTGTGCTTTTCAAATATACATAATGGGTACTTCGGATAATTTTCAGATCAATAAGTGTTTTGTCTCTATTCGATGTTTTCATTTTATTGAATATTATATAAGATGAATTTGCATCTAGTCTGATTGCATTCTTAGGTAAATTTTGGTTCACTAGTTAAAGCTTGCATAGCCTTTACATGTTTTGCTTATTTTTAACTCTATCTCCATTGGATAAGGCACTGGATGTAAAGGCATCTAATCATAGTTAAAGTTGTAAAGGCATCTAATCATAGTTAAAGTTGTAAAGGCATCTAATCATAGTTAAATTTTTAAAAATCTTGGTAGTTTGTAGGATATTTTTTATGGTTCTTAGTTGGTATGCATGAGTTTGTGGGAGGTTATAGTTGATTAATATCTCTAGGAGGTTTTCATTGATCACATATTTGTAGTCTAACCAAGTTTAATTAGATAGTTCTACTAGTTTCTTAGAAATCCTAGATCTACAAGTTCAGTAAACTACCAGGGGGGGTAATTAGTGACAAATAAATGGGTTATTGTCATACACAAATTGTATCTCTTAGGAATACCCTCCTTGCTTCATAGAACCTAAAGTGTAGAGGAGCGACCCACTAATTACCCAAATTACCTACATTTTGATCATAAAACTTTACCTAAGTCTTTTGCTTGACATGTCTGTATAAGCTAGCCCTTATGATCCTTATAGAATTGTAGGGTACCATTTGGAGCACTAGTAGAATGACAACGTTGCTAGGTAAAGAACCCGGATCTTTGATTATAAACCACAAGTTCATCTTGACTCAATTTGTGCAATTCTTGGCAAGTTACTATGTTAGTTTACATTATGTGTAGTGTTGGCATCTAATCAAATTTGTACCAATAGAATGATGACTTTGTTAGGGAGATAAATGTTGTGGGGAAGCTTTTTCCTAAGCATTATTTTTCATAAATTCTATCAATATTTACATGGTGGTTGTCAAAGTTTTGAGTCATTTCTCATGAAAATTATTCTAACCTCACAACTTTGTAAATTATTATGAGGTGTTCCATTATTTGTTCAAGTTTGCTTGGATGTAAATTGTTTATCCTTATATTTGTGTACCTTTGTGATATTAGGCCACTTTTTGTAAAGTTCAATGTAATTGTCTTTTCTTGACTTGTTTGAGTGTAAATATTGTTAGACCTAGCTTTCTAGAATTCTTACGAGCTCTAGTTAATATTCGTTAAACTTCTCAATCCTTTGTCAAATTATGGCATAATTGTGTCCCTATTGGTCAATTGAACTAGATCTATGAAGCTTGCTTCAAAAGGTTTAGACACAATTATTTGGCCTTTGGTGAAAATATTTTAAAAGTTTTTCTTCCATGTGGAGAGTGGTAACTCTTATGGGGAAAACCTATATGTTAAGGCTTGAAATTAATGGTCTCTTTGTGAATTACAAAGTGTACCCATGTAATGCCCATTTTATTAAGGACAACATGTGTAAAACAAGGCCTACATTTTTTGGCGTTAAACAGTTACATCACAATTAATGATAAATGCACATTAACACAATAGTGTTGTTGTCACATATGTCAACACAACACACAAACATCTTACATGTGTGGGAGATACAAGTAGATAATTCACTAGTAGAGAGATGCCATCATATCACCCTACAAAGGGGTGGAATGCATCTCAATGCGACTTTACCACATATAAGTAAATTAATAAAGGAAGTAGCCTAGTTAAAATAACTCAATTACTTTAAGCATAAATTAAATGAATTAGATTCAAAAGATGTCCATTTCTCTTTCTAATAAAGCATAAGGAATGATGCCATTTTACTAATCAACCATTAGCCTTTCCTTAATTCCATTAAGCAAGGGTACATGAGAGATAATGACTACAATTTTTACACATATATTTCAACCCATTCTCTAATGTACAAGATGATATTATACTTGATTAGATAATTTTTACATCCATTTTGCTAACCCAACATCTTAACTTACAAGGAACAATGTCAACTAAAGTAATTAAACCTTTTTAACTTATTGAAACATATAAAATCTTGCTTTATAAACATTTCAATACATTGATAAACCCTTAGGGAAGCTACAAGAACAAATTCCAATTTGTAAATGTGAATGGAAAGATGATTTTTAAGAATATGTGATATTGTTCAATCATGTTTATGGATTTAATTGTGTATGAATTTTTAGCATCAATGTTAAGGATCACACTTCGTGATCCATCATTAGGATGTAGACATTTATAGGAGAAAAAATGGTGAATTGCAGACCAAGATAGACTTATAGAAGAAGGGAGAGAGATTGTACAAAGAACAAGGGACCTAAAAAAGAAAAGAGCTCAAAAAATAGAATAAACACACACACACAATTAAATGAAAACCCCAACATACAATTTATATATCAATATATAGGTTTATAATCCTATATATCTCAACCTATATATATATATATATATATATATATATATATATATATATATATATATATATATATATATATATATATATATATATATATATATATATATATAAAGCCACAAAGAAACAAATATATCTAAACATATATAAGCATAAACCAATGAAAACATATATACACATTTATATGTATAAACATTTATGTGTATATATATTTTCATCGGTTTATGCTTATATATGTTTAGATATATTTGTTTCTTTTGTGGCTATTTATATATATAGGTTGAGATATATAGGATTATAAACTTATATATTGATATATAAATTGTATGTTGGGGTTTTCATTTAATTGTTTATATATATATATATATATATATATATATATATATATATATATATATATATATATATATATATATATATATTATTTTTATTTTCTATTTTGAGCTATTTTATTTTTTTCTTTTTACGTTCCTTGTTCTCCATGCAATCTCTCTCTCATTTTCTATTTAGTTTTTCTTGGTTTGCAATTCACAATTTTTTCTCCTATAGTTCTCTACATCTTGACGATGGATCATAGAGTGTGATCCGAAACGTTGATGCTAAAAATTCATACACAGTTAAATCCAAAAACATGATTGAACAATATTATGTATTGTGGAAATTTGATGTTTTTAATATGTTATATATTCATGCTATAGGTGGCATTCACCACTTTCACAAAAAGTATTCACCACATGGATAACTCAATGTTTGTCATATACTTATTTACCATTCACTGCATACCTTTTTACCATTGCCGTGGCAAACTTGACTAGTAAACTGACAAACTCAAAATGTGACTAGTAGTAAGCATGCATTTTTGACAAACAAATTTTCATTCAAGATTATACAAGGTTGTTTTTCTCATTGAACTAACATAGCATGGAATTAACTCCTACACATTCTTGGTTTGATAAAATGGAAAGAAAATACTATTTTAAAACTTTAACAACAAATGTAAGGTTTCCATCGCATCAAAAGCCTAATTCACGTTTGCTTGAATAATTTATATTGATTTCAAAATAATAAAGACCTACCCATAGGCTCATTCAATTATAAATCTACTGAGCCACATATTCATAAACTAAAATATCAATTTCAAGGATTTTAAAAATAACATGAAATTTCCTTAGGTCACTCAAATGGTCTTAACACATTTAATATCCATTTTCTCCAAATTGCTAAACATGAAATAGTTTACAATTTCCATTACAATTCTATAGAATACATGGTTGAATACATTTTGACAATTTTTGGAAGTGCTTAAGGAACAATCTCCATTAAATCACTTGTAGATCATTTCAACATAGTATTCAATCTCATCAAAATAAAATAGGAAAGAGATCTCCAAATTTCCGTTGCTTCCAAGGCTCCAAGTTCAAAGCTAAGAAGGCAAGGCTACTTCCTAACCAATATAATTCTCTCAAGCATTATGGGTTCACACACATAAACACTCAAGCATATATTTAAGGTTACATTTAAGAACACAACATACACATAGTTTCCTCAAGAAAAACATGGAAGATTGTTCTTGATTTACACAAAGGAGAGTCATGGATTGTTAGAAATGAAGGCAAACCGCTACAATATGGAAATCTAAAATAAACTGTAAATCTGAAATTTATTCTATAGAATGCTAATGGAGATATAAACTAGTAAAATCAACAATAAGGAAAATGATCAACAACAAGAGATTAACACATAACACAGATTTATGTGGAGAACCACTTACGGGAAAAACTCCACCAGAAAAGAGGACAAGTTTGTATTATCTTCAAAAGAGATTACAATACAATCACTTCCTTCTTTCCTGCATCCAATCTACTTGTGTACCTGTAAAACATTCAAATCATATTCTACACTTCTCAAGCTTCTGTTAAATAGAAATGCAAGCTTATAGAAGAAGTTTTTCAAACATGGCACCCAAACTAGGGAATATTCAACACCCTATCTTGGGAATCCCACAATTAGGCTATTATTAGCCTCTTACAGATGTCATAATACCATCTTACAGAATATTGTGCACAAGATAGAAGAAATCCCACACCCATCTTTGGGAAAGTCAACAACATGCTAAAAATAACCTCTTACACCTTATTACAGGTTGTTATAAGATGCTCCGTGATAATTATCCAATTATAGCTAATTCCTTACATGTAAGGCACTAATATTAGTAGATGCTCTTACACATGTCATAAACCATTAATAAACTTGGATGACCCACATTTACCTGTTTACCATCTTAAGGTAAAATAACATAAATTACCTCACTGTAATTAAATAATTACAACAGTCGTTGGAACCTTCATCCCTTATGGGATGCATTTACAAAATAATGTTAGGAGTAGTTAAATATACCAGATTTACAAGGTTGATGGAACCTAAATCCTAACATGGATAAGTAAGGAAAAAGAGTGTATATTACTAAGGATATTTTAATCTATTAATAGGGGTTAGTGAACTCACTCATGAGGCTCATGCTTAAATGAATTCCTCTCATGGATCTTCAAACTGAAGCACAATATCCTCTCAAGGATAATCAATCATATAGAACCAAAACATCATCTCCCTTATTCCTCCCAAGTATAGAACAAACCACTTGTTGGGACTTCGTTTTTCAACTCTCAAATTTGCAAAATCTTTGTTGTTGTCCCTAATGTGTTTGTTTGTTTCATAAAGAGCCTAAATTTGAAAATTTCCTATGTGTGAAGGTCCCCTTTGAAATCCCTATTTTCCTATGTTGCAAAATCCCTAAAAGATCCTCAAGTCTAGGGTAACCCTTGAAAAATCTTGAAACACGTTCACAATCCACTAAGTATAATGCCTTTTGATGGTTCGACAGGTTTGCGAACCTGCCAAAATGGTTATGAAGTTCTCAGTTTTGTCAAAATACCGAAGGAAGTTGAGTACAAAGGGATAACTCAAGAGGTTCACCAGTTTGATGTTTTTTTGAACCGCTGAAAAGAGAGAAAACACAATGAAAAGTGAAAGCAAGTGACTTTTGACGAGTTCACAAGTTCTCAAACTCATTGAAACACTGAAAAGGAGAAAGCTAGCAAGGCTTCAAAAGTTCATGAGTTCTTAAAAGTTATGAATTACCGAAAAAGGGGTAATGAACCAAGAAGAAAGAAAAGTAAAGGAAAGATAAGTAAGGTGGATTTTTGGTGATTTAGTAGGTTTGCAAACCTACCAAAAAAGTTCGCCAAAGTAAAAGGTACCGAGAGTCAAAATTTTAAAGGGATTTTAAAGTGTTGTAAAGGCTTAAAACACAGTTTTTTCGCAAGCTTTCTGAGTTCAAATGCCAACTATTTCCAAGATGTAATGAATGCATAAGTAATGTTGTAGTATAAGTAGGTAGGGAGGTAGGTAAGTTTAATGGCGGTAGGTGGGCGCCCTAGGGTTTTCCTGCCCAGGATTTGTGAAGGAAAAAGGAGATATATATACCTGAAAGAAGAAGATAGAGTGTGGGTTTTTGACGTCTAGATTTTGTAGTTGTGCATACAATGAATATCTTTCTAGGTTGAGAGGTGGCGATTCCAATTTTTCAGGTGGATGATGAGCTTTTGGGTGTAGTTTCAAGGTGATTCCTAAGTCGTCACTAGGATCCCCTCTTGCCCTATTTAAGGGTATGAATGTAATTTTGGATTTGATAAATATGACATCATTTAAAGCATTGCTATGATTGTAATGGTCTTTTCTAGATTGCATATGGATTTATATGGCATAGTGATGGATTACTAAGAATGTATGCTAGTATCACATGATAAATGTATTTTATGTTTTTTTAATCAACTCTACTTTGTTTAGTATAAGACATCATAGTTGAAAGATTAGATATCATGCAAAACATTTACAGGGTAACAACAAAGGTACCCAGGGTCTCAAGACATGGGTATGCAGTTATATTGGTATGCGCATTAACTCATCTTAATCATCCCATGAGTGGATTAAGCTGAAGGAAAAAAATCCATAGTACTCTTTGAATTAACTCCCACTGGATTATTTCTATTTCCTATACACTCATTGCACACATCAAACACATCGATAATAATAGCTAAAGCAACAATAATTAAACCAATGGAATCTATACACATGCCATACACACCCCATACTAGTGTACTAATATGCATGGAAAATTATTTCAATGACATTCATATCATAAGTTACATCATAGAAATGGATTGTCAAATCTATAAAATAAATAATACATGCGACGCACACACGTCCAAATAAGTTGGTATTAATATGTAATGATAATATAACATGTCACAAATAGAAAATCATGAGATAAAATCATATATATTTCTAATATCGTCATAGCATCATATGGAATTGATGAACTTGGAGCATCTAAAATTATATAATAACAACTATCATATAATATAAAACATCATGAAAATTCATACATATTAAGTTCCATCCAAAAAATAGCAAAATAGCATCATAATAAAATACATTGATATAAGTGTGCAAAAAAGGTATCAACAAAGTTAGGCCTTACATCCTCCCCTTTAAAGAGGTGTAAAAGAGTCTTAAAGGATGGGAAAATTTCACTTTTTCTTATCTAATCACTTTTACCCTATTCTAGTATTCTATTGAAAAGAAACTACTATTGCTCCTAATCAAACATAAGTAGTAATGAAACAATCACTAAAAATAGAATGATTAAACTAAGTGATTCTTTTGTTCCTTACAATAGTTTACCATTATGTCCTAATTAAACTAGGTTATTTAACTTATCTTAGGAAATAAACTATGATTAATAAAAATGCTTTAGGAAATAGGAAAATTGAAACATGATATGATATGATTTAAAGGCGAAAATTTATAGGGGAAAGACACAATGGAACTTGGTTTTTGTTGGACAAGTTGAATGCAAATTGGAAATTGTTGACAAGAGAAGCATAGATGTTTTGGCACGAAGATTCTACTATGGTTGTGAGGATGTCTATACAAGTGTGGACTAGTTTGACATACACAAAAAATAAAGTGATAGTTCCAATGAACAAAGGCCTACAAGATGCTAGAGAAACTTGCAAACAACAAACACAAAAATTCTAAAATAACCTTTTCATAAATGAACTACATAGAAGACTTAAAGAGGGTAGGAGGATTCAAATGAAATATTGGTGAAGAGTGAATCCCACAAGTTGAGAGGAAAAGGAAAAAATATTTGAAATGCTTGGGATCTTGCCAAAGTGGTCAAGCTCTAGTTTAGCTTTTTGGCTCCATGGGCAGTTGAGTATAATTATGTATGCTCTTAGATTTATGACTAGGGTTAGAAAAAATAATGTGTTTAAGATAATAGAAAATAAACTTAAAATATCTCTTTATTATGCTAAATATGTGGAGGGAAAAAAGGAGATGATAAATTCAAGTTTATGCCAATGTGAGAGCAATGAAGATGGATTAAAATGATTTCTAAATCTTAAGAAAATGATTAGGAAATTAAAATAGAAGGTTGAAGAGTATCCCTGAATAAAAAATGACTCAAAGGAGAAGTAATCAAGTTCAAAATCTTAAAAAAAAAGAAAATAGGAAGAATGGTGGAGATCACTCAAAAGGAACAACTTCACCAAGTTTCTTCAATATTTTAGAAGGAAAGGAATGGTGGAGCTCACTCAAAGAAAGGAACAACTTCACCATTCTTCCAAGTTTTGAGAAGAAGGGAAGGACTGGTGGAGCTCACTAAAAGAGACGAGTAACTTTCACCACTCTTCCAAGCTTTTAGAGGAAGAAGAACACGATTTGTCTCCTTAAACAAGAAAAGAGGATGCAAGAAAATAAAAAATGTAATAATGAGCTATAAATAAATAGAGATGCAATGCTAATAACCTTGCAATGGTTAAATCAAAGGAATCTCACAAAAAAATTGTCAAAATATCATAAGGAAGACTAACAATAAATCAAATAGATTTTACCAAAGGATAAGAAAGATGGGATCGAATTCTTCACACAAAATCAAAGAGCTTCAAGAACCTGCAATAATAATAAAATAGAAACTTAAATTAATGAGCCTTTAAATATTGGAAGAAGAGGATTTTTTAGAATGGGGAATGTAGGAATGCCCCTATTTATTTTGATGGAATCTTTTGAAAACTTGTTGTGTGAGAGTAGAGAATGAGAAAATGAAGAAATGAATAATGGAGATTAAGAATTGGTGACCAAATTAATAAGTTATTCATCAATAACAAGAGAGAGTTTGAAAGTGTGAAGATTTGTTGGTTGAAATCCAATAGAAAAATCCTTGAGAAGTTACAATATTAATTCATGACGAGGAGCCATTTGAAGTTGTGTCAGAATATTATCCCACAACTTTTCATTGGGCTTTTTATTTTTAATTTATTCGTGGATGAATCCACATTTATAACCTTACATCACTTCTTGTGATAGTGTCTAAAATGGATTAGAAGCAATTAGAGTGATCAAATAAGAGAAGGTGAAGTGAGATGTTATAGAGATCATAAGATTTTCTAGAACCATACATAATAACATAGTTGGCTTTTGGGTTAGGGTAAAAATCTAGGGAAAGTGGCTAAATGAAAAATAAAACATGCTATGAGAGTGGACATTAAAATGAGTACAATTTATAGAGTATAAATTGTAGAAGGTATGCAATTTATGACTACATTTTGCCCCCACTTTAGTGGGCTTATGTCACTAGGTGATATAGCTACACTAAAGTAAGTAAATGTAATATACTAGAAATGAAATCATGTAAATTGTAAATATTTTTTGATATATAAAAAGGATATGTTACAACATGTTAGTGTAGGATTTTATTTTCCTTTATTTTTATTTTAAGCTTGCTTAGGTAGTTAAATAATTGTGAGCTATTTAATAGGCCTTATTCATGTTAGTGGGTGCATGTGTGAGAGGTGTCAATGCATTTCATGGGTGTTACTCCACCTCGCCCTATCCTGGGAGATGCTGGAGTTACATTTCTCATTAGTCAATATTGCCACCTCACCCCACTCACCTTGCCTATAAATACTCACTCCCTTGCATGTATTTTCTCACCTGTTTGTGAGGGTTTCAGCCTTAAGAGTCTAAATGATGCATCCTGGTGCAAAATCAATCCCACCATTGCATTCATAAGAGCCAAAAAACCTAAGGACGCCTGTTCAAACGCGAAAATAGGAGCTCAAAAACTTTTGAGTGACTTTTTGAGGGTTTGTGTTTTGGGCTCTATGAAAATCCATACAATCGTATGACGCCTTGATTTCTGTGCTCGTACTACCTTGATTTTTGTGCCATTATTTATTGAGCAAAATTTGTTTTTTGAGCTATCTCAATTTGCGTGCTATCTCAATTTATGTGTCACCTCGATTTACGTGCTACCTCAATTTCCACACATAGAAGGTACAAGGTACAGCTGATTATTTTATTAATTTTTTTTGGGCTCCAGCCCCCAAGGAGTCAGCGCCTAATCATATGGGCGACTAAGGTTTTGTGCCTTTCCTTTTGTATATCCTAAATGAGAAATTTTACAGAAACAACCATATATTGGGCATACAGTATCAAAATTTCATTAAAAAATAGGAGTCAAAAAGATGGTTCCACGCTCTATGCTTTCATTAAGTTCTTTTTTCCAAAAAACTTCATCAGGTATCTTTTTTTTTCAGTTGAAGCCATATATTTTTACCCCTGTTGATTGGAAAAAGGATATTGCAGTGAGTTTTTCTCTTGAACAAAGGGGTTAATTATTTGCTTGAGAGAATTATACTGTTGTTTCTTTATCATTTTGGCTATATACACAATGGATAAACTTCTAGTTCCTCTTCTCACTCCATTCAATTAATATGAGTGGAAGAAGCAAATGGAACTTATGTTGCTTAAATTGAGGCCACATAATGTAACTATGGGTACAGATCTTGAACCCACTGGTGCTGTAGAAAAGAGAAAATGGTTTGATAGATTGATGAAGCTTATGGGACACTGTCTTTCTCTTTCTCCTGATCTTATTTTCCATGTTGAGTCTTACAAAACTCCAAATGATATATGGACTACTTTAGAAGGTTTATTTGGTAAGCAAGACACTCTAAGAAGTTATCAGTTAGAAAATGAACTTATATTGCTAAATCCATCTAATGTTGACATCATTCAAGATTTTTTTAGTAAGCTTAAGTCTCTCATATTACAACTAAAATAATGTGGTGTAGAGAAAGAAGACAACGAGTTAATCTTGTCTATTCTTGCTAAACTTGGTTCTGACTATTATATTTTTGTGTCTACTTTTTATGCTACAAGAGATGCTCTTGCCTTCTCTTGATGAATTTGCTACACAACTCAGAAGAGAACAAACAAAGTTAGTGCAGATGGGTACTCTGAAGTCTTCCAAATATTAGGCTCTTTTTGCAACTCAAAACACAAAAGACGAGAAGGCTTGAAGTGGAAAAGAAAAGAAGCAAAAAAACACGAGTAGTGAGAAAGACACAGACTCAACACCTAAAGCTACCCCTGAGTCATCTTCATCCAACAAAAAGGAGAAAAAGAAGAGACCCACTTGTGCATACTACAAGAAGCGTGGGCATGATGAACATGTTTGTTACAAAAAGGAAGTGGATGAGTTGAAGAATCTTATTCAGAAAATGACTATAAGTATTCCTTCAGCTTCAACTCCTAGTTCATCTTCTCCTACTCCTTCATCATCAAAACAATCAGGATCTTATGAAAAAGGCCATGCATGTTAGGTTATTGAGGTTAATAAACATAAAGGTAAAGCACTTTGTGCGTCTACAAGTTTTAGTTCAGGTAAATGGATTCTTGATTCTAGAGCCTCTCATCATATGGCTTCATCTTAGTTTGTGTTCTCTACCTTTGAGCCTTGTGTTATGCCACCAATTTTAATGGGTAACAATATATATGTGAGTGTAATTGGGAAGGGATTAATTGATATTGGTGAGGGTACTTTAAATGATGTACTATGTGCACCTTCTTTGACAAATAATCTACTTTCCATATATTAGATTATTCATAGTGGTGCAGGGAAGATTGTGGAATTCAGACCTAATTTAGTTATCATCAAAGACTTGGAGAGTATATAGATTATTGCTACATGGGTTGTTGATCATGAAACCCAGTTATACATCTTTTCTGGTTTTACTCCTGATGATGGTTCAGATCCTTTGGCTGATGTTCACACTCCTTATGTGAACCATATTTCTAAGGAGAAGTTAGGTCACTCAAACCTTGTTGTTCTTACATCCAATCCAGTTCTTGAGACATGTGCTGATATTTCTTCTCCTCCCTCACCTGTTTTTTCTAATTTTAGTGTTCCAATGGTTAAGCAAGATGTTTTTTGTTCTTTTGATTTTGTGGAGTGGGATGATTATCTAATTGGTATTTCTAAGTTGTTTGAGACTCACATTATATATCTTGAAGACACTTTTGATGACAGTCACAACACACATGTCATCCCTTCATCTATGTCTTTGGATTCAGTTCAAATTTCTTTTCCTATCTTGAGGACAACTAAGTTGTATGCAGATGCACCTATTTGGATTTGGTTTCCTTCTTCATATGATTTGTGGGAGTAGCTTCCTTATCCTCCATTGGATTTGTTTCTTCCCAAGGGAAAAAATGTTATATGTGGGCATTATCTTATGTTATGTTTTCATCCATCTTTCAGTGGCTTTGGAGTTACTTCTACTTATGAGGGATGCTTGATCTTTTGTGATTGTATGATGGTTGTATTTGAAAAGTCTTTTGACATTCTTCACCATCATTGCATATGGGTAACAATACATATGTGAATGTAATTTGGAAGGGATCAATTGATATTGGTGAGGGTACTTTCAATGATGTACCATGTGTACCTTCTTTGACAAATAATCTACTTTCCATATATTAGATTATTCATAGTGGTGTAGGGAAGACTGTGGAATTCACACCTGATTTAGTTATCATCACAGACTTGGAGAGTATATAGATTATTGCTACATGGGTTGTTGATCATGAAACCTAGTTATACACCTTTTCTGGTTTTACCCCTGATGATGGTTCAGATCCTTTGGCTGATGTTCACACTCCTTGTGTGAACCATATCTCTGAGGAGAAGTTTGGTCACTCGAACCTTGTTGTTCTCACATCCAATCTAGTTCTTGAGACATGTGCTGATATTTCTTCTCCTCCCTCACCTACTTTTTTTGATTTCAGTGTTCCATTGGTTAAGCAGGATGTTTTTTGTTCTTCTGATTCTGTGGAGTGGGATGATTATCTAATTGGTATTTCTAAGTTGTTTGAGACTCACATTATATATCTTGAAGACACTTTTGATGACAGTCATAACACACCTGTCATCCCTTCATCTATGTCTTTGGATCCAGTTCAAATTTCTTTTCCTATCTTGAGGACAACTGAGTTGTATGCAGAGGCACCTATTTGGATTTGGTTTCCTTCTTCATATGATTTGTGGGAGTAGCTTCCTTATCCTCCATTGGATTTGTTTCTTCCCAAGGGAAAAATTGTTATATGTGGGCATTGTCTTATGTTATGTTTTCATTCATCTTTCAGTGGCTTTGGAATTACTTCTACCTATGAGGGATGCTTGATCTTTTGTGATTGTATGATGGTTGTATCTTTTGAAGAGTCTTTTGACATTCTTCACCATCATTGTATATGGGTACCTAACATGGCTTATCTTGCTAGGATCTATCTTTTTACCCACCTAATCTATGCTTAAGGGTGGGTGTTAGTGTAGCTTTTATTTTCCTTTATTTTTATTTTAATCTTGCTTAGGTAGTTAAATAATTGTGAGTTATTTAATAGGCCTTATTCATGTTAGTGGGTGCATGTGTGTGAGGTGTCAATCCACTTCATGGGTGTTACTCCACCTTCCCCCTATTTTGGGAGATGTTGGAGTTAGATTTCTCATTGGTCAATATTGCCACCTCAGCCCACTCACATTGCCTATAAATACTCATTCCCTTGCATGTATTTTCTTAGGGTGTTTAATGCATTTTTCTATCTTTGCATCAATATTCTCTCTTGGCTTTGTCATGGCTCTCTTGTGAATGAACACTTGCAGCAGATCTTGGCTCTAACACAACATTCCTAATGAAGTGGTTGATGCTTTAGCTTAAGGAAAATAAATGTGTTAGGAAAAAATATTTCTTGTAAAACTAAGTGTTAGAGAATCATAGCCTTCAAGATAAATGTGTTAGTGCATAAGAATCATAATCCAACATGTATATGCATATAATTTGAATAAAGAAAACTAGAAAGCATACACAAAATGGAAGATCACCATAGCTATGGATAAGGGATATCCATATAGAGATAGAAGCATGTTTGGGGGGACACAACTAGAAGAGAAAGAGAAATAATTCTTAAGATAACATATTTTGTTGCTAGGAAACATAAAGGAGATGCCATGAATCACTTAAGCTAGCATACTCTATTATTGGGTGATTCATAAATAAAAATGTTGTGGATCACCTAGACTAGCATACTTTATTTCTAGGTGGTCCATAAAGAATATAAATGTGACTACTTTCTTTCCTTTTGGAAGAAGGCAGGCGAAAGGCCTGACAACTGAAGTCCGGCAGAAGGCTCGACGACCGAAGTCTGGAAAACTAAAATTCTTCTAAGTGTTTCAGGCGGTTCATTTCTTCCTTTTCAAAATACATGGTGCATGGTGGAGGCCCAACCTCCGAAGCCTGATTTGTTGGGGCATGACTGACTTGCCTTCCCTGTTCTCTCCGCTATCTGGAAACACCCATAAATGTGGGAAAATGTGCCAACAACTCTTAGGATCACCATTAATGCGAAATGGGTAGTTGGAAATGATGTTATTAATATAGTTGGTGGGTTTTCCCTCCCAGTCCATCATCAAATTTGAGCTGAAGATGCTATAAATAGAAGGTTGAAACTCATTTCAAAAGAGGTTGGTTTTTTGTGTGTGGTCTCTAGAAGATAGCTACAGGTGCAGAAAGTTGTAGGGAAGCCATTGAAATGCCAGTTCAACTCATTGAAGAGTGTGGACTGGTGAAGTCAAAGGAGTTGATATTGTAAATGATTCTTGTTGTAGAATGTCTCCATGCCATTAGGTATGTACCCATGAAGATTTCTCAATGGCAGTTGGGTATTTTCCTTTGCCATGTTTGATGGCACGAATGTAATATTGGGTTAGATGAATGTGACAACATTATGAAAATATTGCAAGCTTTGTAATAATATTTCTCATGTTATAGATGGGTATATGCAGTTATGTTTTGGATTACTATGTATGTTCTGTTTCAAGATCTCATATTCTATGGTGTATGCAAATACATAGCTCATTGTCTTTTTGGTTTTAGTTTGTTATTTTCTAAATGAACTACAACTATGTTGCCTATAGAATAGGCACTAGTCTGGGGCCATTCCTATCAGCCTCACATCATTTAAACAAAAAAAAATATTTACCAGTGGTTTAGGGGAAGAATCATCATTCTTGTGCATTTATACTTGCACAATTTGTTTCAGCTTTATAGGGGTTTTGTGATAACTAGTTGTTTTTGGTTCAGTGATAGTTTTAGGATCAAGATAACAAGTTGGGTTTGGTTGTTCATTGGTTTTTAGTTGTTCATTTGGTTTAAACTCAATACCTGTTAAGGTATACCCCTTGGAAAATCCCTCTAGAGTTTAGTTGAACTCAAAGTGCAGGGGATGAAACCCACTCCTGTAGAGTTGACCTTCAACCCTCCACATTCTGTTGATGGACTGATTATGCTTGCATGACGATAGCCTTGGCCTTGTGAGTGTGATTCTATCCTAGGAAGTGGAGTTGTGGTTTTGGGACCCAACATGTTTGATTAACATAGCCCAAGATTTAGAGATTCTAAACCCAGTTACACTCATGCAAGTAGGATGCCGATATTGACACCCAATATATGCACAAAATCAAAGAACCAATCCAACTAGGAACCATTGTTGGTGAAACTTAGGGTATAGATATCATTAAGCTTCAAATCCACATCCTAAAAAATACAATGCAAAGAAAGAATAAAAAACCGAAGTGTAAAAAAAGCCCCTAACCACTAAGACAATCTTAGGACATTTAGTTTCCAAACTTCTAGACAAAAATCATAACGACACTAGATCAAGGAAGAAACCTAAAGAAGAAGGAAATGAAAAGCTACCAAATCATGGAATGCCAAACTAATCACCCAAATCTAGAAGACCAACTATTGCAGGAGATTGATTACAAACCAAATGCTTCAGATTCGCTTGACAATTGAAAGCAAAAAGATAAATGAAAGGAAATGAATGGTTGAAAGGGTATATTTCCAACTCACATGTGGGCCATTAATGATCAACAACCTCAGCACTCAAGATATTGAAGTTAATTTGAATATCTTATAAACTTAAGGTTTGGAGTGCTGAGAACATTTTACATGCACATGCCATTTGACCTCTAAAGTTTGATGCAATGTGAACTCAAGGTTCAGTTTGATGATGGAAATTTGCATGAAGGATCACAAACTAAGGTGAGCATTCTGAATTAGAAGTTGCTCAAGACTAGGGTTTCAAAGGAGACTTACATGCGTTTGCAAATCTTTACTTGAAGTCTATTGTGGTAGGAGTTTTGGGTTCAAACTCCAACCCAATACTTGCAAACTGCAAAATCATAGATAGTCTGAATTTGAAAAGAAGCAAGTTCCTTGACATGTAAACTCCAAAACATAAGGATTTTAATCATGCTTAAATTTCTAGTTGCTTGACAATGTCACAAATATGAAAGTGATTTCTAAAGACCATCCAGATACCCAAATCTAAAACTCTTAAAATCAATACTAATAAAACCCAAACACAGTGAAATGATATTCACTAGACTCAACTTCAAGGATGCAAAAATGAAAGTCAAATCAAGGACTAAATGAGGGTCTCTAAGTTTGACAAAGTAGGGCATGTTATGGAGGCCATAATAAATGCCCCCCTTAAAACAAAAGAAAATTACTTAGGACCAAGTTATGAGTGATTTAACATAACAATCAACTCATTCCTAGAGCATGGAACCCTTATTAATAGCAAGAACCATTTCTTGATTTACATGGCTGATCATTAGTTTTATTGCCAAAGAAACACTCCACGATGGTCCACTCCAAATGGATTTAGAATAGGAAGATTACCTAGAGGATATTTTCAATGATCAATGCATCCAAGTATGCAGAATTGCATTCATACCAAAGTTCACATAGGCCAATTTTACAATGACATTCATACTAGTTTCACCCAAGTGTATGCAATTGACTCTTTCCCTTCTTTCACCTACAAGACTCAACTAATACAACTCATTTATCAAACTATTGTGATTTCATTAACATTTACTTAGGAATAGGTCTTCTTTAGATATGACAATGAGTATCATTATGACATGTCTTTTTTTATTACCTAGACATAGCTTCGTTGTTAGTTAGGCATCCATAGCCCCAATGGAGTTTCCTTTGGTCTCACTCTAGGCATAGCTCTACTGCTAGTACCCATAGCCCTGGTAGAGGTTACTTGAATCACCTAAAATGAAAGATATTTTTATTTTCCTTTTCTTTCTATTTTTCTTTTGTTTTTAAGTTTTCTCATTCCATAGACATTAAAGCCCATCTCTATGTTGAGGACCACCATGGTAATGAAATTATTCTTTTAATTTTTTTAATAATAATTTTTTTACTTGATACCTTAGTTGCAATCACTTCATTAGATAGACTTAAGAGCATTAATGTGCAAAGAGTGGGAGATGAAAGGTATGCAAAATACATCTTAGAATTTCCCATACCTTCTTAGGCATGAATGCATCTCTATACATCCAAATGAAAAGGTTCGTGAAACCTTGACCCTCGGAATTAACTTATTATAAATATAGAAGGAATAAAAAAACATGTGAAAGAAATTAGGAAGTGCACTTAGACCATCTTTGCAAGTCATTGACGATTTTGTCTCTTAATAAAGGTAAGACTTTGAGAGTTGACTAGCAAGAATGAGGGTGTAAACATAACATAGATCTACAATAGACCAATAGCTCCAAAAGAATAGAAACCAACAACAAACCAAAACCAAAACTAGAAAGAAAACAAACAAAAACTTTTAAAGCTACCTAGCTTGTACAAATGTGAATGCTTAGGGGTACAAATAATAAAGCTCCCATTGTTCCTTTTCCTCATAGTATCCAATAGTAAGAGCTTTGTCATTATAGTTGTAAACACTACATATTTGTCTTTATATTAAAAAATGATAAGTTTGAGCTATTTGGGCTCATACTCCATATAGTTATCACTTAAAATCAAGACTTGAGGAGGCCCATCATCCTCATGCTCTATCCACAAGCATCTTTTCCTTCATAAATCCCCATAGTTAAAATAATAAGAAAGTTTAGTTTTCTTGTTCTTTTTGATGTCAACAAATAAACCCTCTTGATCTAAAACATTACTCTTTGGGTCATTGATATTCAAAATATCTTTGCAAGTATCCATATCATCTATTTGTAAATAATCATAAATATTGTTGGTAGGCAAAATAATAAAACTTTCATCTCCCTTACCATTAAAATTAGAAAAATAAAATGAATGACACAGAGGAAAAGGTTGGGAAATATCTTGTGTTATAATTCCATCCATCAATGAAGTTTGTTTGTTTCTATGCATGTCATAATCCATAATGTATGTTTCTCCATTGAACTCAACATGATCATTGGGTACATGCACATCATACAAAAAAATATTATTTAGAAATTCATCCAACAAGTTTAAATCAACAAAATATTCTTCAATACATTCATGTTTTCCTATTAGACTTATTTGCTGATTTATACAATGCATTAATGATTCTTTCTTTTTGAAATTGAAATGAGGAATGTCATTGTTAAGACTTCTTTTAGCATGTAAATCACAAGGATTCTCCCCAAGAAGAATGTCCATTTCAGTAGTCCATTTCTTATAAAATTAGACATGTCCCTCAAAGAAATGATAAATTCCATGGTTGATAAGAATGATAAATTAGCATATTTGGAACTTGAGATTCAAAGACTTCTTTTAGCATGTAAATCACAAAGATTCAAAGAAATGATGAAGATATAAATAAAGTTGTTAGTTTTGTCATCCCAAAACTTTGCACGATGACGTCACGTAGTACTTGTGATGTCAATTCCATTTCTGTTTACTTAATAGTTTGAAGAAGAACTAGGGCCCATGATGGATGCCAACTCATTCTTACTGGACAATGGCACAACATTATAAGGTTATTAGACTGGCAACACTTATAAGTTGTGAGATCCTACCACGTTGAATTCTTAGCTAGAACATCTACGACTCTACAAAGATTTCTTCTATCTATGTTATCTCAAGCCTTTTAAACTAATGGGTCTTGTTGGCTACTTACATGGAGAAATTATCCAATAGCACAACGTTATGATCTTGTTGTTGGTGCTCATTTTGGCCTGGAGATTGAGCTTGCGTGTGGAGGGTTTCTTCTTTCAAACCCTAGGTTTTCCTCTTCATCGGCATGAGCTTGGCCTATCGGTTGGAGTTTTTCAAGTTCTACCGATGCGGTAGGTCTCCCCGACGGGGTGTGTTTTGTGCCTTCGTCGATGTAACATGTGCAGTGTCTGGCTGATGGTAATTCGAGGTATGTTTGCGTTCGTTGGCGTGACTTTTGTTATCGGCGGAGGGGTTTCTTGTTGCTCCGATGGTTGGGAGTCTGGCCGACAATGAAGTTGATGTTCGGCATGTCGGGGTGACGATGTTCCATGTCTTGGCGATATGCGAGTATGGAGTGGTCGTCGGTGAGATTTTGGCTATCGGGTGGATGGAGAAGTGTTGGCCCGACAATTGGGGTCTCGCCGATGGAGGCGGGCTATCGGTAGGAGTTGGGCCGATGGCTTGATGGGGGGTGAGTCATGTGTTCATCGGCGAGATTTGGCTTATCGGCAGAGGTTTTTTGCAGTTTGCCGATGGAGGGAAGTCACCCCGATCAGGAGTGCCATCGGGGTGACTTGGTGCATCGGCGTAGGTTTGAAGTGTTTCTCCGATGGTGTTGGTCACACCGACGGAGGCGATAGGTGGAAGTGTCGTCGGCATGAGTTGAGCGGTCGGCGAAGGATTCATGGGCTGTGGGCGAAGGGTCGTGTGTCGAGCGCGGCAAAACGCTCGACACTTGGTATGTATGCGACTATGTTTTTAAAGCGCCGAAGTTGTCTCCACACCATGCATATGGGACTTATCCCCTTGCATTATTTTTGAACCCGCGGTAGAACGCATTTTGGCGGGAAATTTCTTTTTTGACTGCAGCGACGGTTTTCAAGCGACCGCGGGTGGTTGAGGCCCTTAATGGCGACTGTAGCAGGAGTATGGGCGATGGTACAAGTGATCAGGCTGCCTGATTGAGAATGAAGACTTCCAGATAGTGGCGTGTGGCTCGAGGCCCCCCTTTGTCTGCTGCATTAACATTTTCTGAGCGCCATTCCTTCCGAGGACTGTATCTGGTGGATTTTTGTCATAATCATGTAATTAATTGCTGTGGTACACTCTCTAGCTATTATAAGCAGGAAGTGTTACTCATTTTTTAGGTTGTTGAAAGTTGAACATTTTGGCTCTGTAACACAATACAGTTCGTTTTGCTTGCTCTGTACAGCTAAACCTGTGAGTTTATGTATCTCTTGTTGTACGTTTTGGCTTGAATCCACTGATTTCATGGTTAATCTTGTATGAATAATGCTATGTTTGCATGTGTTTTGTTAATTCTGTCTCCAGTATTGCATGTATCTTTCTTCTGAGTCTGGATATTTAAGCAATATTTGAGACTCTAGAACATGGAATTCTTGTGTTGAATGTATGATCTCTTAACTTCTGCTCAAGGGGTAGATTAAACTATTTTCAGGTTGAACATTGGGAAGGGTATACTGCAGTAGGGATGCCATAAGTAGAGATAACTTAACACTCTGTATTGGGAGATATCTGTAAGGCAGGTATCACATATATCCCCCTGAAATCCAGTTTTAGCCGTTCATGCTGATCATTCACAGGTGTATGTCTATTGACTCCAGGCCCTGGATAGGCACCAATCTTGCTTCGTGTTTGTGTTACAACCATGTCCAACTTTGCATCCAAACTCAAAATCATAATCAAACTCTAAAACAACCATTAGGACATTAGAATTAGTTTTAGGATCCTCAGTCCTCTGTCTACAACTGCAAATAGGCCCAAAGCTAGCCCCTTTGCTCTTATCTTTCAGTTTTGGTCTACTTATAGGAGGACTTATCTGCTTTCTGACAGCATCCCAATCCTTGTATGCGTATCTCATGGATGTTGAGTAGGGAATACCCCCTAGGTCTTGCAGAGCCTGAAGAAGAAGAGGAGATAAAATATAGAGTCTATCTCCTACACTGTTGGCCCTTGGCCCAGAGATCCTGTTGATCACTGATGGCTACCTTGTAGGGAAATCTGGGAATAAGCATCCAGTCTGGGAAAAAATCAACACTTGTTAGACTGAAAAAGTTCAAAACATGCATGATCCATTGATTCGCTTCTCTCAATGACGGTCCAAAAAGAGAACTGGCATTGGCATTTGCAAAAACAAAACCTATGAAAAAGAGATGTTGATGTCACCATCGTTCAAGGTTCCAAGGAAAACCAAAACCAGATGTTGATTGGAAACATTGAAATACTTAAAACAAATGACAATGACTTGAAAAAGGGACATGGTACCCTGAGAACAAAGATCTTGGCCCAATGGGTGAAGAAGAGCGGAGCTTTACAGTTTTGGGAACCTCGCAAGGGATTTTTTCTTAGCAAAGAAGAATCTAGATATCCTATCTAGGTACCAAAGTCATCACAAAATTTTAAAATTGGAGAAGCGAAGACTTACAGCTCGAGGGTGGTTTGCAATGATTCCCACTCATCATCTGAAGGATGTCCCTTCTTTTTGAAGGCTTCAAAAGCCTTATTCAGTTCTATGATCTCTTTATGAGAGATGCTTCAGAGTTTCCCTACTATAGCCTTGACTTGAAATTATAATTGAGCTAAGAGAACCTAATCTAACGTTTCCAATTGATCTTTATACTTTAGAGTGGCTTTATTCTGGCTTCGCACCTCATTGATCTTAGTTGCTCTAGCTCTCCTATTATCAACATCCAAATAGAAAAGAACCTCATCTATGAAGTTGTATAGTTTCTCAACTAGGGATTGAGCGTGGGAGACTTTGCCCTTGCTAGCGATAGAAGGGTTTGATCTGTTGAATGTGAAACCCAAT
The DNA here is from genome assembly GCA_027924645.1 of Cunninghamia lanceolata. Lineage (NCBI taxonomy): Eukaryota > Viridiplantae > Streptophyta > Pinopsida > Cupressales > Cupressaceae > Cunninghamia > Cunninghamia lanceolata. The sequence goes on from BSBN01000066.1 coordinate 9,481,197, forward strand.
AGTCATTTGGTTTTTCCCTCCAATGACTCTTGGCTCTTCACATTCTATAATGTTTGCTTATATAAAGCATGCTGTCGTGTATTGTAATGTATCAGATTGAGAGATAGTGAATAATAATATTGCCCTGCTTGAGAGTGGACGTAATCTTTATGGTGAACCACTGTAAATTTGTGTTGTGTTGTGTTCTTATTTTCTGAATCTCAGTTTTATTTTTCTGCCATTTATTGTTTAACAATTGGTATTAGAGCTGGTTGTACTTGATCGTTTGGCAAGAGAGGTTCGAGTTTGAGTGGGAGCAATGTCGATTGAAGAAGGAAAGATTGAAAGGTTGAATGGCCATGATTCATCATTGTGTGAAACTTGCACTGCCGAGCAAAGGTTTTTGGATCAATTAGATGTTGAAACTGTTTCGATTATTAATGATTTTCTTAGTATGTTTGATAGTGCAAGTTTTAGGGATCAATTAGATGATGGTGAGTAGGTTGATGCCAAAGAACCTGGGGCAAATGAAATTAATGGCGATGAGAGTGAAAATTTGAAGGTAAATGAAAATGAGACCATTTATAATGGTGATCAGAGTGAAAGTTTGGAATCAGTTTGTAATGGTGCCGGTAGCAAAACTTGTGCATCTAAAAATATGTCTTCCAATATGAAAGATGAAGCAGCTAAATCTAAGAAGACTACCGTCAAAGTTGGCGGTGAATTTGGTAGAATTGCTAGAATTGTTGTATCTTTGATTTTATTTTTTGTTTATCTGCTGTATATTTTTTGTGTTTTGTGCTTGGAGGAGTTGTTGCAATTGGAATTGCAGGTGGAAAGGGTTTTGAATTTGGTGTTGATCCAAATTTGGATCCAAATTTGGTAGACTTTTGTTGTTTTTGATGGGAATGGCGATGGCCTAATAACTGCAGAGGAGTTGCAGTCTGTTATGTATTCACTTGGTTTGCAGGAAGTACGGATAGCTGTAGATTGTCAGAATATGATTCGTTAGGTTGATATGGGCAGCAATGGGATGGTTAATTATGCCAAGTTTAAGGAGATGAAGGCATTGTCTGATGGTGGGGTTGATTTTTCTTCTTCATTGAATGGTTTGGTGGGCACTTGTTCTAGCCCACCGCTGGACAACTTGATCGAGGTGTTGCATAATGAAGATGAAGAAGAGTCTTTTGCCAGGTTTAGGGACTATGATGCCATGGGGCCACAGACCAAGTTTGCATAGTGTCTTGATAAACGATTTGCTGGTAGTACTGTGCCAAGGGATAGGCCTGTAGAATTTTCAAAGTGATGATAGGAATGGAAATGCAGGGGATATCATTGTTTGTAGTAGCCGCTGTTGGGTTTCAAGTGGGAGATTGTTGAATGTGAAACCCAATAGTCATTTGGTTTTTCCCTCCAATGACTCTTGGCTCTTCATATTATGTAATGTTTGCTTATATAAAGCATGCTGCTGTGTATTGTAATGTATCAGATTGAGAGATAGTGAATAATAATATTGCCTTGCTTGAGAGTGGACGTAGCCTTTATGGTGAACCACTGTAAATTTGTGTTGTGTTGTGTTCTTATTTTCTGAATCTCAGTTTTATTTTTCTGCCTTTTATTGTTTAACATGATCTACCTCATCTTTGACTGTGCATTTAATACTTGAGTTAACACAATGAACTCTAGCGTAGATTTTATCTTAGTTGCATTTGCCACTATTCAGGCCCAATATGAAGCATATAATTCTTTGATCAATGGAATAATTCTAGGTGTATGACTAGTAGCTTGGATTTCTTCTTGTAGCCATTGAATCTGTTGATCTTTGATTAGGAGTTCAACCTTCAATGAATTAGTTGAGTTCATTAGCTCTATTAGCCTATCATGAAGTTGAGTTTCTTTTGCCACTCTATTTTTTTTCTCATCTACTTTTTGCACATTCTATTGTTACCTTCTATTGTGAAATTTATCTTATCTAATTTAGATTGCAAAGCAACCCATTTAGATTCCTCGGCTTGAAATTTTTTAATTGCGACCTAGGCCTGAATCTCATAAGTTAGCTTTTGCAGCCCTCATTCTTGTGCTTTAGTTTGTGCATGGAGTTGATTGACTATATCTTTAGTTCTCTTTAGCTCTGACTCCCTCTTTTCGAGCTTCCTACTCACCTTCAGGAAATATGTTGTCATAGATTTTTATGTTTCTTCCATCAATTCAACTCTATCCTCAAGGTGCGCTTTTGCCAAGCTCATCCCCATTATGCATTAATCCCTACGGCTTGTCAACATTTGGGGTCATGTGAGCAATCATTAAAGCTTTCTATGCTAGGTAATATTGTGATCTCATGTGTGAGTGTGTTGGAGCTCTATCTTCTTTTTTGCCTTCGAGTCTTCATTTTGGCCTCATAGGCCTATCTTATAGTCTTCATTTGCTGGTGGAGCTCTGCCAGTGATTGAGTGAAACCACCTACAAATGGAAAGCCTTGACGAAGGCCATATGGAAAAGTAACTTGTTGGTGGGTGGGAGCTAACACAACTCCAGGATGCAATGGAGAATGGACCATGATTGTGGAAGGGGAAAAAGTGGTAGGCTTATGGCATGTGGAAGAGGTGGAGTAGGGGTTTACTGAGTAGTGGGGAAATCAATTGTGTTTTGATAACCGCCGACATCAGAAATGCTTGCATAAAAAGAGGGGAAACTGGTGCAATCATTAGAGTCGATGTGAGCACAGGAAAAGTTTGCAATAGTGGAGTCAGAATCTCCATAGAGGGTATTGGAATGAGGGAGGTCAAAGAGATTGATTGCATGATGGAGGTAGGTGTTAGCATAGAAGAAGCAGTAATAGATTGAGAAGAAGGAAGAGGGGTAGAGATACTTATCCACATGACCAATGGGGTTGTTGATGTTGTGATTGGTCTAGTTGCGAGTATGATAGTCTCCACTTCTATCTCATCATTAGAGCCTTGAGTCAATACTAGTTTCCTCTTCCTTGAGGGTTGTTTTGTTGATGTGGCACCTGAACCTTGCTTTGGAGTTGCTTGCACTACAAAGACTTGTGCTTCCATGCTACTCATTGGTGGTGATATCACTATCATTGGTTAAGCCATAGCAACCGTTGGTTGTGTTGTTACTTGGACATCAGATGGATGAAGTTGTCCTTTCTCTTGAACTTTTTCCAATCCTTGTTGGAAGATTATTTGTGTAGTTTGATGGACTTGCTTGAGTTACACTCTAAGGCCCTAAATATTGAAGCTATTTGGGCCGAATGAGTGGCGTCTTGTGATGATTGAACCTTTACTTGATGCAATTGAGCTGGCCATTGACTATGATTGGGCCCTAGTCTTGGGAGTTCCTCTATAGAGTCACTATTGCTATCTGATAAGAATGACCCCTCAACTTCTTCTCCTTCTTCTTGAGCCTTTGAACCTTTGCCTATTTGAATGTTACTGACATCATAATCTAAAGCAGGTGAACCATGCTCCTGATCCTAGAGTGTCTCCCAAGTGCCATCCATTGAGATTTGTTCGTATGATTTCTTAGGCTCAACTATATCTTGCCTATATTTCCAATAGGCTTTGATCTTATTTTCTTTCCACTCTACTTTTCTAACGGCTATTTTGAGGCCAATTGTCATGATTTTGGATGGATCATAAACGCACATGTCATTGTAAAAGGTTTCCTAGGGAGGAAGTGGCTTTATTGGGAGCTCATAGATTTCAACATATAAATCTAGGGAATCATTAGTGGGGGGACCTTTTAGCTTCAATGGTTGGTCAACTTTGGTGAATGAAAACCTCTTTTGTTTTTAGCTTATTAACCCAGTTAGCCATGAATCGATTTGGGTCGTATGTCTAACAGTCTTCTATGATTTCCAAGCCTAAATCTACCAATTTCAGCATTAGAAGGTGCAACACTCATTTCTTATTGACTATTATGCCCCCAAAAAAGAAGGGGATATCATAAAACATCCTTTTCTTTCTCCTAGCTCTAAATTCAGAGTCAATTATGTCAATCTGCCATGCATATTCAATGGCTAGGACCCAATTTGTGACGATTTTAGGGAGCCTAAAAGGCTCTTCCTTGAAACCATGCAACTAGATCATTGTGTAATGCGCACCATAGAACTAGTTGCAAGGGATTCGACTGTTGGTCATCAATCTTTTTTGACTGCCACTAATTCTTGAGATATTCTCATCAAAACTAAGGTCCATGAGGATCAGGGCAAGGAAAATTTTCACAAACTCATAATAATTTGAGATTCTGGAAAGGATAGTGTCTAAGCAGACATTGTGATAATCCTCTAAGCATCTACTGACTCATCAACAATAGAAAGATGCACGTGGCTAGAAAAATTAAGAGTTTTGATATATGATCAAATGAAGCAAAAATGAGGAATACGTAAACGATTGTTGCATGTGAAAATGATTCAATTGGTAATGCATCCTATCTACTACCACCTTTGCAAAATCAAATTTGAAGACCTGCTTTGTTTTATACTTGCTAGGGCAACTAGAAATTTCTCCAAAATCTTAGAAGCAACTCAAACCAAGGAATACCCTAAGGAAAAAGGAAAGAGACTAGGGGGTCAAATAAATATACGAGTTAGAAAATATATATTAAATTTTTTATATGTTTTTGATTCATTTTCTAACTTTTAAAAAAAATTAATTCAAGAAAATAAATGATCTTTTTAAAATTATGAGTTATTAAATAAATGTATTTACTTAAGTAATAATTAATCTAAATGATCTAGTGGGACTAGTCATTGAAAATTACTAATGAATCTACTTTGTACTATTTGGGCTCATTTTTGTGAGTCTAGACCTAATCTCCATGAGAGTGGTCCTAAACATGCACACATATTTGATATGAGACCTGTAAATCTGACTTGGCATATTGTTTTCTATTGGAATTTGTTCACCCTAATTTTGTATCTTTGAATGTGCACAAAGATGAGTAGTGTTTACAAATACCTTAGGAGAATCTATTGAATTGCAAGTCAAGTTCTCCTCAATTGGACCCCTGAATGGACTGGGTTTATAACTTTGAACGAAAGATCGAAGACAAACTTGGAATCATGTCATAAGCAAACAAATGCATTAATAGATTCTCATTTAAGCTCTCTCTGATCTAGATGTTCTTCTCACATTTTTAGCATTCCAAAATATTCTCAAATGAGTGAATTGTCTTTAAATACAACTACCAAGCCCCCAAATCAACAAAACGTGAGCTAGGATCACCTCACAATGATTAGTAAAATGGGCAATAAACTAGGAATTTAAATTTTGAATTTTAAAAGTTCAAGGTTCAGATCCACAAATTGTGAAAGGGTCTTTAGTCAAGTTTGCACCCACAAATCTATTCTAAGGTGATAAAAAATAGGTATAGGAATCAATAATACAAATCCAACAATCAATTATAGAAAGAATAAAAAATATGCCACTTCCAAGTTAATCATTGCATTTAGGACACTCCAATCAAAGTGGGCCAAAAACATAGGGGAAAAGGGCATGGGTATGCTATTTTCACAATTACATGATTTTACCTTTTAATGCTTTTAAGCTTTGATTCATTATAAAAATTTATAATTTTTTTCAAGCTCTTTTTTTTAATTTTATTATTATTATTTTTTATGTTAAGGCATGTTCTACACATTCCATCCCCTAGGGAATAATGTTTCCGGGTACCCTGTCCCTCAACAAATAGCAACTTGTGACTAATAAAAAACAAGAGATGCATTGGGTCCAAGTACCTGCCAATATTGAAATTATGGTTGAAAGTGAAGATAGTGATAATTGGATTTGTCAAAAGAATCATGTTATAGTATTAAACTTATTACTTTATTCTTATGAAAATGATGATCGTAAAAGAATGTTTGAATTTGATTCATTGTAAAAATGTTGGATCTGCCAGTCTGGAAATGTTGATATTTTAATTGCTATGCCTAGCTAGATTCAAACTTGGTTATGCTAGCATTGCATTTGGTTGCCTTCCTAAGTGTTATATTGGATTCTCACTTAGAATTTGATATATCTTGCTCGAAAATACTGTCACATCTTAGCAAACCTATGCTTGATTTAAAATATGCTTATACATTAGTATTTCTTTGTATTAATTATATTAATGCAAATATATTATATAGTTAATATAATTATATTATAGTAATATATATTATAATATAATTATTATATAATATTAATATGAACTTATAAATATATTGATTATATATTAATATTATTATTTATAGTATATATTAGAAGGCACTCTTCATTGCATAAATCTATGCCATTTAGTTTACATGGAATTTGCTTTGCTTATTTCCTAAATTCTGAATATAATAAATTATACAGACGTTTAGCTTGGGCACTCATTTGCGTCAGGTATAATATTGCAATAAAATATTGTTTTAAAACCTCACCGCATACCTGCAGCAAAATATTTTAATCCTTGCGGGGATGCGGGAGAATGCTCAAGTCCACCGCTTTTGGGCATAAGGATTAGGGTTTGCATTTGGGACTGCGGGGAATGCATTGAAGATATCTCCTCTAAAGAAAAGGATGCCTATTGGTTTTTTATTTATACCGCTCTCCCGCATATATTTTCCATATTCCTTGCGGGAATGTGACGAACAAAGCATTTCTTATTCCCTAAGACCAGGTGCAAGGGATGGCAGGCTCTTTGTTCTCTGGTTCCCACTTTGGCACAGGCATGGAGAATACTGGCAAATGCGAGCTGGGTTGGAAATCTATCTGTTAGCAATGTGATGAAATCCCAACTGGTTAATTCTGCCGTCCAAATTCATGTTGAATTTATACCAATCAAGACTCATATGGGAATTGCCACACCACATTACGGCCTCTTCTGTCATGATACACAAACGTGAGTGATAACTTTGCATCTCTTCTCCTTTCTTCACCACTAGCTCCGTATCCTTGCACCCGAATGGGCACTCTATATTCGTGGGCTCATCGACTAGCTGGAAGTCTCCATTCAGCAATGACATTGCTTCAGTAGTTTCTTTTGAGTCTTTTAACCATCTACTGCAAAGGATGCAATCAAATAAAATATGGGATTTTGATATGGAGAGCTTGAGGAGCCTATCGTAGAAGCAAACTAGTGAAATCCACCAAAATAAACATGGTAACCAGCCTATTAAATACTTATTTTTCAAGTAGACTCATCTCTCTTTCCCTCACATTCAATCTTGTTTGTTACCATCCTGAGCCAACTTAAAATGCAAGGAATAAGAGCCCAATTTTTGGAAGCTGCACTGAAAGCTTGCTTACGACTTATATGAGGATTGGCAACTTTAATCCTCTGAGTCTCCTCTTTGATAAAGCGGTTATAAACAGATGGAAAGAGTATGAGATTAATTGATTCACCTGGGAGGACTGTAGGATTTGTTCTTAAGCTTTTTATAGTCCCCATGGGCAATGCCCTCACTTGAGGATTTCTCATGTTAAGCACTTTCTGCATCACCACAATGCAACCATGATTGAATGCAACTGATTCATACAAGCCCGTGTAGCTTGACGAAACCCCTAGAAAACAATCCAAACCGATGTTCTCACCTCTCGATTCTACAGACATCCGCGTCATCTTCTTCAATGTTGAGATGAAGAACTCTCAACATATCCACTGCGGCTTGCCTGGCGATTTTGGTCATAAGTGCCGTGTAGCGGGCAGTTTTAGGCATTTTCATTCGTCAGTAGTATGTGAACCCTGCAGGAATTTTAGCATAGGATATTTGTACGCTGGCAAATGTGAACTGACAAAAAACAAAACTGACGGAAAAAAGAATGGCCGGCGTGGGAAAGAGGAAATCCGGACCATTAAACAGTGTCGACTTCAGTACATACTTGGACAGTGTCAACTTGGTACTCACACAGTACTTCAACTATAGTGATACTGCCAAATGAGTTTAATACTCAATGCTCATTGGTCAATTGAATTTTAATATAATTAAAAAATAAAAAATTCCATTTTTCACATCACTGTTCACCCAATTCACCAATAGCACAACAGATAAATTGCATTTATTAAATCATTAAATAAAAAATTTAACTTTCAACTTTAGGGATTTTGCCAAATGAATTTAATACTCAATGCTCATTGGTCAACCGAATTGAATTAATTGCATCAAATGAATGCAATAGAATTCCTGTCTTGACAGGAACTAATAACATCTAAAAGGTATATGGAAGAAATCCCAGACCACCAAGATGTATTGCCTTCTCTTTGTTTCAAAAAGGGAAAAATCAGTTGTACACGAAGTTCACCATTAAGAAATTATTTGGCAGCAGGAAATATTATTTTGATATGTTCAAGACTCTCCACAATTACTGGGAAAGGAAAGTCTCCACGGTCCCTAATATACACTGCACCTATATGTATGAGAAGAAGGGTCTTCTACGAATTCCACTGCAGACAGTGGAATTGAATTATTGATCTGCTCCAGGCTGTAGAAAAGACCAAATTTTTTATCAAACAAGAATAGAAGAAAGAATGCATAATATATACATTGGGATCACATCTGTGACAAAACATTGCTGATCTTCCGCAACTCTGTTAGAGCAACCAAAGCTGCAGCCTGTCCTTTTCCTGCAAGAGAGTTCATAGACGAATGCTCCAACCTTTCTGTTGAAGCAAAATGCATTTCATCCTTGTTCTTTGTCACACAAGCTTGCAAAAAAGTTGATTCGATGACCTGACATGCAGAAAAATAAAATTCCAACTAACATCCAAATTAGTAAAGCAGAATTCGTACAACAAACCAGTAAACAATATGAAATACCCCACAACAAGAAAAGTATCACTTAAAAAATCGATCAGCATACCTGAATATTCTCAAGCATAGATTGACCCAAAATTCGCAAATTATCTGATGGGTCCTCGTTTTTAGAAAGTATTATCACCTCTGAATTAATGAGGGGCTGAGAAAAATTGCTATTTGTCACATTTGAACTTGAAGCATCTGAACTACAATCGAGCTCATCTCCATAAATTTCATGATCACAAAACATATGGTCTCTATCATTCTCACAAATATGTGAGGGCTGATCGCTGTCCTCGGAAATGTGTAATGGCTGATCTCTGCTGTCCTCACAAATGTGTAAGGGCTCAATTCTGTCTTCTTCAAAACTGTGTGAATGATGATCTCCAATGTCCTCACAAATATGTGACGATTGATCTCCATGATTCTCACATACGTGTGATGCTTGATCTCTGCCATCCTCACAAAGTTGTGAGGGCTGATCTCTTTTAGTTTTATTCTCACTAGTATTGTGGGAGTTACTTCTATCATTCTCATTTTCTTTAGAGACACTGCTTTTCTCAGGGAAAACCTTCTTGCAATCAGAAGCAATGTTACTTTTTCCTTTGGTTTTATTAAGTCCATTACTACCCTTTTCAACGTTAGTATTCCTAAGAAAATTCCAAATCCAATGGAGCTTTCCAGAATGAGCTGCTGTTAGAGGGTTTTGTTTTCTTGTAACATCTGAATTCCCTCCTTTTTGTGTAGAACCACTAGTGAAAACCTTCCCTGATGGTTCCTCAGAGGTACATTTAGTGGAAACCTGACTTGTATGCTGTGGACATGTTTGAATATGTCCATCACTGATGGAACCTTCTGAGAATTCTTCTTTAGCTGGCATACTTGCACTGTTCATTCTACCCTTATCATGCATAGAATTTTTATCCACTTCCAACTCAGTTGTCATACGTACATCTAAATATGAAGCCAATGCATTAGTCTCCTGGTTCTTTTCTTTATCAAAGCGAAATTTGCTCTGACTCTCACTTCTTTGGACTGAAAGAGTGTCAGAGTTAAAATCTTTGGAAGAATCACTACATTTAAAAATATCTGTGTCTTTGTCATCTACGCTATCCACCAAATGCTTTTCAATACACTGATCAAAATGATTTCCACTACATTGGTTTTTATCTGTGGTATTGGTATCATTTCCCTCAATCAAGCATAATCTGTTCACATTCGACGCCACCTGCAAATCCAAGCTCTCAAACTTACCATCTAGCAATTTTCTTCTAGCTGATCTGATAGAGGAAGTATCACTTTCATGTTTGGTACCCTTTATATTTGAGAACAACTCTTGGTCAGCAATTGACAGAATGGAACTGTTCTCATTTCCTATTTCCGGTGATTCCAAACTATCAACAGAGTTGGAAACAATATGTTCCTGACATGAAGCATCAGTGGAATTCTTGATATCTATTTGCCCAGGTAAAGCCTTGCCTAGAAATTCATTGCCTTGACCAAATGAATCTTCAGGCACCGTTTTTTGTAGCATAGAATTTCTCCATTTCTGCTCCCAATAGCTCTCTGCCACTAAAACTTTCAATTTATCTGGTGAAGATGAACTTGCTTTTTGGTGTTGCAAACTTGCAGCTTTGTAAGACAATTTGGGTGTCTGACATGTAGGAGAAGCACTTGTGCTCCTAACAAGCTTACTTATCCCTCCATTTTCAAAATTTCGGCCCATTTTCCCTATGGGAGGTGGACTACTGTCATTTGTATCCAGAGCCAGAGCTTGAAGCAACTTTGCCTTATCGATTAACTTCTTCACATCTGCTTTCTTTGGAATATTAAGCAACTTTTGGAGGCAAGTTGTTGCATTTGTTGCGCCAAGCAATGAGGATCGCAGGTGCAAAAGCAATGAAACTGCTACAGCTGAAATGAATGCACTGCGAGGAGAGTATGGAATACTACTTCCATGGACATCATCACCATAAGACAATAGAGGAGTATTAGATGCTTCAAATATAGCATCCCAAACATGTAACAGATTCTCAAGGTCAAACTCTCGACCAAACAGCACACGCAGCCAACGCAAAGCAAAATATTGGGGTTCAACACCAAGGTCGACTAAATGACTGTACAAGGAAATGTCAGCAATGGCAAGTAACTTATATAAATCACCAGATGCTTCAATAACAGGAGGCAAACCTTCTACAGAGCCAACTGCAGGGGTGTTGGTGAAATAGTCTGCCATAGCAACTGCCCCACCTCCTCCACTTAATAATGCATCATACATACAGTAAGCATCATGTTCCAGAAATCTTGTAGATAAAAGAGCCCCAAGCTCACCCTCCGCCCCATAAGCATCACTGCTCAAAATGATAGACATGTAATCTGTATCAAGATCATCATTGCTACCAAGTTTGCCCAAATTTGATTCAGCAGAAGGGCTGTCAAGGCTGAAAATGCTATCCATTGCTTTGTCCTCATCTTCCACTTTCATCACAGTTTTACCAAAGATCGACAAGTTTTTTCGTTCCCCAAAACTCTTACTCCTTCGATTGCTCTCTTGAAATGAAAGATCCTCAAACCTGTCATCAAAAAGGTCTCCATACAGATGTTTCACATGGGAGAGATGCATGATATCAACATGCAGAACATACAAAAGAGGAGCAAGCAGTTCATGCATTCCTGAAAAAAACCGGCATTACATATTGTTAAGGTTTGTTCAACATCAGAAGTGACTGAAATACTTTGGGGAAATGAGGTAGGGAAAAATGCCATATGATAAAGCATGTCTGAAACAACTATCTCAAGGACATCTTTAGTTTTTTTAATAATCATACCTTGCCGATAGCTATGCTCAGGATACCTCAATGCTCTTAGCAGCAAAATGCGTCTAAGAATAGCCTGGCATGAAGTGGTTTGAAAATAGCTGCCATGTTCAGGGTATAACCGTGACAAATCATTGTCTATTGTCCTTTCAAGTTCAGCATTCCGAAAGAAGCGGCCCCATACACTCTCTGGAGTTGAATAATTTACAGTCAATTATTGGGAAAATAAAAAAAGTACCAATTAAATTGATTTTCATAATCATTCCATATGTAGACTTACCCGGATTTTGTGATAAAGGGTTGTCCATATTCAAATCAGCACCTGATTGGCTTTCTTCCATAATATGTGGGTCAACAAGAAGACGCCTTCGTAACTCAGCATACCTGAAAAACAGTTTTCTTTAATTTTACATGGAATAGAAATAATTGCTTGTACAGACTATGGAATGCCTACAAAAGTGTTTTCTTTAAATTTGCAAAGAATTAAATATTCCTTAGAGAAACCACACAACTTTAAGAGTTGATGATGCAACATGTAAACTATTTCAAGTAATGAGCACAGAATAAGTTCTGAAGTTTCACAAACATTCAAAGCACATACAAGTCTAATGACATAAATATTGCCATCCGAAGGAAGAGAATAGCAAAAAGCTATGACACCATAAGGGTTAAAAATAACAAAGAGTGAGAATTATGCAAAAGAGAATGGCAACAATACTGTTGGCATAGGATTTGAGAGGGCAGATTTATTTTATAAACCAAATTATGTTCAAAGTGATAATAAATAATTCGTATAACATAACGAATGACACAAGGATTGTAAATGAGTGCTTCTGGATTAAATGAGTGCTTCTGGATTAACTGTGTGATAGTTTTTCCTTCAACGTTTCAGATCACATTCCATGACACAAGGATTACCCAGTGTACTTCCAATAATGCCTTCCAATTTCAAAAAATTGTCATGTTATCCAGGCTAAAGTTTATTCCAGTTGGACTTATTTGATTTGAATGAAGTATGAACAATAGCAGTTCATCCATTCAGTGTGACAAAGAAAGGACTCCCGCCTTGTTGTGGAATATGGAGTTTACATGTATGAGCTGAAGTTGAAAGCAACTAAATACAACAACAACAAGATGCATAAAAGTATTGTCAATTTTACTTTGATTGTGTGAGCATCTTGTAAGGGCTTGAGGATAAACAAATCTGAGAATTTATTCGATCCCTAACAAAACTTCAGAGTGTCAATTATGGGTGACTCAATTTTAGGTCAAAATAGGGATCAAAGATGAAAGAGAGAGAAAAAGAATGTGTGGCAGCATGATATGATAAAGAGAATAAGAGCGATTGAAAGGTCCAACTGACAGATACCTAGAAACTACGTAGGCACAGATAGATACCCAGAAAGGGGCATCAGGTCTTAGACATGATAATGATTTTCCTAAGGGGTTTTTGGAGAAGCTACCCAGGAGATGCGTACATGGATTTAGGGAAAGGAAGGAAAAGAGAAAGCACTTACTTCCGTCGGCCATTGGCTGCGGCTCGCCTGAGTTGAGCAATGGAGCGTGTATCTGCAGGCAAAACTCCCAATTTGATCCTCCACTCCACCCCTCTCAACAACCCCTCCTTCACATTCATCTCCTCTATCATTTCTCAATCAGAATCGGAATTCGTTCAACCTCGATCGCATGCTCTGCCCACCTCGGCTCTCCACTTTTGCCCAAAATCGCCAGCCTCCACAGAGAGAATACGTGAACGAATGAAGCTCTAAAGGGCAACTAGGTATAAAGTTTCAAAACCCAAGTTCCAAACCTCGGCCTACCACCAATGCATTATCTATCTTGCCTTAAGATTCTATTCTCTCTCGTGTATGAGTTTCATTGCTCCAATTTACCCAGGAGAATTTGGCTTCTCTGGATGTAAATTCGGCCCTAAACTGGTAGGTAATGGTCTACCACCTACAGAATTAGTCTCGTGTAGATTATGTCATCATTTAGCCGCACGTTAACCTCGTGGTCTTGAATTCATTTGGGTACAAATCGGCAATTGCGTGGGGTAAGAGGAGAAGAAAGCATATCCAAATCATATGCCCTGCCACTTCGTATCTGCGTTGAGATTTGTCCTGCGCAATGGATAGATTGGTGGCGTGTAAGCAGGGTCCAGGGTGAGGGTGAGGGTCCCACAGGGATTTCGATCCAATCCACCTTTCAATTTTCGTCTACAATAAATTATATGGGAATCTACGCACTTATATGCGGGGCGGCACAGCATGCAAATTATTATATGAGTTGTCGGTCGCCATTAATTACCGCCATTAGCGTCACCGTGTGTCTGTAGCACGCCGTCACACACCTCAGACATTAAACATCATTTCCTGCCTCGTTTGGAATCCATGAATCATTTATCAAATGACTTTGACTTGTCCCTTAGAATACAGATTGACTTGTCTCTTATGTAATACTATAGTGAATTGAACTTAGCCAATATTCTCCACTGGTTTCAGGTTACGATTAGGTGGCCTAGTTTTGATTTATGTAAAATATTCAAATTGAATGTTAGTTGTGTTGTATAAAAGGACAAAGCCTTATACTATTTGCGTCTTTTATAACATTATCTTTGGACACAATCATAGTAAAATCAAGCATCTAGAACAATCATTATATCAATGTTTATGTATACGCGGACAAATACATAGGCATTTGCACTTTGCATGGCATACCTTCGATCTTGTTCAAACATCGTTGGATCGGTACACAAGGCATAACTACAATCAAAACAAGTTGCATATTTTTCCACTTGATAATAAATTCTCTCAGTGCTCTTAAGCACCGCTCACACCAAATATACATAGGAGAATAGTTTTATGAAGAACAAGGGTGCAAAGTTCAAAGTCACAACTATGGCATCAAGGTTGCACAAAAGTTTAGGGTTGTGAATCTAAGGATTAGGGCCACTCATGTAGTTTTGACCCTAGACATAGCACTGTAGACACCTAAAATTGGCTTAGGTCGAATTAAGTAAATATTTTGATATTTATCTTAATTCTTATTTTCTTCTGTCAATTAAATAAATATTATAAATTTGTTTGATTGGTTCATTATCCCATAATTAAATAAAATCATTTTATTTAATTAAATTCCCTAAATTCTTCTAATGTCTCAAGTCATAAATCCACTTCACAAAATCCACCTCATCTTGCCGCCTCATCTCCTCCACCTCGCCATGTTGCACATATAATTAAATATTCTTAATAATTAATTAGTTAATATCCTCCATTATCCAAAAATGAATCTTTAATTCATTTTTGTCCTTGTCCTCCACTAATTGAATTGTAAATTCAATGGTCTTCCACTAATCGAATTTTAAATTCAATGGTCCTCCACTAATCGAATTAGAAATTCAATGGTCTTCCACTAATTGAATTTGAAATTCAATTGTTCTCCACTATTGAATTGAAAATTCAATTGTCCTCCACTAATTGAATTTAAATTCAATTGCCCTCCACTATTGAATTGAAAATTCAATTGTCCTCCACTGATTGAATTTGAAATTCAATTGTCCTCCATTAATTGAATTGAAAATTTAATTGTCATAACCCACTCTTCTCAAAAATGAATTTTTAATTCATCCACTATGAATTTAAAATTTGCAAAAAATGAGGGCCCTTGATCTTAACTTTTGATCCTCACCCTCCATTCCCTTTTCAGAAAATCTATAAATAAGACCATTCTCTAAGCAATTAGGACACATATATTCAGGCATCCTTACTATGCCCAACTCCTTCTAGAAATCTTCTTCTGGCATCCTCATAATGCCCACATTCTTCTCAATTCCCTTCTTCATACCCTCCTAATGCAAAAATCATTCTAGCCATCCTGCATCCTCTATTCATTGTCCCTATGTTTGAAGCTCATCTTCAACACAACAAAATATCACAGCCATTCCGTTCTTGTCACCGTCAACAAGCAAGGAAGCAAGCTCACTGAGGGCCAATCTTCTTCATCAAGGTCTAGGACAGATAGGCTAACAATGGAAGCCGCAGGGTAACAAGTTTCTAAGTTTTGTGCTTTCATTTGTTTATTCTTGTTACTCGCATATTTCATTGATGTTTGGGTTTATTTATCATTATTGATCAATCCATTTCACCCTTCACAAGCACAATGCATGTTTTAGACTGTTGGAGCCTCACTGATACAAATCTAATAGTGAATTCCAATTTGGTCACAAGGTGCACATCTCAATTGAATATTCCTTCATCGCACATAGAGCTAAGAACACCTCCTGCTTTGTCAATTTTAGCATGATTTTAGAACATCTCTAAACTCAACTCTTTTATTTGGGTTAATTTAATTAGTGATTGCTTTAATGTGTTTACTTAACCTAGATATTTTATAGATGGTGTAATGAAATAACTTGCACAAGAGAAGAATATAATAGGGAATATGTTGCAAATACTTGATAATACTTAAGAAAAATAAGCCACTTCAAGGGGGCAAACCTCCAAAAGTCTCTAGTAAGAACACAAATCACAATATGATGAGCATAAACTAACCGCTAGCTCCTATATATACCATACTTATGCCTTGGATGCCACCCAAGCCAAATTAACTACCTATATAAGACTATATAAATTATTATGTAACTTAATTAAGGGTTATGCTAGCCACACTTCGACTACACATTTCCCAATACAATCAATAGGTTAAGGTGGTAGCATGCTCCCTCCTTCAAAGAAGCATTATCATCAACATTGATCAATTATGGATGCTTTTGTATAAGATCTTCATTTTCTTTGACTGGAGAATTCTTCCATTTGATAAAATACTATGTACTCACCCTCGTTTGTAGCCTCTTAGTGCATGTTTGAAGGATTCCCTCTAATTCCAAAATCATTCTACCCTCCTCATCAAGATCTGGTAACTCAATCTGGGTTGCAACTCTATGTCTAATAGCCTTCTTCAAGCATGAAATATGGAAGATCAAATGTATTTTTGTTGACATAGGTAACTCCAATTTGTATGTTATATTTCCAATCTTCTACGAAACCTTATAAGGACCATAATACTTGGGTGCAAGCTTGTTATCCTTCTTCCATTGTTTCAGTGACATTTGCTTATATGGTTGTAATTACATAAAGACCCAATCTCCTACTTCAAAATTCATTTCATTATAGTGTTGATCCACTTGTTGCTTCATTCTATTATGTGCCATTGTCAATTTCTACCTAAGACTAGCAAGTACCTCTTGTTGATTTTGGATGTGTTCTGCAACTATTTGGACCTTTGGATGTGCCCACAATGAAGAGGTGATTACTGGTGGATGGTACCCATATAATGCTAAAAATAGAGACGTTTTGGATGAACTATGGAAAGAAGTGTTGTACCACCATTCTTCTAGTGGCAACCATTGCACTTATCTCTTGTTTATCTAAAGCAAAAAAATAGAGATAACCCTCCAAGCACTTGTTGACCACCTTAGTTTGTCCATCTGATTGGGAATGATATGATGAGCTACAAGCAAGATGAGTGCCCAAACATGAAAATAAGTTAGTTCAAAAATTACTTGTAAATATAGGATTGTGATCACTTACTATGACTTTTGGAGTCCAATGCAATTTCTGAATAATATCCATAAAAGTTGTTGCTACAATGCTTGCTACAAATGGGTGTGACAAAGCACAAAAATATTCAAATTTGGTGATTTGATCCACAAAAACCATGATAGCATTTTTTCCTTTAAACTTGGGCAAACTTGTGATGAAATCCATGGATACCTCCTCCCACCTCTAGGTTGGAATAGATAAGGGTTTCACAAGACTTGGAGTCTTAATTGTCTCCCCTTTATTTTGCTGGCATACCATGCATTCTACGACAAATTTTTGAACATCCCCTTTAAATCCTTCCAAAAGGAAATCTTGCTTGATTCTATAATTAGTCTTCAAGAATCTTGAATTCCCACCTATTGGAGAAGCATGTAGTTCAACCAAAATTTTAAACTTAAGGTTTGAGTTCTTACATAGGTACAACATGTCCTTATACCATAAAGCATTTCATTTCAATGCAAATTTGTTTGACATACTTAAATCTTGTTGGAGTTTCTCAATGAGAGTTTGAGTATCAATGTCCTTCTCACTCTTCTCATGCCCCATTTACCCAATCTACCTATAATATGAAAATGGCACATAGTAGTGACTCTATGGGTTCATCCCTCTAAGATAGAGCATTAGCCACAACACTCTCCTTTCCTTTCTTATATATGATCTCAAAGTCATATCCAACATGTCACCCCGTTTTTAAAAACTACTGTATTTATTTTCTTTATTTTCGAAGAGATAGATAGTTTGGGAAATGCATATGGTTTGTATTAATTAATATGAAAGAAAATTGTTTATGACGTCATTATTTAACATGTGGTTAAAATGATGAAATGGACTAACTATAGTCATGTAACTAAGGTGGATGTAGGAACAATGTTGTTTTCCCTCTGATATGATGAGAGAGAGTATCACCATGGAGAGGATGCTAGATTGTGTGAATGCAATGAACCTTATGCCATCTAAAACACACACACATTTACTTGGTAGAGAGATCATGTTAGTTCTTGTCAAATATGTCGTCATTGTGATGAAGGTTAAATCCTTTTTGTCGTCTGATAGAAGTCTGGTATATGTCTTTGGATGACAAGTTGACATGTGTAAGTCGACTAAACATGTATAATTTCATTGTCTATATCTTAGTCAACTTGTGAGAATTCTCCGTCGATAATTATGCTTTAGATGAACACATTTAATGGTTGAAAGTGCGCGATATTGACATCTACTAGATAAGTATGTTATGTCTATTTACAAAATTATTATTATTAATTATTATTTTATTATTATTAATATTATTGTTATAGTTAATAATTATGTTAGGTAAAAGAAAAGAGTCTTTTTTTTCTTCTAAGTGAACTCCCTAAATGCTTGGGAGTGGAGAGAGGAGCAATAGCTCCATGTTCTCCACTATCTTTTGCAAGTCGAGAGCTGCGAGTATATAGAGAGAGTTGTCCAGAGTGGGTAGTAATGAGCGCCCATAACTTGGAGAGGCGGCTTTAGAAATAAGGGGAGAGTGTTTATGAGAATAGAGGAGATACAGAATACTTTGTGGGAAAGTTTGAAGGAAAGAAAGCAGAAAGGTGGAATGCAGGAAAAAGCAAGAATTAGTTAGCATGTTGCCTGTAATATTCAACAGGTAAGTTCTTCATATACTATCGTATGAGATGATATGAATATCTTGATATGCCTTATGTTTGTTTGTGATTGCAAATAGAATATGTAGAGATATTATTGTTGATCATCCTTGATTGAGGATTGAAACTGTATTTATAAGCATCATATTTCGTTTTGGGATAGAGTAGAATGACTAAGAAGTTATGTTATCCTTATTTTCTTATGTATCTTTAGGGAAACATTATGGTGCGATATCTCAGATAGTTGAATATCCATGTTTAGAGTAATATGCCTTATTATTATCCATATATATTAAGAATGGAGGTGACAATGGAAGGACTGGTAAATAAACCATTCGATAATGGTGTATAAGGCCATATATCATGTTAAGGGCCAACTATGAAGTCTTAAGGTCGTACATCACGTTAAGGGCCAACTGTGAATTCTTAAGGCCATATATCATGTTAAGGGCTGACTGTGAAGTCTTAAGGTCATATATCACATTAAGGGCTGACAGTGAAGTCTTAAGGTCATATATCATGTTAAGGGTTGACTATGAAGTCTTAAGGCCATATATCATGTTAAGGGCCGATTGGGTAAATCTTAAGGCCAAAGTATTATGAATTCAGGGTGACTGATTAAGTCTAATGACCGAGCAATATGCTAATGATCGATGGTATAAGTTTATAACCAATCGTTATGTTGTAGGCCGAGTATGTAATCTTAAGAAGGCCAAGTATTGAGATAAATATACAGTCAACTAAGATAAACTCAAGCTGACTGTCATATAAGAAGGTCATCTGTGATCTTATCTAGAGGTCGACTGAGATGAACTCAGGCTGACTGTGATATAAGAAGGTCGTCTGTCATTCTATGGCCGACTGAGTTAATAAACTCAGGTCAACTATGTTTTAGCCTTAGGTGGATTGTGTAACATAAATAGAGGCCGATGGTGAAAGTATAACCCATCTTTTAAGAGACCGATTGTTTATAGAAAACCAAGCTAAGGTTTAGTAACCTAGAGAGGGTCAATAGAAAATTTATAGAAGGACCCAAGAGAAGGTCAATTATAAGTTTACTTCTCTTACTAGCTATGGATTAAGAGGATTGAGTGTATGTTTTTAGAAAGCTTGAAAATCTATTATAGAAAGATAAAGTCTTGGTGTAGAGACTCTTGACACAAGATTACTATTTTAGTTGAAATATGGAGAAAATTATAGATGTTATTATGGAAATTATCTTGATTTATCTATATTCTAGTTTTAGGAAGAAATATTCTTTTACCCATCTTAGGCTAAGAATAGTCATAAGGATGTCTTGAGAAACATTCGCTATGTCAACGGGAAGTCAAGATTTAGACTATTGTGATAGTAGTAATTCTCTCTTTGACATACATAAAGAGAAGTATTTAATTTGAAAGATTTCACATTTATAGCTTATTATAGACAGATTATGAGTTGAATAATTATTAAGACAGATAGAGGCTTTATTTGATAATCTATATGGTTAAAATTCTAACTTAGTATGTGTATATGACTAGGATGAGCATGAGATTAGGTAAAAAAGCCTTTGAGTAGGTGATGAAATGTCATAGACCCATGATTGCAAGGATGCAAACAGGGACTCAATATATGTTTACACTAGTTATCTAACTCTCACCCTAGACTTGTTAAGAATGAATAGCAGATAAAGGGTATATGTCTTTATGACTAATGTGGTATAAGAAAGACCAAGAGAGTTGTTTTTTTTTAAGATAATGTGCCTGGTAAACTTTTTAACGTCACCAGTGACATTGGTGCGACACACCCTCCGGCTCCACGGTAACGATTTTGCCCAGAGCTATGAACCGGTGAGGCCACAACACGGGGGACCTCATCCCCTAGCAAGAACACTTCAAATCCACGAGCATGTTGGCCCAATGAAGGCGTAAAGCTTGTGAGCTCATTGGCCCAGTGGGGGTTTGAACTTTGGTGGCCACCACTACAACCGAGTGACTTAACCACTGAACCATGCCCTTATCGGCAAGACCAAGAGAGTTGTTATGTATAAAGGAAATAAATGATTAATAAAAATATTGTCTCCAAGTCGAGAAAAGAGTGAGTGAACATATGACTATATATATATATGAAACTTTGGCCAAAGTAATGCAAAAGTCACTGCTTGCATTGCTGGTTCATGGTGTACTAGATAGTTGAACAATCATAATGGGTTATACATAGATAGAGCTAGACTAGAGTTGCAAACACGATTTTCATTAGCTAGGACACATCACTAGTTCTCATATGGCATATGGAATCAGTTGATTCTTATTATCCAATACCCTCGTGAAGGGAAGGGCCACTTCCATGAAGGAAGGTGTGCAGGGGACCGCCGGTTTGTGGTTGGAGGAAAAGCACCAGGGTGATGCTCTCTCTCTCTCCTGCAGTTGACTGTCGAAGACTTGTGAACAAGAATACCTTGCTTATATTGTAAATGATATTGATCAAATTGTAAATTGTAAGAAATATGACTATTTGTTATATGTACAATTTGTAAGTTGCAAGTGAAGCAACCTTCTTTTGGAATATGTATATTGTACTTAGATATTGCAAATATAATACATTGGTTTCAAATACTTCTTTTTTCTTTAATATATATATATATATATATATAGTGAATATTTGCTTAATTATGTTTAAGTTTTCTAATATTCCAGTAGGGATGTTACATATGGTATCAGAGCTACTAGGTTCAACACTTGGACCTTGGAGCTCATTGTGAGGTTTCGCAAGATTAGCAAGATATGCTTAAGTTAAAACATTTGTTCTTGGGCTAGAATGGTAGGAAATAGAAGAACAAGAAAGCAAACCAAGAAAAGGAAACTTAGTGAAATGCCTAAGATTACTATTAAGAAAGAGCCATCTCCTGAACCAAAGATGGAAAATACAGTGAGTTATGCAAAGGAAGTTTAGCTCACTGATTTTAAAACAGTAGTTGATGCACTCAAACGTATCCGCCTGGAAAGGAGGAAATGGTTTGAGGAGGCTAAAAGACTGTCAACTCCTACTATTGTTAAGATTAGTAAACCATTTGTACATCGTGTCATGCCTTTCGAGTGTGGACAAGCTGGGCCTGTTATGAGTTTAGAGGTGCTGAAGGAGTACTCACGAGTACATCCACCTACTAAATTTGTGTTACTTGATTCTGACAGAGAGAAGGAACCAGAGGAATTTCCTATGTTAGAAAGTGATATGTAGACATTTCCTTTTTACAACAAAAAAAGAAGTTTTGCATTTGAGTAAAGAAGTAAAGGACCAGAAAGTGAATAAAGTTAAGTTTTGGCTTTTTGAGTAAGCAAATGATTGTGTGATGAATCTCTAAGTTTCTGTATTTATGAACTTGTACTTTTATGATAGTGTATCAAAAAGTTACATGTTTTGATAAATTTCTATGCAATGATTAGGTGTGGTATTGTTATGGAACACTTTGAAAACCAACCAAGAGGGAACCTGGATGGCCCAAATCCTGAGAATAACCCTATGGAAAAATTAGATCAAATTTTGTTAATTTTAAATGAAACAAAAGGAATATTGGAAGCCTTGGAATAAGAAGTTAGAGGGGGAGAAACCAATCAAGAACACCATTCTGAAGGAAAAGAAGAGTCCAGTTTTCATGGAGAACCAAGAGTAAATAACCAAGACTCACTAACACAAAATGAGGCAAAACTCGTCTTACCAACGAGTTAGCTCGAGACATGAAGAAAGTTATACCTCCTAAGTTCGATGGAATAATGAGTGGAGATGCAACCAAGACTTGGATGACTGAGATGGAGAAAAATTTTGAGATAATAAACTATTCTAAGATCACCAAGGTTATATGGGGAGCATACCAGTTAGCTGGAGAAGCATCCACATGGTAGATAAACAAGAAAATGGAATTAGGATTGAATTACTTGAGCCTAACTTGGGATCAATTTATGGTCATATTTAGGAAAAGGTGGTTGCCCCAACTTTATTTTGACCAGAAATTAACAGATTTTTCTAATTCTATATCAAGGAGATATGTCTGTCATTGAATACTAGAAAAAAATTACTAGGTTATTGAAGTATGTGCCACAATATTAGAAGGATGAGAGATTTAGAATAAGGAAGTTTATCATGGGCTTGAATGCTCAGATCGATAGAGAAGTGGATGTTCATGGACCCACAACCATGGACCAATGTTTTGAGAAAACCATCAAGCAAGAGTAAAAGCTCAAAGCTATCACAATGTATCGAGAAAGATCTCGAAGGAAATTTAACTGGAGTCGTCCTTCGACTTCCTTCAAAAAGAGAAATAAGAATCAGGAATCTAGAGAAAGGAATCGTGGAAAAAGTTCCAGATTTAATAGAAATGGATCTAGGGATGGAAAATGGGGATTCTAATCCAAAAAGGAATGATGATAATACTAACTGATCTTCAGGAAAGAGAGGTCCTCTTGGAGGGTGTCTCACATGTGGAGGATATCATTATGCTAACCAATGCCCCACGAAGAGTCAAGGGAATTCTTTCGAAGGCAAACCTTTACCTTCACAACAAATAACTTTTCAAAAAAGGATTCATGCTACTCTTGATAGTCGTCAAGCTGAGTATCAAGTTACCCCTATTGAAACCACATGTACCCTTTTTGGAACCCCAATTTCTATTCTTATAGATACAGGATCAACTGAAAATTTTGTGAATCCTAGAATATTTGATAAAATATCTAGGAAAACTGGTTTCATGGCTAATTCATGGATAGTAGAGTTTGCAAACTAGTCAAGAGCTTGGGTAGAGCAATGCTTGTTTAAAGCCAAATTAACCCTACCTACATTTTCTACAGAGGTCAACCTATATGTAGCACCTCTAGGATCCTATGATGTCATCTTAGGAATGAAATGCCTATCTTAGCATAGGGCAAAAGTTGAATAGTTTTCCAAAATAGTAGAATGCAGTGATGATGATGGAAATATTATCCTTATCCAAGGTTTCAGAGATAAATGAAAATTAGGCAAATTTATGTGATGCAATTAAAAAGAGTAAAACAAAAAGGATGCTAGATTTTTGTATTTAAAATGGAGGAGGTAAAGGATGAAGAGGAGAAGGAATTAAAGGAAAATACTTTTAAAGAGTACCCTTTTCTTCAAGATTTTCAAGATGTGTTTCCAGAAGACCTTCCAGGTCTGCCCCTGAAGATAGTTTTTGATTTTGCAATAGATGTTATTCCTGGATTCAAACCAGTGTCTAAAGCACCTTATCGAATGACTACTACTGAGTTGATGGAGTTAAAATCTCAACTCCAAGAATGGTTGCAAAAAGGGTTGATTAGACTTAGTGTATCACCTTGGGGAGTGCCTATGATCTTTGTTAAGAAGAAATATGGCACTCTGCGTCTTTATATAGATTATTGTATGCTTAACAAAGCAACAATTAATAACAAGTATCCTTTACCACACATAGATGATCTTTTTGATCAAATGCGTGATGCCGCTATATTTTCCAAAATTGACCTTAGATCAGGGTATCATTAGTTGAGATTAAAGGGAGAAGATATTCACAAGACAAATTTTTGAACAAGGTATGGGCATTATGAGCTCACATTCTTACCTTTTGGTTTGACCAATGATCTAGCAACATTTATGAATTTGATGAACAGTGTTTTCAGAGAATGTTTAGACAAATTTGTTCTGGTGTTTTTAGATAATATTTTAATCTACTCTCATAATGAGGAGGAACACCATCAACACTTGCAGATAGTTCTCCAAGGACTCAGGGAGCATAAACTTTATGGAAAATTATCCAAATGTACTTTCTTTCAAAAAGAGGTGTAGTACTTGGGTCATATCATATCAGCTAAAGGAATTGTTGTAGATCCATCAATGATAAAGGCTATTTTGGAATGGCCTACTCCTAAAAACGTACATGAAGTGCATAGTTTTATGGGATTAGTAGGGTATTATAGGAAATTCATTTTGAACTTTTTTAGAATTGCCCATCCTATTACTTCATTGTAGAGAAAAGGAAAGAGATTTGATTGGTTTGATAAATGTGAAGAAGATTTTAATATTCTTAAAAGGAAATTGACTTTAACACCAACTCTTAAATTGCCAGACCTAGAGGTTCATTTTGTTGTTGTGACTGACACTTCAAGAGAAGGGTTAGGAGGAGTACTTGTGCAAGAAGACCAAGTGATGGACTATGAGTCCAGGAAGCTGTTACCTTATGAGAAAAATTATGCCCCTGATGATTTGGAATTAACAACAACTGTGCATGCTCTCCAGGTGTGGAGGCATTATTTTTTTGGGAACAATTTGAATTGAAATATGATAATCAAGGTTTGAAGTATATATTCACTCGACCTAACCTTAATGCCCGACAAAGAAGATGGTTAGAGCTCATCTCTAACTATGATTTTGAGGTTAATTACATTAAGGGTAAGGAAAATAGAGTGTCTGATGCCTTGAGTCAAAGAAGGCACATATTGGCAGTAGTATCAGTGCACTCTGATTTTAGAGCTTAGGCATTCTTTGTATAATCCTTGTCATCCTCTATAGTCTCTTATCTACCTACTCCCCCTGAGAGGTAGCTGTTGTCAATCCAGAATACATAGAAAAATAGTTCTATCGTCCATCTTTCTTATAATACATATATAGGCTATGTACATACAAAACTTGGTAAGGCAGCCTTTTTGTACAAAATATTAATGCTTATTCCAATTCTATCCTCTACATACTATTAGGATTAAGGTGCCATCAACCTTATAAATCCTATGTAATTAATTACTCCTAATATTGTTTGTAAATCACCCATAAGGGATGAAAGGTTTCACTAGAAGCGATCTTGTTTCAACCGTATGTTTATATCTGGTACATGATGCTCATTTGTTCGCAACGGGGGGTCACAAGGGGGGTTTCCCCCCTGCAAGGGGTCTGGGGGGATCATCCCCCGGCAGGGGGTCCGAGGGCTATGCGCCTCGACGGGGTTCGGGGACAACACCCCCAAAACCTCATTTTATTTATATTTTATCATTGTGAATTTGGACCATTTGTCATTAGGTCGCAGATCTAACGATCGATATTTTATCGGTTATCTTGCTCTAGAAGGCAACCCCCTTTTATAAGGATATTTGTACTATATTTTTATAAGATTGGAGAGTAACATGTGGCACTGGATTGAATACTGAAGGAGAGAGGAAGTGCATGTATTGTAATCTCATATTTGAAGATAATACAACTTGGAGCCTCTTTTTCTTGGTGGAGCTTTTTACCCGAAAGGGTTTTCTCCACGTTACATATTGTGTTATGTGTTTAGTTCTTAATGTATGTTATTTCTGTGTAATGGGTTTTAATTTTTGTTTCAATCTCCATTGATTCTACATTGTTTAAAGCACATAAATAAGGTTTGAATAAGATTTCTGTTGTGTGGTTTGCACCTTCATTTCTAACATTTGGTATTAGAACCTGGCCAGTTTTGATTCTTGGGTGGTAGTGTGAAAGTTTTTTAGTTGTAGTGGGAGATTTGGTTGTTGTTTGTTTGTAGATGTTATGTAGATATCATGGCTTCATCCACTATTGCTTCTACCTCTCGATTGGACATCGAAAAGTTCAATGGCACGGGGTATGAATTGTGGAAGCTGAAAATGGAGGATTTGCTAGGAGAAAGAAACCAATGGCTGTTTGTTACGAAAGAGAAGAAACCCAATGATGTTGCTCCTAATGAGTGGGAAAAATTGGATAAAAAGACACGAGGTACAATCCGACTGTGTCTTACAGATTTTGTTCCGCTGAATGTTGCGAGTGAGAAGTCTACACATAGCTTGTGGAAGCATTTGGGTGAGATCTACCAAGCCAAGAGTATGGAGACTAAACTTTATTTAAAGTGTAAGTTATTTTCCATGAAAATGAAAGAGGGTGAATCAGTTGCAGAGCATTTAAATTCATTTAATTTGTTGTTGAGTCAACTAGCATCTGTAGATGTGGAGGTGAATGAGGAAGATAAATGTATATTACTTCTCTGTTCTTTTCCTGAGTCATGGGAGAATGTTATTTTGGCTATCATTGCTAACCTCACAGATTCAAAGTTGGATTCTCTTGTTTTAGTTTTGCTGTCACATGAATTGAGGAAGAAAAGTTTAGATAGTTCATGGGATGCTCTCAGTGTCAAGGGAAGGTCTATGGAAAGAGGACCAAAAAGAGATCAAAAAGGGGTTAAGGACAAGTCCAAGGGCTGATCTAAGACTCCTAGGAAGAAGAACAGAGTTAAGTGTTGGAACTGCGGTAAAAGGGGACATGTGAAGGAGTGTAGAAACACAAAGAAATAGTGGGAGAATGCTTTGGATAAGTCCTCGAATGTAGGTGAAGATGTTTTACTTTCTACATGTAATGTTGTTTCTAATGATCACTGGTTGGTTGACTTAGGGTGCTCGTTTCATATGACCCCGCATAAGGAATGGTTTTCCACATACAAAGAGTATGATGGAGATGATATATACCTTGGGGATAACTCTACATATCTAATAGTTGGGAAAGGCAAGGTATTGTTGTCTTTCAGTGGTGGGAGGATTAAAACCCTCCTTGGTGTTTTGCATGTCCTTAAATTAGCTAGAAATTTGATTTCAGTTTCAAAGTTGAATGATTTGGGAATGCATGTAACATTTGACAAGCATGGTTGCAGATTGGTGAGAGGAAGCTTGGTGGTAGCGAAGGGGAAGAGATTGAAGCCACTACAGTTTGTAATGCCTCTTTTGTATCTGAGGCTAGTACTGAAAATACATGTATGTTGTGGCACCGTAGATTAGGCCACACTAGTAATAATGTTTTGAAAACTATCAATAATAAAAATTTGTTGGATGGTTTCTCCTATTCTGATGAGCACTTTGATTTCTGTTAGCATTGTGTGTTTGGTAAACAAAATAGAAAATCATTTCCTTTAGGAAGCAATAGAGCAAAAGAGAAGTTAGAAATTATTCATACAGATGTGCTTGGACCTATGGATAATGATTCTATCAGAAAATCTCGTTATTTTGTCACCTTCATTGATGATGTATCCATATTTACATGGATTTATTTTATGAAACACAAATCTTAAGTTTTCACTAAGTTTAAGGATTTTAAAGCCTTAGTTGAAAACCAATTAGGGTTGAAGATAAAAATATTAAGATCTGACAATGGAGGGGAATATTGCTCTAAGGAATTTGATGCGTTTTGCAAGCATGTAGGTATTATCAGACAAAAGACAACTCTGTATACACCATAGCAGAATGATGTTGCAGAAAGGATGAACCGAACAATCATGGAAAGAGCCAGAAGTATGTTGAGTGATGCACAATTGGATAAATGCTTTTGGGCAAAGGCTGTGTGTGTTGCTTGCTACTTGATTAACAGATCTCCTTGTAAGGCTCTTGATTCGACACCTTATAAAGTATGGACAGGTAAGAAACCTTTTGTTTCACATTTAAGGGTTTTTGGCTGTGAGGCTTTTGTTCATGTGCCTAAGGAAAATCGGTCTAAGTTGGATCCAAAAGTTAAAAAGTGTACATTCATTAGATATGGCAATAATGTCAAAGGTTATAATCTTTGGAATCCACTAACCCGTAAGATTATCTATTCTAGAGATGTTATTTTCAGGGAACTTAGAGCTATTTTTGAACCTGAGCAGCCAAAAGAAAAAGAAGAAAAGGTAAAGAGAGTGCACTTTGATTTAGAGAAGCAAGATGCACCTCAAGAAGAACACAATGATGGATTGGGGGGTGAAGAAGAAGAAGATTCAAGTAGTTCTGATGAAGATGAATCTGTTGTTACAGAAGAAGTTGGCGCAGATGATCATGCAGAAGAACAAGTTGAGACTCTTACTCCACCCTTGAGGAGATCCATAAGACAATGGAATCTAGTTGACAGGTATAGCCCACTATATTTTTGTTGTATATTTGCTTTATTGAGTACTGACGATGAGCCTAGATCTTATAGGGAAGTGGTGCAGGCGCTTCATAGTTTAATCATTGTGTTGTTTTTCCTAGTTAATTTTCATGTTATTTGTTTACCTCTAGGCTTTGAAAGCCATTTTGATGTGTTGAAATAAAGACTTAGTCATTTAGAGTGACTAGTTTATTAGAATGTTAATGAGACCTATTTTATGGGAAGGTTTCTTTTTGAAATTTAATATTTTTTGAAATAAAGCTAGCTCCAATGGTTTACTGCCTTCCTCGGGCAGTTGTACGGCCTGTTGAGAAGTGGAAACGTTTGGGAAAGTTTCCTTTAAATTGTTATTTTGTAAACATGCTAAAAATGAAATGAAGGAAGGAGTTTATTAATAAAAAAACTGTGTTTTTGCCTTTTTTTTGTGAAAACAGCCTTCTGTACGGCCAGGTACGGACTATTAAGGAGATAAATTTTGAAAAATGTCTTAGATCTTGGAAGTGACTTTCGTTTGCATATAATCTTGGCTCTTGAAATGTTTTGTAGTGTTTGTTTCATTTCATTTTGTAAAAATAGGTGTAAACCTTCCTTATCTAGGGTTCTGAGACATAATGAAGCTTTTTTTCCTCTGTCCTCTGAAGATGATCAGTCATTTTTAGGTGAGATGGAGGGAATTACGTTAGTTTCCATGTTCTTGTTGTTTATTTGGTTATTCTCCTTCCTCCATGGTGTGTAGCATGTCTCTAACTAGTAAAAAATAGTGACTAGTTGAGAAGCAAACGGTGGACAGCAGCTAGAAAGAGAAAAAACAGTCATAGGTTGGTCAAAAGAAGGAAGATCTTTATGTTTAATGAGGAGACAGACCTGTGGAAGGATCCACTAATCCTTGGATAGAACCTTGGAAAGATTTCCTTGTCCATTCTCAATCTAGACTGTTCTCTAGAAGGAAAAACTGTTTAACTGTCATAAAAAGACAATTTGCTGTCCCTATTCGTTGTGACTAAGAACGGCCTGTACTTTTGTGAAAAAAGTTGTAAGTTTTCATGGATGTTTGGACTGTGTAGGGACCTTGCATGGTCTGCTGATGGACTAAGGAGCTAAGGTTGTGTAAATCAATCCTAAGATCTACAAGGAAGTAACCTTCTTATTGGCATTGTTTTAAGACAGCCACATGTGATTTACTGTCCACAGCCCTGTATGGTACAGTTTGTAGTCATTTTGTCAGAAGTTTCTTGTGAATTTTGTCCTCAGTAGATGCAGGTTGTGTCTGATGTAAAGATCCTCATTGATATAGGAGTTAATGCTAATTTTATTGTCCATAAAGGCTACAAGGTGGGAGTTGTCATTATAGTACTGTCATAGGACAGTCATATTGTTATTGCTGTCCATTGCCCTGGGGATTATTGGGATTAGTTTTCTAGTCAGAGACCTCAAGATAGTCATGTCTCCTTGACAAGCATGTGCCAAATAGTCATAAGTGACACTATTGGTAGAGTGGATTGGTAGTGGGTAAGAACCTTTGAAGGTAGGTTGCTGTCCTTGGAGGTGGACTGTGCATAAGGACTGGTTAGAGCTGTGACTCACCAGTAGGAAGTTGAATAACCTGAGTGGGTGAACACCAGTGGGTGGTCTAAGGTTGTGTTAGTTCCTAGTAAAATCCTTGTGTAGATTTATAAGCAAACCATCTTTAGAAACTTTAAGAAGGAAGCTTTGACAACCAATTTCATTGAGTGAACTTCTATATCCATTACTAATAACTCTGCATCATATTGGTATCAAAGCCAATATTCTGATTGGAAGCAAGTGTATGTCAGAAGAGGAAATTGAAACAGAGGCTAGTACAATGCCTCCTAAGACAATGAGTCAAGATGCCATCAAGAAGTTGGTGGAAGAGATGGTTGAAGCAAGACTTCAAGAAGCAAAATTGCAGGAAGAGAAGAAGTCTAAGGGCAAGACCAAAGAAGAAGGAAGTTCTTCAGACACAAATGATGAAGTAGAGGTAGAAGAGGATCCTCAGGAGCAGGATATGTCTGCAGATCAGAAAGCCTTCTTGAATGCACTTAAGGGTGCTCATGGAGACAGTGGTGATCCCAAGATGGAGGTGCCTACCTTCCATGGCAAGTTGGATGGAGATGTTCTCACTGACTGGATAGAAGCTATGTGCAACTTCTTTGATTACAAGGAGTTCAATGACAAAAAAAAGGTCATGTTTGCCAAGACAAGGCTAAGAGGTTCTGCACTTGTATGGTGGAACTATATGCAGAGTGAGAGGGAGAAGATTGGAAAGAGTCCCATCACTAAATGGAGCAGAATGGTGGCTATGCTCAGAAGCAAGTTCATGCCACCTGACTATGAGATTCAAATCATAAGGAGATTTTAGAATTTGAGACAAAAAGACATGGATGTGGTTGCCTACATAGAAGAATTTCATTGACTCAGCATGAGAGCCAATCATAATGAAGATGAAAAAGGGATGGTGGCTAGGTACCTGAATGGACTGAAATACAATCTGCAAGATGAGATAAGTTTGGTGTTACCAAAGATAGTGGATGAATGTTTCCTATTGGCCTCCAGGGTTGAGGAAAAGCTGAGAAGGAAGGGTGACCAAAGTGCCAGAGGTAGAGGTGGTAGAAACCAAAGAGGTAGAGGCAATTTTGGCCGTGGATAGTTCAATAAAATAGAAAATAATAGTCAGCAAGAAATAAATCAGCAACAGAGCATAGAGGAGGTTTTAGAGGTGGTAGAAGTCATAATGGTAGAGGCAGAAATGGTGGAGGTGGTAGAGGACCAGGAGTCTTCACTCGAAGATGTTATGGCTGCAACCAAGTTGGCCATACAATGAACAAATGCCCAGGGAAAGCCAGTAGCTCTCATGACAGTGGGAAGAGAAATCAGTTAGTGAAAGATGATGACTGTGAAAGTGTGAATTCACCAATGGGAAGTGCTGCACCTGTTCTAGATGGAGAGAGTATGATGATAAAAAGGTCTATGTTGAAGATGCCATTGAAGCAAGAACCTCCTTAGAGAAAGAATCTTTTCAGAACCCAAGGCCTAGCCTATGGGAAACTTTGCAAAATCATAGTGGATTCAGGGTCTACTGAGAATGTAGTATCCACTGAGATGGTTGAGAAGTGTAAGTTGAAGAGGCTGCCTCATATCAGTCCTCACAAGATTTCTTGGTTGAACAAAAACCAAAGTTTCATGGTGGAGGAACAAGCTTGGGTTGAATTTGCAATTGGTGACTACAAGGACAAAGTACTATGTGAAATCATACCTATGGATGCATGTCACTTGCTTCTTGGCCGTCCATGGCAGTATGATGTTAAAGCTCAGCATGATGGTGAGAAGAACACTTATGTCATCACCAAGAATGGAAGGCCATTCAAAATGGATCCTTTGTTGGAGCAGCCCAGGGGAAACGAAAATAACAGCAGTGTCATGTTGGTGAATGGAAATGAGTTCCTAAACATCTTGAAGGAGAATGACAACCAGGGGTATGCCTTGGTCATGAAGCCCAAGAGTGGATCAGATCAGCAAGATCAAAAACAGAAGGAGATTCCATTAGAAGTACAGCAACTTCTGGATAAGTATCAAGACCTTGTGGTAGAGGAAGTTCCCAACTCCTTACCACCCATGAGGGATATTAGTCATCAAATTGACTTAATACCTGGTGCTACATTGCCTAACAAGGCTGCATACAAGCTAACTCCACAGCAAAATGAAGAGGTGGCAAGGCAAATTCAAGATCTTCTGGAGAAAGGGCTGATTAGGAAGAGTCTAAGTCCCTGTGCAGTTCCAAGTGTACTGGCTCCTAAGAAGGATGGAAAGTGGAGGCTATGCACAGATTCCAGGGCCATAAACAAAATCACCATAAGATATAGATTTCCAATGCCAAGGATTGAAGATCTCTTGGATTCCCTGGGAGGATCATGCTATTACTCAAAGATTGATTTGAAATCTAGATATCATCAAATCCAGATCAGACAGGGAGATGAATGGAAGACTGCTTTCAAGACCAATGAAGGTCTTTATGAATGGCTTGTTATGCCATTTGGTCTTAGCAATGCGCCAAGTACATTTATGCGCCTGATGAATGAGGTATTAGTTGAATTCATTGGTAAATTTGTTATTGTTTATCTTGATGACATACTAATCTTCAGTAGGACAAGGGAAGACCATGTGAAGCATGTTGGTCAGGTGTTAGAGAAGTTGCATGAGCACAAGTTGATGATCAACTTAGACAAATGTGAATTCATGAAAACTAAACTTGTATACCTAGGATTTGTCATTTCTAAGGGCTATTTGAAGATGGATCCCTCTAAGGTTGAGGCTATTCTCAATTGGCCTACCCCAAAAACAGTGGGAGATGTGAGAAGTTTCCATGGATTGGTGACTTTCTATAGGAAGTTTATCAGAGGTTTCAGTCACATTAGTGCTCCCATCCTCAACACCATCAAGGGTGGAGTCAAATGTAGATTCCAGTGGACAAAGGAAGTTGATGATAGTTTTGAGTTGTTGAAAACAAAGGTGGCTGAGTTACCTACCTTAGTACTCCCTGATTTTGATAAGGTATTTGTTGTTGAGTGTGATGCAAGTCAGCAAGCTATTGGTGCTATTCTTAGCCAAGAAGGACATCCAGTGGCATTCTTTTCGGAAAAGTTGAATGAAGCCAAGCAAAGGTATTCTACCTATGACTTAGAACTCTATGCAATGGTGCAAGCTCTTAAGAAGTGGAGACATTATTTGCTGCCCAAAGAATTTATTGTGTTTACTGACAATCATGCTTTAAGCTTTCTAAACAGTCAAGAAAAATTGAACCATAGACATGTTAAATGGACGGAATAGCTACAAGTTTATACTTTCACAATTAAGCACAAAAGAGGTGTCTCTAATAAGGTGGCTGATGCATTGAGTAGGAGGTTGCTTCTTGTTCATGAAATTTAGTTAGAAAGCATGGGTATTGACTGTTTGAAGGAGCTGTATAAAGAAGATTCTGATTTCAAAGAGGCTTATGATGTTTGTATGAACTTGGCTAACACATTCCATGGAGAGTATGTAGATTTTGTTTTGCAGGAAGGCCTCTTGTTTAAGGGCAATTTGCTGTGTGTCCCTAAGTGCTCTATGCGGGACAACATCATCAAGGAGAAGCATAATGTTTCTTTGGGAGGACATTTTGGCTTAGACAAGACACTAGAACAAGTCACAAGGTTCTATTTTTGGCCAAAGGTGCAATCAGATGTGAGGAAGTATGTAGCTAGTTGTGCAATCTGTCAAAGAGCCAAAGGTGTGTCTTCAAATGCAGGTCTATACCAGCCCCTTCCCATTCCCAACAGACCTTGGGAAAGTATCAGCATGGATTTTGTGCTTGGGTTACCCAGGACAGCCAGAGGGGTGGATAGTGTGTTTGTCATTGTTGATAGGTTCAGCAAGATGGCTCATTTTGTGCCATGTAAATGCACAAATGATGCATCTCATGTTGCAGGTCTATTTTTCAGAGAGGTAGTAAGGATGCATGGTTTACCATTGTCCATTATAACTGATAGAGATTCTAAGTTTGTAGGTCACTTCTGGAGGACCTTGTGGAAGAAGCTGGGCACACAGTTGTCCTTTTCATCAGCCTACCATCCACAAACTGATGGTCAGACTGAGGTGGTTAATAGGTCACTTGGAAACCTGCTAAGGTGCCTTACAAAGTAGCATGGTTTGGCATGGGACTTGGTTATCAGTCAGGTTGAATATGCCTACAATGATTCAAGAAATAGGAGCACTGGTAAAAGTCCTTTTGAGATAGTTTATGGTTTTCATCCAAGAGGGCCACTTGAGCTGAAGGATCTCCAAGGTTGGGATAGAAGGAGTGCACTTGGTGAAGAGTTTGCTGCCTCCATGAAAATAGTTCATGATCAAGTCAAGTTGCAACTAGAAAAATCAGTCACAAAGTACAAAGAAAAGGCAGATTTGAAGAAAAGAGAAGTATAGTTCAAAGTTGGTGACTTAGTTATGGCATATCTGAGGAAAGAGAGGTTGCCAAAGGGTCAGCCAACTAAACTCCTGATGAAGAAGATTGGGCCATGCAGAATAGTGCACAAATTCGGTCCAAATGCATATGAGATTGAGCTACCAGATGGCCTGGGTATCTCTCCAATTTTCAATGTTTGTGATCTTTTTCCTTTCAGACCTCCATTGCCTGATGAAAGTGGATCAGATATGGTGGCTGACGATGCTGATTGGATCAAGGATTTTCCCCCAAGCAAACCTTTACAGTTGGAGTGCATTTTGGATTCCAAAGTTATCAAGAAGACTCGGAGAGGTGTCTATAAGGACTAGGTGAAATGGAAGGATCTTCCTAATTTAGAGGCTACCTGGATGACTGAAGCAGATATCTTGAAGCATGGCATAACACTTCAACAATTGGCAACTCAAGGGACTTGAGTTCTTCCTACAGGGGGAGTATGGTGCAGGAGCTTCACAGTTTAATCATTGTGTTGTTTTTCCTAGTTAATTTTCATGTTATTTGTTTACCTCTAGGCTTTGAAAGCCATTTTGATGTGTTGAAATAAAGACTTAGTCATTTAGAGTGACTAGTCTATTAGAATGTTAATGAGACCTATTTTATAGGAAGGTTTCTTTTTGAAACTTAATGTTTTTTGAAATAAAGCTAGCTCCAATGGTTTACTGCCTTCGTTGGGTAGTTGTACGGCCTGTTGAGAAGTGGAAACATTTTGGAAAGTTTCCTTTAAATTGTTGTTTTGTAAACATGCCAAAAATGAAATGAAGGAAGGAGTCTATTAATAAAAAAAATGTGTTTTTGCCTTTTTTCTGTGAAAACAACCTTCTATAATGCCAGGTACGGACTGCTAAGGAGATAAATTTTGAAAAATGTCTTAGATCTTGGAAGTGACTTTCATTTGCATATAATCTTGGCTCTTGAAACACTTTGTAGTGTTTGTTTCATTTCATTTTGTAAAAACAGGTGTAAACCCTCCTTATCTAGGGTTCTGAGACATAATGAAGCTTTTTTTCCTCTGTCCTCTGAAGATGATCAGTCATTTTTAGGTGAGATGGAGGGAATTAGGTTAGTTTCCATGTTCTTGTTGTTTATTTTGTTATTCTCCTTCCTCCATGGTGTGTAGCATGTCTCTAACTAGTCAAAAATAGTGACTAGTAGAGAAGCAAACGGTGGACAACAGCTAGAAGGAGAAAAAATAGTCATAGGTTGGTCAACAGAAGGAAGATCTTTATGTTTAATGAGGAGACAGACCTGTGGAAGGATCCACTAATCCTTGGATAGAACCTTGGAAAGATTTCCTTGTCCATTCTCAATCTAGATTGTTCTCTAGAAGGAAAAACTGTTTAACTGTCATAAAAAGACAATTTGGTGTCCCTATTCGCTGTGACTAAGTACGACCTGTACTTTTGTGAAAAAAGTTGTAAGTCTTCATGGATGTTTGGACTGTGTAGGGACCTGTTGATGACTGTTTTGATGCAATCATAACAATAAGTTAAAATTCACATAAAATGAACTGAAACTATACTTGAAAGACAAGAAGGAATCATTTGGTGATTCAACTAATCCCAAGTCTACAATGGTTCGGTTGGTCAAGTTCAGTTGGTCAATGTGAAGCTGTAATGTTCAAGGGGCCTTACGTAGTTTAGGTTTATTTTGTGGTTTACTGGCCTAAGAATATGCAAAGAGGTCATAGATTTCAACAAGTATTTTGTTCATTTGCATACAAGTGTTACTGGGCTGCAAGTTTCAGAGGGTTTTCTTGGATTTTTGCAGCTTTCCTCTTTATCTATTTATGAAAACTGTCTACTTATGGCTCTGTTATACATGCTTCTTCAAATTTGAGACAATTTCCTTTGGATTTCTACGTTTTCAGCTAAATATTTCAGATGGGTTGGGAAAAGTTAGAAAGATCTACTCTATACCTCACTTAATCTACCGAAGGATCTAAGTGTTTCTGTTATGCACTATGTAAATACCACAGTAATCTGATCAAATCCACAGTAAAAACCCTAAATGTAAGTTCTGAGCATTTTCACAAACATACATTTAAAATTGCAAGCTCTCAAAGAAGATATTTCAAAACACAAAGAAGAGCAGGAGAACACTCAGAAGATAGATGCAGAACTCCAGATTCTATTGTATTAGAAACGAATAGCCATACATGATTTACAATGTAAGAATGACTCTTAGTTTCATTGATCATACTACAGAGAACTTACAAGCTTTACAGATACAGTAAGGCAGCCAGACATTCCACGCGCACCTTACTGCAGACAAACAGGCGACCTCCTTCTTCTACTCTAAACTATGCTATACTATCTTGCTGTGTTTTCCTAGAATCTCTGTTGTAGGCCCTAAAATCCCTGTTGTAAAGTATTACAGTGTAGAGAGGCACAATATAAAGACATTTTGATTGTCCTCACTACAGCAAAAACCTGACTGAACCCCTGGTTCAAACCCCTGGTTACAGCAATAAATACAGGTGAACCAGTTCTCAAAAATATCTCTGAGCAGTGGTCAAATCTGGGCGAAATATTGCCCCTTCTGAGAAGTTCCGGCAGCTGGGTAATAACTTCTGTTTGTCTGTTGTGATAATACCTCCAGCTGCGACCTTCCTCTTCACTTGAATGGCTTTGACTTTTAGCATTTCATCCTTATCTTCTTGCTCCTGAGATCAGATCTTCTGCCTCCATGAGGTCACTGTGTTGACTTTCCAGCTGCTTCCTCAACTGCAATCCTGCAAGACAAGACAAGCAATAAGTATTTCATTTATCACATAAACAGCATGAAATTAAAATAAGCGTTTAAATCCAGGTGACAGCGCAAGATTGAGAAAATCGGATCAGAAATCCTCTCAAAACGCGTCAAAAAATGCGTTCAGACTGCTCAAGATTCACGGGTCAACCATCGCTGACCGAAAAATGCCAGAGGCGCAAAAAAAAAACACTTTAAAACTCCACCGCTTCATTTCCCACCCATCGGCATGATCATCCCTGTCGGTGCGTCAAAAAACAAGTTGGTCGATATACTTCATCATCATGATATTTCGCTTCATTAAAATGCTAAGGATGATGTCATCGTCATATCCGGTTAAGATCAGGGGGATAATTATGATATCAGGTCACCTAAGGAGCATGATCAGGATGATGATGATCATACGACCCCTTTGCGGCCAAGGCAACCTTCTCGAAAGATCAGCATGATGAAGATGATCATCATATTTAGGGCTTTTGTCGAACTTGGAATAAGACGTCATCATGATATTCAGGAAACGGATCATGCTTGAAAAAATATCCTGTTTGAAGGAAAAATGTGATCATGATGATCATCAGGATACTTGTTTTTTTGTCGAACTTAGAATGAGACATCATCATCATGATATTTACTTCTTCGTTTATTTGATCGGGATGACGTCATCATGATATCCGGGGCCCTTGTTAAACTTAGATCATGACGTCTTCATGATATTTCGCTAACCGGATCATGTTTGGGAAAAATCCTGCCGAAGGGAAAATGTGATGATGATGATCATCAGGATACTTGCAAAGGGTTGTATTTCATCGGCAGGAGGACTTTGCGAAATATCAGGTGAACAAACAGGATCATGATGATCTTGACAACAGGACAGGATAAAAATATGATGATGATGATCGATTTATCATGATGACGTAATCATCATATTTCGTTTTCGGAGCACAAGGATGAGTTAAGGTCATCATGATATTCGGGCTAGGGTGATATTGCAAAATATGATCATGCGGTTGAGGAATGCAATATCGACTTCTTCTGAATAGATAGGGTGATCATCATGATATTCGCTAACCAGAGATCAGGAGGATATGAAGATGATGATCCTCTTCGATTTATCATGATGATGTCTCCATCACTTAGCGAATTCAGCGAATATGACCCTTGTGAAAGATCAGGATGATATGAAGTCGTCATCATCATAATTCGAACTTCAGCGAATATCATGATGATGACCTTGCGATAGGTTTATAGCATGCGCATGCAAACATGCCGATGATGAATTTGCTAAGTCAGGGTGATCTTATATTATCAGCATGATATTTTAAGATTAGGTAATGTTGAAATATCATGATGATGCTCGCGATACAAAGGACCACTTCGACGGGGGAACTTACCTTGACTTAAAGTTGATATCATCATGATATTTGAACCTCAGGATATTATCGGGGGGGGTTCAAATATGATGATGATGATGTTCTTCTTGTAACCAAAACCAAGTTATAAAATATGACCTTCCTAAAAATCATGATGCTAATGATGCGCATAAGGCCATTTGACGGGTAAAGGGCACTACCACCTAAGATTGACGTCAGGATATTGCGACTGCATGATTTTTATCGGGTGATAGACCAAGATCATGATGATCCTGTCAACATGACTTAGGATATAAAAAATATGATGATCCTCCTGCGAATATCAGGTTTGACCAAAACTTTGACCATGCATAACTTTCACATATGGACGAATTTTCAAGTGAAGTAAAAGGCAAACCTGCATGGAATTTCAAGCTCTTTCTAAATATGAGGTCACAACAACAAAATATGAACTTTGACAAACTGACCTCATGATGATGACCTACCTCATCCTATATCATGATGATGATGCACCTGAACTTCATTTTTACCAGACCGCCAGAAAGCAGAAAAACACAAGCAGAAGGAAAAAAGCAAAACATCAGCAGGGGTCCCCATTTTGCTAAGGAGCATAATGGGGCGTGTTGTGAACATCACAACAACTAGCAACCAAAACAAAACAATTAAATTCAGAGTGTTCAAGGAAACTAGATGAAATGAACTCATAACTTCCAACTATCTTTCCTGCAAATTACTATTCAGCTTGAGACTCAAAGTATTCAATAAAGATGCATGAATTTCCATTTTTAGTTTAGTTGTGTGCATGTGATTAATTATCCTCATCTTGAAGATCGGTTGAACAAACCAGTGACTGACATTAGCCTACGTAGGTGAGGATATTCCCTCATAGCCGACCGGATAGAGCCTTGCTGCCAGCGAGCGTCCATAGCCCCGGCAAGGTTATCGTTACAATTCTCCTAAGTAGAGCCCCACTGCCAGCGAGCGTCCATAGCCCCGGTAGAGTTACTTAGATGGCTTAATCTGGATTTTTAGTATAATCCGCTTTATTCATTTATTTATTTATTTTTTTTGTTTTCTAATTTTGAAAGATTTCATAAGATATAGCAATTTGTAACTTCATGATGCAAGGAGTGGACACTTGCTGAAATTAAGCTGAGAATTGTAATGGTAGCAAGGGTGACCTCTGATTTTTCACCTAATATCTACACTGGTAGGTTCAACAAGCCCAAGGATTTTAGGTGTGTCATCGTGAGAAACCTGCTTCGAATTCTCAATCACATTTATTGAATATAAAACTTCAGAAGATGAACAACTCTCTACATTCATGACAGTGACAGGTTATGCGTAAATTGCAAATGGTTAACCTGAATATCCTAAATTATATACTATTTTGAATGGTTGCTAGTTTTGCTCCTTAATACTCTATAGTAAAATAAAGATCCATGCTGAGGAGACAACAAAGAAACCAAACAAACAGGCTGTACAAACAACAAAACAACAGAAAAAACTGTACAAACAGACAGAAACAAAAAGCAAAAACAAACAGAGGACAAGCTATACAAACAGCCAACCCAAAAAGAAAACAGCAAAAAAAGAACAGAAAACAAAAGCAACTACCCTACCAGACTATATACAATCCTCTCCAAGGCAATTAGAAACCCAGGAAAAAGACCCAAGAACACCCCTACTTGCATATTTCTTTAGGTTGTGCAGGAGTAACAGGGTACTTGTTATGGTCCTCATCATAGCAGATTTATCTTTGAATTCTAAAAAAAAATCTGGTATTCTAGATTCATTGTGTTTATCAGAATAGCTCTTAATGACTAATAACTGAGGCAGCTCATCAGGGTTATGATTAATCCATAAGCATGTCCTATCTCTTGAATTTCCATAATCAAAATAGCATTTATCATTGTTTACTAAGGAAAGGAAAGAGACAACCTGATGTGCCTTTAGCTCTGTGGAACACACTTGTTTATTAATAGCTGGCTCTTCATTTAGCTCTGCATTTTCATTGCCCAGCTCTATGTCTAGTCCTTTTTCAAGTTGAAAGAGGAATGACTCCAGATGTATCATTTCTTCATCTTCATCCAGCTTTGTTCCTTCATTCTGGATGTTTAGTTTATCCTCAATTTTAGCACACCTCTCAATGTTCTCATTAGTTTCCTGCACATCAGCACTTAAGTAAGTATCCTCATCATCATAATCTGACATACAGTAATTAATTATTTCTAAATCACTTGAGAGTAAAGGTGGGACAACATCTTTTGATTGACAGGAGTACTCCCCTGTTTTATTTTCAACATAGCATGGGGGTGATGTCTGATTGTGTACAGCAGCTCCATGATCTTCTGTATTTTCAATTTTTAAGAATTGGTCATCAACTGACTCACATTTATCATCCAGTGTGGAGTCTGCTCCTATTAACCTGCAACAATCCTGGACTTGGTCATTCAATTCAGAGAAATCAGTCATGGGATTGGGATTTACTTTCTCCTCTATGACTTCACTAGTTTTTATAGTAGGGATCTCATCAATTTCAGTGCACTCTAATTTTTTCATTTGCCCACATTTCTCCTTTCCATAAAATGACTTAAGGAAAGATGTTTTACTGTCTTTACCAAAAGCATTAGGATCAGCAATAAAACCCTTATCCTGACAAATGGTTTCCTCTCTACAAGATTTAAAAGACTTATACTTGCACTCCCTTTTTCCTGTATTAGGAAGTAGAGACCTACTATCAATCCCTCCATAATATGACCTAAGAAAAGATGCTCTGTTATCATTCCCTTCCAGAATTGATTTTTCTATTGTATTTTCTAACCACCTATTAGTTTCTAGTGTTATATTAGCTTGTTGCTGCAAAATTTCTTTTTCCTGCCAACTTTCAGCCCTGAACACATCTGAAAAAATAATTAGTCCTTTCAAATATGAATCTATCCTAGTGAGGAATGTTAAACATTTAAGTTCATTGTGTTCAATAGTCTGGTGTATCCTGCAACAACTAGACAAACAAAAATTAGATAAACTTTGAGAATAAAACTGTTCATTCAAAGCTCCCTGGAATAAAGGACTGTTAACTTGAAAACTGTCCCCATATGTGTCCATTAAAAAAAAAAAATGGGACCTTCTTTTCACCCTTTTAGGCCTTTTGAAATTTTATGAGATCTAACATATCTCAGAATATAGCATTTGAACTCAGAAAATTAACCCTAAACCAAATCAGGCCCTCCTTCTAGCGCCAGAAAACTGTTGATGACTGTTTTGATGCAATCATAACAATAAGTCAAAATTCACATAAAATGAACTGAAACTATACTTGAAAGACAAGAAGGAATCATTTGGTGATTCAACTAATCCCAAGTCTACAATGGTTCGGTTGGTCAAGTTCAGTTGGTCAATGTGAAGCTGTAATGTTCAAGGGGCCTTACGTAGTTTAGGTTTATTTTGTGGTTTACTGGCCTAAGAATATGCAAAGAGGTCATAGATTTCAACAAGTATTCTGTTCATTTGCATACAAGTGTTACTGGGCTGCAAGTTTCAGAGGGTTTTCTTGGATTTTTGCAGCTTTCCTCTTTATCTATTTATGAAAACTGTCTACTTATGGCTCTGTTATACATGCTTCTTCAAATTTGAGACAATTTCCTTTGGATTTCTACGTTTTCAGCTAAATATTTCAGATGGGTTGGGAAAAGTTAGAAAGATCTACTCTATACCTCACTTAATCTACCGAAGGATCTAAGTGTTTCTGTTATGCACTATGTAAATACCACAGTAATCTGATCAAATCCACAGTAAAAACCCTAAATGTAAGTTCTGAGCATTTTCACAAACATACATTTAAAATTGCAAGCTCTCAAAGAAGATATTTCAAAACACAAAGAAGAGCAGGAGAACACTCAGAAGATAGATGCAGAACTCCAGATTCTATTGTATTAGAAACGAATAGCCATACATGATTTACAATGTAAGAATGACTCTTAGTTTCATTGATCATACTACAGAGAACTTACAAGCTTTACAGATACAGTAAGGCAGCCAGACATTCCACGCGCACCTTACTGCAGACAAACAGGCGACCTCCTTCTTCTACTCTAAACTATGCTATACTATCTTGCTGTGTTTTCCTAGAATCTCTGTTGTAGGCCCTAAAATCCCTGTTGTACAGTATTACAGTGTAGAGAGGCACAATATAAAGACATTTTGATTGTCCTCACTACAGCAAAAACCTGACTGAACCCCTGGTTCAAACCCCTGGTTACAGCAATAAATACAGGTGAACCAGTTCTCAAAAATATCTCTGAGCAGTGGTCAAATCTGGGCGAAATATTGCCCCTTCTGAGAAGTTCCGGCAGCTGGGTAATAACTTCTGTTTGTCTGTTGTGATAATACCTCCAGCTGCGACCTTCCTCTTCACTTGAATGGCTGACTTTTAGCATTTCATCCTTATCTTCTTGCTCCTGAGATCAGATCTTCTGCCTCCATGAGGTCACTGTGTTGACTTTCCAGCTGCTTCCTCAACTGCAAGCCTGCAAGACAAGACAAGCAATAAGTATTTCATTTATCACATAAACAGCATGAAATTAAAATAAGCGTTTAAATCCAGGTGACAGCGCAAGATTGAGAAAATCGGATCAGAAATCCTCTCAAAACGCGTCAAAAAATGCGTTCAGACTGCTCAAGATTCACGGGTCAACCATCGCTGACCGAAAAATGCCAGAGGCGCAAAAAAAAAACACTTTAAAACTCCACCGCTTCATTTCCCGCCCATCGGCATGATCATCCCTGTCGGTGCGTCAAAAAACAAGTTGGTCGATATACTTCATCATCATGATATTTCGCTTCATTAAAATGCTAAGGATGATGTCATCGTCATATCCGGTTAAGATCAGGGGGATAATTATGATATCGGGTCACCTAAGGAGCATGATCAGGATGATGATGATCATACGACCCCTTTGCGGCCAAGGCAACCTTCTCGAAAGATCAGCATGATGAAGATGATCATCATATTTAGGGCTTTTGTCGAACTTGGAATAAGACGTCATCATGATATTCAGGAAACGGATCGTGCTTGAAAAAATATCCTGTTTGAAGGAAAAATGTGATCATGATGATCATCAGGATACTTGTTTTTTTGTCGAACTTAGAATGAGACATCATCATCATGATATTTACTTCTTC
Organism: Cunninghamia lanceolata; assembly: GCA_027924645.1. Lineage (NCBI taxonomy): Eukaryota > Viridiplantae > Streptophyta > Pinopsida > Cupressales > Cupressaceae > Cunninghamia > Cunninghamia lanceolata. The sequence goes on from BSBN01000066.1 coordinate 9,525,190, forward strand.
GTTTATTCGATCGGGATGACGTCATCATGATATCCGGGGCCCTTGTTAAACTTAGATCATGACGTCATCATGATATTTCGCTAACCGGATCATGTTTGGGAAAAATCCTGCCGAAGGGAAAATGTGATGATGATGATCATCAGGATACTTGCAAAGGGTTGTATTTCATCGGCAGGAGGACTTTGCGAAATATCAGGTGAACAAACAGGATCATGATGATCTTGACAACAGGACAGGATAAAAATATGATGATGATGATCGATTTATCATGATGACGTAATCATCATATTTCGTTTTCGGAGCACAAGGATGAGTTACGGTCATCATGATATTCGGGCTAGGGTGATATTGCAAAATATGATCATGCGGTTGAGGAATGCAATATCGACTTCTTCTGAATAGATAGGGTGATCATCATGATATTCGCTAACCGGAGATCAGGAGGATATGAAGATGATGATCCTCTTCGATTTATCATGATGATGTCTCCATCACTTAGCGAATTCAACGAATATGACCCTTGTGAAAGATCAGGATGATATGAAGTCGTCATCATCATAATTCGAACTTCAGCGAATATCATGATGATGACCTTGCGATAGGTTTATAGCATGCGCATGCAAACATGCCGATGATGAATTTGCTAAGTTAGGGTGATCTTATATTATCAGCATGATATTTTAAGATTAGGTAATGTTGAAATATCATGATGATGCTCGCGATACAAAGGACCACTTCGACGGGGGAACTTACCTTGACTTAAAGTTGATATCATCATGATATTTGAACCTCTGGATATTATCGGGGGGGGTTCAAATATGATGATGATGATGTTCTTCTTGTAACCAAAACCAAGTTATAAAATATGACCTTCCTAAAAATCATGATGCTGATGATGCGCATAAGGCCATTTGACGGGTAAAGGGCACTACCACCTAAGATTGACGTCAGGATATTGCGACTGCATGATTTTTATCGGGTGATAGACCAAGATCATGATGATCCTGTCAACATGACTTAGGATATAAAAAATATGATGATCCTCCTGCGAATATCAGGTTTGACCAAAACTTTGACCGTGCATAACTTTCACATATGGACGAATTTTCAAGTGAAGTAAAAGGCAAACCTGCATGGAATTTCAAGCTCTTTCTAAATATGAGGTCACAGCAACAAAATATAAACTTTGACAAATTGACCTCATGATGATGACCTACCTCATCCTATATCATGATGATGATGCACCTGAACTTCATTTTTACCAGACCGCCAGAAAGCAGAAAAACACAAGCAGAAGCAAAAAAGCAAAACATCAGCAGGGGTCCCCATTTTGCTAAGGAGCATAATGGGGCGTGTTGTGAACATCACAACAGGACCTTGCATGGTCTGTTGATGGACTGAGGAGCTAAGGTTGTGTAAATCAATCCTAAGATCTACAAGGAAGTAACCTTCTTATTGGCACTGTTTTAAGACAGCCACGTGATTTACTGTCCACAGCCCTGTATGGTACAGTTTGTAGTCATTTTGTCAGAAGTTTCTTGTGGATTTTGTCCTTAGTAGATGCAGGTTGTGTCTGATGTAAAGATCCTCATTGATATAGGAGTTAATGCTAATTTTATTGTCCATAAAGGCTACAAGGTGGGAGTTGTCATTGTAGTACTGTCATAGGACAGTCATATTGTTATTGCTGTCCATTGCCCTGGGGATTATTGGGATTAGTTTTCTAGTCAGAGACCTCAAGATAGTCATGTCTCCTTGACAAGCATGTGCCAAATAGTCATAAGTGACACTATTGGTAGAGTGGATTGGTAGTGGGTAAGAACCTTTGAAGGTAGGTTGCTGTCCTTGGAGGTGGACTGTGCATAAGGACTGGTTAGAGCTGTGACTCACCAGTAGGAAGTTGAATAACCTGAGTGGGTGAACACCAGTGGGTGGTCTAAGGTTGTGTCAGTTCCTAGTAAAAGCCTTGTGTAGATTTATAAGCAAACCATCTTTAGAAACTTTAAGAAGGAAGCTTTGACAACCAAGTTCATTGAGTGAACTTCTATATCCATTACTAATAACTCTGCATCAGGAAGCTATTATTGGAGATGATAGTTTGTCTTGGCAATTAGCCATGCAGGAGAAGATGATGGCTTTAGACTCTTGTAACACTCAGGATCTTGTTTGTTTGCCCAAAGGAAGAAAGGCCATAGGTTGTAAGTGGGTCTTCAAAAAGAAGTTTGGAGTAGATAGTTCATTAGAGAAGTACAAGACTAGACTGGTAGCCAAGGGCTACTACCAAAGAGAGGGAGTTGATTTTGGTGAAATTTTCTCTTCTATTGTTAAATTGACTTCTATTAAATTTCTTTTATCCATTGTTGTAGCTTATGATTGGGAGATTGAGCAAATGGATGTTAAGACTGTGTTCTTACATGGAGATCTTGAGGAAGAAATTTATATGCAACAACCTATAGGTTTTGAGGTAAAAGGAAAAGAACATTGGGCTTGCAAGTTGAAGAGGCCTCTCTATGGTTTGAAACAATCCCGCATAATGTGGTATCAAAAGTTTGATTCATTTGTATTGAAATTGGGTTTTGTTAGGAGCGAGGAGGATCATTGTGTGTACATTCACTATATTGATGTTTCTATACTAATCATTGCATTGTATGTTGATGACATGTTATTTTTTAGCAATACTAAGGGTATGATCAGTGAGCTTAAAGCCCAACTTTCAGGTGCATTTGATATGAAGGATCTTGGAGCTGCCAGGTATATTCTGGGTATGGAAATTAGAAGGGACAGTGGTAACATAAAGCTTTGGTTGTCACAAAGTAAGTATGTGAATACCATTTTGTAGAGATTCAGTATGCAAGACTGTAACCTAGTTACAGTTCCTTTACCCATTGGCACTAAGCTTTCATTAGATATGTGTCCAAAGAATGAGGATGATTTTGAGGATATGTCTAATGTGTCATATGCTAGTGTTGTAGGGAGTTTGATGTATGCAATGGTTTGTACTAGGCCAGATATTGCTCAAGCAGTGGGAGTTTTGAGCAAATTTATGTCTAACCCTGGTAGACAGCATTATAATTATGCGAAGAGGGTGCTTAAGTATCTTGCAGGTACTCTTGATTATTGTTTGGTTTATTCTGGTACCGATAGTGCTGATAAATCATTGGACATTAGGGTTTTGTTGATGCAGATTAGGCAGGTGACTTGGATAGTCAAAGGTCCACTAGTGGTTATGTGTTTACTCTGTTTGGAGGAGCAGTGAGTTGGATGAGTAAGAGGCAGCCCACAGTTGCTTTGTCCACCACAAAAGCAGAGTATATGGATACTACTCATGTCTCTAAGGAGGCAGTTTGGTTGAGGAGATTGTGTACAAGTATTAAATTTGATTGCAGGATCATTTAGATTGGTTGTGATAGCCAGAGTGCTATATGTTTGGCCAAGAATCCTATGTATCATGCTCAAACTAAGCATGTTGATGTATAGTATCACTTTGTTCAAGAAATCATTGTAAATGGATAGATTGAGATGAAGAAGGTAGACACTTAGGAGAATGTTGCAAATGCTTTGACCAAGCCTGTGAGCACAGAGAAATTTTTTTGGTGTAGAGAGGCCATGGGCCTTGCTTCTAGTGCCTGATTATTTTATGGTTTTCCTATGGGTACTTACAATGTATGATGTCAACAGGGAGAATGATAGGATTAAGGTGCTATCAACCTTGTAAATCTTATGTAATTAATTACTCCTAATATTATTTGTAAATCACCCATAAGGGATGAAAGGTTTCACCAGCAGCGATCTTGTTTCAGCCGTATGTTTAAATCTAGTACACGATGCTCATTCGTCCGCGACGGAGAAACCCCCGTGTGATCATTTTATTTATATTTTATCATTGTGAATCTAGATCATTTGTCATTAGGTCACAAATCTGACGGTCGATATTTTGCTGGTTATCTTGCCCTAGAAGGTAACCCCCTTTTATAAGGATATTTGTACTATGTTTTTATAAGATTTGAGAGTAACAGGTGGTGCTGGATTGAAGACTGAAGGAAAGAGGAAGTGCATGTATTGCAATCTCATATTTTAAGATAATACAACTTGGAGCCTCTTTTTCTTGGTGGAGTTGTTTACCTGAAATGGTTTTCTCCACATTGCATACTGTGTTATGTGTTCAGTTCTTAATGCATGTTATTTATGTGTAATGGGTTTTAATTTATGTTGCAATCTCCATTGATTCTACATTGTTTAAAGCACATAAACAATGTTTGAATTAGATTTCTGTTGTGTGGTTTGCACCTTCATTTCTAACACATACTTCTTGCGATAGCTTAAGATATGTGTATCTACAACTCTGCTTCAAAATTTTGTCTTTTCCTCAAGACATGTTTGTTGCAAGGTGTGCGCCCCTTGGTCTCCTTGTGATGTCTAGCACAACGCTTGGGTTCATGACAAGACTTAATCACTTCCCATGGATTCATTAACTCTGGTGGTTGTATCGAGCATTAATAAGTTGATCTTTTGGTGCAACGACAACCGTCTTGCTAACAATTGGTATCAGAGCCTGGGTCATAGGTTTGAACCCCTTGCTTGTGCTAGGGAGGATTGTTGCAAGGTGTGTGCCCTTGGTCTCCTTATGTTGTGTAACATAGTGCTTGGGTTCGTGACAAGGCTTAACCACCTCCCGTGGATTCATTAACTCTGGCAGTTGTATCAGATATTAATAGGTCGATCCTTTGGTGCAACGGAAACCATCTTGGTAATAATATTTTATTTAATTAGATGGAAAATGTTCTTATATATATCATTCAACTGGACTAGAGAATTGTCCCATTGTTTCTTTGTTGTGGTCAAAATTTGGATTTGGCTTTCTAGTTGTACATAGGAGTCTTCTGCCTCTTTTAAAGAAGATGGCACCAAAGTCTTCTAAGCTACATTATTTGCCTCTATTAAAATCCTAGTCAATGAGGCTAACCTTAAGCTTACCACCTCTTGCAGTTGTTTGATTTAGCCTTTGATTTGTTCCCTTTGGTCCTATAACTGCTGCAGTTGGGAGTGTAATTTCTCTATTTGTGCCCTTATGGCTCCATTATTATCTTGTATCAAATCATATGTATTGCCCACTTGTGTAATCTAAGTTTCAATTGCATCCATTTGATCTTTTAAACTTTTCTTAGTCACAGGCAATTGTAGAAAAAATTGGTACAACACTTTTGCTTCCTCAATGCAGTTTTGAATGTTCTTTATATTTTCTTGAATTTTGATATGTGCCTTTGCACATTTGTCTGAAGCATCACCCATCCTCTTGTTGTAAACTTGTTTAGATATCTTCTTTTCTGCTTGCTTCTCCAGGTAAGTGGAATGTGCTTTAAATGATTCCATTAGCAGATTCAATTGTTGTGTTGGGGGCAGAGTTGAATCTCTCTTAGCTTTAGGTAATTCATTTTCTATCACTTTTATTGCTTCTTCCAGCAACTTTGTTCCTTGAACATGTTGCTTCAAAATATCCTCCCTAGTGGTGGAGTGAAAAATATCTCCAAGCTATAGCTTGTGAAGAGGAGATATGCTGGACAAGTTGACTTGTCTATAAAAATTGGTAGTTTTAATAGTTGAGGAGAGCCTAGCGGTTGAATTTATCTTTGCTGCACCAGGAATTCCTTAATGACCTAAATAGAGGAGGAGGAGGACGATGTTTCTTGATATTCTTGAGAACTCTCCCTACATCAAGTGTGACCTGCTCCTCTTGATGGTCTAGTTTAACGTGTTGCTCTATTTTATCCAGAGGAGGATTCCCTTGCTCTGTATTGTGAGGAGGAGACTTAGTGTTGTGTGGAGGAGAAGTTTGTTGTTATTCCACATTTTTATCAGCTTCTTTGACCCTTTCAAATATCTTCTTTGTTACTTCCTCATTTTCCTTTTGAATTTTTGCTTTGTCATCTTGTTCCATGCTCATTAGGGTATCTACCTTGTGTTTGGTCCTCAACTCTTGAGCCTACATTTGTGACAACTTATCATTTTCCTCCTAAGAGATTGTAGCACCACCTCTATCTAAGGCTTGTTGTCTTAGCTCTTCATCTATTTATAGAGCTTTTTCTCTCCTCTGTCTTAAGGCCTGAGCTAGGCTATCTAGAACTTTTTCAATTATTTCATTCAAAGGCTTATTGTATTTGATCATAGACATGATCACAACCTTCTCTATGGTACTCTAATCTGCAGGAGATACTTCCGAATGTAATTCAATAGTCTCCATCAGTAGTCCATGATGCAAAATTCCATTGAAAATGGCCTTTGTAGGCACCTAAAATTGTCCATGTCTTGCAACATCACCTTGTCGATACATTACTTGAGACATCTTACAACATTTTGTCCTAGACCCCTTTCATTAGATAATTAATTAAATAAATCCTATTTATTTAATTAATTTCCCATCCTAATCTAATTTATTCCACTAGCCAATTAATTAAATAAATCCTATTTATTTAATTAATTTCTCACCTTTGCCAACTAATCTAAATAAAATATTTGAATTAGTCCTTACCTTTCACCACAATCCCACACATGTCCCATACTACATTTTTTATTTAATGCTTTTCACATAACCAACTAATTTAAATAAAATATTTATTTAAATTAGGTCAGCCCTATTCCTATCCACACATTTGTCACATGACTACAACTCCTTGTGGAGTGGGAAACCCTATTAAATCTCAATCATCCACATCATTCAAATCAACTTTCAATCTTAGCCATCAATCCAAATCACTCCTTTCTTATAAATCAACCCTCACCCAAGCCATTTGGGGGGATCAATTGGCAAGTAGCCTCATGCTGTCAAAATGATTCTTGATCTCCATCTTCATTTTGCTTTAATCTAATGTTATGTTGTTGAAATGAGCAATCAACATTCTTCCAACAACAACAATCTTTGATATTTTGCATCTTATGCAAGACTGAGAAGGACAATGGAGGAGAGCCAAGCTTAGCATAGAGATTTACATTTAGTTGCTTTCATTCTTTGATTTCTATGTTATCTTGCACTCCATTATTTAGTTAGGGTTTGATGCTTCATGTTTATGATTTTAGCTCTAATTTTCCCTAACTTACAACCTCTAACTGAAGAGGATCTTGTGGATGGGCCTCTGGAGCTTTTTGCTTTGTTTTCTTCTTTTTATTTTGTATCTTAGAGGTCCCTTCCTCCCCTTCTTCTTTCTCTTCAACGACTTCTTCTGTTTGGACTTTCTTTCTCTTTGCTTGTTGTTTTGGCCTTGGACGCTTCTTATTTTTAGTTTTCATCTGTGCTAGAGTTTTTGAGGCAACCTTCCTACCAGTGGAAGTTTATGTTGAGGCAGAGGGTTGTGAAGCACTTGCAGCAGCAGAAGTAGATTTACCAGTTCTTCTTGGCATTTGGAATGAGGTGGCATCTTGCGTATCAACAGGGATAGGTTGAGGATCCTCCGCAAGGGTTTGTGATGAGGTTTTAGGCTTTGGCGGTACACCCCATTTCTCATGTAACTGTTCTCTATTTTTCTCAAGATGTTCCTCCACATTCTTTTTGTTCATCCTATCCATTATTTATTTTTAAGTTCCAAACCTATATGTTGTAGCATCCTTAGGTTCACTGAGAAGGTTATTAGCACAGGCTTTTATCTCCTCCACAGAGACCTCATAAGGCAGTCTAGGTATCCAAGTTCTTGGTTCTACTGCTTCAATGTAGGTGAAGTATTTATCAACCAAGAAGGTGATGTGTTCTTTGTACTATCTTACCATATTGTATGGTATCCTCTCCCTTGCTTGCATATTAGTTTGCAATGTTTTGAAAAACCCTCAGTACATAGTGCTATAATTATTTTTATTACTGAAACCCCTCAGGTGATTTTTAATTTGAGCAACAACAAAGATATGTTGTCGCCAAACCTTCCCTTTGAAACCAAGCAATTCATTCAGAAAATAAAATACTAGGCAGATGATAAGAGTACCATACTTAAAATTATAATTTGATTCTTTTGTTCGCTTCAAAATTTCCATCAAATGTTCTCTCATGACCTCACAAAGGTCAAATTCCTTTCCCTCCTTCACCATCTGATATGCAGTATGAATGGTGGTACCTGTGGCCGATCCTTCTCTATTTGCATAATAAACTTGTATGTAATGCCCATTGTGGCATGCCAGGCCCCTAGATCGGTTATATCATACACACTTAAGGTTCTCTTATCAAATTTTGCCCCAGTCAACTCCATAACCATGTCATTCTTGATTTCCTTCATTATTGGTACCAGTCCTATTGAGCTTAAACCGGTGACCGCCTTAATTGCATTTTTGGTAATCTTGTAGCATTTGTCAAGATAAATAAATTCATCATGAATTCTTCTTAGGACAATCCTTACCCATTCATATGCATCACATAAATCTAAGTAATCTTTCCAGATGTCCATTCTTTTTGCTGCAACGTTCATGTATTCTGGCTTATATGCGCTATCATCCAACAGGGTATCTCTCAGTTCCTTGAATTTCATGTGGTTGATCTCAGTGAGAGATGCATGGATGTATATCCTTACATCCTTATTATAGACAACATTAGTGGGAACATTAGAGAATGCTCCATCCTTATCCACTTCCATAGCTTTATGAGGATATTTTCTGTACTTTGGTCTTAGCTTCTCTAAAACATCAACCAATTTGGGTGTCGCCATTTTATCACTTCTGCACTTTTGTAGCTAGGGTTTCACTTCTTACCTCTTCTTGTCTCAAATTTGTCAATCGCTCAAAATGCTAGGGTTTTTTCTTCTGCTCAAGATTGCTATGCTTTAGATACGAATGAGGTTGGATTGAACAAATGGAGCTTAGGTAACTTTTGTTTTACCCTAACTTTTCACATTTATTACACCTTTTGCTTGTTAGATTATCAATTGCCAGTGAGTTTTGTAGATTCACAGTGGCCTATTTCCAACCAGAATTCCTCCACTTTTCATGTTTTCATTTCATAAATTTGAGTCATTGACTTAGCCTTACCCTAATAAAACATCCTTCTTTCAGATCTTATCAATTCACCTATATGCATTGCTTCAAAAAGAGGCAACACTCTTGTTTATGGAGTTGGAAGATTATGTAGTGGTTAGCTCCCCCCACCCCATGCTTTTTCTTAATCTAATATGAAATACTATGCATGAGGCACATGCAAACGTTCTTCCTTCTTCTTCTGTTTGTTCAAGGTATCCTCCATTTTCTTGTGTTGGTTAGGTGGATTCACCAAACTACTTTTACAAAATTTTGCTCTATGTCCAAATTTATTGCACTTGTAGCATATAATATTATACTCCAGAGGTAAAAATTAATTTTTGCTCTTACAACCATTTCTTCTAGTCTTAGTTCTACAATCAACAACCTTATGACCAAACTTATTGCATGAATAATAGTAACCATAAAAGAATGAAGGGTACCTGGTTGTAGTGGACTGTCTTACAGGAGGATCTAATTCCATAATCTCTTCCTCAGATTTCTGACCTTTATGAAGCCATCATCCCACTTCTTCTTCTCATCTTCGGTCTTCTTAGAAACTTCATGTAGGTTTCTTTCTTCTTCAGATATCATACATGCTTTCAGGTATATCTATTTTTGAATTTTGACCTTTCTCAATCCAAGACCACCCTTATTCTTAAGTGGTCTTTGATTGTTGATTATTTCATCAAGGATGTTTGTGCTTTTCTTAAGTTTTAGACGCTTGTCTATATGATCCTTTACTTTCTCCAGTTCCTTCCTTAGGAAGATAATTTATTCTTCAAGTCTAGAGCATTCATCTGATTTGGCATTGAGCTTAGTATTTAGGTAGTCCACAACTCTTTTACCTTCTTCAATTTGAACTTTCATGTTGTCAAGCTTAGCCTTATTGATGCAGAGTGCTCAGAGGAAGATTCAATAAAGGGGTTGAATACCCATTTCCAATTTGATGAAGAGTGCTCAGAGGAAACTTCAATAAAGGGGTTGAATACCCATTTAACCCACAGTACAGAGGCCTTAATGCTCAAATTCCTTTAAATCCTCTTCTCAAGGTTCAAACAACACTGAACCACCCACGTTCTTCACTATCGACGAGACCATATACTATCGGCCAACCCAAATACTTTTCCTCTGATGCACCGATCATACCAATGGAACCTTCGAACCGCCTTCGTCAACGTGACTTGGATCGTCGACGAGACATTTCCTACATCTTCTGGTACACCGATGGGTTTCGACTTCTCGCCTATCGGTAAGAACCTTACCATTGGTCGGTCACGAAAAGGTCACTTTGACGTTGTAACTCTCCCTGATGGGAGACTCCGCACTCCTGACTTGTCAGGAAGACGGTCACTATCGACACATTAGAAATGAGCTTTGCTGATGTACTGATACATTAGACTTTATTTGACTAACTTGACACTTCATTCTTCACCGATACACTTTCTATCGATCTGACACCTTGGATCGATGTGACTTCCACAAACTTCCCCGAGGGGCTATCTTACATTGATGAAACTTTAGTAATTCGACAACCGAACAACTTACTACATAAACAACCAAAATTCAACAGAACAAAAAACACTCTACTCCTAAGGAAGTCATTGCACTGATTTCGAAGAAATCTCAACTAGTGGACAGAACCTTACTCAAAACAAAATTTCTTATTCCTCAGAAAATATACATACAAATCAGTTTTCTCTGTCTGTGCCTCACTTTCTCTCCTTGTCTGTTTCTTAAAGAACACATACTGACTATATAGACTCACGTTGGTAGTTACACAAGATGGAAGGAGAACTGCCCTATAACTACCTTTGCCATTCAGTTACAATCTTTTCAGTTTGGTTACAATCTTGTATGACACGTATACAGACTTAGTTTTATACCGCTACTTGGCGAAGCATGATTTAATATGGCGCTAAGGCCTTACAACATGAAACTTTGGACAGAACAAAATATGCATGGAATCCTCCAGATTCTCAAGTCTCAAGGTGCTCCTGCACCATACAACCAACCAACAAAGATTTCCAAGTCCCTTGGAAATGTATCTGCAAAAACAAAACTACCTTTTCCTGCATCTCTATTTGTCATCATCTTTCACTCTGTCTCTCCAGCTTCAGGCTTCAAATCTTCACATCAATGGAATAGTGACCAACCAACCAACAATGGCAAACTACCATCAACATTTCAGAGTATCTTCAGGCTCCTTCTACTCCTAGCAATGAAGTACTCTCAGACTGATCAAAACTGCAATGACCAGAACACAATGCTCAATCAGATGTCCATCCTACACGCTCCTACATAGACCCATTCCTCTCGTCCAACAACAGATCCTAGAGATGCACTACCACTCTCTCTCGCAGTGGCCTCACTCTGCACCCTCTTCTAGCCTAACCTCTATTGGTGAATGGTCTTGACAGACCTCATCATCGTCTGCCCACACACTACAGGAATCCTATTCCCTCTCGCAACTAGATGGCACGAGCATCTGCAACAGTTTAGCAACTATTATCAGCCTTCAAAAATACCTTCTATGATCTCTATTGTCAAAATGGTCACCAACCAAGCATTTTGCTTCAACTCTTCAGTTTTCCTTCTCTTAGAGATAGAAATCAAATATACAACTGCCTAGACCTTTCGCCAGATCTTTAGCCAAATCTTTCACCAAATCTTTCGCTAAATCTTTCGTTAAATCTTTCGCCAAATCTTTCCCTAGCTCTGATACCAATTTGATGCAGAGTCCTCAAAGAAAGCTTCAATAAAGGGGTTGAATACCCATTTAACCCACAGTACAGAGGGCTTAATTCTCAAACTCCTTTAAATCCCCTTTTCAAGGTCCAAACAACACCGAACCACCCACATTCCTCACTATCAGCGAGACCATATACTATCGGCCAACCCAAATACTTTTCCTCCAATGCACTGATCATACCGATGGAACCTTCGAACCTCCTTCGTCGGCGTGACTTGGATCGTTGGTAGGACATTTCCTACATCTTCCGATACACCGATGGGTTTTGACTTCTCGCCTATCAGTAAGAACCTTACCATCGGTCGGTCATGAACAGGTCACTCTGACGTTGTAACTCTCCCTGATAGGAGACTCCACACTCCTGACTTGTTGGGAAGACGATCACTATCAGCACATTAGAAATGAGCTTCATCGATGTACCAATACATTAGACTTTATTTGACTAACCCAACACTTCATTCTTCACCGATACACTTTCTATCGGTCTGACACCTTGGATCGATGTGACTTCCACAAACTTCCCCAAGGGGCTATCTTACACCGATGACACTTCAGTAATTCTGCAACCAAACAACTTACTACAGAAACAACCAAAATTCAACAGAACAAAAAACACTCTACTCCTAAGGAAGTCATTCCACTAATTTCAAAGAAATCTCAACTAGTGTAATGCTTCCTAACTACATTCCGTGCAACAGAACCTTACTCAAAATAGAATTTCTTATTCCTCAGAAAATATACATACAAATCAATTTTCTTCGTCTGTGCCTCACTTTCTCTCCTTGTCTGTTTCTTAAAGAACACAGACTGACTATATAGACTCACGTTGGCAGTTACACAAGATGGAAGGCAAACCGCCCTATAACTACCTCTGCCATTCGGTTACAATCTTTTCAGTTCGGTTACAATCTTGTATGACACATATACAGACTTAGTTTTATACCGCTACTCAGCTAAGCATGATTTAATATGGCGCTAAGGCCTTACAACATGACACTTTGGATAGAACAAAATATGCATGGAATCCTCCAGATTCTCAAGTCTCAAGGTGCTCCTGCACCACTTATATTCTCCATTCTCCTTTCTTGCTGCTCTCAGGTCATTCATAGTAGAAATGAGTTCTTTTTCAAGATCAACATCACATTCTTCTTCATCAATGATTGTTATGTCTTCACCATCCTCCACAGGGTTCTTATCATTAACCAGAACTTCATTTTCCATAAGTAGGGCTTCTTCTCTTTTAATTTCAAATGTACAATGATTTCCTTCATACATGTTATGAATTTTTTGCCAGATATCCTTAGCAGATTTGCAATGCACTATTTTGACAAATTCAGTCTTTGTCAAACCACATACAATTGTATAAATAGGGAACGATCCTTCTTGACCTACCAAGTGTTCCAATCCAAGATCTACCTCTAGCTATTAGACTGTGTCAATGAACTTGGCTCTGATACCAATTTTTGAACACAAATATACTGAGAGGGGGGGGTGAATCAATATATATTCAATTTATTGTCCCTTTAGATGCAATCAATCCAATGTAAACATTCAAACCACATAAAGAAAATGAGCACATACACACATAACACCATATTTATGTGGAAACCCAAGATGGAAAATACCATGGTGAGCCAGTTGCTTGGATCTACTATCCAAATCTAGCCTCACAAATAAAATGAAGCATTAAAAAGAGTTTTATGGGCATCAACCCAAAGGAGACACCAATCCCTTGTTTTATGAGCACCGACTCAAAGGAAGCACCAACTCCCTGTTGCAAAGTTTATGGGCACCAACCCAAAGGAAGCATTGACTCCCTGAAACAAAGTTTTATGGGCACCAACCCCAAGGAAGCACCAACTCCTTGAAGTGCAACAACACTTACAAGATGAGACACCGACCTCTACTCTACAAATCTGGATTGATGGTTCAATTTCCTCCCCAAAAATATCTCTGCTAACATTTGTACATCCTTGACTTGTTTAGACACCTCCACACTATCCTTCATGATATCCTCTTGACCTTATTGCTAACTCAAATACCTCCACAATCCTAACTTTGTTGTAGGTTTCACATTATTGCTTACAGAGTTACTCATCTCCTCTTGATTATTTTTCTATTATCGCACACTCCTTTTTTGTAGCAATCTTTTTCTTTCATATATATATATCTTTTGCAAGCTTTCTAAACATAATCTTTGTCAGCCTTAATGAAACATGTAACCAACCTTACTTGTTGGCTCCCAAATCATCTGTGGTAATGTAGGAGTGAAGTCTCGTTGTGTGGTTCATACTAGGTGATCTACTGGACCCATTTTACTTTATCCCAAACTTTCTTGTTGGTGCATGCTTCCATACACACAGCACAATCATTAAAATATACCATGTCGTCTTTACAAACACTTTATTGCATATATGTTACCTAAGGTTGTGATGTGGTTGTCATTGATGTCAACACTTAGTTTGGACTGTCTGATATGTTGTTGATGTTGGATATGATGTGGTTTCTGAAGTTAAGTTCATGGTTGGATGTCTAGTTGGATGTAATGTGGTTGAGTTGTCACTGTTGTGATTGTAACACTCTTGTCAACACTCAATTTGAACTGTTTGATATGTTGCTGATGTTGGATGTAATGTGGTTGTTGAAGTTCATGGTTGGATGTCATGTCTCGGTCAATGTAGAGATGAGTATGAAGTTATATTAAAATGGGAATATGAAGGTATATTAAGATGGGAATATGAAGTTATATTAAGATGGGAATTAGAAGCATCAAGAAGAGATATTAAGATGGGAGTTAGAAGCATCAACAAGATATATTAAGATGGGAATTAGAAGCACTAAAATGTATGTTTCTATGTTTGCATGAGCTATCACAAGAACACAAGTAGGTTTTGGTCTCTGGAAATTGATGAAGACTTCTGCTACAGGAAGCTACCTAGGAGACTTCTTGGGAAATTGCTTTGCATTCCTCCGCATTTGCAGATATGATCATGCAATTCAGAATCAAAGTTCATTATGTTGTGAAGATGTTATATCCAAGAGATAAAGTTTGTATACCTTCAATAATAAAAGTTATGTGTGATAGAGTTCTGGTCTATGTTTTGGCAAAATAAAATGGTGATGAAGACTTGTTGGAATGCTCTGCACTCTTCCAAATATGAAATCTTGTCAATACAATTTTGTGAACATGTTCAGAGAGGCCCAATGCATACTTTTGCAAAGCATCTAGTGATTTGGTGTACCACAAGTAATGTTTAATCTTCTATGAGTACCACCAAGGTGAAATGACCTTTGTGCTACAAGATTCATGTGTTCTTACTTAAGGGTGACCTATTTCAAATAGGTGTGATATGCGGATGTAATTACTTGAAGAATGATGTTTAGGACTGGACTAAGCATGAATTGGGATCCACAAGACGCGTGTTTCTTTCTGGAGTAGCGTGTTGTTCATGATAGGGCTCGCCCTATGCATATTTTATGTTGTGATCTCTGGCCGACTTGTAAAAATGTAATATTCTTGTTGTATTGGCCAAATTGTAATGAAATCAATGTAATGTCATGTATATATTATAAACCTAGTTGGTCTAGGTGATTTATGATTGCGAAAATGAAAATATGAAAGTTTAAAGAGCAGAGTATGAATATCATATGCATTGTGATGTGTGACTGAGGGAGAAAGAGTAGAAGTGTTAGAGGTTGTTCTAATTCATCTTGAAGACATTTTTGTGACATGAGAGAAGTGAAGAGTGTGCCTAATTGATACAATCATTAAAAGAAGTAGAAGTACAATCATCAAAGGTGTGAGCTTCAATGTCAGTTTTCAGGCAGTAGAAGGACTGTCATACAATAATCATTTCTGAGTTTGTTCTCAATTCAAGGAGTAGTTGTTTCCCTTGGAGTGACCCTAAAACAAAGTCTTCAGGGAGTAGTAGCTTCCTTAAGTTGTAGCCCTAAAACAAAGTTAGTAGGGAGTAGTAGCTTCCTTGGGTTGTAGCCCTAAAACAAAGTTATAATTTTGAGCTTCATATATTGTGAGTTAATCCTCACTATGGCTTTTCCCTTCTTGGGTTTTCCATGTATATTTGGTGTTATGTGTTAATGTGCATTGTGTTAATCTTTCATGTTTATGTTAATGAGATGTAATGCTTAAGTTTTAATATGCTCCAGAGGATTTAAAGTTTTCTTAGATCCTGATTCATCCACCTCTTAGTATCCTAGTGTGTTCAACAATTGGCATCAGAGCCAAGTTACTCAGAAGAAGCTTAACCTCTTGAGGAAGGTCTGGGATGACTCGTAATGGTTCTCTCAAGGTACCCAAGTTTGATGGAACAAATTATTCCTTTTGGAAGCTCAGGATGGAAAACTATCTATCGTCTCTAGGGTATGGCATTTGGCAATTAGCCAAGAAGGGTTACACTGTTCTAGGTAGTGATCATAAAGATGCAGATGAGATTAAGTTGTATGAGAAAAATGCCATGGAAAAGAGTGCTATCTTGAGTTGACTAGCTAATTCAGAACTTATGAAGATAATGGGCTGCAAATCTGCTAAGGAGGTCTGGGTAAAACTTGAAATCATTTATGAAGGAGACAATAAAGTGAAGCAAGCCAAATGCAAATCTTCAAGAGAAAATTTGAGACCCTGAGGATGACAAAAGATGAAGATACTACTAGCTGCATGCTTTGAGTGGATGAAATAGTTAATGGAATCAGAGATCTTGGTGGAGAAATGAAAGAAGAAGAGATTGTGAAGAAGGTACTAAGAACTCTTCCTAAATCTTATAGTCATAAGGTATCTTCCATTGAAGAGACTTAGGATTTGGATACATATACAATATATCAATTGTTTAGCTCTCTCATAGCCTTCAAATAAGAGAATTTGACAAAGGTATTCCAAAGAAGGAGACTGCATTCAAAGCAAGTAAGAAGACAGGAGATGAAGCAACTGATCAAGATGATGACCTTAATGAAGTAGTAGCAAACTTTGTAAGAACCTTAAAGAAAGGAACATGCAAATATAGAGGTAAGTTACCTTTTAAATGTTTCAATTGCGCAAAGATTGGTCATTTGTCTTCTAAATGTCCTTTTAAAGAATCAAGGGGTGGTAACAAGAAAGATAAGTTCAAAAGAAGTGTGTATTCCATAGAGAGCAGTTGTTCTTCAGAAGATGAAGATCATGATGATTCAAATGATGAAACACTTTTCATGGCCTTAAATGTTGGTGACAAAAAGGATGATGTTGGAAAATGTGAAAAGGCCAATGCCTTGCAAGCTAACCAAAACAATGATAGATCAATGGTTGTATGGACTACCTTTCATGCAAGAGAAGAATCCAAGGCTTTGGTAATTGACAATGGTTGCTTTAATCATATTAATAGTGACAAGGAGAAGTTTATTAGCCTTGAGAAGTGGAATGGTGGAGCTATCAAGTTTGGTGGTGATGAGTAATCACAAATCTATGGAAAGGGTGCTATAACTATTGATGGGAAGAATAGGATTGAGGATGTCCTTTATGTCAAAGCGCTAAACCATAATCTTCTCAGTGTTAGTCAAATGTGCAGTAAAGGATACAATCTTACCTTTCATTCTAAAGGTTGTGAAATCAGGAAGACAAAGTCTAGAAAATTAGTTACAGAAGGTATCAAGTCATATGGTGACATCTATCATCTGAAGGAGGTAAATGGAAGAACATACTTATTGTCTCAATCTAGTGAGTGTTGGATATGGCACAAGCAAATGGGACACACCAACTTTGAAAATATGGCAAAGATTATTTATATTCATGCGGTGAGAGATATGCCTAAGATAACCAAGCCTGCAAAGACAATATGCAAGGAGTGCCAAATGGGACGGCAGATAAGACAAATTTCAAGAGCAAGGAGTATTCTTCTTCAATGCCATTGGATCTGATTCACACTGACCTATGTGGCCCTACAAGAGTAAAGCGTCAACAAGGTGAAAGGTATTTCATGTTGCTCATTGATGATTATTCTAGAATGACTTGGGTTACTTTCTTAAGAGAAAAACTAGATTCCCTTGATAAGTTTAAGGTTTTCAAAGCTATTGCTGAAAATGAAATGGATACTAAGATCAAATGTTTAAGGTCTAAAAGAGGAGGTGAGTTTACTTCAAATGAATTTGAAAATTTTTGTGAAGATCATGGTATTAGGAGACATCTGTTAGCTCCTAGGACCCCTCAATAAAATGGGTTAGTGGAAAGGAAGAATAGGACTGT
This sequence comes from Cunninghamia lanceolata, assembly GCA_027924645.1. NCBI lineage: Eukaryota > Viridiplantae > Streptophyta > Pinopsida > Cupressales > Cupressaceae > Cunninghamia > Cunninghamia lanceolata. The sequence goes on from BSBN01000066.1 coordinate 9,543,156, forward strand.
GCAAGAGATGGCTAGGGCAATGTTGAAAGATGTACATCTACCTGACATGTACTGGAAGGAAGCAGTTCACACTATTATTTATCTAATTAATAGAGTGCAACTAAGGCCCAATGGCACTAAGACCCCTTATGAGCTATGGTATGGAAGACCTCCCACTGTCAGATACTTTAGGACCTTTGGCAACAAATGCTATATTAGAAGAGATGAAGAAAACCTAAGAAAGTTTGATTCAAGAAGTGATGAAGGGATCTTTCTTGGTTACTCAACCAGAAGAAAGGCCTATAGATGCTACAACAAGAGATTGGGAAAGATGATTGAAAGCACAAATGTCGAAGTAGATGAAGAATTGTATCAGATCTCACAAGAATCAAAGGACTTCAGATTTGATATCTTTCCATGCATTAAAGATGAAGAAGAAGAAGAGAAAGAAGAGAAAGAACAAGAACCAAAGTAGATACCTAAGACTCTAGAAAAGTATGTTCAGAAGAACTATTCAACAGATCAGATCATTGGAGATAAGAATGAAGGTGTGTAGACTAGGAGAAGATTTGCTAAGGCACATGAGCAATTAAACTTGTGTATATTGTCAAAGGTAGAAACCAAAACCTTTGTTGATACTAGCAAGGATGATGGACGAATAAAAGAAATGGAAGAAGAATTGGATCAGATAGAGAAGAATTAGACACGGGAATTGGTTCCTAGACTAGCCAACAAGAATGTCATAGGAACAAAGTGGGTGTTTCAGAATAAGCTGAATGAAGATGGTGAAGTTGTGAGGAACAAAGCAAGATTGGTGTGTAAGGGCTATTCTCAAGTTGAAGGCATTGATTTTGAGTAGACATATTCTCCGATAGCCAGGATGGAGGCAATCAGGATGTTTCTTTCCCTTGCTGCTCATAAGAACTTCAAGGTGTTGGAATTAGGACAAACAACTGAGGGGGGGTGAATCAGTTGTCTTAAAAACCTTAATACTTCCAGCAATTAATTCTTCTTTTCTATTTAAACAAGATTAACGATGAAAACATTAAAGCATGAATCAACAACACACGAGCAGAAACAAATGAATCACACTTGACACCAAGATTTTTGATGTGGAAACCTGATTAAGGGAAAAACCATGGTGGGGGTTAACCCACAAAGATTATACTTTGTTAAAGGTAATACAAAAGGGGAAGGCACATGCCTTAAGGCTCACTGCCCAGAGTTCATTGCTTAAAAAGAGGCTCATTGCCTACAAGAATGATTACAAAAGGATTACAGATTGTTTGAACTGATGAATAGCATCTGCTAATGCAAGAATTTAGTTCTGGTTAAGCACAGAATACTGATCTTACACACTTCATCTTTTACTCTGCCCTGTTTACTTCTCTACCATAATCTGGACCTTAGATCTCTTCTCTTTCACACTTCTTATCCATCCTTTTTGCACTTACTCCATATTCACACACCCACATTTTTTAATACACTCGAATCCATCGGCTATATATATCAGCCTCAAAATAATTCAATCATTTTTTTGTCGGCGTTATGAAGAACTTAACAAACAATACAAGTACTCTATTCTGTCAGCTAAAATCATACACCAGTATTGATGCGTATCAGAAATAACACTTGCAGGTCACCATACATGTTGGCCACTAACATTATATCCCATATGCAACTCACCAAAACACTTCTACTAGATCCGCACAAGGATGTATCACAAGTCAGCCTGTTCTTCACTGAACTGTTCTGTCATATTAGGACCCGGTACTCAGATGCTCACAAATTTTAATGCCTTTGTCACCGGAGGCTGAAATCTTAGATTTAGATTGTCCTGACATTCCTCTACACTCCCTCAAATTTGCAACACACAATGCTTAATTGGAGAGATCCGTTGACCAAAATACTAAACTCTGCCATATACCTCGTTCCTATCTATCCGAACTTGACAAATCTTGAAACTAACTTCCGGTATGATCTGATACTACACTACAGATGTGTGGAATGGACTTAGTTTCCATTAATGACAACACATGGCATGCCTTGCAGTGTCTCTTGCCAACAATCTCCCCCTTTGGCATTGATGACAACACTTAGTGAAAAATGACTAAGTGTCATGACTGACTCCCCCTACTGTGTGCACTTATATATTCTTCCACTGCTCCCCCTTTGATGGATTCTTCATTTTCTTTAATGTTTCACTATCTCTCACTCCCCCTTTGACATCAATGGCAAAAGGTGGGATCTACAAACCAAATTTTACACAAGAAATCTGTATACAAGGCCGCATATGTACAAATAATCTATGTATTATATTTACATGAACTTGAGAATATTTGCAAAACTATTTTTCAACTGCACAAGTTCAGAGGCCCAACTTCCTTTCATGCCATCCAAAATTGAGATGTGTCCACTTAGCAGGAATACCTATGTTTCTTCTTTCTTTAGATTTGAAGGATCACCTGTCCGGACTGCAACTTGAGCTTCTGATAAAGTAGTAAACATTATTTCTAACTTTGGGGGCTATCAATCCCCTGAGCTCACACATTCTCTCCACAATATTGCTCTTTTCTGTAACAAGTTTCTTTATTTCATCAGCGAAGCTGATTGCTTGACACTCCTGACTTACCAGAGAAACTCTTAGAGGATCAAAATTTTGAGATAGATTCAATAATTTTTGTTTCCGCTCCTTTATCTTCTTCTCAATATCCTCAATAAATTTGGGCCAAGATAGACAAAATTTGTATACATCACCTCCACATTAAGAGCATTTTGAATACTCTTTATACCGATATCAAGTACCTTCCTATCATTCCCTATTAGGCCCTTTAGCTCACTAAATCTCTTATCCAAAAATTCATTCCAGACTTTAATCTCTACAGACTTCTCAAAGGACTCAAAGTGTGTACTTACAGAATTTACAAGGCTCTTCAGATTTCCAGAGGGAGAATCAGATGGATTCTTCTAGAAAGTTAGCATTATCTTCTCCAATATAATAGATGCAATACCTAATAGCTCACTGTCCTCTGTGTGAGATTTCAATATCTTTTCTCTTGCCTTGGCTTATGTGAAAGATGCTACTTCATCATTTGGACCGGAGAGAGAGTATCCAGGTTGATTGGTCCTTAAATCAATTATGGTTCATCAAACTCTAGCATTTCTTTACTCAGGAAACTCTTCACTGCATCTACAATGTCTCTTGCCACAATTTCTGGACCACCTTCCTTTCCTTGAGTTTTCTCAGTGTCAGTATCAGGATTATTTTGTTTGGGTGCATCAACATTTGCACCATCTTCTTTTGCTTTATCTTCCTTACCCTTGAATTCTTCTTCTTCTTGGTTCTTAGCCTTTTCTATTTCATGCTCTTCAATCTTCAATGAATCATCTTCATTTTGATCATCTGCTTCTGTATTCATCGTTGTATCTTCTTTGTCAGAATGATCTGGAGGAGTTGGAATACTTCCTACATCAGTAGTTTCATTTGTTCTTTTTACTTCTTCCCTACTTATTGCTTCCTCTTTCGGGACAGATGAATCATCCATTCCAAATTTTTGCTCATCCTTTTGCTGCTCTTCTTCATCTAGGACTAGTGTGTCATCAGTAGGCTTAGCTGACACAACAAAGAACTTGTTCTTGTCTAATGCTTTTCTCAAGATTTGTTCAATTTCTTGGACTATTTCATCTCTCTCCAATCATTAGTTTGTTCATTCTTGTCTTACTCCTGAATTCATTTTTTACCTCTTTAAAAATTTTATCTGCTTCTCTACTAGAGATCACCAGACATAGGGTGGTTAACACATATTCCCTCAGCTCCATATCTTTTGACTTGGCAGCTTCTTTTCTTATCTCCAAGATGTTTCTTAAGTCTTTTGGAACTTCTGACAGAATTTCCACCAGTGCTTGATTGAATACATTCAAGTTCTTGATAGTGGCTTCTTCCAAAAGTTTGTTGTCAGCATCATTGTAGAGATTATAGTATTTAGTCAATGGTTTTAAATTCCCATCAATAGTGATTGTCTTGACAATGTTTTTCATAGAGGGATTTTTCTTCTTATCATCAGCCTCTGATCTCTGCCTCTTATTTATCTTCTTGCTTCTGGAAAGCTTCTCTTCAGATACTTTAACAACTTTAGCACCTATGGCCTTTAGCTCCTTAAGCCCATCATCTGATTTTGTCTTTTCTTCATGCTCCTTTTCCAAACTGTCATGTGATCTCTTTGACTTTGCTTTAGTTCTCTTCTTTTCCTTACCGGATGATATGTCTTCCAGTTTCTCAGGATTGGCAGGTTTTGGGGGAATAGGGGCAGCAACAGAGCTCCTAGTAGTCCTTAGAGTGGAGGAGGATTCTACTAGAGTATTTCCTTGTTTCTTATCCTGCTTCTCCTTCTTAACTTTTTCTATTCTTTCTTTGTTCTGCCTCACAGCTTCCTTTGTTATCCCAATGCTTTCAACATACATTTCTACTTGCTTCTGAGCTTTTCTCTTAATCTCTAGTTTTCAGAGTTCAACATGTAGCTTTTCATCAAGTTCTTTATAAGTCCCAAACCTCTCAATAGAGTCATCCTTGGGTTTTCTCAAGAGATGTTGAGCATACATTTCCAAAATCTTCTCATCAACCTCATAACCCATAGGCATAATCCAAATAGTTCTGGGTTCTACAGCTTCCATTAGGCACTAATCAGTGTCCACCATGAAACATATTTCATTCTTGTATTTTTCAACAACTGATTTAGGGATCCTTTCCCTAGAATGCATCATACTTTGAAATTTTTTAAAGTATCCCCAGATTGTAGTTTTCTATGCATTAGAGTCTCTAATGCTGCGTAGATGATCTCTTATCTGAGTAGCAACTAGCCTGTCACTGGTCCAGTACACACCTTTTACACTAGGCACTTCTTTCATGAAGTAGAAGAACAAACATATAACCAAAGAACCATATTTGAAGGTGTTTTTCTTGTCCTTCTTAATTTTGTTCAAGTTCTCAATTAGTTGGTTCTACAATAATTCACACAAGTCATAATCTATATTTTCCTTTAACATTTTGTATGCAACATATAAGGCTATTCTGGAGACAGAGGTCTCCCTGTTGGAATGATAAATTTTGTAACCAATTACCATTGAAGCAAACTTGACATCTGGATCAATAATATCATTGATGGTCATTGCCCTTTTGTCAAACTTGGCACCGGTTGCATCAGTAACAATTTGGTTTTTCACAAATTTCAACATGGGTAATCCACTGGTTGAATTTAACCCAGTCACAATTCTGATAACATCCTTTGTAATCTTGAAAGGTTTCAATAGCCATATGAACTCATCATGCATTCAGTTCAAGATGTAAGGAATCCACTCACTCTCATCAAATGTCAGAAATTGAATAACTTGTAGAAAATGTTTGCTCTCTAGGGTTTTGAATTCCGGTTTCAAATCATGGTTATCATATTTTAGATGGTTCTTAAACAATTCCAGCAATCTTAGATTTCCAAATTCATCCACATTGCAATGGATGTATGCCCTAATATCCTCCATGTGTAAAACCCCATACAGAACCTCAGAGAATGCACCCATTGGATCCACATCCACAGATTTCTATGGATGTTTCTTAAATTTAAGTCTTGGGCGCTCAGTAATGTCAACAACTAAAGGTGTAGCCATTTTCAGAGATTAAAATTTCAAAGAGATTTTATAGGAAACATAAATACCTTGTTCCGCAGATTAGGGTTTTTCTTGGAAATCCTCTTCGCACTTCAACTCTTAAAAGTTTTCTACTTAGATCTCGTTCACCCTTTTCTCCTTGGATGCAAAGTGATTTTGAAATTACTTGGGTTACTTTTTATCCTCCGCATTTTAACTTTTTATTGCAATAAATGCTATTTGCCCTAATTCATTCGATTAGTCTATCTGTTGATGCAGTTTTTCATGAATTTCTCCACAAATATCCATATCCACTTCTTTTCTTCCAGAAATTCTTTCAAAAGATCTGTAATAGCCCAATTTACCTTTACTCATCGTGCCAGATTTAGGCACCCACTTACTAGCTGGGGGAATTAGATTTTTATTGCAGCTCCCCCTGAGCCAGAGCTCCTAGTTTAATTACCGAAAGGATTATCAACACCTGATTCCGGTACGGACCCATCACCATTGTTCATTACAGCTTTCTTAACCTAGCTTTTGTTCATTTCATTCTGAATCTCATCCGCATCCACTTTGCCCTTTCCTTTGTCTTGTTTCTGATTTCTATTTACCAGACCTTTTCCATCATTGTTCCTGCTTCTGCAGAATCTTGCAATATGACCAGATCTATTGCAATTAAAGCATACGACATTTCTTTGCTTATTTACTTGATTCACTCTTGATATGCACTGATTGGCCATGTGTCCGAATTCATTGCATGCAAAGCAATAGCCATTAAAAGAATTGCTATTTCTTTTATTGTTAGGGGTATTCATTATCATACTTCTGCATTCATTGGATCTATGACCATACCTCTTACAATTGAAGCATTGACCGGAGAAGGATGGACTATTTTGATTCACTCTACTTCTACATTGAGTAGCTCTATGACCAAATTTATTGCACTTGAAACAATTTCCATTGAAAGATGGATACCCTTGAGCATTAGGTTATCTTACCAGAGGTCTTCTAGGTTTGCTTCTTCCATTCCTTGGTTGAAAATTTCTTTGTCTGGATCCAAGATTTCACCTTTCTCATACCCAAGACCATGTTTGTCATCAACCTTCTTCTGTCTTTCAAGCAGTGCTTCAAGTTTAGTTGAGCTTATCTTGAACTTCTCCTTGTATTCATTTGCAACTTCTAGGTCATGTCTAAGAATGACAATTTTCTTTTCAAGTTCTCTCTCATTGTCTCTGCTTTCTTGTAGATCAAACTCTAGATGGCCATCTATTCTGTCTAATCTGCAGCATTCTTCAGTTCTCTCTTTTATAGTTTGATTTAGGTCTTCTTCAGTTTTCTTCCTTTGCTCAATTTCTTTGGTTAGTCTCATCACCCCAGATTCCATCTCATGTTTTAGAACAAAAACTTCTTTTGTCAGCTTTTCACATTCCTTTGTTTTTTCTTCCAAAGCCTCATTCATGCCATTTTCTTCAGTAAAATTAACTAACTGGAGAAGTAGCTACTTCTTCTTTGCCATAGATTTCTTTAGTTTATCTTTTAACATCTCAATGCAATCATCAACATCTTTAAGGTTTGCTTTCAGGTCCTCTACCTCTGCTTTGGACTGATCAAGATCTTCTAAAGCCATTTGAAGTTTTTCTTTGAGTGAGCCCATTGAAACTCCTTCCTAGATCTTCCTCAAACTATTAAGATTCTTCCAAGGAATTTGACTCTGATACCAATTGTTGGAATTAGGATAGACAATTGAGAGGGGGGTGAATCAGTTGTCTTAAAAACCTTAATACTTCAAGCAATTAATTATTCTTTTCTATTTAAACCAGATTAATGATGAAAACATTAAAGCATGAATCAACAACACATGAGTAGAAACAAATGAATCACACTTGACACCAAGATTTTTGACGTGGAAACCCGGTTAAGGGAAAAACCACGATGGGGGTTAAGATTATACTCTGTTAAAAGTATTACAAAAGGGGAAGGCACATGCCTTCGGGCTCACTACTCAAAAAGAGGCTCACTGCCTACAAGAATTGTTTGAACTGATGAATAGCATCTTCCAATGCAAGAATTTAGTTCCGATTAAGCACAAAATACTGATCTTACACATTTCATCTTTTACTCTACCCTATTTACTTCTTTGCCATAATCTGGACCTTAGATCTCTTCTCTTTCACACTTCTTATCTTCCCTTTTTGCACTTACTCCATATTCACACCCACATTTTTTATTACACTCAAATCCATCGGCTATATATATCCGCTTCAAAATAATTCAATCACTTTTCTGTCAGCCTTATGAAGAACTTAACAAACAATATAAGTACTCTGCTCTGTCAGCTAAAATCATACACTAGTATTGATGCATACCAAAAATAACACTTGCAGGTCACCATACATGTCAGCCACTAACATTATATCCCATACACAACTCACCAAAACACTTCTACTAGATCCACACAAGGATCTAACACAAGTTGGCCTGTTCTGCACTGAACTGTTCTGTCATATTAGGACCCGGTACTTAGATGCTCACAACTTTTAATCCCTTTGTCACCGAAGGATAAAATCTTGGATTTAGATTGTCCTGACATTCCTCTACACTCCCTCAAATTTGCAACACACAATGCTTAAGTATAGAGATCTGCTGACCAAAATACTAAACTTTGCCATATACACTGTTCCTGTCTATCCGGACTTAACAAATCTTGGAATTGACTTCCGGTATGATCTGATACTGCACTGTGGATGTGTGGAGTGGACTTAGTTACCATCAATGACAACACATGACATGCCTTGCAGTGTCTCTTGCCAACACAAGGTCTATCAGATGGATGTCAAGTCCCCATTCTTGAATGGTGATCTAGAGGAAGAAGTCTACATTGAGTAATTAGATGGTTTCCAGATATCAGAAGATCTAGACATGGTGTGCAGACTCAAAAAGTCTTTATATGGTCTCAAGCAAGCACCTAGGGCTTGGTATGCTAGATTGGATTAGTACTTACTTCAGCAAGGCTTCAAGAAAGGTACTACATATAGCAATCTTTACATCAAGGAAGAAGGAGATATGATATTGATAGTTGTAGTATATGTTGATGCTATCATCTTTGGTGGAGATGATGATATGTGTAAAAGATTTGTAGAGAAGATGCAAAATGGATTTGAGATGTCTATGATTGGTGAGATGTCTTTCTTCCTTGGACTTCAAATCGCTCGGCCTCATGCTGGTATCTTTATTTCTTAGGCTAAGTATGTTAGAGAGATGTGGAAGAATTTGGTATGGAGAATTCAAAACCAGTGAGTACTCCTATGGTCATTGGATGTCACTTAAGCAAAGATGATGAGTCTCTGGAGGTTGATCATACCTCCTATAGATCTATGATTGGAGGATTGTTGTCTTAACTACTTCTAGACTTGATATTATGCATGTAATATGTGTGGTTGCCAGATATCAAGCTAATCCCAAGAAAGCACATGAGAAGGCATTGAAAAGGATATTAAGATACTTGAAGGGAAATCCAGATTATGGCTTATGGTATGCAAGAGGTAATGATTTTGAACTGAGTGCCTACACTGATGTTGATTGGGCTAGCTATGTAGATGATAGAATAAGTACAAGTGGTGGTGCTTTCTTTTTGGAAAGCAGATTGGTTTCATGGCAGAGCAAGAAGCATGACTCAATGTCCTTATCCACAACAGAAGCAAAGTATATTGTTGCAGCATCTTGTTGCACTCAAGTGCTTTGGATGAAGCAGACCTTGAAGGATATAAAGGTGATGTATGATGAGCATATTCCTATTTTGTGTGACAATACTAGTGCTATCAATATTTCCAAGAATCCAGTGATGCATTCCAGAACCAAGCATATATCAACCGGGTTTTAGTTTTTGAGAGAGAAGGTTGTAGAGAAAGAAGTGAAGTTGGAATATGTTCCAACAAAGGATCAGATTGTAGAAATTTTCACAAAGGCTCTTACAAAGGATACTTTTGAGTATCTCCGGCAAAAGTTAGGGGTACTTATCCCCTTTTCTTCTAACTAGATACATGCTTGGTGCATCTGTCCAGGGGGAGTAATTCCTGCTATATCTTTTTCCTGGACTAATGGTGGCTACCTCTCAGGGGGAGTAGGTAGTAGTTGTTATTGACAAGGAAAATTGAAAAGAAGAGTTTTCTACCCTTTGTCCTTGATGTTAAAGGGGGAGAATGTGCAGGTATGTGTTTCCATCAATGCCAAAGGGGGAGATTGTTGCACATATGTTACCTAAGGTTGTGATGTGGTTTTCATTGATGTCAACACTCAGTTTGGATTGTTTGATATGTTGTTGATGTTGGATATGATGTGGTTATTAAAGTTCATGGTTGGATGTCATGTTGGATGTAATGTGGTTGAGTTGTCACTGTTATGATTGTAACACTCTTGTCAACACTTAGTTTGGACTGTCTGATATGTTACTGATGTTGGATGTAATGTGGTTGCTGGAGTTCATGGTTGGATGTCATGTCTCAGTCAATGTAGAGATGAGTATGAAGTTATATTAAGATGGGAATTAGAAGCATCAAGAAGAGATATTAAGATGGGAGTTAGAAGCATTAAGAAGATATATTAAGATGGGAATTGGAACCATCTATATTAATATGGGAATTAGAAGAACTAAAATGTATGTTTCTATGTCTGCATGAGCTATCACAAGAACACAAGTAGGTTTTGGTCTCTGAAATTGATGAAGACTTTTGCTACAGGAAGTTGCCTGGGAGACTACTTGGGAAATTACTCCGCATTCCTCCCCATTTGTAGATATGATCATGCGGTTCAGAATCTAAGTTCAGTATGATGTGAAGATGTTATATCCAAGAGATAGAGTTTGTAGACCTTCAGTAATAAAAGTTATGTGTGACAGAGTGTTGGTCTATGTTTTGGTAGAGTAAAATGGTGATGAAGACTTGTTAGAATACTCCACACTCTTCTGGATATGAAGTCTTGTCCATACAATTTTGTGAACATGTTCAGAGAGGCACAATGCACACTTTTGTAAAGTATCTAGTGATTTGGTGTACCGCAAGTAATGTTTAATCTTCTATGAGCACCGCCAAGGTGAAATGACCGTTGTGCTACAAGCTTCATGCGTTCTTACTTAAGGGTGACCTATTTCAAATAGGTGTGATATGCAGATGTTATTCCTTGAAGATTGATGAAGTGAATGATGTTTAGGACTGGACTAAGGATGAATTGGGATTCACAAGATGTGTGTTTCTTTCTAGAGTAGCGTGTTGTTCATGATAGGGATTGCCCTATGCATGTTTTATGTTGTGATCTCTGGTCAACTTGTAAAAATGTAATATTCTTGTTATATTGGCCCACTTGTAATGAAATCAATGTAATGTCATCTATATATTGTAAACCTACTTGGTCTAGGTGAGGTATGATTGCAAAAATGAAAATATGAAAGTGTAAAGAGCATAGTATGAATATCATATGCATTGCGATGTGTGACTGAGGGAGAAAGAGAAAAAGTGTTAGAGGATGTCCTGGTTCATCTTGAAGACATTTTTGTGACAAAAGAGAAGTGAAGAGTGTGCCTAATTGATACAATCATCAGAAGAAGCAGAAGTACAATCATCAAAGGTGTGCACTTCAATGTTAGTTTTCAGGCAGTAGAAGGACTATCATACTGTAATCATTTCTGAGATTGTTCTTAGTTCTAGGAGTAGTTGCTTCCTTGGGAGTGACCCTAAAACAAAGTCTTCAGGAAGTGGTAGCTTCCTTGGGTTGTAGCCCTAAAAAAAAGTTGTAATTTTGAGCTTCATTTATTGTGAGTTAATCCTCACCGTGGTTTTTCCCTTCTTGGGTTTTCCATGTATATATGGTGTTATGTGTTGATGTGCATTGTGTTAATCTTTCATGTTTATGTTAATGTTGTAATGCTTAAGTTTTAATCTGCTCTAGAGGATTTGAAATTTGCTTAGATACTGATTTACCCCCCTCTCAGTATCCTAGTGTGTTCAACACACTTATCCTTTCATACATTAGCTCCAGACCCTATGTGGTACAGGAGAGTGAGATATCATCATGCGGTTCATGCCACAAACATTATATGACTTGAAAAGCCTTATCATATACTCCTCTTTCTATTTCATGCTTCAGCTTGCTAGCACAAGCAATTAAACTTTGATGTCGATATCCCTTACATAGTCTAGTCACACCACCTTGACTTAGAACACTGAAAAACACACTTGTGGTACTTTATATCCTTTGAAAACTAAATATGTCATTCTTGTACCTTTGCTTTACATACTCTCCAAACTACCAAGTCATACATGCATATGCGGTGAAATGCGGCAGCTTTGAGTTTCATACCTAATCACCTTTCACAGTGATAACCCTATTTTTAGTTTGCTAACTCTGGATGTCCTTGCAGCAGTCCTTATTCTTTGAAACTTGGATCATACATACCTCGTAGCTGTCTCTAGCTATCCTCGAAGCTGTGAGTCCATATCTTCATTTGTGGTAGAATGAGGTACAATCTCTTGTGCCTCGGGTACTTGCAACACCTTAAATCTTTCACTAACAACTTCCTTCAACAACTATTTTCACCAAAAGACAATATGTCACAATTCCTTCATATCAACATGCGATGCTTTACAACAAGTAACAATGCAACAAGCATATCAACACTTTCACCTATCCATGAACTTCATAAGATAAGGTACAACTGTGTACAGATGATGCTGATCCATTTTCATGTTCATGTCTTTCACACCACAATTCCTCTAATCATTACTCCTTTGACATCAATGACAACATATGCAACACCATCACTAAAAATCAATTTTAACTCCCCTTGGCCCACTATCTTCAATGTGCTATTGTCCTTGAGGAAAACCTCCCCACCATCATAAGCTATATATGCTAAGAACCACTCCTTGTGAGGAGTCATGTGGTAAGATGCACCTAAGTCTATCAACCAAGAGTCATCAAAAGTTATGTTAGTAGAAACAATAAAAGCATCAATAGCTTCATCATTAGAGGATTTATTAGTTGAGGAATTGTCATCTTTCTTTTTTTTATTCCAACATTCCTTCTTGAGATGCCCTCTTTTTCCATAGTTCTAACATCTCAACCTACTCTTACCAAGTGTCTTGGATCTTCACTTGAACTTATATTTGTCCTTAGACTTGTCTATTGTAACCTCCACAACACACCCCTAAATTTTGCCAAATTTAGGGACTAATCCTTTTTGCTCTGTCCTATCCTAGCTTGCATTCACCTTTCATGTTTTGTTCTAGGATTTGCAAGTTGAGTTGTGTTTGATCCTACATCTATATCATCCCTTGGTATATGTTTAGTTATTCTAATCATGCAGGTTGACATTTTGTAAATTTGGTTTCACTTGTCACATTCTTTATTTGTAGCTCAAAGCAATTCAATTTTTTAAAATGTTAAAAGTTTAAATTTTAATATTTCAAATTTAAACTTTTAAATTTTTTGAATAAAATCTTAAAGTTTAAATTTGAAAACATTAAAATTTAATATTTAAAAAAAAGAATTTTGATTTTGATTTTAAACATTCATATATTTTTTTAAAATTTTAAATCAAATTTGAAATTTAATGTGAAATTTCTTAAATTCAATATTTAAAACATAAATGTTATATTTGAATGTGATTTAAAATTATGATGTTAATTTGTTCAATTTTTGTAGAGGCTTTGACACATAGGTGGAAGTCACAATTCTTCCCTAGATTGCATGTTGCAAAAAGTTTGCAAATCCCATAATGCAAATTACAAATTGTAAAATGCAAAACATTTTTGAAGTCCAGAATACATGCAAGAAGGATCCTAGACTCTAGATTGCACACTACATTGCAAAATGTAGAAAAATCCTGAAAATACAGATTACACTTCATGCAAACTAGACTTCGTTCCTTATTTGCATAATACAAGTATTGCATCACTCCATAGGATATCCACAAAATCAATTCAAAAAAGGTGTGGAAAGATTTGAAGCAAATGCAAGTGATTGATGTAGAGCAATACTTGGGCATTTCCAAGCTCAATGACCTTTGCAAACATTTATAAACAAACATAACACAGACACATTTTTTATCAGATATTGTAAGTGGAAATGCTTTGGTTGATAGATGTGCAAGGAAGGTGTGAACTATTTGGAAAAATTCCATGAATACATATATAAATTAAATTTTGCAACCTTTTCCAACATCCTACAAGATAGCTTCGACTCAGAAAATGTGGAACTCCAAACAAAGCACATGAAGTGTATGCCAAAATGTTGCAAAGAAATGTGACCACCATAAATAGGCCATCCAATCTATTGGACCAAATGTGTTAAATGATATATGAGGTGCAACCATAAAGATATCACATAAACTATTTGTAAAAATGTTTCAAAAAAATGTAATAGAGGTGTGATCTGATTATCTATTATGTTTCATCTAATTATTCAAAGGCATGGAGATATGGTTGCATTGTGGAGTTGTCGTTTGTCACTTAATTGATTGAAGAGAATGATTTGATACAGGTGATGAGAAAGAGATGTTGATTGAAGCATTGATAAGGCACATGGACTATTTGACGAGACACCTCAAAGAATTTGGACATAAATATCAAGGCACATGGACTGTTTGTCAAATACCTTGAAGAAATTTGTAAAATAACAAGCCAGACTATTTGTCAAAGTGCCTCAAGGAAATGTGAAATACAACAAGGCCACACACTAGTTTATAAAATATAAAAGCATCAACAAGGCACACAAATATTCATTGGAAATGTGCAATCATAGATATGGCATGTGAACTATTTGGTAAAATGTCTCAAAAGAAATTGCATTATGTGGAGCTATATTTGTTAATGTGGACAAAATAGCATATCCATTGGATAATAGTGTTTCTTTAATTGCCACAAAGTTGGTGCTAAATGCAAGTTCCATCATCCTAAAGATAGGTTGCAAACTTTAAAATCATTGGAGTGGAAAGAAGATGGAAGTGAGGTGAAATCTTCTAAATCTAAATGGCGAGCAACTACCCAATTGGCCTGGAGAGTTGAGTGTGATTATTTCATGAAAACTGGTTAATCCAAGTTTGGTCCCTCATGCAAATTAAATAATCCTCTAAATACACATGAACCACCTACAAAGTTAATTCTTGTGGGCCTCCCAAGGTAAGAGGGTGAAAATATTCACTCATTCTATCTAAAAACTACTATCTACAAGTTTGGTGCAAACCATGAGTTTGATCACCCCCTCCAAGAAAAAATGACTTAGGTCATGCTTGTCATTTGTAGATTTGACACTTAGGGTTATCCATGTTGAGAGCAAGAGCTTACTTGTGAGTTCTACATGAAAACTAGAACCTACAAGTATGGGGGAACCTGCAAATATGATCATCTATCCCCTAGAGAAATTGCATCCAAAGCTATTGCAAAGGTATTGCGAAATAGAAACATTTCAAATTATGAAAATGAATTGGAAACATATTTAGTGAAATCTTATTCAAATGAACATGCCCAATTCAAGATGATGAAGAAGCAAATGATGAAAGGTAAGAGGGTATTAAGGAAACTTGGATGCAATTGGATTGAGCTCAATAAATAGTCACATGCATTCTTAGTAGGAGATAGATAGAACTCATAGAGGAGATTAAAAAATATGGATGAATCAGTTGAGCAAGTGGAAGTAGTAGGTTATATTCTAGATACAAATTTTTCCCTAAATTATGCATTACAAGGTGCACAAGGAACATGTTCTTTTAACTTGCTACTTGTTGGAAAGCTTGTAATTTCCTTTGGACTTATTAAAATGATCTTAGAGCATTTAAATGATGGTGACCATCACTCTATAATTATATGTCTCATATGGGGGAAAATAAGTTGTTTTAAATGGTTTTATCATTTCTACAATTCTACAGAAGAATGAAGTTGTGGAGATTATTAGTGGTGATAGTGAAAAAGTGGTTTGCTTTCACTACTACATTGAAATCAAACTTCTACATCTTCTAAGGGATACAATGCATAGTGATGACTTTGTAGAATGGTCTATCATGGTTTGCCTTTCAAAACTAAAAATTTGTAGGAAATGTGACATATGTTTTGGAATAGATAATAGGGATGAGAGGCAAGGAGTAGAAGGTGAAAGGAAAGACAAATGGCTCTTCACATTCCAAAGTAGTTTTTCATTTTCCTAATTTTAGAGGGAATGATTGTTTTCCTTCCCATCTAAATATGCCTAATTATACTCATGTGCAACTCATTGTAAAACAATGGTAAACCCATTGAGGATTGAAAAACTCACATTGAATATAACATATTAGCTTTTGCTCCACTTTTTTAATTTTTCACTTTCAATGGTGTTTTCTAAACTTTGAAATTGTTTCATTTCCACCTCATTCTATGCATTTAATTAATTAAATGTTGATGAATTTCAACAAGTGTTTAAACCATTGATGCATTGTTGATGGTGAGGTGTTTTGTGTGGTCACATGAACACATTATGAATGCATGTTGAAATTCACCAACACTCACACATGTAGTTTTTCCTTTGAAGATCACACTATATCGCATTGGATTGTAGGTAATGGGTCTAATGGAGATTGGTTTCACGTTGAGTTCATCCATTTGTAGAATGATGTGTAGGAGGATCAAAGATAGGTTTAGATTTTTATTTTATTTTATTTTTAACCCTTTCCTTCTCCCCTCTTTTTTTTTCTTTGTTTACATGGATGCTAGATTAGTTTAATTCTATGTTTTAATGATAAATTTCAGTTACATAGGGAAAAGATTTGAGATGATTTTATGACTTCTAGGTGGGAAAATTTTACAAATTCCAATACCATTTATTGTTGTCCTAAAATTCAAAATTGGAACAAATTTTCATACATGAATTTTCAAATTCCATATTATCAAATTTTTATTTTAAAGGGCATAGTGTTGTTTTAAGAATTTTAATCATTAGTAATACAAATCAATCACTTGTGGGAAGTCATATAAATAAAAATTACAGTCATTAACATTATTAAAGATGAAGAAGAGTGTTTATAGTAGCTAATATTGGTTTGATTACATTAAGTAAGCCTCTTTTTGTGTGAATGATTCATAAAGTTCATTGTAGCCCCCTAAATAGACCAGCTAAAGTGCTCTCCAAATAAGGGATTTTTGTAATCCTCATATAAAAATTAATGAAGACTCTTGAGTCTATCCACATTCCAATTAGGGGAATCTTTATTGTTCCAACCTGTGGTGCTTCACAACTTGTAGGAAAGTTGGTGTATCAAAAATAACATCAACAAAAATGGCACTACAAGGATTGTCATCAAAGAGGAATATTAGGATAATTTTTTGTTTTCAATGTTTAATTTTCCTTCATCCTTGTTGAAATTTATCATTTTAAAAATATAAAAAGAAATTACAAAATAAAAAAAATAAAAAAATAAAAATTAGGGGTAATTTCATCCTGATGGCAAGCCTTATGTGTCACATGGGGGGTTTCACAAAATCCCCATGAATACATGTAACTAGTTGATAAGATCCACACATATAATGCAATATAACAATATAGAAGATAGATCTCACACAACAAAAGAGATGTTTGTGGGCCAAGATGCCTTAATGTCCAATATATGTAGAAACAGAATAAACCCTTGAGGTAGGGTAACACTATATAATACTCCTTATGGAAGAAGCAACTCTATGCTATATCTCCAAGAGATCCCCAAATACAATATCATACTCAACACCTATCCTTATGATGATGTTCACTTTCTTTATATGGATCACCTCCTAATAATATAATGGACGGACAATCCCAATGAAGGCATACTTATCACCTAATATAATTAATTACACAAGTTATCCACATGACCTAATATAACTAACAAAAGGGATGTGTGCCACAATTTAGCATCTCCATCCATATAAATACATTATAATATCATATCCCTAGGTACATAACATGGGTTGCCTATCCCTCCATTTTCTATTGAAGGCCTCCATTTCCTGTTAAATACATTAGTATCAACTGTTGAAGGCCTCATTGCAGGGTATCCCCACCTATTTTCTATCCCTTTTTAAAATGCCCAAGTATATGACAAAGAAACTGGAGAGGATCCAGAGAACCTTTCTCTGGACTGGAGTTGAGGAAAAGAAGAGGATCTCGCTGGTTGGATGGGACAAAGTCTATCTTCCCAAAACTTAAGGGGGATTGGGAATAAGAAAAATTCAAGTGATGAATAAAGCGCTATTGGCTAAAATTGGGTGGACCTTCCTTAAGGAGGAGAAAGATTGGGTTGGGATTATGAAAGCCAAATACCTACATAATGGGGATAAACTTGGAGTTTAGGACAGAGAGAGCCACCCCAAAGGCTCTATTATCTGGAATAAAATGATCAAAACCAGAAGCACTCTGGCCCAAGGCATCAAATGGAAGTTGGGGAAGGGAAATACAATCAGATTTTAGGAGGACAATTGGATCGGGGAGGGGCCACTAGCTAGTAGGAAGAACAATATCACCAAGGAAAGAGTTGTTAACCATTTTGGGAGTTGGGTTAGCAATTACATCACTGCTCATTCCCACAGCCAAAGACAATGGAAGAACCTTTCGGACTGCTGGAACAATAGTCAGCCAGAGAATCAGAAGTGTCAAGATTTGCAGATGGAACTGAACAAGTATATAATTCTAATTTTTCCTAGGGAGGATGAAATGCTTTGGGGGTAGGACCAAAAGGGGAACTTTTCAGTTAAATCTGCTTACATATTGCTGACAAACAGTGGTCAGGGGAATTGGTTTTGGAAAAATGTCTGGAATAACAAGCTGACCCCTAAAATAAACTTCTTCTGGTGGGTTGTTGCTCAACAAAATCCTTACTATTGATAATCTCAAATAAGGGGGTTCCAGCTGGTCAACAAATGTGTGCTTTGCCTCAAAGATGAAGAGTCCATTCAACATCTTCTTTTCCACTGTGATTTCTCCAAAGAGATCTGGGGATGAACTATAGAGAAACTTAACCTGGAGAAGGTTTTCCCATAAAACCTTATGGATTTCACCCAAAGCTGGATTTCTCCCTTCCCACACCCTAGGATTAGAGAGCTATGGAGACAAATCCCCCCACATCTGGGGTGGAGTGTGTGGAAGGAAATAAATAATCATATTTTTAGAGATAAAGCTCATACTGTGAATGAGGTCTTTTACTCCTTCTACAGATTGGTCTCTGAGCACATGTTAGCCATCATTCTTCATGTGGCTAAAAAGCCCCCCACTTTGGTGGAAGTGTGGGCGACCATGAATTGGGGACTGACAGCGGACATAACCAAGACTGACAATTCCAAAAAATTGGCTAGACAAAACACCTTCTGGAGACCCCCTCCAAGGGAGTGGATCAAACTAAATTTCAACAGAGCTGAAAAAAAGAATACTGGGATGGCTAGTGGGGGAGGGATATTCAGAGACAGTCAAGGAGGATTCATTGCTGCATATTCTGGGTACATCGACATCCAATCCAATAATGTGGTGGAGGGTTTGGCCTTGCTGTGGGGTCTCAAAATTGCTCTCTCTATGGGGTTGGATAAATTACAAGTGGAAGGAGATTCAAAAATCATCATTGAGGCAGTCCTTGGTAGGTCTAATAGCGGCTGGAAGTTGAAGGATATTATGGAGGACATTGTCTGCTTACTGACTGGGTTCAAACAGATAGAAATTGGGCATGTTTACCACGAGGGTAATAAAGTGGTGGATGGGATGGCTAACCTTGGGTAGAGCTTAGACATTTGGAGATGTTGGAGAAGAATGAATAATTTACCTAGTCAAATATAAAACCTTCTTGAGAAGGAGCATAGCCCCGCTCTTGACCTCTCATGATTGAAATAATTAAACCTTCGACCTCCTGGTCCAAGGAGTATTTTGGGTGCCATATGGGATCTAGTTTTGACTGCCACCTGGATATGAGGACTTATGTTTTGAGGAATGTGATGTTTACTTTCCAGCTCAGATGTGTTAGAATTGGGATCTGCCATGGTACGAAGGATTGCTTGGCCTTCATAAAGACGTGGAGGCATAAGGTGGGGTGTCAGATGATTGGGCACATGATTTACTCGATGCCTCTATGCATCACCTCTAATTATGACCAATTAATGCCTTGTAATTATGGCAAGAAAGGGAGTGATAGTTTACATATTATGAATTTAAGTAAGTACACCCCCGATGGCCGAAAAGACATTATACTCATTAACTTGAGTATGAATATTGGTGTTTGGGATTTTTTTTGTAGTCTGAAAGTTTCTAAGTCCTCTATCATTTCTTGCATTGCTAGCTTGTCTGTTGGTGCCATCTCGCTATGGGGGGGTAGGTCTTGCACTGAGTCGAAGTCCTGTGAATAGATAAAATGTAACAAGACCCTCTGGTACATCTTCCAGGAGGGTGGGGTTGCTTCCTACCTTGAATGCTTGCAGGGCCATGATGAAAGCCTCTTAATGCAGTTCCTACGTTCTTGGGAGGATAGACAGTTGAAGGTGGGTAGTGTGGGATTCAACATTTTTGAGGAAGTGATAGGCATGGCGATGGGAATGCCTACTAATGGCATCAAGCACCAAAAAAAGAGCAAAGTCTTAGAACCATAGGGAATGGCTTGTTTTCTGAAGAAAGGGGAGGTGTTACACAACCTTCAGGGGGGTTTGATCGCGAGATGCTGCCAAAACCCTAGGACAAGGTGTGTTATATGATCATAAAGTACTACACTCTCAAAGGTAGATTCAAGCATTTTTTCCATTATCATTTTTCTCTGCTCAATCATTTTCATCGTAGTAAGGTGATAAGCTTCCCCCTTTATTTGCTTACGTCTCTGGAAGTGTTGATTGCATCTGCCATTGAGCAAAATGCTATAGACCCTATCAAACCTCCCATCCCTCTCCATCAGGCACTTATCCTCAAATTATATAAATTCCATTTAGCCCTCTACTCCCCTAAAGTCCTCATGGCTTCTAGGGTTGATTCTCCCCTGCCGTCACGTTCCATTATTGTGAAGACTAGCTTGGTAAAAGCCTAGAGCCTAAGGCCTGTGACCAGAGTACCATGACCTTTGTGAAGACCCTTGTTAAAATAAAAATCCTTCCTAGTGATTCTACTTAGGTGACCCCTCAGAAGAAAAAAAAGGGAAATGTGGAGGAAGAAAGTGGTGTAGAGAGTGGGAAGAAGGTCAAAAATGTGTCTATGGTGGTGGAGAAGGTTACCTCTGAGAAAGGGATTGGTGGAAGTGATAACACTGCAGATGTGGATTTCACTATAACTGATAGTAAACCCTGGGTGCCGTCGACCAGGAGGTCGACGAGGCTTGCTGCTAAGCCTAGTCCTGCTCTCCAAAAGGAGGAGGTTACTGAGATGGAGGAGGATACTGTGGACCTGGAGGGTGATGGTATTTCTAATAACAAAAATAACAAAGTGGACACTATTATTCTTGAGACTGAACATTTGGGGGGTGAATTTTCTGTCAACAAGGAAACTAAAAATGAAAATGTGGAGGGTGAAGCAGAGGACGGGCTCAGTAATTTTCCTGAACTCAATGTTAAGGGGGCTGAGTCTATGAGCTCAAAGAAAGTTGTGAAGGAAACTGGCAAGAAGAAGAAGGGTGGCAAGGTTGCTATCAAAGATAAGGAGATTGAAACCCTCTCAGCTAGGGTCAACGACCTGGAGCAAAAGTTCAAGACGCTGGCCAAGTTCTTTGCAAAAGTGATGCACCAGTCGGCCACAACTCTTGTTGTCATCCAGGATGTCAAGCTTACCAGCCAGGGTATGAAGGAAAAGGAGCTCAAGGAGTACCGGGATCTCTACCAGTTCCTGGCTGATGATTGGGACCAGATGTTTAATTAGCCATTGGGAACTTTTTCTATGCTTTTGGTTTTATCTGTTGTTGGTTAGTTGCCGGTCCCCTGTCTAGGTCTTTGGTCTCTTTTTGGATGTTTCTAATTGGTTCGATCGGTTTATATCTTTTGGTTCTTTGATGGAACTCTGGTGTGCCTTTTTGGCTATTATGTAATGGGATTGGCACCCTTTTTTGCCGCTTATCTTATCAAAAACATAGGTTGCCTATCTTTTCCCCTAATGTTGGGAAAATGCATTTGAACATGTCAAGGTTTGTAAGGAGTTGATGATCAAGAATCAAATTAACCATGAAGGCTTTGCTTTTTAATCATTTGTTAACACATTTCATGATGCAACATTTCATTAGTATGCTTGCCTCTTGCCAAATTGCATACATTCATGGATAGAGTTGGAAAATGCATTCCTAATGCAATTTGGGCAGTATGGTGATCCACAAGAAGCTTTCATTGAGTTTTCTATAGTAAGGAAACAACCTAATGAGCCTATTATTAAATCAACAATTCTACCAAGTATTGGAAAAGGTAAACATTATGCATAGGCCAAAATCAAATTAATTTGTTGAATCATTAATTATGGGGATTGGTTCCATCATTTGCTCCACTTGTGAGAGATACACTAGGAGTAATCATGGTGGAATTTGTTTCTCAAATAGCTTTAACATTAGCCCAATTAGGATATGATCACATACAAGGAATGCAAAACCAAACCTATTGTAACCCGCAACAAAATCAAATGCTATATCAAGCAAACATGTTTGTAGTGCATCCAAGTTAAACAAGCAATTACCCACATCCAAGTTTGATGTTGCAACATGTTCAACAAGGTAACCAACAAAATTTTTATTATTTCCCTTTGGAAACTAATATGAACATTTATCAAAATCATGTTGTTATTCCAATTATTCCACATGAAATTGAAAGAATAAATCCACCTAAAACTGGTGATGACTTTAATAATAAAATCACTAAACCCACCAATGAGTTGACACTAAGGAAGGAATGATTGAAAACAATGAGATGGTGTTTGATATGAGAGATGATAGAAACATAGTGGATCTAAGTGAGTTGTGGAATAGCAAACACTCAAGTACACCAATGATTGAACAAGATAGTAGCATGAATGCACATGAAGGATAAATAATGATATTTCTAATTTGATGGTACAAACTCAAGAGACTTTCATTATCTTAAAGCTAATATTGCAGTTATCCAAATAGACGATCTCAACCATAAGCTTGAACAAGAAATTTATGAGAGATTTTTGTTGGGAGATACAAATGTTTTATCTTTATTCAACCTTAAAATTTAAAACAATCTTGTGTTTATGGATGTTGAAAGTGATAATGCGTCTAATAAATCTGATTTGAATGACTCTTGCCTAATGGATTTCCAAGTTTATAATATAGTGTTTGAGCATGAACAAAATGGTGTTGATTTTGAGAAATCAGATATCACTACCGAATTGGATATGATTGTAGGAAAGGATCTTGATGATTTGCATGATAAAAAAAGTTTTGATGGTAAGTTTTTCATTCTAATTTTGAAAAGAAAGAAACATTAACGCCTTTTATAAATCAATTAGTATATGAAAAAAATGAATATTATTTTTTTGATTCAAATTCATTGGAAACAAAGTTGACTAATAGATTTTTGTGTGATAAGCATGAACTCAACAATCGTGGTGACTTGGATGGAGAAACACACATTGAGGAGCACAACGTTCTTGAAAATAAACATACTTCCTTGATGAATGACATTATGGTATAGAATTTTCCTAGACCCTCTTTCATAAGTCATTCATCTTGTTATTCTTGTTTTGATGGTAACATAGATGAAAGATTTATTATATTACATACCATCAAAACTAGTAATGATTTACAAATAAACAATATGAATCCTCACCCTAATTTAAAGTTTAATAATTTTAAGGGTATTTCTTGTTTCTTTTATTATGGGTATTCAAGTAAACAAACATGCTTGTGGATTTAGCATGAGGAAGGTGAGCTTCCTCAACTTTTAATATTATTTGAAAATCATATATAGTATGAACCTAGGAGGTTCAAACTTTTTATTTATGAATTTAAAGACAAATGATCAAGATTTAGGACTAAAACAACAAAGCTCTTGTTGCTTGATAAACCTAAAAAATGTAGAGATAGGAGCTTTGCTACCTGCCTCACTAAATTACCAAGCTTGCACTAATCAGGTAGGGTAGGAAATTTTGGCTTGCTTTTGTTTTGTTTTGTCTCATTTTTTTTCAATTTTCATTTTGGTTCAATTTATTTGTTTTGATTTTGTTTCTTTAGAAATAATGATATGTTGTTAGTTGGTAACTTGTTTCATCCCCTCACTATTGTCAATATATTTTAAAGTCTTATTCATTGTTAATTAACATGATCACAAATGACTTGTGTATTGATTTGAGTATGCTTCTTGGATGTTTTCACTAACAATATTTTCCTTCTACATTCATGATGGATTAATTTCTAGGGTGTAGTCTTCAATATTATTTAATATGGATGTCTAGATTTGCTTTCATGCTTAAGAGGTATAGGAAATTTGAAGGTATATCTTGCATACCTTTTTATCCATCACTTAACACAATTTAAATGTTCTTAAATCTAATTGGCAAAGTGACTATATCCAAGGTAAAGTAAAAATGAATTGTCACTAAAACAAAAATTGATTACCACAATGGACCCAAACCCAAAGGCAAGCTTAAGTGCCTACAAAATGAGGAAAGAAAAATAAAGAAATTTTAAGTGAAGAAAGAAAAGAAAAAAATACCTCATTCATTCTAGGTAACTCAAGTAACCTCTACTAGTTCTATAGATGCCTAGTTGGTAGTAGAGATATGCCTAGAAGGAGACCAGAGGCAATTCTATCAATGATATAGATGCCTAGCTAGTAGCAGAGCTATGCCTAGGTAGCCAATAGAGCCATGTCTAAAAGACAACCACTGTCATATCAAAAGAAGACCTCTACCTAAATAAATATTAATGTTAGAAAA
Organism: Cunninghamia lanceolata; assembly: GCA_027924645.1. Lineage (NCBI taxonomy): Eukaryota > Viridiplantae > Streptophyta > Pinopsida > Cupressales > Cupressaceae > Cunninghamia > Cunninghamia lanceolata. The sequence continues at coordinate 9,567,654 of BSBN01000066.1, forward strand.
TTGACATCTAAAGATATCATAGTTGACTCTTGTAGATGAAATAAGGTATATAATCACATCCACACACATGGGCGAAAACATGTAGGTATCATTGTAAAATTGACTCACTCAGACTTTTGTATGAATTACAATTTGCATACTTGGATGCATTAAATTTTTAAAACTATTCACCATGTAATCTTCTTGTTATGAATTCATCAAGATTAGATGATTAGGAAATATGTCTTTGAAACAAAATCAACAATCATTTTTGCAACTAAACATGATCATTTTTGTTAATAAGGAGTTCCCTTATGTAAATCAAGTTTTCATTTTTTGTATATCATTTTGAGATTGGCCTTAGAAAAGACCTCCTTTTCATTTTTTTAGGGTTGTGACTTCCACAACATGCCCCTAATTTTTTCCAAATTTGGGGACCCTTCCTTTTCACTCCATCCTATCCTGGCTTGCATTCATCTTTCATGTTTTGTTCTAGGAAGTGCAAGTTAAGTTGTTTTTTATCCCATGTCTATATCATTCCTTGTTATATGTTTAGTTAGTTGAATCATGCAAGGTGAAATTTTGTAAATTTAGTTTCAATTGTCACATATTTTATTTGCAACTCAAAGTGATTCATTTTCTAAAAATGTTAAAAGTTTTAATTTCAATATTTCAAATTTAAACTTTTAAAGATTTTGAATTAAATATTGAAGTTTAAATTTGAAAACATTCAATTCTAATATTAAAAAAAATGAATTTTGATTTTGATTTGAATCATTCATATTAAAAAAAATTAAAATTTTAAATCAATTTTAAATTAAAATTAAAATTTAATGTGAAATTTTTAAAATTCAATATTTAAAATGTAAATTTTAAATTTGAATGTGATTTAAAATTTTGATGTTAATTTGTTCAGTTTTGTAGGAGGTTCAACACAAAGTTAGATGTCATAATTCTTCCCCAGATTGCATGTTGTAAAAAGTTTTTGAAGACCAAAATGTAAATTACAAGTTGTAGAATGCAAAAAGTTTCTAAATCTTGGAATACACATTGCAACAAATCACAAAATGCAAAAAAAATCCCAAACTTTGGATTGCACTTCATGCAAACTAGACTTCAATCCCATATTTTACACTATAGTCAAGTTGTAAAGTGTAGAAAAATATCAAAATCTAGATTACACTTCATGCAAATCAGACTTCATTCCTGATTTGTATAACACAAGTCTTGTACAAAGTGTTTTATTGACTCTAAAGTCCAAAGTTCTAGGGCATCACCATGGAGGAAGTTGAAGTATTGTATGCACAAAATCAATTTGAAAAAGGTGTGGAAAACTTTGAAGCAAATGCAAGTGATTGGTGTAGAGCTAGACTTGGCCATTTCTAAATGTAATGGCCTTTGTAAGAATCCATTAACAAAAATAATGGAGGTGAGTTTTTTATCAAATATTATAAGTGGGAATGTTTCAATTGACTAGTGTGCAAAAAATGTGCGAACTATTTGCAAAAATGCCATGAATCCAAATTTAAATCAAATTATGTAACCTTTGCTATCATCCTCCATAATAGCTTCAACTCGAGAAATGTGAAACTCCAAATAAAGCACATGAATTGTATGAAAAAATGCCATAAAGAAATCTGACCACCATAAATAGGTTGTGTGACCTATTGGACCAAATGGATTAAAGGATATATGAGGCACAACCATAGAGATGGAACACAAATTTTTTGTCAAAATGTTTTAAATAAAATGTAATGGAGGTGTGATCTAATTATCTATTTCTGTTTCATCGTATTCTTTAATGGTTGCATTGTGGAGTTGGAGTTTGTTACTTAACTGATTAAAATGAATGATTTGCTACTAGGTGCGAGAAAGAGATTCTAGTTGAAGCATTGAAAGCTACATGGACTATTTAATGAGATTTCTCAAAGAATTTGGGCATAAATATCAAGGCACATGGACTGTTTGTCAAATACCTTGAAGAAAATTGTAAAACAACAAGTCATGCTAAGTCTCAACTTTGATGCGTGTTCAAAAGGCAATCATGGCCCTTTAGCAGTTGGAGGTATAATAAGGGATGATCAAGGTTGTCTGGTAGAATGTTATGCTAAGGCTATTGGGAGGACCACTAATAATGTTGTAGAGGTTTATACCTTATGGTGGGGACTGAATAGAATTCAATTTCACAATTTTTAGAATGTGGAGATAGAAGGGGATTCTAAGGTTATTTTAGATCTTGTAATGAGAAACTCTAATACCCCTTGACAATTAAAATATTATGTGGAACATATAAGAAATTCCCTAACGAGTCTTAATAATATAAAAATCTAACATATTTACCATGAGGGTAATTCTGTAGTTGAGAAGATAGCCAATCATGGTCTTCGGTTTCAAGATTGGTGGTATTGCTTCAAAGTTGATGATCTTCCTCATGGAGTCCGCAACATTATTAAGAATGAAGAAAGAAAAAGATAATATGCATTGTCTTAATATGATGAGGTGGATATTCCTCTATGATAGTTCAAATTTTAGGGACAAGGACAATGAATTAAATGGGGTTAAGATTCATTATTACCAATTTTTCACTCCTTACAATTCTTGTGTGGAATGGAGAGTTCATTTGTGCTAAACTAATGATTTGAATCTCGACGGCAGAAAGGAGGATTATGTCATTATTTCTTGCTTCATGATTTTGTTGTGTTGTTTTTTTCATTGATGTCAAAAGGTGTCTTGATAGTTGATGTCAAAAGGATCTTAGGTTCATAGGTGATGGTGATGTCTTGATGGTGTTCATAGGTTCTCAGGAGATTGATCATTGCCTAACTCATTGTGTTGCATGGTGTTATATGAGATGCATGATGCCTGGTGGTCTCATTTGATGTTGGATGCATGGGTACATGATATGGTGTAGTTGCAGTACTGATGATTAGTTTGAGTTAGAGTTGAGTTGTCATCACCATCAAGAGATTTGTATGGAGGAGGTATTGTCCTTTGCTATCATAAGTGTCCATCAAGGTTGATGAATTTTGTGTTGGTGTCACATTGGTTGGTATAATAGTGTTAGCTTCATGTTCATCATTGATATCAGTGTGGAGTTCTTAGTTTGGATTGGTGCCATCATGCCATCATACCTTATCATACATCATACTTTATGCTGTCTTCAAGAGTTGTCACTGATGTCACAAGTGAATTCACAACATGACAAAGTTCACATTTCATGTTATGATCAATGGTTCATAAGGTGTTCAGTATGGAATTCATGCTTATATGACATGATATTCATTGCTTTATGCTTACTAAGGGTTTGAATTGATGATCTTGTTAATGGTGTTGAAAGTCTTGTTAATGGAGTTGAAAGCTTGTAATCCTAGTGGAGTAAAGGTCAGTAGTTTACTTTGATGGTTCATGTTCTCATGCCACAATCTTAGTTGGATGCCCAAGTTTAATTTCTCACATGAGTTTGTCACATGCTCTCAATGAAGTGTCATTGCTTTGATCAAAGGATTGCATTTGCAAAAGGCACATACAAAGGAGGAACATGCAGAGGACATGCAGAATAATATGCTTATTTAGTTCTTGATACAAGTCTATGGAAGGTGGTTTTATGCATTAGTGTTTGTAACCTAAAACCCTAAAGCACTCTCAAGTTAAATAAGGCATAAAGCCCTCATTTGCCCGTCATTGCTTTTTGTCTTTTTATTCAGTGACTTATGATTGTCAGTTAAAAGTTCACTTAAGTGAACTTTAAGGGTATCAAGCCCGTGAGAATACCAGCCCCAACTCCTAGTTGTTATCGATCTCCATGGTAACACCTTTTAAGTTTAAGTGGGTATGATATGATCTTCATCCGTTTGAAGGCGCCAAACTCCATATCAACGACTCTCATTTGAATTTGTTTCAAATTCCAACAGATTTCTTGCTTTATTTAATTTTATGGGTAGTTGGATCATCGGAGCCCTAACTACTTCAAGTTAGTTGTTCTCTGTTCACTGTGGGTTAGTAAATTTGATAACTCTCTCTATATGTCAGTTCTATTGATGCAAGTTGGTGTTTTAGATTCCTAACAGCAGTACCTTCATGTTCATAGGTATAATGGTAATGTTTTGATGCACATTTGTGGTTTTGGAAGGCAAAAGGATTGAAGTCTATTTTAATGTATACAAGAGAATTGTGAGTGAATTACTTGCAGTATGTAAAAAGGGTGATTATATGTTTTTGTCTGCAGAAGAGATTGAAGATTTGGATTGATATTTATGTTGTGATTGAAAAGGTGTATTGAATGTTTGTTAAAGAAGGTGTAAAAATGAGGCTTTTGGTGAGTAGTGTATAGTAGTGAATCAGAGAATCCCTCTAAATTTTTATTTAAACCCTTGATACAATCAGGTTCATGTCAGTGAGATATATATTATGTTTTCCAGTGAGGCATGGTGTTTTGCCAGTGAGGCAGTGTCAGTGAGACACTAATTGTACCTAGTGAAGGTTTTGATTTTTGCCAGTGAGGAATAATAAAGTGCAACATTCAAGAGTAGTTTTTTATCCCTTTTAAGGGTTTTCCACTCATAAAACATGTGTAATGGTTCTTTATTGATTGTCTCTATATTTGTGCCCTAATATCTTTCTCTTGATCAAGGTCTTTATTATCATACTTATCTTTGTACATGTGTATATGTGCTTGATGAATCTTTAAGGTCTCTTTTATCTTTTTGTCTAGTAATTTAAAAGGTGAATTTTTTTTTAAAGTTTATATACCAATGATTCACCCCCCTCTCAGTGGTTCTGTACTCCAACAAATTTATTCTTCTATTATTCTACATTTGAATATTTTCTTTCGACTTCTCCTCTACATTTTCCCTAAATTAGTGATGATGGGTGGTCAGTTGCTTAGGGTTGAACCTTCTTCTTTCGTGTCCCTTAAGAAAAACTCTCAAATTTGGTGTATTTTTGAGGAAGGGGCATAGCCAATTACATTTAGTTGATGCAAGGGCATGACCAATTGATTATTAAACAATTTGTTAACACTTCTAGGAACACAGTGGTTTCTATGAATGGGATTACCTTCATAGTGACTAAGGACCTTATAGAGGAAGCCATTGGTTTGAGCAAGAGTGGGAGAAAGGTTAATAGGGTTAGTAATGGTGACTATAATAACTTTATTGAAAGCTTTTTTGAAGGGAAGAAGACCCTTGTGTGTCATCAAAAATGGTTATCAGTGAATGGAGCTTCCTCCTCCTTGGGGCATTGTTAGCTATTACTTGGTGAAGTACTTTACTCTCGAGGGAAGGTATGAAACCATACATGGCTATCACTTTCCTCTTTTAGACCACTTAAGGCATGGAAGTTATATCATTTTTCCCTTCTTTATTCCGTCTTCCCTTCAGAATAGTATAAATAAAAGGGCAAAAGCTTCTTTACACCAGGGCCTTATGCTTGTACTTTATCAATTCAATGTTCTCCTTAACCCTCTAATCCCTTGAAGTAATCTGTGTCTAATGCTGCTAACCCTAGTACCACTAGGAAGGGTAAGGGTAAAATTGGTAACAAAAAGAGTGATGCAGGGTTTTCAGGATAGAAAACTACTTATAAGTCTCAAGGTAAGAAAAGGATGTCTGATATGCAAGATGCTGGTAATAAGAAGGTTCATGAGGGAAATCCTAAGAAGGGATCTCACATTTATAAAGGGAAAAATGTTAGGGTTTCTATTGAAAAGGATTTTTTGCCTTCTGATAAAAACCCTTCTCCTCACACTCTTACCCTCAAATTTGGGAAGTCAGTGGCTAGCAGGGATCTTGACTCCCCTGAAAACATTCTTCTCTCTCTAAAAGATAAAGGTAAGGGTCGTGCTCCTTCTACTAAGCATTTGGGAAAGAAAAATAAAAGTGTTAAAATCAAATCTACCCCATCCAAAGTTAATCTCAATTCTAGATTTGAAGAAATAAACCCACAAGAAACTATGGAGGATATCTATTCCCATGTTGTCAAAATGGGTAAAAGATCTACTCGGCTAGCTAAATCTATTCTTCAAAAGCCTAAATAGACTAAGAATAGTTCTAGAGGTAACAAGAAGGGTGAGAAATCTATTGAGGAAATAGCCTCTGATATTATCTATGAAGATATTAATCCTATGATGGCAGAAGAACAAGGTGAGAAGTTAGAACCATTGAGGAGTTTCAGGAAGAGAAGGGAGTAGAAGAAAGTGAGAAGGATAAGAATAAAGAGCAACCACAACATCAAGAGGATGAGATTATGGAGGATAGTAACATGACTTTTTAATTTGAAGAAGGGGATATTGGGGTCAATTCCTATGGTGAGAATGATTACAAAGATGTTGAGGCTAATGTTGGTACTTTTGAAGATGATCTTCATAGAAATGAAATGAATGTTAATTCTGTAAATTTTAATTAGTTTAATAATTTGGTCAAAAGAATAGAAGAGCTGGAAAAGTTCTATCATAAGAGAATGGATTTCACTCCTTGCCATGATAGTTGGGTTAACATGTTTGATATGATGCAGATGTATCAGCAAAGGGTGGTAAAGTTTGAGCAAGGTCTAAAGGATCTTGCCTAGTTAACCAATGATATTATGAAGAAAACAACTTCAGATGTGATGGATATTCAAACACAAATGGATAAAAGGAAGGTTCAACAAGATAAAATGCAGGGTTCCAACACAAAGCAGAGAAAGGAGCTTCAGATGGGAGTTTCTACTTGGTAGCAGATGATGATTCAAATGGAAAGGATTGGGATCAATAAAACCAATCTCTATCTAGTGGTTAGTTTGTTTTTTTGTTTTTTGTTGTTCCTTGTTGCTTGTTGTTCTCTAGTTGTGTTTTTGTTGTGTAGTCCCTGGCCCATTTGGGTTATTTTTAGGGTTATATGAATGTAACCTGTTATGTTTGATGGACTATTGGCTGTAATGGAATAAGATCCTCTTTCCTAGCTAAACTTAATAAAAAACAAGTCATGACTATTTTTCAAACAACCTCAAGGAATTTGAAGCATAGTAAGGCTACACACCAATTTTTAAAATGTAAAAGCATTGACAAGGCATGTAATTATTCATGGAAATGTGTAATCATAGACATGGAATACAGACTTTTTGTCAAAATGTCTCAAAATAAATTACAAAATTTAGAGTTGCATTTGTTAATGTGGAAAAGATAGCATGTCCAAAGGATAATAATGTTGCTTTAATTACTACAAATTTGGTGCGAAATGTAAGTTCCATCATCCTAAAGATAGGTTGGAAACTTCAAAATCATTGGAGTAGAAGGTAGATTGAAGTGAGGTGAAATCTGTTGAATATAATGGTGAGAAACTACCCAACAAGCTTGGAGATCCTGAGTGTAATTATTTCATGAAAATTGGTGAACACAAGTTTGGGCCCTCAATAAATTTCAATCATTCTCTAAATAGACATGAACTACCTAGAAAACTAACTCTTGCAGGCCTCCCAAGGTGAGAGGGTGAAATTGTTTACTCAATCTATTTGAAAATTGGTGTCTACAATTTTGGTGTAAACTGTGAGTTTGGTGCAAATTGTAAGTTTGACCACCCCCTTTAGGAGAACTTAACTCATCTCATTCTTATCCATCTATTAAGTTAACACTCATGGGTTACCCATATCAAGAGGGAGATCTTACTTGTGAGTTTTACATGAAAACAAGAACCTGTAAGTATGGGGCAACCTACAAATATGATCATTTTCCCCAAGAGAAATTGTAGCCAAAGTTGTTACAAAGACATAAAAAATAGAAACACTTCAAATGATGAAAATTAATTGGACATAGATTTAGTGAACACATTCATGCATGCTAAAATTTGCCAACACTCATGCACATGGTTTTTCCTTCAAAGATCACACAGTCTTGCATTGGGATTGTGGGTAACAGATCTGACTAAGATTGGTTTCATGTTGAATTTGTCCATTTGTAGAATGATGTGTAGGAGGATCAAAGACAAGTTTGAATTTATTTATTTCCTTCACCCCTCTCCTTTTTTATTTTTTTACATGGATGTTGGGTTAGTTTAATTCTATGTTTTAATGATAAATTTTAGTCACACATGGTAAATATTAGTGATGATTTTATGACATTTAGGTGGTAAAATCTTTCAAATTCAATTATAATTTATTATTTTCCCAAAATTTAGAATTGAATTATTTTAAAATTGGAACAAATTTTCATGTGTGACTTTTCAAATTCCGTGTTATCAAATTCTGATTTTAAAGGGCATAGTGTTGTTTTAAGCATTTTAATCATTTTCAATGCAAATTAATCACTTGTGGGAAGTCAAACAAATACAAATGAGTGTTATTAACATGATTAGAGATGAATATAAGTGCTTATATCAGCTAATAGTGGTTTGATTACACTAAGTAAGCCTCCTTTTCATGTGAATGATTCCTAATGTTCATTATAGCCCCTTGAACCGACCAACCAAAGTGCTTTCCAACTGAGGATTTTGGTAAACCTCATAAAAATTAATGAAGATTCTTGAGGCTATCCACCTTCCAAGTAGGGGAGCCATTACCATTCCAACTTGTAGTGCTTCACAAATTGCAAGAAAGGTTGTGTTTCAAAAACTACATCAACATTTTCCTTAACACCTTTATATTTGTCATTGGCTCTCTCTTTAGATCTTTCCTACACATTCAATGCATCCTTAGACCCATCCAAGGTCTTTCTCCTCACCTCCTCTCTAATGAGGGTGGCAACAAGGGCATTCATCTTTGGATCATCTATCAAAGAACCACTAATTGCAAGGATCAAAATATCCCAAGATTCAAGAAATGAACATAACAACAAAATACACATATTCTCTTCCTCTATCTTTACATCTACTAACTCTAACTAACCAAAGATTATATTTAATGCATTTAAATGTTTGAAAAATGACTCACCATACTTCATTTTAGAGAATACAATTTTTTTGTAGAAAGAAACTATTATTGTGACTATTTGTTTGATATATATCTCCTATTCTATTCCACAACTTATATGAAGTGGTTTCACCAAAAGCATTCAATAAAATGGAATCAAATAAACACGACCATATGGTGCCATGGGATTTTTTTATCAAAATTTCCTCATGCTTCATCTGATAAACTATCTTTTTTTCTTCTTACTCTTCATGGTAATCCATTGATCCCTTTCTTCCAAGAGACCCTCCATCTTTAGCTTCCAAAGATCAAAGCCTATGCCATTGAAACTCTTTTATCTCCAACTAAGATGAGCTAGCCACAATCTTTATCACCTAGAACCTAAAACTACAAGAAAATAACAACATACTTCCATTATAGCAAAAAACTCAATCAAACACTCTAAAAGAGGCATCCCTATCTCTAATCAAGCCAACCATTACTCTGATACCAAATTTTGAAAGAGAGCGTAACTATACAATGAGATATGTTGATCTCTAATGCAATCAAATTCGATAACAATGATAGATCATATGGAAATGGAAATTAACCATAAATAGAATATAAGCCTTAAAACATGGATTTACATGGAGAATCACTCTCAGGAAAAAAATCCACACCCAAAGAGACTCAAGTATTAATGATTAATTAAGTAACAATACATCAATTTATCCATATGAAGTCTAGCAGCATAACGGTGCTCAAAGGAGATATGAATACAAGACACCATAAATGGTATTCCAAAACCAGTGACCAAAACCACTCTCTTAAATTTAAGTGTCCAAATCCTCATGTGGAATCTCACACCTCACTAAAATCAATAAAAATACCTTGAATAGTAAGTACCTCTTACACACCTTACACCATCATAAGCATCATAGATTCTTTCATAGTAGTCAAATTGACCAAGATCCCAATCCTAGATTCTCCATGAGAAGATTGACCAAATGTGTCATAAGATCCAACAATAGAAGATCTTCTTACTTCTTTTTACACATCCTAATATTTAACCAATTTCTAATATCTTCCCAAAAGTAACTCCTGACTTAAATGCCACTACAATTACATGTGAGAGAATAAATAATAATAAATAATTTCTTACCACATAGAGGGGTTTCCAAGTCTACTCTCTCTATGTTCCTTGGAGACAACAATTATTTATTGATAATGTTAATTTAAATAATTAAACATGTCTAGGGATTTGCAAGGTGAATGGCATCTAATCTCAATAGTATTTCACCTGAAATAATGATATTCTCTCTCAAATTTTAGAATTTCTAAAGTGAAAATGAATAGTAAATTTTAATTTTTACCCCCTTATTTAAATTTTTCCAAATTAAAGTTTTAAATTTTAATTATAATAAAAAGCCTCCTCTCCTTTAAACTAAAATTTCTCATAAACCATAACTTCTTTTTCTATGATTCTTTCTCCTAGAGGATCTTCTCTCCTTTCTCTTTTGCATGGTGTTTATTAATGACCCCTTCTCTTCTTTCTCACATATTTTTCATCAATTTCTTCCCCATACTATTATATTTTATACTTCTTTCTATGTTTCTCATTTTCTCTATGAAATTTCTCCTTTTTCTTTATAATGAACAATGAACTTATTTTCTCTTCTTGTGTGCCATTATCCACTCTCATACTCTTTTGTGTATAGGGATTTAATCAAGATCGAATGATAATCAAAACAATGAAATAATCAACAACTCAATCGTATAACATCAAGATAACGATCTAAGCAAACAACCAAACAATCAATGAATAATACCAAAAACAATGAAAGTTTTCACCTAGATTGTATTGTTATCTTGGTCGAATGTGGATTACTCTTCAAATTGTGAAACCATGTTTGCAACAAGTGGATGTATATTGTGTTTGTGCTCAAAGTGCTCAAGGGTACTCAACGATGCGATGCATGCTCAATGCGCTGTATGGATGCCTGAGAATAAATGATCGAAGAGGATTTGTTATGAAGATGAGGGGGGTTTATATAGGTTCCAGACATGATCGATCAACGGTCTAGATAATTCAATGGAATCAATGGATGAGATAAATCTAGAATTCATGATGAATGTGCACCTGACATGTGTCACATAAAAAGATATTTTTGTTTGAGTTAATTGATCGATTTGACATAAAAAGACATGGAACAAACATATTTTTAGATTTCATAAAAATAGAAATGTTTTTTTCTATTTTATGAGTTGGGGATAAAAAAAATATTGATTAAGTCAATTAACTCAACTTATGATTTACTTTTTGCATGATTTGAGATAAATTAAATAATAAATTATTTAATTTTGTGTGCATGATGAATAAGATTTATTTTTAGAGGAATTGGAAGATAAAAAAGCAAATTAAATAAATAAATTTATTTAATTGTTTGTGCATGATGGAAGACATAGAATAGATTTGAAGATTTAAATAAATTAAACAAATAAATTGATTTAATTTATTTTGCATGATGAAGGATAAATAAAATATTTGATTATATTTTATTTTTAGATGAAAAAGATTCAATTTAAATAAATTTGAATAATTTATTTAAATTTGGAAGAATAATTGATTTAATTAAATAATTTAGAAATTATTTAATTATAGATAAGAGGATTTAAATGAATGATAAATTAATTAAATAATTAATTTATTCAATTAATGTGGACTTGAAATTTGAAAAAGGATAATTATTTAATTAAATAATTGAAATTATTTAATTTTGGAAGAATAAAGTTCATTTTGAAAAAATTAATTAAATCAATAGAATTTATTCAATTAATGTCAAATTTAGGAGATTTGGAAGAATTTGATGATTTTGATGAAATTAATTAAATAATTAGATTATTTAATTAATGTTGAAATGTAGGTGATTTGACAGATTTGATGAAATGCAAGTGATTCGAAGACATGGCCATTTTTAAGTGTCTAAGTTTTGCCCCTCTTTGATGCAATGTAGTTTATAGCATTGCGTCAAAGAAAACGATTGTTAAAGACATGATACAATTTTGATGCCCCAATGTAGATAGCTACCCCAGTGTAGCTGGCATAGGATGCACCCTTGAGAGGAAAGACAGGGAAGTGACAGAAGAACTGGGTTCACACTCGACTAGAAGTTTGTGTTAGAGAAAGACGAGGTTGGGTAGACAGAGGTTGTTTGATGACCTCAAATGATGGTATATGATGACATATGTGTTGGAAACAAGGTAGATAACTGAGAGGGGGGTGAATCAGTTATCTTAAATTTCTTAACTTTCTTTTCTTCTTTAACAATAGTGCAGTATCAAAACATATAAGCATAAATGAACACGAGAGAAAAAATGAAATCAACACACATAACACAAAGATTTTTACGTGGAAAACCCTGTTAAGGGAAAAACCACAGGGTGACTAACCCAAGATTGTATTCTCTGTTAAAAGAATAAGAAGTACAAAATGGCACTTGCCAATTAGGGCTCACTGCCCAAGCACACTGCTCACAAGAGGCTCACTGCCTACAATAGTTTATAGAAAGTAACTAGGTATTTGAACTGATGAGAAACATCCACATATGCTAAGGTTCAGTTCTGGTTAGGCTCAATATACTGATCTACTGCACTTCATTCTTCCTCTATTTTGGTGCTACTGTTCTGTCACATACCGGACCTATATTGCCACTTCCACACTTATCTCTGCCTTTTCTCACACACTATATCATGATCCACACACCTTCACATCGAAATCCATCTGGTATATATATCCGCACCAAGGATTTCAACATCATTCTAGTTGGCATCCGGAATACTCAAGATTTTCCCAAACTCTAGTTTATCGGCTGAATCCATGCTTACTAAGTGATGCGTATCAAAGAGATAGTTATAGAAGTCATCAATCATGTCGGCCAACCATGAATGATCCCTTAAGTAGCTTGATCACCATCAATTTCTCATCCAGGTTAAGGTTTGATGCTCTGCCGGTTAGTTCTTCCTTAGTCTACACTGCCTGTTAGGAACCCAACACTTAGATGCTCATATATTTTCATTCTTTCAACACCGGAGGCTCAATCTCTAGAATGTAGCAGTAATGGTACTCCTCTTGACTTCCCCAATTCTACACTTTGCTGAGATACATCCTCTGGGAAATCTGGACCTGATTGTCAAACCTTGTTGCATGCTCTGTTCTTGCTCACCAGACCAAAATACTCTTCAATCTAACTTCTGGTATAGACATACCATGTGCTGTGGATGTGTGGGATGGACTTTGTTACCATCAATGACAACAATCAAGAGGCCACACAGTGTCTCTTGCCAACAATCTCCCCCTTTGGTATTGATGGCAACACTTAATGAAAAATGACTAAGTGTCATAGTACACTCCCCCTTGGTTGATGCTCTGTCTTATGTACACTTTTACTGGAGCTCCCCCTTAGCTGGATTCCACATTTTTCACTACTCCTCACTCCCCCTTTGACATCAATGGAAAAGGGTGAAATCCACACACCAAAATTTGCAAAGAGAAACAACATATACATTGCCGGATAAGTATATATACATATTATACTTACATATACTTAAGGATATCCGCAAAAGTGGTTTTCAATTGGACAAATTCTGTTGCCCAACTCTACTTCATCCTATGCAAAATTGAGATGTGACCACTTATCAAAAATGCAAAAGCTTCTGCCCTTTTTAAGTCTGCCAGATCATTGGTCCGGGCTGTGGTTTGAGCATCAGTTAGGGCCTCATGCATTGCCTCTAACTTAGGGATAATTATCCCTCTTAGTTCACTTAGCCTACTTATTCTATTCTTCTTCTCCTTTTCAAGCCTCTTTATTTCATTAATAGTGGCAATAGTCTAACACTCTTGATTTATTATGGATGAGGTGAGAGGATCAAAATTTTGAGATAGACTTGACAGTTTACTCTCTTGTTCTTCCACCTTTTTGGTAATGTTTGTTGTCACTGTGGACCAAGATAGACAAAATTTGTATAAATCTCTACCATCTTTAAGAGCATTTTCTAGGCTCTTTATCCCAATATCTAGATTTCTCCTATCATTTGCTATAAGTCCCTGTACTTTGGAGAATCTCTTTCCCAAAAACTCTTTCTAGACTTTCTCTTCTGCTGATTTCTCCAAAGAATCAAAATGTGTGCTGATAGAATTAACAAGAGATTTCAAGTTACCAGATGAAGAGGCTGAAGGATCCTTCTGGAAGGATGGCATGATCTTCTCCAACACACCAGATGCAATCTCTATCAGCTCATAGTCTTCCATGTGAGACTTCAGAAGCTTTTCTTTTTCTTTGGCTTGAGCAAAAGATGCTACCTTCATTGTCTGGACCGGAGAGAGAGAGTCAAAATTGAGTGGTCCTTGAAATAGCTCTGGTTCATCTAATTCCATCATTTCTTTTGTCAGGAAGTCATTAACTACTTTTGTAGTGTCTCTTGCTGGAGACAGAGTCTTCTTTCCTTCTACAGCCTCAGAACTGTCACCTGGGATCTTCTTTGTTTGATCTTCTTTTCTTCCCTTTACCTCTTCTTCTTGACTGATTTTCTCTTCTTTTCTTTCTTCTCCTTCAGTTCCAGAGTTAGCAGGGGGATCTAGAAGAGAGACGTTTACTTTCTCTGGGACTTCCTCTTCTAGAACAGAGGAATCCAAGTTCTTAGTCCTCTCCTCACCTATCTCCTTTGACTCTTCTATAATTTTCTCAGTAGAATCTTCCTTTGATGTACTTAATCCTTTAACATCCATGGCAGAAGGTTCATCACTTATGTCCTCTATAACAGGAAGATTGAATCTTTTAAATGCATTTCGGAGTACGTCTTCAGTCTCCTTTGCCACCTGATCTGTCTCTCCAAGCATAAGTCTGTGCATTCTAGCTTTGCTCCGGACTCATCCTTGCAGTCCTTGAAGATCATGTTCATTTGTTTTGGAGTAATGGAAGGATAGAGCTGAATAGCTATCTGTTCCCAGATCTCCAAATCCTTTTCCTTGGCATTGTCTTTTCTGAGTTCAAGTACCTTCTCTAAACTTTTGGGGATTAGAGAGATGATTTCAATGAATGCTTTATTATATATGTTTAAGTACTTAACTGTAGCTTCTTCCAAGATTCTCTTGTCTATGTCACTATACTCATCATAGGATTCTGTCATTGGTTGCAGATTCCCATCCACAGTGACTGCCTTGATGACATCATCAATAGAAAGAGTAGGCCTTTCAACAAATTCTTCTTCTTCTTCTTCTTTGTTTTTGCCGGCAGAGGATTCCACAGATGTTTTCTTTTTCTTCTTCATTTTCTTAACCTCCTCATCTGTCTCTGTCTCTTCATCATCCTTTTGACTTATATAGGATCTTGTAGCCTTGGTTTTTATTCTCTTTTCTCCTTTTCTGGATGTCTTTGCTTCTAGTTTGGAGGGTTTGAGCTCTTAGAGGTGGTAGGTGCAGAACTCTTTGAGGATCTAATTCAGGAGGGGGCTTGCACCGGATCACTTTCTTTTTCTGCATCTTGTCTCTCTTTCTCTGCTTTTTCTAGTTTCTCTCTATTTGCATCGACTGCCTCTTTTGAAATGCCATATATTTTGGCAACTTCCTCTACTTCTCTTCTCACTTTTATTTTCATCTCCGGTTGTCTTAGCTCAACATGAATTTTCACACTCAATTCTTGAAAGGTGCCAAACCTTTCTGCCTCACGGTCCTTAGGCTGACTTAATAGGTGTTGGACATGTAGTTCCAGGATTTTCTCATCCACCTCATAGCCCATTGGCATAATCCAAACTATTATGGGCTCTATTGCCTCCATTAGGCATTGATCAATGTCTACCATAAAACATATTGTATCTTTATATTTTTCAACTATTGTCTGGGGAATTTTTTCTTTGGCCTGCATCATACCTTGGAAATTCTTGAAATATCCCTAGAGAGCTGTGCTTTGAACCTTGGCATCACCAAGACCATACATATAATCTCTGATTTGTATGGCAATCGGTCTGTCATTTTGCCATATCTAGCCACTTGTTCCAAGTAGCTCATTCATATAGTAAAAGAAGAGACATAGTATTAGGCCACCATACTTGAATGAGTTCTTATCCTTCTTTATTTTCTACAAATTTTCTAACAGTTGGCTCAGAAGAAGCTCGCATAGATCATAATCTGCATTTTTCCTTAGCATTTCATATGCAGTATATATAGCAGTTCCAGATACTGAACTCTCCCTACTGGAGTGATAGATTTTGTAACCAATTGTCATAGAGGCAAATTTGATATTCGGATCTATGATGTCTTCTATTGTCATTGCTCTCTTGTCAAATTTTGATCTGGTAGCCTCACTTACTATTTGGTTCTTGACTGATTTGAGAGCAGGCAACCCACCAGATGAGTGTAAGCCAGTTACTACCCTAATTGCATCCTTTGTTATTTTGAAGGGCTTCAACAACCACATGAAGTTATCATGTATTCTACTAAGAACATACCAGACCCATTCATCTTCTACAAAACAAAGGAAGTGGATGCAATGTCCAAAATGCTTATCCCAGATAGCCTTGCATTGAGGTTTAAGTTCAAATGTTTCATCTATTAATTGCTTGTGATAGATATCCATTAGCTTGGATTCCCCAAATTCCTCAATGTTGGCGTGAATGTATACCCTAACATCTTCTACGTGTAGAACCCCATGCAGAATGCTTGAGAATGCACCTAAAGGATCAACTTCTAGGGATTTGTAAGGATGTTTCTTGAACTTAGGGTGCGGCCTATCAGTGATCTTAACAACATTTGGAGTAGCCATCATCCAAAAGATTTAGAGAGAGATGTTCAAGAGTGGAAATACCTTTTTACGCTTCTAGGGTTCACGATATGAGCCGAAAAGATCGCTGGTTGAATCGAATTCTGCGGTTGATCTTTGAGAGGGTTGACACAATCTTGTTGCAGAGATCTTTCTTTCTTCTTCTTGAATGCAAATGTGCAAATGATGAACAAAAAGAACTCTTATATTTATGTGCAAACCCTAAATTCATATTGCAATAAATGCACACTTTAAGTCGTTCTGGTTCCCTTGTTCTGACCTTGTTCTGAGAGAGATCCTTCCGAATCACTGAGATGCACTTAGAACTATTCTTGGTGATAATTGACAATCTATCTCCCTTTCTCCAATCATTCTATTTATCTGCAAATCAAGATATTTTAATTTTGAATCATACCAGATCTAACTGTGAAAATCTTGCTTTTATCGGATGACTGTTAAACCGGATCAATCTTGGATGATTGACCTCTTCAAAACTCCTTGCAGATCTTTTATATTTTTACCAAGGATTGTTTAGATATCTCTTTGAGAACTCTTCAATCTGCAATACTCCATGTGCCAATTTTAGGCACCAATTGGCTGGCTGGGGGAAATTGTATTCCTTTGTGATTCCCCTTGAGCCAGATCTCATCTATTTAGTTTCTGGAAGGAATATCAGCACCAGATTCTGGTGCAGATCCATCCCCAACATTTTCTATACTTCTCTTCACCCAAATCTTGTTCATTTCCCTTTGAACTTCATCCGCATTCACTTTTCCTTTTCCTTTGTCTTGATTATGATGCACCGTGTTGGTTTTTTCTCCCAAATCAGTAGAGGGTTTCCCAGTTCCAATGCACAAGCAGATTTGGCCAACTAATATAGGAGGTTGCGTGAACTGCCTCCCCTTCACTTCTGGGTCTACTGTACCAAGGGGGGTATCCCTATAGCTAAAGATTTAACCTTGACTCGCCCAATGACAGAAAGATTTAGCTTTACAATAACAGGCAGAATACTCTCATGTATGGACCAAGATTTGCATGATAAATCTCAAGGTTGGCAGTATTCTTGGACATAGAGTATGTAGGGATCCTATTTCTACTCCTACAACTAACAGGTGGGAATTATGAAATGGTTTGAATTTATATTTTGGATGCAAGACAGGGGGTTTTGGATCATAACTACTACACAGGGAGCAGACCGGTGCCTATCTCAGGGCAAGGAGTCAACTAGACATATACAAGTGAATGGTTTGCATTGGCATTCAAGTTTCAAGGGGTTAGGACTGGTATTTGCCTTACAAACACCACCCAAGATTGAGTATTTAGCTGCCTCTACTTATAAATATCCCAGCTGACATACATTCTTCTTCATACTTAACCTAAAACAGTTTAATCCACTCCTTGAATGGAAGTTAGAGATCAAGCATGCAATACAACAAATCTGTATCCTAGAATCTTAGTAACCCTTAGCAACCAGATTCAAAAGAAGGGATGCATACAACAAATGGAGACAAACAACTAAACACATGCAACAATGCATTTTTCATATAAAAATGACATGAGACTGAACATATGTGCAACGTGCATCCAAAATGCAACTCATAAACTCCAAAATGAGATAGAACAGCCAAGAAAGGCTTTGTTCTTCGTTATTTTTTCCAAAAAATTGCCCCCAGTCTTCAACAACCCTAAATGAGTAACACAGTTTTCATTTTATAGCAAGAACGTGTACTCATCATTAAGCACAATGGTCAACTCAAAATTCTACCAGATACAACGCACCATGAGAAATGGTGCCCAAAATCATTCAATGCAGTAAAGAGAAGAAAGAGGGAGAGTAGGTGAGATCGGGATGTGTGTAGTTGTTTGAAGATTTTCTTCCTAAATCAGGTAGTTGACCTATCAATCCATCGATCAAGCCTCTGTAATTTCTTCCATTAATGCCAACCTACCGATGGCCCTCTAAAATGTAGCAGCTGCATACTCTTGAAATTTTCCTACCTGAAAATAGCTGCAAATACAAAGAAAATCCATCGCCCTCCAAAAATTTAAAACCGACCGTCGATCTCCATTCCTACCGCCAAAATCTGCGGCATCAAAACATACTGAAAAGTAGCCCACCAACTGGAACGTGCCACGTAGGCACCCTGTTCTTTTATCGCTGACTTTTTCGCCATCTATTTTGCCTTTTTTCGCCTTATGAATCATTGCATACGCATTTGTATATAAGATTGTATATACATACAATCACAAATATACAAGGTAGACCCCAAACCTTGATAGAACAAATTGCAATCATTATCGAGTCCGGCTTGCATCCTTTCCTTTGCATATCGCCTTATATATTGCACATAGAAGCACAATATACATACAGCCCGGACTCCAAATCATTTTATCAATCGGATTGGAAAATTTTGAAATCTGGGCCTTGTATCTTCAATCTTTTGTATATCGACATATACAATGCCATATACATGCAAGCCGCGGACCCCAACTTTGAATTTGCCGAATTTGACTTTTAAATCGGGTTCGGCTTGTATATCGAGAATGTATATTGCACTTGCATATTGATATACATTCTTCTTTGTATGTCGAACATATACAAACCCTTTTGTATGCCTCCAGGCCCCACCTCTTGCATATCGGTCCTTTGCACATTTCCATTGTATATGCATCGGCTGTCGGGCAAACTTTGGAATTAGCTGTCGATGCATCATGTCTTGTCGATGACCCTCTGTCACTGTAGCGAATGCATGTCGGCCCTTTTGTATATTTGCAATGTACATTCCCAATGTATGTCATTCACCTTTGTATCTAGCCGTTGCATGTCAAAACATACAACACAAATATACATGCAAACCTTCATAAAAGAAGGGGATATTCTCAGAATCTGTGACAGATTCCTCAATTCATATAATCAATTTTTTCATTTTTTAAAGCCCGATATGCATAAAATGAGGCTGAGGGATTTAGAACTTTTGGATTTTTATGAAGGGGCCTGTAGATTTAAATGCCTAAAATATGAGTGTTTATGCAGGTACCAACACACTGGACCCCTTTTATCCTGATTCTTACTTTTGCAGAATTTGGCAATATGACCGGATCTATTGCAATTGTAGCAAGCTATATTTCTTTGCATATTTGACTGATAGCCTCTTGATATGCATTAATTAGCCATATGTCCCATTCTATTGCATGCAAAGCATCTACCATTGAATGAATTGTTTATTTGCATATTTCTACATTCATGAGATTTGTGACCATACCTTTTGCAGTTAAAACATTGTCCGAAGAAGGATGAATTAGTCTGATTCATTCTTCTTCTGCACTGATTTGCTTTATGACCAAAGTTATTGTAATTGTAGCAGTATCCATTGAAGGATGGATATCTTTGAGCATTTGGTTGTCTTACCGGAGGTATTCTAGGCCTATACCTTGGATTTCCTGATCCAGAGTTCTTCTAACCAGATCCGTAGCTTTCACCTTTCTCATATCCCAAGCCATGCTTGTCATCTACCCTCTTTTGGCTTTCAAGAAGAACTTCAAGTTGAGCAGAGCTTATCTTGAATTTTTCTTTGTATTCATTTGCTGTTTGAAGATCCCTTTTAAGAGTGTCTATCTAATTTTCAGGTTGTTCTTCATTATCTCTAGCTTCTTCAAGATCAGATTCTAGATGCCTGATTATTCTATCCATTTTGTGGCAGTCTTCTGACATAGATTGTTTTAGGTTATCTTCCATTTTTATTTTCTCTTCAATTTCTTGAGTGAATTTCATAACCCCTGATTCCATTTCATGTCTTACCATAATGACCTCTTTTGATAGCTTCTCACATAACTTGTTTTTCTCATTCAGATCTTCATTAGTATCATTGGCTTCACTTTGACTTGCTAATTGTTGAAGAAGTTCCTTTCTCTTTTTCACAAAGATACTCATTTTTTATTTTAGTTCATTTATGAAGTCATCAGCTTGTTTGAGTCTTTCCCTCAGGTTATTGTCTTCAGAGTGAGATTGCTCAAGATCATCTAGGGCAGACTGAAGTTGTTCCCTCATACTATACATATCTATTGAGATTCCCAGATCTTCCTCAAGCTGTTAGGCTCTATTTGGAGGAACTTGGCTCTGATACCAATTGTTGGAAACAAGGAAGATAACTGAGAGTGGGGGTGAATCAGTTATCTTAAATTTCTTTTCTTCTTTAACAATAGTGCAGTATCAAAACATATAAGCATAAATGAACATGAGAGTAGAAATGAAATCAACACAATGACACAAGGATTTTTACGTGGAAAACCCTGTTAAGGAAAAACCACAGGGTGACTAACCCAAGATTGTATTCTCTGTTAAAAGAATAAGAAGTACAAAATGGCACTTGCCAATTAGGGCTCACTACCCGAGCACACTGCTCACAAGAGGCTCACTGCCTACAATGTTTATAGAAAGTAACCAGGTATTTGAACTGATGAGAAGCATCCACATATGCTGAGGTTTAATTCTGATTAGGCTCAATATATTGATCTACTGCACTTCATTCTTCCTCTGTTTTGGTGCTGCTGTTTTGTCACATACCTAACCTGTATTGCTGCTTCCACACTTATCTTTTCCTTTTCTCGCACACTATATCATGATCCACACACCTTCACATTGAAATCCATCTAGTATATATATCTGCACCAAGGATTTCAACATCATTCTAGTCAGCATCCAGAATACTTAAGATTTTCCCAAACTCTGGTCTGTCGGCTGAATCCATGCTTACTAAGTGATGCGTATCAAAGAGATAGTTATAGAAGTCATCAATCATGTCGGCCAACCATGAATGATCCCTTAAGTAGCTTGATCACCATCAATTTCTCATCCGGGTTAAGGTCTGATGCTCTGCCGGTTAGTTCTTCCTTAGTCTACATTGCCTATCAGGAACCCAACACTTAGATGCTCATAACTTTTCATTCTTTCAACATCAGAGGCTCAATCTCTAGAATGTAGCAGTAATGGTACTCCTCTTGACTTCCCCAATTCTGCACTTTGCTGAGATACATCCTCTAGGAAATCCGGACCTGATTGTCGAACCTTGCTGCATGCTCTGTTCTTGCTCACCAGACCAAAATACTCTTCAATCTGACTTCCGGTATAGACATACCATGTGCTGCGGATGTGTGGGATGGACTTTGTTGCCATCAATGATAATAATCAAGAGGCCAAACAATGTCTCTTTCCAACAATATGATGATATTTATGCTCATGGATGTTCATGCTTTTGTTTGTGATGTACTTCTATATGCTATGGATGTGATGACATGTATTTATGATTATGATTTGACATGATTATGTTTATGCTTATAGATGTATGACATATGATGATGATGTATATGCTTATAGATGTACGACATATGATGTCTAACATGTGGTTTTGCAAATATGCATCAAACGGTGATGGATAGAAGAAAGTGGAGACATAATAGAACATGATAGAAAGACAATTGATCAATCTTATCTTGAAAGTCTATAAGATGATTTGGATAGATGGATGGTTAAATGGACAAGCTTGTTACAACGGTTCCACAAATGTTTATAAAGAGCAATCCTTATTTTTGATATAGCACATGGATAGTTTTCCACCAAGGTATAAAAGATCCTAGTGCGAGGACATTGACTCTGCAAGCAAGCAGTTTGAACTTAGATCCCTTAGACATAATATAATCTCGTTGGAAATGTGAATGAGCCATAATCTTGAACATAAAATAAACTTCAATACATGAATGCAAGAAGAATATTAATATGTAAGATGCTAGGTTGTAACACACACAAGATAGATATGATACTAAGTAAGATAAAAGATCATTCCTCAAACACGGCACACAAAAGCAATGACTATGCGCCCAATCTGTACTACATCACAACTTTACCAAGATATAGATAAATCAAGATAGTCTTGAATAAGTAATGGGAAAGGGACAAAAAGATAAACCAAAAAGCAAATTGACTGACTTACAGAGTAAACATACAACCAACATATTCTCTTGCCAAATAGGTTTCTCAGGATAGATTGGATTGATTGAGTTGATAGGATAGATAACAACCTTATTGTAGGAATGATATATTGGTTAAAGGGTGTTGATCTGTTGATAGGATAATGTCTGGTTTCAGGAAATGAAACATGTCATATAAGACACCTAGTCTGGTTTTAACAATGGAACATCTTGTATAAGATAATTGTTTGACGTAGCAGATGTTGGCAATCGATATGTAGGACAACATATGGCTCTGCAAATAGGTTTCTTTACTTTAGGTTGGTTAAGGACCTTTGCTTTGAAAGGATGCATTTGTTTGTTTTTTTGCTGCTTGAGTTAGTCAAGTCGAGGTGGATGGATTTTGATAAATGGAAGATAAGAAAGATGGAAGTGTTGATGGATTGAGATGGGTGAAGAATGATGAATCGTATGTGCCTGAGTATTGGAAACTTTCTCTGTATTCCAGACTGCCTACATACCCTGTATCCACGGGATCAAGGCACATTACGATGAAAGATGAATATGATAATATGTAGTTCTAGGTAGAGTGATGAGTGGGTCTAGGTGCTTGAGCTTGGGTAGGTGAAATGATGATATCTTATGTACCTGAGTACTGGACTTCCTTCGTATTCTAGACTGCCTACATACCCATATCCATAGGATCAAGGTACCTTAAGATTGAGATGAGATGATATGTAGTTCTGGTTTGGGCTTGATGATGTAGGATATGATGAAGTGTTTTGGTTTCGGTGAGATGGTTGATGGATTAGTTTGATGTGTTTTTCTTTTTGTTTTGTGTTTGAAGGTTGATGTGCTTTCATTTTTTTGTGTGAGATGGTTGATGAACCATGAACAAGGATCCATTCCTAGACCTAGGTGAAGGAAAGAGTTACCCCCATTCCGGTAGAGGTGTTATTATGGATGATTGACATAGGATAATGACGGGTGATAGGAAGACAGATAATTGACATGGTTCATTAACATAGGATAACTTGACATGGATAACATTTTGACATAGGACAACATTGACATGGATAACGTTTTGACATAGGATGTACCTTTGACATGGATAATGTTTTGACATAGGTCAACTTTGACAAATTTCCAAGCTATTCTAGATAGGGAAATGGAAATGCAAAAGGGCAATGGTTTTATTATGGATGGATGGATGAAGTTTATTATGAAATGGACATGGAATTAAAAAGACTCGATAGATGATGTATGCTGACTCTACACATAGCACCTATTTTCTAGGTTTTCACTATGGTACTTATCCAAGGCACCTGTTTACCAGATTTTCGCCAGAGGACAATTTTTTTTTTTAATTTGATTTTTTTGATTTTTTGACATGGATACTCTAAGGATCAGGCATAGAACTTCTTGAGATGAACACTATTGAGTGGCTCATCTAGAGGAATGCCTTCAGGTGTTGCTAAAGTATAAGCTCCTGATCCATATGTTGATGTGATAACAAAGGGTCCCAACCAATTAGGCTCAAACTTGCCCTTCTTCTCTCGATCTACTTGATTTTTTTGATTTTGCTTTAAGACAAGATCACCAGCTTGAAACTGTCTTTCTCTGATTTTCTTGTTATAGTTGCACTAGAGGTGGTTTTGATAGACATGAAGATGATTAAGCATTGCAAGGCACCTCTCATCTAATAGTTCTAGGTCACCTAATTTGGAAGTGCGATACTCCTCTCCATCAATCAGGTGCTGCATGGATACTCTGAGGGATGGGATCTTGACCTCTATAGGTAGAATGGCTTCAAATCCATAGACCAAGGCATAGGGTGTTGTACCGGTTGGTGTTCTGATACTAGTGCGATAGGCCCATAGGGCAGGATTGAGTTGTAGGTGCCAATCATGACCAATTTCATTGACTGTTTTCTTGAGGATTTTAAGAATGGTTTTGTTGAAAGCCTCGGCTTGGCTGTTGCTCTATAAATAGTAGGGAGTGGAAAAGTGATGTTGGATATTGTATTGTGTGCATAAGGCATGGACATATTGATTCTTGAATGGTCTCCCATTATCAGTGACAATGGCTTGGGGGATATCGTACCAGCAAATGAGGTAGTTAAGGATAAACTTGGCTATTTGTTTGTCAGTGATATAAGTCATGGGAATGGCTTCAACCCACTTCGTGAAATACTCAGTGGCAGTAATGATAAATTTATGGACATTGGATGAGGATGGATGGATTTGTCCTACAAGGTCGAGACCCCATTGTGAAAAAGGCCATGGAGTTGTCACAGGTTGTAGTTCATGAGCTTGTGCGTGAATCAAGTCTCCATGTTGCTGGCATTGTAGACACTTCTTAGCAAACTGTAAAGCATCTTGTTCTATTGTAGGCCACTAATAACCTATTTTAAGTATCTTCTTAGCTAGGTTAGGACCGGTAGAATGTGCACCACAGACACCTTCATGTATGTCTCATAAGGTAGCATCAACTTCTTCCATGTTAAGACATCGTAGGACGATACCATCGAGACTCCGGTGATAAAGTGTATCACCTAGAATGGTGTAACGAGAAGATTGACAGATCATGGTTTTACGTTGGGTTACGAATAGCTCAAAGGGTAAGGTGCCATGTTTAAGGTATTCATAGATATCTTCATACCATGGGAATTGGGACCAACAAGTTCGCAGATGATTTAAGTAGTTGAAACACCGACGACTGGTATCAACAATTGCTTGATCAAGAATTCACATTTCTGTGTGTTTGCAAGCATGTCTATAAGTGACCCCACATAAGCCATAGAATTTGTAGCTTTGTTATGCTCCCTTGGAATTTGCTCAAAAGTGATGCTAGAAAAGTGTGGTTTGTAGGCATCCACAAGTTGCTTGTAAGGGGACCAACTTTTCATCTTTTGTTTGGTACTCATCAGTGACTTGTCGAATGACTAGTTGTGAGTCTCCATATACTTGTAGTTCTTTGATTTCCCATTGGACTGTTGTATGGAGACCTATGAGGAGTGCTTCGTACTCAGCTATGTTGTTAGTGCAAGGAAATGCAAGCCGATATGACTTTGGGATATAGTCATTTTGTGGTGTGATAAAAAAGGATGTTGGCCCTTGATCCATGCTGTGTGTAGGAACCATCAAAATACAATTTTCACATTACTGAGGTAGAACGAGTGAAGAGATTTTCATCTAGAAAATCAAATACCATAGGATGTACATCTGTCATGGGTGCTTCTGCTAGTTGATTTGCTAGGGCTTGTCCCTTGATTGCTTTACGATCCACATACTCAATGTCAAACTCACTAAGGATCATGACCCATTTCACTAGTCTACCTATGAGAGTTGCTTTTGCTAGTAGATACTTTAATGGATCAATTTTAGCTATTAGATTTGTGTGTTGGTTTAGCATGTAATGCCACAACTTTTGGGAAGTGAACACTAAGGCTAAACAAGCTCTTTCCATAAGTGAATAATTGAGTTCATAACCCACCAAGGTTTGACTGATATAATAGATTGCATGCTCTTTTCCTGACTCATCATGCTGTGCTAGAAGAGCCCCTAGGGCTGCAATTGTAGTTGAGATGTACAAGATCAAAGTCCTATCAGTGACTGGTGGTACTAAGACATGAGGTGTAGCTAGATATTCTTTGAGCTCATCAAATGCTGCTTGACACTTATCATCCCATCGAAATGAGACATCCTTTCAAAGCAAGTGTTGAAATGGTTGACATTTATCCATTAGTTGTGAGATAAACCGCCTAATGGATTGTAACTTCCTTGAAGGCTTCTTAATGCTTTCAGATTCTTTGGTGGAGGCATCTCTACTATAGCCTTGACTTTTTCTGGATCTACTTCAATGCCTCTGCGAGATACGATGTATCCCAACAACTTTCCTGAAGTTACCCCGAAGACACGTTTCTTTGGATTAAGTCTTACTTGATATTTTTGAGTCTATCAAAGATTTGGCCTAGGACTTGTATGTGATCTGCCCTAGAAGATTTTGCTAGGCTATCATCAACATAGTCCTCCATGATGTGATGAAAGAGATCATGGAATATCACTGTCATTGCTCTTTGATAGGTTGCTCTTGCGTTCTTAAGACCAAAAGGCATGACACACCAAAAATAGGTACCCCAAGGACAAGTGAAATTGGTTTTATGTTGATCTTTTTCTGCTATCATTATCTTATTGTAGCCAGAAAATCCATCCATTAGAGAAAGCATTTCATGACCAACAGTCAAGTCTACTATGAGATTAATGTTTAGCAATGGAAAGTCATCTTTAGGATATGGTTTGTTGAGATCTCTGAAGTCAGAACACATGCGGATGCCCCCATTTGGTTTAGCCATAGGTACAATGTTTGAGATCCATTCTGGATAATCAATAGGCTTGATAAATTTTACATCTAGAAACTTTTGTATTTCAACTTTCACCAAGAGAGCGATCTATGGGTGCATCTTTCTTAGTTTTTGTTTGACTGATTTAGCTTTTGGATCAACCATGAGATAGTGAACTACTAGGAAAGGGTCCAACCCTGGCATATCAGCATAGGTCCACGCAAAGTTGATGGTTTGCTGTAAGAAGAAGTTGGTAAGATTCTTGTGCTCTTGTTCTGATAATGATGCTGCAAGGAATGTGGTCTTAGGATGTTGCTTTGTGCCAAGATTTATCTATGTAGAATCTTCCACTAGAAGAGTTGATTTCTCTTGATACTTAGATGGTGGAAGGTCAAATCCTCCATCCTCATGTTCCACAATTAGGTTTTCACCTTTGGATACGTCCTTTGTTTTTACTATTTTGTGATCAGGAGGTGCCACAGTGTGGTTTTCACCTAGAGATCTTTCTTTATTTTTACTTTTACGACTAGAGGATTTCACATTCTCACCAAAATAAGCAGCTTGATCTAGTTCCACTACAAAACTAACTTTGTGATCATTGAGAGGTACCATCCTGGAGTCCCATGAACTTAGCAAGAGCTTTCATCATTCTGAAAAACATCTAGAACAGGGGACCCTTGTTGGTCCCAATCGATAAGTTCAGGTAGACAAGTGTTACAATCTGGGGTTCTTGTGGTTGATGTGAAGGATACGAATGATAGCATGCATATGGAGGATTTAGTGAATAGGTCAGTCATATGGAGGTAAGAGTCATTGATGATATCCTCTTTAGATGTTGAATCTGTGAGAGAAGTTTGTGCTACCTCATCGAGAATACCCTCGATGTCCAAGGCGCATGGTACCTTCCTACCAAATCCTAAACCCTTCTTGTCTAGCTTCTTCTTCACAATAATGGGTTCTATTTCACCTTGGTTATCTTTCCCAAGGCCATCTTTGCCTTTATAGCCCATATTTTTGACAATTCTTGGGCCATTGCCATATTGTTTGAATGGTATGGTGATTAGTTCTCTCTCTTTGTAGAGCCAAGATGGGATGTCTTCAATAGTTTCCTCTGCCAATAATTTTCCCTCTTGGAATTGGGTTAGAGATGCTGGTAGGGGGATAGCTGCTTTCTTAGTCACTTTAGCTATGGGTGGTTGGCCATAGGATTTTGGGGATAAGGGCATCTGCCCTACACAACAAGATTTAGAGATATCATATTCACCAAAGCCTATATCACAGATGTCAGCTTAGATTTCGAGAATATGATTGGGATTAGGTTCAACTTCAGAGGCTTTTTTCATATTTTTAGAGTCAAGATACAATGGGAATTCATAGGCTTTGTCATTATTTGGCACTTGGTTGCTCTTCTTATAACTGCCTTGCAAGGTATGATATAATTCAAAGGGATCAGGGTCTCCTAGGATAGTGATCTCCATACCATTAAAAGGGAACTTGAGAGATTGATGGTATGTTGAGGGGACAACTTTCATGGCATGGATCCATGGGTGTCCTAAGATAATGTTATAAGGTAGCTCAATGTCAAGAACGTGGCACCTAGTTTCAAGCACGATGGGGCCTACTTGTATAGGCAAGTGGATAACACCCTCTGAACGACACTCAGCATCATCATACCCATTGATTGTAATGCTTTGATCAATGTTGACATGATCCTCAGAGTATCCCAACTATTTAAGTAACTTGAGAGAACAAATATTGAGACCAGCACCACCATCGTATAAATATGCGTTTGATCTTTTCATTTATGGATGAAAACTTCAATGTGAAGGGCATCATTATGACATGGATCGTGGGATGGGAGGTCCTTTTTAGAAAAGACTACATTGTAAGGTGAGGCAATGCTACCTATTATAGCTTGGAAATCTGTGACCACTATGTTATTAGGAACATAAGACTCTTGTAGGGCTTTTTCTAGCACAGTTTTTATGTGTGAGGGTGATGATCCGATAGAAGGTCCAAAATAGAGATCTGTGTAGGGGTATTCCCTAGATGTTTGACAAGATTGTAATTAGATTGAGGGTAGACACGTGAATTTCTTCAAAACATCCTATAATAGGGTCATAGGAAGTAGAAGCTTTATTAACACCTTTACCTTTATTAGGATGTGGACCTTGATCATGGTTAGGGAATGGCTCCTTGTACATGTTGAGATCTTTGTTTTGTGTTTTGATTAGGTGGTGCATCCAATTTGATTTCACCTCTATCAATAAAATTTTGGATCATGTGCTTGAGTTTCATGCATGATATGGTTTGGTGTCCATTTAGTCCTATTGTATTCACAATATTCATTGTCTTTGTACCATGTGGGTTTGTAAGCAGGTTCATCATATGGGGGAGCATCTGGTAACGTGACGAGTCCATTTTTGATAAGTTTCTGTAGAACCAACTCTATAGGCTCTCCCAAGGGAGTGAACTTACGTCATGGAGAGTAATCTCGGAGAGGCCGTTCTTGTTGATACTGTTGGTTTTGGTTTTGTTGTCGTTGTTATTGTTGGTTTTGTTGAGGCGGAGGTTGGTTTTGTTTGGATGAAGATGAAGGGGTGTTTGTAGTGTTTGGACATGTTTTGGAATCCATCACACCATCATTGACCATGTTTTTGTTTTTGTTCCAGTATTTGGGCTTATCATTTGATTGTTGTTGGGAAGGAGTGTCTTTATTTTCCTTAAAGATTTTGACCATGCCTTTAGCGATGAGGGATTTTTCGATGTTGATGCCTTTATAGGTAATTTCATCAAAGGTAGACACTTAGTATTTGCAAATGGAAACCCAATTCTTGGTTAAGTTTCTACACAAATATGCTAACAAGCTGCTTTTCGAGTATTTTAAATGGGAATTTGCTAGCCATGTGTTTCCATCTTTGAAGGAAAGAGATAAGAGTTTCCCCATTTTTCTATTTGTTGTTAGATAAATCAGTCATGGAGACCTCATGTTTTGTGTTGTATGAGAAATGGGTGGCAAATTTTTCTGCAAGCTCGTTAAAAGATTTGATACCCCGTAGGTAGATGCGAGAACCATTCTATAGCTTGACCCCCAAGATTGCGAGGAAAGAGGGCACATGAGATATGTGTCATTATGTGCAACTTCTAAACATGCAAGATAGAATTCTCTATGGTGGTATTTTGGATCTCCTCTTCCTTTGTATTTACAAATTTAGGTATAGTGAAGTTGGGAGGAAAAGGGATCATTTGCAATGACCGATCAAATGGATAAGGACAAACCTCTTCCAAGGAGAAGGTTTTTTGAGTGTGACAAATGTTAGATCAGCTAGTTGTTGTTGTACTTCAACAAGTTTGAGCTCCATAGTTGTTGGGGGTGTTGGAAGAGTTTCCTGTTGTACTAGAGGTGGTTGTTGTTTCTCATATGGAAGATCGTAGTGAAGCCATGGGCATTGGTGTTATAAGGGTCGTATGATTGGTTGGGGGTCGTATGTGTCATATGTTGGGTTTAGATTGGGTTGGTTTTGGTTGTTTTGATTTTGGGTAGGTGGGGGTGGTGCCAGGTAAGAATGTTGGCTTTGTGATGGTTGTAGATTAGAGTTTTGTCATTGGTATTGTGGAGGTGGTGTGAAGAAAGAATTCCTTGGAGGAAAGCTAAAGTTTGTTGGGTTTGGTTGTGATGATGGTACATATCCATAGGAAGTTTGGTTTTGAGAGTTTTAAGGGTTGAGAGTGGAAGATTTTTGTCGGTGGAGGGACATAGGTAGATGGGTTTTGTGATCGTTGGGGTTGATTGAGATATGTGTTGAAAAGGTTGTGTAGATGATCATTGTGGCGAGGGACATAGGTAGATGGGTTTTGTGATGGTTGGGGTTGATTAAGATAGGGATAGGTAAGATTGAGTGTGGAAGAACATTGTGGTGGAGGGGACATATGTTGTGTTGACATTTTGTGAATGTTGTGGTTGCCATGGACATTTTTTGGGTTAGTGATACGGAGGGTGGATGATGTTGGGGGTGGTGTCTATTGTGACCCTTGTTACATGGCTACATAAGTGCTTCCTGGATTGTAGTTTGGTGGAAAACTGTCTCTGTTAGGAATTGAATGCAGAAGATATCAATTAAAGCAAAAAAAGGATTAAATAGAGGAATGAAAAATACACAGAAATAGTAACAGTGAGAGACAAGTTTTAACGTTGGTTCACCCAAACCCAGGCTACATTCACCAATAGAGAGTCCAATATTATTATCCAGTAAATCAAACTGATTACAACTAGCAATCCTTGCAACTCAATACTGCTGCAAAATGCTATAATACATCAACAGAAATCCTAACCCTTAGTTGCTTTTTATCAAGCCTTATGCCGGTTACAAAATAGGGTTTTTTTTTATGTTGGCCAATAGAAAAATAACTCCTGACACCTTTATAAAATAATAAAAACCCCCACAAGGGCACTGCCTCTTGACCCCGTTAAATAATTTGGGGGGAAACCGCGCCAATAAAAGTGGGGTAAATTTAACCTTCGAGTCTGATTAGGCTCCATATAACAACAATCTCCCACTTGGAGACTAATTAGACTCCACACCATATCCATATCCCACTTGGAGACTGATCATAACACCGCTGACCCTATAGCTCCCACTGGAAAATAAGCACCTTGGACTTTGCTATTCTGATTTTTTGTTTTCAGTCTTGAAGACCAACCAAAGCTAGAGAGGAGCTCAGCTTCTCCCTTGTTACTGTCTTTGTAAACATATTCACTGGATTTTCATCTTTATGTATCTTTTCCAGCCTTAATTGTCCATCATCCAACACCGATCAAATGAAGTGATACCTCAACTGTAGGTGTTTGGTCTTTGAATGCAAGGTAGAATTCTTTGCAAGATGTATAGCACTCTAACTGTCTGAAACAAATAAATGCTATCCTATTGTTTGCCCAATTCTTCCATGAAATATTGCAGCCATATCATCTCCTTGCTTTCCTCTGTTGCAGCTACATACTCTGCCTCTGTGGTAGATAAAGCAACCCACCTTTTGCAACCTGGAGATCTAACTCACCACTGTCCCACCTATAGTAAA
This sequence comes from Cunninghamia lanceolata, assembly GCA_027924645.1. Taxonomy (NCBI): domain Eukaryota; kingdom Viridiplantae; phylum Streptophyta; class Pinopsida; order Cupressales; family Cupressaceae; genus Cunninghamia; species Cunninghamia lanceolata. The sequence goes on from BSBN01000066.1 coordinate 9,599,685, forward strand.
GACATAACCTGTAGTACTCCACTTGGTATCAATATCCCTTGCCAAATCTGAGTCTACATAACCTTCTAAATCAGTATTAGAGCCCCCAAAACATAAGTGTTTATTGGATGTACCTCTCAAATATCTGAGAATCCATTTTACCGCATTCCAATACTCCAATTCAGGATGACTCATATACCTGCTTACGACTCCTACAACATGTGCAATATTTGGTCTCGTGCATACCATGGCGTACATTAAACTTCCTACAACTAAAGCATATGGTACCTTGGACATTTTTTCTTCCTCCTCTTGTGTCTTAGGATACATCTCCTTAGTCAATTTCAAATAACTAGGCAAAGGTGTGCTGACAACTTTTGCATTCGCCATATGGAATCTCTGCAACACCTTTTCAACATAATCAGCCTGAGATAGAGTCAATTTTCTATTCTTCCTATCTCTACAAATGTTCATACCAAGGATTTGTTTTGATGCCCCCAAATCCTTCATAGAAAATGACTGTGCTAACTGTTGTTTTAACTTTCTTATGTGATCCATGTTAGACCCTACTACAAGCATGTCATCAACATATAAACATAAAATAATGTAGTTGTCATTATCCAACCTCTTAAAATAAACACAATGGTCAGAATTACACCAGCTGTACCCTTGCTCAACCATAGAACTATCAAATTTCAAATACCATTGCTGATGTGCTTTTTTTAGGCCATATAAACTCTTTCTTCAATTTGCACACCAATTTCTCCTTACCTTTGACCTCAAATCCTTGGGGATGTTCCATATATATCTCCTCCTCCAAATCACCATGGAGAAAGGCAGTTTTCACATCTAGTTGTTCCAAATGCAAATCTTCAGCAGCCACAATACTTAAAATAGTATGAATAGAAGTCATCTTAAACAACTAGAGAAAAAATCTCATCAAAATCAATGCCTTTTTTTCTGTGCAAATCCTTTTTACAACTAACCTAGCTTTAAATCTTTTCTTACCTCCATTTTCCTCTTTCAACCTATAAACCCATTTGTTTGGTAAAGCCTTTTTACCTGCAGGCAACTTACATAATTCCCAAGTCTGATTTTTCAACAAGGAGTCCATTTCTTCTTTCATTGCAAGCTCCCACTAAACCTTTTTATTCCACCTGCATAGCTTTATTATACCCTTCCAATTCACCAGTATCTGTTAACAAAATAGAATACAGAGAGGGAGAAAACCTTTCAGGAGGTCTACTTAGCCTTGTTGACCATCTAACATTCACTGGAGTTTGTGGTATTTCTTGTTGTTGTTGCAGAGCATGAGGAACCACTGGAACATCACTATCTGGAGTATCATCTAGCACCCACATAATCCTTTTCTTTCTTCTCATGCTGCTGCAACTGATATTTGTACAGCACCTTCTCATTGAATACAACATCCCTACTTCTCACAATTTTTAGATTTTCAACATCCCAAAGCCTATAACTAAATTCATCAATGCCATATCCAAATAAGATACACTTTTTTGATTTTACATCCAGCTTGGTTCTATTTTCAGAATCTACATGTGCAAATGCTTGACATCTGAAGGTTTTGAGAAAAGAATAACTCACCTTCTTACCTGTCCATGCTTCCTCTGAAATACCATAGCCCAAAGGAACTGAAGGACCTCTATTAATTAAATATACAACAGTATTGATAGCCTCTGCCCACATGTTTAAAGGCAGCCCAACATGCAATCTCATGCTCCTTGCACACTCCATTATTGTTCTATTCATGTGCTCAGCCACTCCATTTTCTTGTGGAGTCCCTAGAACCATTTTTTGCCTACGAGTTCCATTAAAGGAACAATAATCCTCAAATTCTTTGCTGTAATACTCACCACCATTATCAGATCTGAGACATTTTAATCTTTTACCTGTCTCATTCTCAACCAAGCTTCTCCACTTCTTAAATGTTTCAAATACATCAGATTTCTACCTAAGGAAATAAATCCAAACCTTCCTAGTTGCATCATCTATGAATGTAACATAATACCAAGAGCTACAGAGAGAAGATACCTGAGCTAGTCCCGATACATCTGTATGCACAAGCTCCAACTTTTCATCTTTTCTTTTGCTTCCCATCCTTGAGAAAACTGACTCTCTTTTGTTTTCCATACACAAATTTTACAAAAATCCATATTAATACATTTCACACCTGGTAAAACTTTCTTAGAATGAAGTACCTTCATACCTTTTTCACTCATATGCCCAAGTTTGTTATGCCACAATGGTTGTCTCAAAACATGCACCAATTGTTTTAGTCTCTTCCTGCGAACCTACAACAATTGTTCCTGAACCTATTTATTTTTTCTCTACAACAGCTAAAGTAGAAGGAACAATATGACTTGTACAAAGATATAAGGTGCCTACTTTCACACCTTTTGCTACTACTAAGGCACCTCTTGAAACCTTCCAATTTTTATCAGTAAATGTAATAATGTAACCTTCATCAGCTAGCTGCCATGCTGAAATTAAATTCCTACTCAGCCTTGGAACATGCCTTACCTCTTGTAGTAGCCAATGATTTCCATTCTGCAACTTAATCTTGATTCTTCCCTTTCCAATAATCTGATAGGGTTCGTTATCTCCCAAATAAACCAGCCAAAAATCCCCTTGGACATAATCAAGAAAATAACTTCTATGGGGAGTAGCATGAAATGAGGCCCCTGAATCTAAAACCCATGAATCATCAACATTATCTAGGGAAGGAATCAAAGCATCATCTTCAGATTTGTTACTTACCACATTTTCCTTCTTATTGCCTTCTTGTTTGTCTCTTTTATTCTTTTGAGGACTAGCAATCTTTCTTCAGATGACCTAGTTTCCCACAATACTAGCAATGCTTTTGTCCTTTGGATTGGGACCTCTTGTCATTTGATTTTCCTCGTGACTTCCCATGACCTCTAGAACCTTTTCCTCTCTCCTTTGATCTGCCCCTAAAACACTACCAGATGTGGACCCTCCTGAGCTTTTCTGTCACATTTCCTCACTAAGGATAACACCAACAACATCATAAAATTTCAAAGTATTTGAACCAGAGACAAAGTTACTTATAGCCATTACCAAGCTATTCCAGCTTTCTGGCAAAGAACATAATATCAAGAGAGCCCTCACCTCTTCATCAAAACTTACTTTTACAGAAGTTAACTGACTGAATAATCATATTAAATTTATTTAAATGATCTGTCATAGATTCACCTTCAATCATTTTCAGATTAAACAAATGCTTCATGAGAAATACCTTATTTGAGGTTGAGGATTTTCATACAATTTAGCCAAATCTTTCATCAGACCATTTGTTGTTTTTGCTTCTGTTATATTGAATGACACTAATGGTGCCAGGCACAACCGAATGGTTCCCACTGCCTTTCTATCCAGAAGATTCCAATCCTCATCAATCATTGTTGCCAGTTTGTTGGGCTATTCCTTCCAACGATCTCCATAAATCCTTCTGATAGAGATAATCCTCCATCTGCATTTTCCATAACTGATAGTTCTGCCCATTGAATTTATCTACCTTCAATTTACCCTCGTCCACCATTGCTCCCACTCAACCGCGAGACCTTCACGCAGACAATAATCAGACACAACCCGCTCTGATACCACTTGTTAGGAATTGAATGTAGAATATATCAATTAAATGCAAATAAAGATTAAATAGAGGAATGAAAAATACATAGAAATAGTAATAGCAAGAGATAAGTTTTAACATGGTTCACCCAAACCTGGGCTACATCCACCAATAGAGAGTCTAATATTATTATCTAGTAAATCAAACTTATTACAACCAACAATCCTTGCACCTCATTACCACTACAAAATGCTACAATACATCAACAAAAACCCTAACCCTTAGCCCACTTTTTATCTAGCCTTATGTCAGTTACAAAATAGGTTTTTTTATGTTAGCCAATAGAAAAATAACTCTCGATGCCTTTATAAAATAATAAAAACCCCCACAAGGGGCACTGCCCCTTGACCCCATTAAATAATTTGGGGTGAAACCATGCCTATAAAAGTGGGGTAAATTTAACCTCCGAGTCTGATTAGGCTCCATATAACAACAGTCTCATGATGGGGTGGCCAATGTTCCACTTGCGATTGATGTGGGCGTTCGGGATATGATAGGAGGTTGTTGAGTTTTTGACCTAGCTAGAGTTGCTTGTTTCATTAGTTTTGCTTGACGTTGTAGAGTATCTTGTTGGTGTGTATAGATCTCCATAGGAGTCATAAGTGGTGATATGGGTCTTTTTGCTGTTGGATTTTGATAAAGAGGATTCTCATATTGAGCGGCAAAAGGTTTAGTTGTTCTCCCTTGTGAGCCTTGTTCGTGTATGGAAGTGGTCACGGTTGACATAGTTTGGATAGTAGCTATAGCATCATGGATTTGTTTTTTCTCTTTAATTTTGGATAGATCAAAGTCTTGGGGTAGTTTAGCTCCTTGTTCCGCAAGAAAATGAAAGAAATGGTCTTGATTTTCACTAAGGAGTTTGTCAAATGCGGCTATAGCTCTAGGATCTTGCATGATTTCATCAAGGTCTTGTCTATCTTCTTGAGAGGATTGACCTTCTTGAAAGTTTAACTCTTCTTGAGATGGGACTTGAACCGTGGTATAATCGGGCATAGCAAAATCATGTGGCATGCTGGTAGTAAATTGAGTTACATCTACCAAAGGGGATATTACTTTCTTGCTGATTGGTTGGTTGGTCATGTTGCGAGTTGTTTTGAAAGTTGGTTGGGTCTCTCCGTTGGTGTTTGGGGAGTACCCTTTTGAGACATGTTGGATTGACTTGGTTGAGATGTATGCGAGGGTGATTTACGCTTCTTGGGGGCAATTTTCTTAGCCTTCATAGATTGCTGGAGTCTAGTGGTTACCATGGGATGCACTAGGACAATATGTTTGAGATTTTGCTGAGATAGTTTGATGAACAGTTTACTAGACCAAAGGCGCTGGACTGTGCTGCAAAGGCGCGAGACTATGATACCAAAGGCGAGTTACTATATTTTAGAAGCACTGACTGTTATATCAAAGGCGGGTTACTGTGTTTCAGAGGCACTAGACTATGCTGCCAGAGGTGCTGGAATGTTATACCGAATGTGCTAGACTGCGCTACAAAGGCATTGGGCTGTGTTACAAAGGCACTGAGATGGTGTCATTGATGTTTATAAGGCAAATTTTGATAGATTTGGATTTGATTTGGATTGGTTTTTCTTTGGCAAGAGAAAACACAGCACACAAAGTGGCAAAAAGAACTGGACACAACAGATAGTGTATGTTCAAGGCTCATGAAAAAGCCCAATGTTTCCATGGGTATTAGACAATTGCAAACAATTCAAGCACTTTTTATCCCTTAGAGACATGGTTTCATTACGGTAGACCAGCTCACAACTTAATTCTTCGTCGACCAAAATGTCATTCCATATAGGTGTCATACATTTGTATCGTTGCGAGAGACAATAGGTAGGGATATCTCACCCTCCCCTTGGAAAGCTCAAGTAGGTCACAAGAGATTTATGGCCGAGGGCATACTATCTCTTCTCAAGGGAGGCAATGGTGAGTATCTTCGGGGCTTTTATCAATTCCCCTTGCACTGATGATTACCGCAACGTTTGGAAGTGAAACAAGTAGTCACTATCTAGATTGGTTCTTAGTTGCTTTGAGGGACCAACGCCTTATGAGCAATGTGACAAGCTACTAAAATATTTGACCAATCCTACTAGGAGTATCAAACACTTTGCACAATGTGAAAATTATTTCCACAAAGTGCTAGTACACCTCTTTTTGATTTGGCACCAGAAGGTAAGGGTGACGTCAGTTAGGACTTAGCTTTCACCATATCCCTCTTATATAGCGGTTCAAGGGAAAACTCCACTTAGGGTCATCCCTTTTGGATGAAGCGCATCCAAAGGTAGGCCCTTCTAAAGGAATAACTAAATTTAAAGTTCAAGCACGTCAAACAAAAATTCAATTGTCCCGTTATAAGAAAAATAAGGTGCAACTAGATTAGGGGCACACACAATTGTAGTTGTCAATTAGCCCTTATGAAATTGAAGTGTTTTGCATTCATGTCCATTGTCCCTTAGAAAATTGAAGTGTTTTTTGCATTCATGTTCATTATCCCTTAAGAAAGCAATATGTTCCTAAGACTTAGATTACAAAAAAGACGATTGTTTAATTGTCCCTTAAGAAAGCAATATGTTTCTAAGACTTAGTGCGATAGATTTAGCAATTTCTTCAAAGCTCATCCTACATGAACATATTAGAAAAACCCATTTGCTCTGTTTGAGTGATAAGAAGCTACAAAAGATGATTAGTTCCACACAAACTCAATACTTAGCAAAAATAAATCAAATTGACCAAAAACACTTTACTATGTTACCAAAGGCGAGGCACTGTTATACTAAAGGCGCAGAACTATTATACCAAAGGTGAGGCATTGTTATACCAAAGGCAAGGAACTGTTATACCAAGGTGAGGCACTATTATACCAAAGGCGCAAAATTGTTATACCAAAGGCGAGGCACTGTTATACCAAAGGCGCGAAACTGTTATACCAAAGGCGAGGCACTGTTATACCAAAAGCGAGGCACTGTTATACCAAAGGCACGGAACTGTTATACCAAGGATGAGGCACTGTTATACCAAAGGCATGGAACTATTATACCAAAGGCGAGGCACTGTTATACCAAAGGCGCAAAATTGTTATACCAAAGGTAAGGCACTATTATACCAAAGGCAAGGCACTATTATACCAAAGGCACGGAACTGTGCTACTGTAGGCGCGGCTATTTCTGATCAAAGGCACTTTACTGTTATACCAAAGGTGTTTTATTGTGACGCAGAGACACTTTGTTTGTGTTCGTCTGCGCTGTTCTATATTGTACTTCAAAAAATCAAATTTTCTAGAGAAAACAAGCAATTAATGGGTCCCACCGGACATGCCAGAATGTGTATAGGGATTTAATCGAGATTGAATGATAATCAAAACAATGAAATAATCAACAAATCAATCCTATAACATCAAGATAACGATCTAAGCAAACAACCAAATAATCAATGCATAATACCAAAAACAATGAAAGCTTTCACCTAGATTGTATTGTTATCTTGGTCGAATGTGGATTGCTCTTCAAATTACGAAACCATGTTTACAACAAGAGGATGTAGATTGTGTTTGTGCTCAAAGTGCTCAAGGGTGCTCAATGATGCAATGTATGCTCAATGTGTTGTATGGATGCTTGTGAATAAATAACCGAAGAGGATTTGTTATGAAGATGAGGGGGTTTTATATAGGTTCTAGACATGATTGATCAATGGTCTAGATAATTCAATGGAATCAATGGATGAGATAAATCTAGAATTCATGATGAATGTCCACTGACATGTGTCACACAAAAAGATATTTTTGTTTGATTTAACTGATTGATTTGACATAAAAAGACATGGAACAGACATATTTTTAGATTTCATAAAAATAGAAATGCTTTTTTCTATTTTATGAGTTGGTGATAAAAACAATATTGATTAAGTTAATTAACTCAACTTATGATTTGCTTTTTGCATGATTTGAGATAAATTAAATAATAAATTATTTAATTTTGTGTGCATGATGAATAAGATTTATTTTTAAAGGAATTCGGAAGATAAAAAAGCAAATTAAATAAATAAATTTATTCTAATTGTTTGTGCATGATGGAAGACATAAAATAGATTTGAAGATTTAAATAAATTAAATAAATAAATTGATTTAATTTATTTTGCATGATGAAGGATAAATAAAATATTTGATTATATTTTATTTTTAGATGAAAAATATTTAATTTAAATAAATTTGGAAGAATTAATTGATTTAATTAAATAATTTAGAAATTATTTAATTATAGATAAGAGGACTTAAATGATAAATTAATTAAATAATTAATTTATTCAATTATTGTGGACTTGAAGTTTGAAAAAGGATAATGATTCTAATTAAATAATCTGAAATTATTTAATTTTGGAAGAATAAAGTTGATTTTGATTAAATTAATTAAATAAATAGAATTTATTCAATTAATGTCAAATTTAGGAGATTTGGAAGAATTTGATGATTTTGATAAAATCAATTAAATAATTAGATTATTTAATTAACGTTGAAATGTAGGTGATTTGACAGATTTGATGAAATGCAAGTGATTCAAAGACATGGTCATTTTTAAGTGTCTACATCTTTATTCTAGTTGGTTTATCTTTAGATTCACTTATTCTATCTATTTTCTCTGCATAGGAGTAACCACATATGTTCCTAAATTTTTTTTCATATGACATATTCTCTAAATTCCTCTAGCTTGTTTTTATGTCATTCCTATTCCTACTTTATTTCATACTCATGTTTGTCCTACATTTATCCTAGGCGCATATGCTTGTTTCTTTAATTTGGGGAACCCTTAATTTTCTTGTGTTTCCCTCTCTCTCTCCTCCTAACTCCTATAATTGACGACTTCTACTTAGTCAATTCTACGGGACATACTTTCTCCTCCTACTATTTCTATGATCTCAAATCTAGTTATGATATTTGCTTGGCCTAGCCTACCCACTATGTTTTGATCTTTAAGTACTTTGACCCTAAACCATTTTTTTATGGTACTTGAACTAGTTTGTGGTCCCTAGACAAGTATATTTTGTTTTGGTTCCTACACCATTTTATTCCAATCTTAATTTTATTTTGGGTCTAGCCTAACCCCCTATTGCTTTACTAGCTGCATATACTTGTTTATTTTCGTGGTCTATCCTAGCCATTGTGCTCTAGTTTACTACATACTACTTAGCATATATGATATTGTGTATGTTTCTATTTCTAGTTTCAAGTGCTATATTTATTTATTATATCGAATGATAACTAATTTTTGTGTGCATGTTGTTTTTTGGAGGTGATCAACATGCACTAGGGTAGAGGACATAGAAGTGAAGCTGAAAAGCACAACTCATATATATAAAAAGGATATCCTCATGTTTAATTAATTATTATATGCACTATTTTACTTTAGTATGATATATCATCTAGGTTTATTAGCTTGCTAAAGTGGGGGCAAAATGTAGAATAAAAAACTGCCTACTTTATAATTTCCACTCTATTCCATGCATTCATTTTAGCGTCCAATCTTGTAGTATGCTCTAGAATTAATTAAATCTATCTCTTAGACCTATTAACCTCACCAAGATGCCAAATTGAAACTTCTAGACTTGATCCCCCCATTATAGACTTCATTTATAGTTTTTGCCTACCTAGACACTAATGTGATCACAATATAGGCCTAGTCTCCAACCCAATCATGGTAGCATCCCCAATTTGAAACCCATCTCGAACATTAAAAATTTGTTTCTTGTGGCCTTTTTGTTTTTTCTAAATGGTCCATTTGAATTAATTCTTAAAAGTTCCTTTTACCTTACTCAAATGATCAAATCTTTTATTCCTTTAAGCAATTACAAGTTTTCTTTCTCCCATGAAAGTACACCTATAGCTTCTTCCATTATTATTTTTGTATCACCCTATAATTTCTTCCTCCATAAATTTTGTAAAAATATATTGTTTTCATGAATCCTCTTCCTTAATCCATAGCCATAATCCTCTTCCATTATTCCTTTGGAAAATCTTGGCGATCTATTTCCCTATAATTTCCACACAAAGTAGAATCCTCTATATTTGAACCTTTTAGTATACACCACCTTGGAACTTAGGAGAGAACACACTCCAACTCTATTAATACTACTACATGGAGGTTAAAACATACCAAATAGAGCCCTAACTAAAGTAGGATCCTAAGCAATCAAAAACCTTGTTCATGCCCCCATCCCTATTGTTTTCAACCACCATATCTCTTTTTAGGTACCTCAAATCCAAAATCTAAAAGCACTATAGAAATTCACAAACTAATGCGTATGTCCCCCCAAAAGATAGTCTTTGTGAGAAAGATTCACCATTGTGCTCACCACCAATTTGGACAATCTCTACCACAACCTCTTGATTCTAGTTAAGAACCCATTTTTTACCCTTTTCACTTTGAACAATAAAATAGAGATGTCATTTCTACTCTTTCTCTCATCTTTTTGGATTCTTAATATAATTTCCAATTTCTTAGATTTAGGTTTATTTGTATAAAACCTAGATGTATTATATTTGTTTAGAGAAAGAATGTATTCTAGGAAAATATAAACAATAAAGTCAGGAAACAAACTATCTCTTTTATTCTCTTTAGAAAGGTTAAATGTACTGTTCCTTACATTCTAAGATAGTTTAAATTATTCCCTACACTAAATAATCATGTATAATGTATTCTTCCTTTAATCTACTCTAACCAATTCATTAAATAGAACATGTTCATTTACCTATGTTAAGCTTTTAAAGGAAAGCATTGAATCAAGGGAAATATGTTTAAGCATACAAGGATGATTTCATTCCACAATGGAACATTCATTCTTTAATCATTTAAATAAGTTTCAATAAGAAGAAATATTTTATTTGAATTTTCATTA